>CM059811.1:21222578-22422578 GCA_030435695.1 Brachymystax lenok tsinlingensis | reverse complement strand
AAGAAAGAGAGGGAGGGAAAAAGAGAGAGTGATATAAAGAGAGAGGAGGTAGATAGTAGGGCTGGGAATTGCCAGGGACCTCACGATATAATGACAATAGTTATGTGCCGATACCATATGTATAGCGATTCTCAAGATTCTACATGTATTGCGATTCAATACTGTGATTTTATTGCAACTCAATACTGGGCTGTATCACCGCCTGGTACGGCAACTGCACCGCCCGCAACCGCAGGGCTCTCCAGAGGGTGGTGCAGTCTGCCCAAATCATCACCGGAGGCACACTGCCTGCCCTCCAGGACAACTACAGCACCCGATGTCACAGGAAGGCCAAAAAGATCATCAAGGACATCAATCACCAGAGCCCTGGCCTGTTCACCCCGCTATCATCCAGAAGGTGAGGTCAGTACAGGTGCATCACAGCTGGGACTGGGAGACTGAAAAACAGCTTCTATCTCAAGGCCATCAGACTGTTAAATAGCCATCACTAGCCGGCTACCATCAGGTTCCTCAACCCTGCACCTAAGAGGCTGCTGCCCTATATACAAAGACATGGTCACTTTAATAATGGAACACTGGTCACTTTAATAATGTTTACATACTGCTTTACTCATCTCATATGTATATACTGTATTCTATTCTACTGTATTTTAGTCAATGCCTCGCCGACATTGCTTGTCCTAATATTGATATATTTCTTAATTCCATTATTTTAGAGAGAGAGAGCGATAGTGAGAGAGAGGAATAAACAAAGAGAACTGGTCTTGCATTTGGTGGTAGCGGAGGGATCCAGAACTGCAGGGGACACCGGGAGAAAGCAAGAGTCCTCTTCCACCTCCTGCTTTAATCGAATCACAGAATACAATCTCTTTGAATATCAACTGTGTTTCCCTGTTGATGACAGCCTCCCTATTTACATCCATTTTTAAACCTCATGCATTATGTCGACGTATGTCTAAGCCAAATGAAGAGAGGAAATATTCATGGGGCCAAATCAAAAACCCTCGTTTCAAATGCCACGACTACATGGGATATGAACAAAGGAGCGGCAATAAAAAGCCGGGTGATATCGGCGCTCGAAGCAAAATAACCTCATAAAAAGCGGAGCGACTTAAAATGCGGGCCAGTGTGTTTATGAAGTAATGAGACACATCTGATGGAAATAAGAAAGAAAAAGAAAGCCTTTGATTAAAAAGCCATTGCCTTGTGGTGATGACAGAGCCCAAATGTCACCCAAAGTTTACTATGCGTCAAGGATTCTGTATCCTATGGGTTACATTCAGTAACATCCTGGTCCTAGGAGCCCACAAGGTGTGCAGGCTTTTGTCCCAGCCCTGTACTAACCCACCGGATTCAACTAATCCTCAAGCCCCCCCGATTGGTTGAATGAGGTGTGTTACTACTGGGCTGGAACCAAAAGCCTCTACACACATGTGGATTGAGACCAGAACGTGGATTGTATCAATTACGGATCTTAGCGCCCTTTTCTCTGATTCACAAAGTCTCCCTGCTTTTGGGAGTGGAGAGAGAAAGAGAGACAGAGAAAGTGAGAGGATTGTCTCCATCCCACACACTGTGGCCCATCCGTTACAGCGAATTAGAGGCGGAATGAGATGTGTTGTTGGTGTTATTATGCTCATATTATCCAGAATGCCAGATCCTCCCACAATGAGCTTGGTGGGCATAGCGTGGGAGGGAAAGGGAGGGAGGCAGTATCGAGTATAGAAGGGACGGCTCCACCTGGCAAAAAACAGCTGGCTGGTACAATTACAGGTTCGGTTCAAGCAAGAGAGAGAGAATGCCAAGAAGGGAAGGAGGGATGGGGGGATTGTGGTGCTAATGTGTTTAGGCATGCAGCATTTCTCCCCTATTAATGAGGGAAAAACCAAGATGTCGAGCTTCCGCAGATTTTCCCCACGGAAAACTGTGATGTTTAAACCACGTCAGCGGCAAAAACAGCGGAACTCGAAATAATCGGCGCTGGTTCAGCAGCGGTCATCATGGAATATTAATTGCAGGTCGGTAAGACCCAGGTTTCTGTTTTGGAAGGCACAGCTGCAGATTCTTTTTTTTGCCTTTCTCATTCATCTGTTTGCTGTCTTTGGCTAATTATTTTGAGGCCTCTTCCCACTTTATTGCGAAAAGTGGGAAGTGTTGTTTAAAAACCGTAATATGCATATATGCAAATACACACCAAAGGGAATAATGATATGATTTAACTGGCCTGGGTCTATTCTATGATTATGAACTGATCACAATGTGTGTGTGTGTGTGTGTGTGTGTGTGTGTGTGTGTGTGTGTGTGTGTGTGTGTGTGTGTGTGTGTGTGTGTGTGTGTGTGTGTGTGTGTGTGTGTGTGTGTGTGTGTGTGTGTGTGTGTGTGTGCGTGCGTGTGTGTGTCAGTCAGCCAAAAGAAGCAGAGACTACCATAATGAATATGATTCAACACAGCCACCTTTCTTGTGTTTCTTGTCTTGCTAATCAAAACAGACTTCAAATAATGACTTTGTTACACACACAGCACAACATAATCTGTAGTCTGATATATGGAAAGGAACAATCTAGCTTAGTTATTCCTTGTAGTCACTGCCTATATAGCCTAGGATATAGCCTTAGACTGGCTAGGTGTGACTGATGAGTACTTAGATTATTATAGAGCAATTGTGTCTAAAGGGATAGGCTGTGCATTTATGATTGGCCGTTCACCAGAAGTGGCTAGACACTTCGTTTTTATGATAATACCATCATGGTCGTTTATTAACCTTCTCTCCGTGGCCGTGAATAACAATCACTACTCAAGGTGAAAAGGGACGGTTGATCGGAAAAGGAATTCTAAGAACAGTGCTTCTCAGAATCTGCCGTCATGACTGAGACACACAGGATGAATGTGCACACGTGCATGTAGGTAACTCCCAAATGCTTGCAAGCGCAACACACACATCTGCACTAACATAGAAACACACGTGTGCAGACATACACACACATCCTATTTGTCTCTAGACCTGTGCACCTACTTTATAAACGTTCATTCATAAGCTAGGTTGTAGCAACCTCATGATGGGTATAGGGAACATTTGAGTATCATGTAGTAGCCTAAACCTATTGATGTTACATTGAACTGGGTGAATGGAATATGACTGAGAAAATAAGGCCATGGTCATTCAAAATAAATTGGCCTCCCTAATCTTAAAAGGCACGGACCGCCACTACCACACACCCCAACCTCTCCCTTACTACCTTTCCCGCACACCTCTACTCTCATTCCTGATAGACTACAGGAAACAACCCAAAGCACTGCCACACGGTGAAACATAAACAGCTAAAAGCTAATGGATGACACAGCAATAGCTTCTATTGACAATGGTTCTGTTCGTTAATTGTAATGCCAGGCGGTCTCGTAATTTCCCTGGGATTATCCCATCGACAGGGGCCTCCTTCAGGAGGAGGAGACCGCCCGGGTGCCCCGATCGATGGTGGACATCTTTTAACACTGATGGAGCAGGGAAGGAGCGCCCCGACTCGCCTAGCCTGCTATTTGCGAGCGACAGAAGGCCCCCTCCGGAAAAATCAATGCTAATGACCGGTGAGCGCTTCCTCACACACACAAACACACACACACACAGACAGACACACACACACAACCACACACACAGGAGAAATGCACACACACAACTTGATGGATGTACACACACCAACCTGGTCTCAGTGCATTTCATATTATTTTGTACGCAAATCAGACACTCCCTTTAGTATGATGCGTTAGGTTTCGTATGGTATGTATTCATTTGTGAATGTCAATCATTTACTTCGTACAGTATGATATGTTATCAATTTGCAAAACGTACCTTATATTACAAATTTGCATAACATCTGATATGTTAGGAATTCCAATTTGTTGTGGCTAACGTTAGCTAGGTGGTTAACCCTAACATTAGCTAGCTGGCTAAACTTAGCTGGGGTAGAGGTAAGGGGTTAGGATTAGGGTTAATGTTAGGAGTTAGGTTAAAGGGTTAAGGAAAGGGCTAGCTAAACGATTTAAGGATAGGGTTATGTTTATGGTAAGTGGATGGGTTAGCTAACATGCTAAGTAGTTGCAAAGTAGCTAAAAAGTAGTAAGTAGTTGAAAAGTTGCTAACTAGCTTACAGTGGCTTGCGAAAGTACTCACCCCACTTGGTATTGTTCCTATTTTGTTGCCTTACAACCTGGAATTAACATGTATTTTTGGAGCGGTTGAATCATTTCATTTACACAACATGCTTACCACTTTGAAGATGCAAAATATTTTTTAATGTGAAATAAACATGAAATAAGACAAAAAAAATGAAAATTTAGCGTGCATAACTATTCACCCACCCAAAGTCAATACTTTGTAGAGCCACCATTTGCAGCAATTACAGCTGCAAGTCTCTTGGGGTATGTCTCTATAAGCTTGGCACATCTAGCCACTGGGATTTTTGCCCCTTCTTCAAGGCAAAACTGCTCCAGCTCCTTCAAGTTGGATGGGTTCTGTTGGTGTACAGCAATCTTTAAGTCATACCACAGATTCTCAATTGGACTGAGGTCTGTGCTTTGACTAGGCCATTCCAAGACATTTAAATGTTCCCCTTAAACCACTCGAGTGTTGCTTTAGCAGTATGCTTAGGATCATTGTCCTGCTGGAAGATGAACCTCCGTCCCAGTCTCAAATCTCTGGAAGACTGAAACAGGTTTCCCTCAAGAATTTCCCTGTATTTAGCGCCATCCATCATTCCTTCAATTCTGACCAGTTTCCCAGTCCCTGCCAATGAAAAACATGGATGCTGTTCTTGGGGTGATGAGAGGAGCTGGGTTTGCGCCAGACATAGCGGTTTCCTTGATGGCCAAAAAGCTCAATTTTAGTCTCATCTGACCAGAGTACCTTCTTCCATATGTTTGGGGAGTCCCCACATGCCTTTTGGCAAACACCAAACATGTTTGCTTATTTTTTTCTTTAAGCAATGGCTTTTTTCTGGCCACTCTTCTGTAAAGCCCAGCTCTGTGGAGTGTACGGCTTAAAGTGGTCCTATGGTAGGATACTCCAATCTCCGCTGTGGAGCTTTGCAGCTCCTTCAGGGTTATCTTTGGTCTCTTTGTTGCCTCTCTGATTAATGCCCTCCTTGCATGGTCCGTGAATTTTTGTGGGCGAACCTCTCGGCAGGTTTGTTGTGGTGCCATATTCTTTCCTTTTTTTTCATAATGGATTTAATGGTTCTCCGTGGGATGTTCTAAGTTTCAGATATTTTTTATAGCACAAAAAAAATACTGTACTTCTCCACAACTTTGTCCCTGACCTGTTCGGAAAGCTCCTTGGTCTTCTTAGTGTCGCTTGCTTGGTGGTGCCCCTTGCTTAGTGGTGTTGCAGACTCTGACTCTGAGGCCTTTCAGAACAGGTGTATACAGTGAGGGAAAAAAGTATTTGATACCATGATGATTTTGTACGTTTGCCCACTGACAAAGAAATGATCAGTCTATAATTTTAATGGTAGGTTTATTTGAACAGTGAGAGACAGAATAACAAAAACAAAAAAAACAGATCAATTTATAAAATGTTTCACTTGCGTTTTTTCTGGATTTTTTTGTTGTTATTCTGTCTCTCACTGTTCAAATAAACCTACCATTAAAATTATAGACTGATCATTTCTTTGTCAGTGGGCAAACGTACAAAATCAGCAGGGGATCAAATACTTTTCTCCCTCACTGTACCATCACGGTCACCTAATCATCCCCAGCTTACAATTGGCTCATTCATCCCCCTCCTCTCCCCTGTAACTATTCCCCAGGTCGTTGCTGTAAATGAGAACTTGTTCTCAGTCAACTTACCTGGTAAAATAAAGGTTAAAAAAAATAGTAATAATAAAAATAATAATAATAATAATAATAATAATAATAAAAATACAAATATTCCTTGGTGCTCGAATCAGCCTTTACATCTTTAAAGCGTTGACATAATGCTTTACAAGAGAGAAATATGAAAGCTGGAAAGACCTTGTTTGTGACTGAGACATAACAGTACCAGTCAAACATTTGGACACACCAACACATTTAAGGGGTTTTCTCTATTTTCTACATTGAAGAATAATAGTGAAGACATCAAAACTATTAAATAACACACATGGAATCATGTAGTAACCAAAAAAGTGTTGAGATCATGTGAGATCATGTGACACATAGATTGCACACGGGTGGACTTTATTTAACAAATTGTGTTACTTCTGAAGGTAATTGGTTGCACCAGATCTTATTTAGGGGCTTCATAGCAAAGGGGTAAATACATATGCACACACCACTTTTCTGTTTTTTATTTTGTAGAATTTGTAGAAGTATATTTTTTTCATTTCACTTCACCAATTTGGACTATTTTGTGTATGTCCATTACATGAAATCTAAATAAAAATCTATTTAAATTACAAGTTGTAATGAAACAAAATAGTAAAAACGCCAAAGTAGGTGAATACTTTTGCAAGGCACTGTAAATGCTGAAGTTGTCCATGATGAGATTAAATTTGAATTGAATTCACGTCCCTTGGCGTTTTTCCTATTCTAGAAGTTAGCATTATATGCCGACCCATTCACCCCGACCAACCACCCCGACCAAACACCCTCTTTCATTTTTTCCTTAAGTAACCTTCTGTCTTATGTAACCATACCAAATATAACATATCATACTAATTTGAGTGTCCTGGATCTATATTTACTATGTTACGTCTAGTCTATGAGACCAGGCTGCACACACACACACACACACACACTCAAGAGAGAGGTCTGAGTGCTGGGTGTAAATGACTGAAGTCCAATTAAGCCAGTGTTAAGGAAGCTGTAGTGATTACCGTCTCCTGAGCACAGAATTGATTCCGGATGGCCTCAGCTGTCTCGTTACGCCCGCTAAGTATCTGCACCTATTTTTACTTATCTATTTGTTTATTTATCGCGCCTCTCAACGCCGTGGCTAATGCCTTGGGATGACCTTTCCCTCTTTCCCTCCTCCTCTCCAGCTCCCTGGATGGAAAAAGGAATGGAGGGGTAGAAGGAAAGTGTGATGAGGTGGCCGATACTATGCCCACCTCTTCTGTGGGATTGACCATTTTCAGGTTCTATAGATGGCGGATTGAAATGTGATCAACAGGACTGTAGTGAATCAGGTCAAGAGCTTCAAGTTCCTCTGTGTCCACATCACTAAGGATCTATCATAGTCTAAACACTCCAACACAGTCTTGAAGAGGGGATAACAACGCCTCCTTCCCCTCATTAGGCAGAAAAGATTTGGCATGGGCCCTCAGATCCTCAAAAGGTTTTACAGCTGCACCATCGAGAGCATCTTGACTGGCTGCATCACCGCTTGGTATGGCAACTGGTTGCCATCCGACTGCAAGGCTTTACAGAGGGTAGTGCGGATGGCCCAGTACATCACTGGGGCCGAGCTCCCTGCCATCCAGGACCTCTCTACCAGGTGGTGTCAGAGGAAGGCCGTAAAAATTGGCAGACTCCAGCCACCCAAATCCTAGCCTGTTCTCTCTGCTACCACATGGCAAGCAGTACCGATGCCCCAGGTCTGTAACCAACAGGACCCTGAACAGCTTCTACCCCCAAGCCATAAGACTGCTAAAGAGTAAGTTAATACTTAGGGAGCACCGGCGCTCTAGCGGGCCACTCACGACACTACCCGGTGAAATGCAAGGCGCCAAATATAAAATCCAAAAGTTGAATTATTAAACATTCATAAATATACAAGTTTTGCATAGTCATCAAAAGCTCTGCTTCTTGGCAATATCACAGCATTGTCAGATTTCAAAAAGGCTTTACGGCGAAAGCACAACATTTGATTGTTTGAGGATAGCACCCCATCTTTTTATGCTAAAAAATATCACTTACCTTTCGAAGAACTTCTGCTGAGGGCTTCCCAAGTGTCCAAGTGTTCCCAAGTGTTCTTTTGTTAGAAAGTCATTTATTATACCCATAAATCTCAGTTTGGTTGGTGCGTTATGATCATAAAATCCACCGTTGAGTCGCCCATTGAACCGTGAAGAGAACACGTTCAAATTATACCTTAAACTTTCTACAAACAAATAAAACATCATTATTAATGTATCCTTAGGTATCATTTTATGTATATTTACTGTAATATTTCAACCGGACGATAACGTGAACAATAGGAAAGGAAAATAAACTGGGGCGTGCTCACAATCTCGCGCGCGTCAAACGTTGTAAACAAAAGTGATCCCCTGACTACTTCCTCTTCTTATCCGTTCTGCTTACTGCTAGAACTTCCAGTTTTCGCCTGCTATATCAGTTTTGTTACTGTTGTTCTGATTAAAGAATCAATAAAAATGGCCTTCTTTAGACTAGTTTTGAGTATCTGGAGCATCAGCATTTGTGGGTTCGATTACAGGCTCAAAATGGCCAGAAACAAAGATTTTTCCTCTGAAACTCGTCAGTCTATTCTTGTTCTGAGAAATGAAGGCTATTCCATGCGATAAATTGCCAAGAAACTGAAGATCTCGTACAACGCTGTGTACTACTCCCTTCACAGAACAGCGCAAACTGGCTCTAACCAGAATAGAAAGAGGAGTGGGAGACGCACAACTGAGCAAGAGGACAAGTACATTAGAGTGTCTAGTTTGAGAAACAGACGCCTCACGAGTCCTCAACTGGCAGCTTCATTAAATAGTACCATCAAAACACCAGTCTCAACGTCAACAGTGACGAGGCGACTCCGGGATGCTGGCCTTCTAGCCAGAGTTCCTCTGTCCAGTGTCTGTGTTCTTTTGCCCATCTTAATCTTTTATTTTTATTGGCCAGTCTGAGATATGGCTTTTCTTTGCAACTCTGCCTAGAAGGCCAGCATTCCGGAGTCGCCTAATCACTGTAGATCCCAAATTCATACAACCAGTACATAAAAAAAAGCAATGAGGCTTGTGCAACAGATTAGAACGTTTAGCTTAAAATGTGATAAACTGTAATTTCTTCACATTATAAGCGCAGCAATGCACACACGGCATGTTTGTGCGTGCTATAATGCAATTAGCAGTACAACACCGTTGTCAAAAGCCTGTGACAGAGATGAAAATATCTGTTCAAAATGTTGAAAGATGGGAGATCTAAAGAAGCAACAACTAGCATGGCTTGTTAATATGACTAATATGACTTGTGCCTTTGGCTACAGGACAATGAAAGAAAGTTGATTTGAAAACCAATAGAACATGAGAGAAAAAGGATACTTGTTTCAATGGCATATGGAAGTCTTAATAAAGTAATTGCCTCAATGTTTATAGAAACTGATTTTGCCCAGGCTCCTTTGAAGCAACGTAAAACATGCATCATAATATTAAGTAAAATGTTCAGGTTTCATACAATTAAGTAGGCTATATGTTTTCAAAATGCATACCGTCTCCAGCTCACATAGTAATGTGTGACTCGCTGAAGCCTGCCTACCATTGCCTATGCACTTGAATGGCAAATGGGAAGCGCACTTCAATCACCAGTTGAGAAATTAAAGTAGTAGCTCTTTTTAATCGTATCCATCAAAACATATTTAGCACGTGATTTCATTTTATATTTTATATTTAGAATTGTTGCACATTGTTTGGGCTTATAAAAGCAAGTTTCACTCCAGCGTCAAAAGGAACTGTAGCAGCAGCTTTTGCGCTGTCTGACAGATTTTCCACTTAAACTAGGCTCTGTATCTGTATGCTGTGCGCATGTGATAAATACGAATCATAATGACTAACCAAAATACACACCAGCTGAGTTAATTCCACAAAATTATGCAAATTACCCATAGACGGATAAGCATGACCGGTAAAATGTATTTCCATCGACTGGTATTTTCATAAATGAATAGGATAAAAAGCATTATTTTGCAATAGGATTTTTTTTCTTCTCCTGGACAAATGGCCGGAACCAGTTTTATTTATCGGCTTTTCATATTTTTGGGTGGCCAAAAGCCGGCTATTACCGGCAAACGGAAACCCTGACACACTGACACACACCAACGAACACACATGATGTACCCTATTAACACTAACAAAAACATGAGCAGACACACACACTCCCACAACCACACGCACTGACACAATCTCCCCTCATGGTACAGTGTTGGCAGACACCTTGACAATGCAGCCGTTCATCCCTTATATTGAGTCTCCAAGAGTTGCTCTCTTAAACAGACCCAGATTCTGATCGACAGGGGGAACAGACCCAATAAAACAGAAATGATGTTGGGCGCCACTTGAAGGGTGGAGAGGCACTGGAGCGTCTCATTCTGCTCTTGTTCTGTAATCTGGGGGGGGGGGGTGTTGTTGCGCTGCCACTCTGCTACAGAACCACAGCACCCTGACCGCTGTGCTCTCCTGTGGGCCACAACAAGTCAAGTAGAACAAATGCAGGGAGGTCACTTCGCTGGCCTTGTGTCACCCTCCAACATTATGCATGTCTACACTCTTAGAAAATAAGGTGCTATCTAGAACCTAAAAGGGTGATTTGGCTGTCCCCGTAGGAGAACCCTTTCTGGTTTCAGGTAGAACCCTTTTGGGTTCCTTTTCACAGAGGATTCTACATGGAACACAAAAGGGTTCTACCTGAAACCAAAAAGGGTTCTCCTACAGGGACAGCCGAAGAGCCTTTTTGGAACCCTTTTTTCTAAGAGTGTATGGATGTAGTCTTTCTTTTCTATCCATCTGTTTTTCATTTTTACTGTCAGTCAATCCATCAACATGTCTATCAAATCAACCAATCAATAAATCAATCTATAAATACATCCATTCATCCATTTAGCCGTCCGTCTGCTATCTTGCCATGTGACTATTTACATACACACACTTGGCATGGACAGAGAGGGTCATCGCCAGTACACACACTTAGCATGGACGGAGAGGGTCACCGCTAGTACACAAACTTGGCATGGACGGAGAGTGTCACCGCCAGTACACACACTTGGCATGGACAGGGAGGGTCACCGCCAGTACACACACTTGGCAAGGATGGAGAGGGTCACCACCAGTACACACACTTGGCATGGACGGGGAGCGTCACCGCCAGTACACACACTTGGCATGGACGGGGAGGGTCACCGCAAGTACACACACTTGGCATGGATGGGGAGGGTCACCGCCAGTACACACACTTGGCATGGACAGAGAGGGTCACCACCAGTACACACACTTGGCATGGACGGGGAGCGTCACCGCCAGTACACACACTTGGCATGGACGGAGAGGGTCACCGCCAGTACACACACTTGGCATGGACGGGGAGGGTCACCGCCAGTACACACACTTGGCATGGACAGAGGGTCACCACCAGTACACACACTTGGCATGGACGGAGAGGGTCACCGCCAGTACACACACTTGGCATGGACGGGGAGGGTCACTGCCAGTACACACACTTGGCATGGACGGAGAGGGTCACCGCCACAACACACACTTGGCATGGACGGAGAGGGTCACCGCCAGTACACACACTTGGCATGGACGGAGAGGGCCACCGCCAGAACACACACTTGGCATGGACAGGGAGGGTCACCGCCAGTATACACACTTGGCATGGACGGAGAGGGTCACCGCCAGTACTCACACTTGGCATGGATGGAGAGGGTCACCACTAGTACACACACATGCGTCAAGCCAGTGTGTGTGTGTGTGGGGGGGCAGTTTTGACGGAAGGCCAGCGGAGTGTGGTGCGCCCACTCACCCTGGTGCTGATGAGAGAAACTCGGACAATGATCTGTCAATCATTAAGATTAACTAGCTAGAGCACAAGCATAGCTCCATATAGACTCAAATAGTACTGGGATGGTAAGCTAGCTTCCCATAGCTTCTCATAGGCTTGGCATGCTAAGCTAGTTTTCCATAGCTTCACATAGACTTGGCATGCTAAGCTAGCTTCCCATAGCTTCATATAGACGGCATGCTAAGCTAGCTTCCCATAGCTTCATATAGACGGCATGCTAAGCTAGCTTCCCATAGCTTCATATAGACGGCATGCTAAGCTAGCTTCAGACCCACACAGTACTCAGAGCCTTTGGCATAGGCTACTGTATGCATGCTGTGTATGAGGGAGTTTATTTCTCAAGCTACAGTTTGAGGCACCTAAATAATTTAAATCAACGTTGGAAATCTATACCGCCCGTTGTTCAAACCAGCAGAGGCACACACACACACACACACACACACACACACACACACACACACACATATCCCAGAAGTCATTTCATCTATATTACTGATGTCCAAGCCCAGATACACTACCAGACAAACACAAACACATACAAAAGCAAACTGCACACTCTCCTCTCTAACACACACACACACAAACACACACACAGCGTCAGCAGCAGACCCAGGTGTCTGTATCTGGAGTTCGATCCAATTAGCATTACCCAGAGACAAGCGCATGATTATGATGCATTGGGAAGACTGTTGAAGCACCCTATTATACAAGCCCAGTTTCTGCCAGCGCTTGGCATACAAAACTTACACTTGACATTCTATGTATAACTGGAATATTTTTTCAAATCAGTAGTTGTGAATAAAATGGGAGGGGGCCTTCATAAGCCAAGGATACAGGGTTCTGATGTTATCGTTAATAACAGACAGATTGGAAAACACAGGGCGTTTCTCAATAGTCTAAAGTGACTTCCTCTCCTCATCTCCTCTCTTTCTGCTGATCCCGGTGGTCAAACAAAGAGGGTGTTTCTCAATGTCCTTAAGTGGCTTCCTCTCAACCTGTGCTGATCAGTGTAGGGTATGATAGGATAGGGGAAATCAAATTGGTGGACTCAAAATAGTTTTTCACCTGTCCAAGTTCTTTCACATATGAGCAGATGAAGCAAAGAAGACCCCTCAGAGCCTGGTTCCTTTCTAGGTGTCTTCCCAGGTCCCTGCCTTTCCAGGGAGTTTGTTGCTAGCCCCTGTGCCTCTACATCTGCATTGCTTGCTCTCTGGGGTGTTAGGCTAAAGTAAAAAGAACTTTATAAATACATTTGATTGGTTGATAAGAGACAAAGCTACATCAGATTATTGAGATGCATTGTGAACTAAACTGACCACGCTACTTTAATAGTCCACCACAGATAATATGTTGATGCTTAAACAATCCACAAAATCAATTTTATATGCACTAAGAGGCAACTTGCAATTGTGCTGACATACCGTACTAAGATACTTTGTTGTGCATTTCAAACAAATCACATGCCAATAGCTAGTTGAACATACGTTCGTATGACTGTATGTCTTTGGAGCAATCCAAATAAAGGTTTACTAGAAGATCTGCATCAACATACAAATGCTGTTGGTATGTGGTACAAGATCTGATGACTTCAAAGCAAAGACATGAAGACCGATAGATACCCAAGATGGCTGAATAGTACGCCAACACACGTAAAGTATGTCATAGAATAGAAAAGTATTGATTTAAAAGAGACCTCTGTAACATAACCGTCAGGAAGACTCAATGCATTTCTCTCTGTAGAAGGCATGAGTAGATCCTATTTGTCTTTGGTGAATGACACAGGACTGTGGCGTTCCGCTCTGAGTGACCGCAGATCCTTCATGACTGCAGAAACCAGAAATGCCTCAGTGGTCACTCGATTCACATGGGACAGTAGCCAAGAAATTAATGAGGTGGCCTGGGGTGATCTAGTTATTGCTGCTTCCCTCAGAGCACGTTGGTGTTGGCGGTGTTTCGAAAACGACTCATTGTCATTTGTACACCCACTTTCTCTTTCCTTACTTTCCTGTCATTCTCCCATTGTCTCTACCCAATAAACTTGAAAAAAATATGGGGAGGGGGATATAATCAAATTAAGGCACACCCCATTGTGAGCATTCAATTCCATGTCAATGCCAGTAAATACCGAAAATGATTTGATGAATTGAATGACTCTCAAAGGGAATGATGGACAATCATCAATGTATCAACTGAATTTCTATTGAGTTGAAATGGGACAGCCAAGCCAGGCACACAAATATAACAACAGTATTATATATCTATGGGTCTTTGGGAGGGAGAAAGTATTTTTCTCTTCAAACGTCATTGTGTAACTCACAATGGTCAATCAGGAAGCGAATGTCTGGAGGTCAAAGCATACACGCACACAGACTGAAAGGAACAGATAGAAGAAAACCGATGTACCCGTACTCATCCTTCATCCTGGAGAGTGGCGTTCAAGCTTTCCACAATGCCGCTCGTTGGCAGTCGCCGGTTGCGTTAGCTATAAGACTCCTCCTATTCAAATGAGTGCTTGTTGTGCTAGCTACCTAGCCAGATGTTGACAAAAGACAAACGGTGTAATTTCCCCTGCCCTTTCACAGTAGGGAAGAAAGGCAGCGTGTATACCTTGAGTGTCCATGCTAATGACAATTGCTATCACTATTGTAATGCATTTCCATCACGCCTGCTTATGTTAAATTAGGCTAAATTCCCAAGCTGTCCCTCATACAGTGAGGGAAAAAAGTATTTGATCCCCTGCTGATTTTGTACGTTTTCCCACTGACAAAGAAATGATCAGTCTATAATTTTAATGGTAGGTTTATTTGAACAGGGAGAGACATAATAACAACAAAAAAATCCAGAAAAACGCATGTGAAAAATGTTATAAATGGAATTGCATTTTAATGAGGGAGATAAGTATTAGACCCCCTCTCAATCAGAAAGATTTCTGGCTCCCAGGTGTCTTTTATACAGGTAACGAACTGAGATAATGAGCACACTCTTAAAGGGAGTGCTCCTAATCTCAGCTTGTTACCTGTATAAAAGACACCTGTCCACAGAAGCAATCAATCAATCAGATTCCAAACTCTCCACCATGGCCAAGACCAAAGAGCTCTCCAAGGATGTCAGGGACAAGATTGTAGACCTACACAAGGCTGGAATGGGCTTTCAAGACCATCGCCAAGCAGCTTGGTGAGAAGGTGACAACAGTTGGTGCGATTATTCGCAAATGGAAGAAACACAAAAGAACTGTCAATCTCCCTCGGCCTGGGGCTCCATGCAAGATCTCACCTCGTGGAGTTGCAATGATCATGAGAACGGTGAGGAATCAGCCCAGAACTACACGGGAGGATCTTGTCAATAACGTCAAAGCAGCTGGGACCATAGTCACCAAGAAAACAATTGGTAACACACTACGCCGTGAAGGACTGAAATCCTGCAGCACCCGCAAGGTCCCCCTGCTCAAGAAAGCACTTATACATGCCCATCTGAAGTCTGAATGATTCAGAGGACATCTGGGTGAAAGTGTTGTGGTCAGATGAGACCAAAATGGAGCTCTTTGGCATCAACTCAACCCGCCGTGTTTGGAGGAGGAGGAATGGGTATTCCAGCATGACAATGACCCAAAACACACAGCCAAGGCAACAAAGGAGTGGCTCAAGAAGAAGCACAATAAGGTCCTGGAGTGGCCTAGCCAGTCTCCAGACCTTAATCCCATAGAAAATCTGTGGAGGGAGCTGAAGGTTCAAGTTGCCAAACGTCAGCCTCGAAACCTTAATGACTTGGAGAAGATCTGCAAGGAGGAGTGGGACAAAATCCCTCCTGAGATGTGTGCTAACCTGGTGGCCAACTACAAGAAACGTCTGACCTCTGTGATTTCCAACAAGGGTTTTGCCACCAAGTACTAAGTCATGTTATGCAGACGGGTCAAATACTTATTTCCCTCATTAAAATGCAATTCCATTCATAACATTTTTTTCACATGCGTTTTAATGGATTTTTTTGTTGTTATTCTGTCTCTGACTGTTCAAATAAACCTACCATTAAAATTATAGACTGATCATTTCTTTGTCGGTGGGCAAACATACAAAATCAGCAGGGGATCAAATACTTTTTTCCCTCACTGTACCATCACGGTCACCTAATCATCCCCAGCTTACAATTGGCTCATTCATCCCCCTCCTCTCCCCTGTAACTATTCCCCAGGTCGTTGCTGTAAATGAGAACGTGTTCTCAGTCAACTTACCTGGTAAAATAAAGGTTAAAAAAAATTGTAATAATAAAAATAATTATAATAATAATAATAATAATAAAAATACAAATATTCCTTGGTGCTCGAATCAGCCTTTACATCTTTAAAGCGTTGACATAATGCTTTACAAGAGAGAAATATGAAAGCTGGAAAGACCTTGTTTGTGACTGAGACATAACAGTACCAGTCAAACATTTGGACACACCAACACATTTAAGGGGTTTTCTTTATTTTTACTATTTTCTACATTGAAGAATAATAGTGAAGACATCAAAACTATTAAATAACACACATGGAATCATGTAGTAACCAAAAAAGTGTTAAACAAATAAAAATAGATTTTATATTTTAGTTTCTTCTAAGTAGCCACCCTTTGCCTTGATGACAGCTTTGCACATACTTGGCATTCTCTCAACCACCTTCATGAGATAGTCACCTGGAATGCATTTCAATTAACAGGTGTGCTTTGTTAAAAGTTAATTTGTGGAATTTCTTCCCTTCTTAATGTGTTTGAGCCAATCAGTTGTGTTGTGACAAGGTGGGGGGTATACAGAAGATAGCCCTATTTGGTATAATATCTAGTCAATATTATGGCAAGAACAGCTCCAATAAGCAAAGTGAAATGACACTCCAACATTATTTTAAGACATGAAGGTCAGTCAAAGTTACCAGCCTCAGAGATTGCAGCCCGAATAAATGATTCACAGAGTTCAAGTAACAGACACATCTCAACATCAACTGTTCAGAGGAGACTGCATGACTCAGGCCTTCATTGTCAGATTGCTGCAAATAAACCACTGCTAAAGGACACCAATAAGAAGAAGAGACTTGCTTGTGCCAAGAAACAGGAGCAATGGACATCAGACCGGTGTAAATCTGTCCTTTTGTCTGATGAGTCCAAATTTGAGATTTTTGGTTCCATCCGCAGTGTCTTTGCGAGACGCAAAGTAGGTGAACGGATGATCTCCGCATGTGTGGTTCCCACCGTGAAGCATGGAGGAGGAGGTGTGATGGTGTGGGGGTGCTTTGCTGGTGACACTGTCTGTGATTTATTTAGAATTCTAGGAACACTTAACCAGCATGGCTACCACAACATTCTGCAGTGATACACCATCCCATCTGGTTTGCGCTTAGTGGGACTATCATTTGTTTTTCAACAAGACAACCCAATACACCTCCAGGCTATGTAAGGGCTATTTGACCAAGAAGGAGAGTGATGAGTGCTGCATCAAGGCAAAGGGTGGCTACTTTTGGTTACTACATGATTACATATGTGTTATTTCATAGTTTTGATGTCTTCACTATTATTCTACAATGTATAAAATAAAATAAAAAAGAATAAGAAAAACCCTTGAATGAGTAGGTTTGTCCAAACGTTTGACTGGTACTGTACCTTTGACTAAGGTGTGAAACAAATGTTTTAGGATAGCATACAACTGTGAATACACCAATAATATGTTGTATTTTTTTGTACTCTACAGAGGGTAGTGCGTAAGGCCCAGTACATCACTGGGCTAAGCTGCCTGCCATCCAGGACCTCTACACCAGGCGGTGTCAGAGGAAGGCCCCAGTCATAGACTGTTCTCTCTACGACTGAATGGCCGGAGTGCCAAGTCTAGGACAAAAAGGCTTCTCAACAGTTTTTACCCCCAAGCCATAAGACTCCTGAACAGGTAATCAAATGGCTACCCGAACTATTTGCATTGCCCCCCATAGTCACTTTAACTATACATTCATCGACATACTACCTCAATTGGCCCAACCCACCAGTGCTCCCGCACATTGGCTAACCGGGCTATCTGCCTTGTGTCCCACCACCCGCCAACCCCTCTTTTACGCTACTGCTACTCTCTGTTCATCATATATGCATAGTCACTTTAACCATATCTACATGTACATACTACCTCAATCAGCACGTGACAAATAAACATTGATTTGATTTGCTGATGAGTTCATCCTCATCACCAGAGTAGTGAAAAAAAAGTTGTGAAAATGTCTCTGAACTACTGAACCTGTCAGGGAAAGTAAAAAAAACATGCCACATATCTGTAGACTGAATAGAGTGAACAGCATAGAAAACAAATATTTTCTTCAACTGCCACCACTTTCACCAACTACCCACAATAACTCAGTAGATTATTTTGAGCCTGTAACTGCAGAAACGAAGGCATTTCATCAAACTCGTGAAACACCATCATTCCCCGTGCAATTGTCACTGTGGCCGAATGATTTAGTCACAGACCGTCTCTAACACCTTTGCTGAGACGATTGAGAAAATCCACTTGCAAATGCTAATTTGAAGTGCATACAGACACATGGAGAACTATTCAAAGCAATGCCATCCAGCCCTCTTCATTGGGGCATTATCGCTAATGAGTATATTATAGTTCCGTCCTGTCACTGGGAATAAGTGGCCACATTGATCTGAAGTCATTGTTTTTATAATATATTTTTGTGCTGCATATATTATTGTCAGTGTTTCAGTCCCGTAAACCCCTTTGAGATTTGCCTTCCTGTTTGAATCTTTTGTCTTTGGGGAGAGTGGCGAGTGTGATGTATGACATTCCAAAATTATTTAGCTCACGTATCCATTTTACGTGGGCCTGGTGCAAATCAAAATGGTTGTTGGCATTGTTTACTGTACGTGAACGTTCTGTTTGTTGGAAAAATCTGCATTCGGCACACAATGTTTTTGTTGTTAAGATATTCATATTTTCCCTTTTGTATACCTCATCTCTGCCGAAATAAAGCAAACAAAAATGGAATGGATCAAATCAGGGGGGGATTTTCTATGAATAAAAGTCCAGCTATTTCATTAGATGTATGGCGCTGTTAATAATCTACTTGTTGCCTCATCATACTAGCACTGCGTAAAGTACAGAAACTGCATTAAGACAGCGTATTACTGCTGCTCTATCACGACTGCTCCTGCTACTATACTACTACTACCACTACTACTACATGCTGTTACTACTAATACTATTATTACAGCTAATACTACTACTACTGCTGATGCTATTACTACTACTACTACTACTACTACTACTACTACTACTACTACTACTACTACTACTACTACTACTATTACTACTACTACTAAAACTATTACTACTCGTAGAAGTCCACTATGACTACTACTACTATAACTAGGTCCACTACAACTACTATTACTATTACTAGTACTATTACTGCTGTTATTACTACTACTACTACAACAACTACTACTACTACTACTACTACTACTAGTACAAGGACTACTACTGCTGCTGTTACTACTACTAGTACAAATACTACTACTGCTGCTGTATCTACTACCAAAACAAGTAACTACTGATCTACTCCCTCAGTTATAATATCCATTTAATATCACCTAAGTTCCTCTTTTAGCTGAGTCCTTGATTACAGAGAGCCTATTTGGCAGAGTATGCAGTGAAGTAGTGAGGGTTTTGGCCTCGCCCGGGGGACATACTTGGCCCTTCCCATAAAAGGGGTCTGCTAATGGAAACCACTGGGCCCTAGTCTCCCACTCCATCTTTATGCAGGCAATGGGTGCATTTTATGGTAATCACAAAGCAGGGCCAAATGGATGGTGGGGCCAGTAGTGGAGGAGGAGGAATAAGAGCCTGCCGACATGTTTAGAGGTGCCAGAGAGCAGGTGCTGCTACCCTGCCCATAAGTTCACAAAACCAGCCTGTGTCAGAGCATGTCTAATGTGGAGAAACATCTTGTGGCTTTTACCCCCTCCCTCCATCCCACTCTCTCTCTCCCTCACTCTCTCTCGTTCCCTCTCGCTCTCTCTCTATCGAAAATATATTTATAAACCTCCAGGGACAGTTTATCAAAAATGTATCTGGCTCGCCGGGCGGATTGCTAGGTTTAATGTCGAATCGCAGCAGCGTGTCTTCTTTTTTTTGGGGGGGGGGCAACGCCCATTTGTCATGTACCTTTGCACAGGGTGTTCAGGGAGGGAAGTGAGGTGGGAATGGGGACGGGGTTTAGGGAAGGGTGTGTGCGGTGTAGGAACGGTGTAGGAGCGGTGAATCATTATAACACTTTGTCAGCATGCAAGTTTACATTTGGATGCTAGTGTTTCTCTGCGGAGACACTCCAGCTTGATTGTGCCACGGCCTGGAGCAGAATGATAATTTATTTCCTCATCTCCCCGGCTCCTGTAATCACAATAGCTGGTAACACACACGGCAGCCAGACGCCGGGAGAAACTAAGTGAAAATCTACCCTCTGTGTGTCTCCAAGGATGCAAAAGAAGAAAACAACCAGCGAAAAATAAATCCAAACCCATTGTTATGAGGTATTACTATTGTTTGCTTGGATGGAAGGCTGGCTTTCCATTGAAGACGATATATTTGACGGTAAACCGCGATTATTTTGAGTGATCTTTCAGACGCTCAGAATACAACACATTCACTTCCATTCATTAAAACAATCACAAAAAAAGATAGAAGTTCTGTGCGTGGGAGGAAAAGCGCTGTGCTAAACGACTCATTTGTGAACATAATTTTCAATTAAGAGAACCGCATTCAATTAGGATTAGATAAGAGTATCTAGACGTTTTACAATGGAAGCAACATTTAAGAGTAATATCGTCATTATACGGTAGTCTGATGTAATGCGTTGAAAAGATTTGGAGGGTAGATAGGAAAGCTGTAGTCTAGACAGCACATTTGGTATAGGGTGGGTCCCAAATTGGCACCTTATTCACGTAGGGCTTCGGTCAAAAGTAGTGCACTATATAGGGAAAGGCTGCCATATAGGACACAGCCCTAGGCTATTGTTAGGGGTTGAAGTGGTTTCTCTGTCCATGTGAGGGTCACAGGGACTCCACATCCATACGGTCAAACAATGGCCTTCTTTATTGCCAAGTAACTGGTTACAGCACAAGGTTGCTCCTTTTTATTTATTTATTTTTATTTCACCTTTATTTAACCAGGTAGGCCTGTTGAGAACAAGTTCTCATTTACAACTTCGACCTGGCCAAGATAAAGCAACAAAAACAACAACACAGAGTTACACATAAACAAACGTACAGTCAATAACACAAAATCAAAATAGAAAGATCTATGTACAGTGTGTGCAAATGTAGAAGAGTATGGAGGTAGGCAATAATTACAATTTAGTATTAATACTGGAGTGATATATGTGCAGATGATGATGTGCAAGTAGAGATACTGGGGTGTAAAAGAGCAAGAGGGTAAGTAATAATATGGGGATGAGGTAGTCGGGTGTGCTATTTACAGATTGGCTGTGTACAGATACAGTGATCGGTAAGCTGCTCTGACAGCTAATGCTGAAAGTTAGAGAGGGAGATATAAGACTCCAGCTTCAGAGATTTTTCAATTCGTTCCAGTTATTGACAGCAGACAACTGGAAGGAAAGGCGGCCAAAGGAAGTGTTTGCTTTGGGGATGACAAGCGCAATAACCTGCTCAGGGACTGCAGTTGAAAATTAGCCGGCTGGCTAAAACCGGCACTTTTACTGAAACGTTGATTCATGTGCACTGTCCCTGTACAAATATAAATGAACTCGAACTCGAACTCGAATATACCTGCTGGAGCGCGTGCTACGGGTGGGTGTTGCTATGGTGACCAGTGAGCTGAGATAAGGCGGGGCTTCACCTAGCAAAGACTTGTAGATGACCTGGAGCCAGTGGATTTGGCGACGGATATGTAGTGAGGGCCAGCCAACGAGAGCATAGAGGTCACAGTGGTGGATAGTATATGGGGCTTTGGTGATAAAACAGATGGGACTGTGATAGACTACATCCAGTTTGCTGAGTAGAGTGTTGGGGGCTATTTTGTCAGTTTTACGAGGGTATCTTTGGCGGCATTAGTGAAGGAGGCTTTGTTGCGAAATAGGAAGAATTCAATTTTGGATTGGAGATGCTTAATGAAAGTCTGGAAGGAGAGTTTACAGTCTAACCAGATACCTAGGTATTTGTAGTTGTCCACATATTCTAGGTCAGAACTGTTGGGAAGGTGTGGGCAGCAATCGGTTGAAGAGCATGCACTTAGTTTTACTAGCATTTAAGAGCAGTTGGAGGTCACGGAGGGAGTGGTGTATGGCGTTGAAGCTCGTTTGGTGGTTTGTTAGCACAGTGTCCAAAGAAGGGCCAGATGTATACAGAATGGTGTCGTCTGCGTAGAGGTGGGGCATGCTTATTTAAGATGGAGAGGAAAGCACTTTTGAAGAGCAACCAGGCATCCTCTACTGACGGGATGAGGACAATATCCTTCCAGGATACCCGGGCCAGGTCGGTTAGAAAGGCCTGCTCGCTGAAGTGTTTTTGGGAGTGTTTGACAGTGATGAGGGGTGGTCGTTTGACCGCGGACCCATTACGCACGCAGGCAATGAGGCAGTGATTGCTGAGGGTCCAGGCCAATTGGCAAAAGAGGTAAATGAAGCCCAGGAATAGCTTGATACAATTTCTTTGGCTAGCCGGGAGATGGGCCTAGATTCGAGGCTAGCTCCAGGCTAACTGGTGCTTGTTCAGGGCAGAGACGTTAGCCAGGAGTAGCCACTCGGATAGCAGCTAGCTAACTGCGATGATCCGGAGTAAAGGTTCAGAGCTTGCGGTAGGAATCCGGAGATGTGGAGGAAAAAAGCTGTCCATTATGCTCTGGGTTGATATCGCGCTGTGCAGGCAGGCAGGAGTTGACCGGGCTGAAACTGGCAGATGTCCCAGTTAACGGTGATGGCTAACTAGCAGTGACTACTAGCTAGTTAGCTAGCTAGCTTCTGAAGGGGGTTACGGTTCTAAAGTATAAATAATAGCAGATCCGTACCGCATTGGGTGTGGCGAGTTGCAGGATTTTATGTTCAGTCCGTAGATGGAAAAATGAGATAAAAAATATATACGAAGAAAGAAACGATATATACAAGGGAAGGGACAAGACAGTCAAAACATCCCACTGCTACGCCATCTTGGGTCCTTGATGGAACAAAAGAGGGAAATGTGTACTGTAAGTGAATCTGTACCCATCTGTGGTTTAACTTGGGAGGCTGTCTCTTCCTCCTCAAATCTGCCTCATATGAGCCCTCACAAAATAGAGATGGAAAAGTGTGTTTTGTGTGTCAGTGAGTGGGAGAGAGGGAGAGAGATAGAGGGAGAGACTAAGGTAGACAGAGAGAGACACAAAATGAGGTGGAAACTGAGTTGCACTTCCTAACCTCCTGCCAAATGTATGATCATATTAGAGACACATATTCCCCTCAGATAACACAGAGCCACAACTTTTGATAAACTCCCATATCTTTTTGGTGAAATACCACAGTGTGCAATCACAGAAGCAAGATTTGTGACCTGTTGCCACAAGAAAAGGGCAACCAGTGAAGAACAAACACCATTGTAAATACAACCCATATTTATGTTGATTTATTTTCCCTTTTTTACTTTAACTATTTGCACATCGTTACAACACTTGATATACAGTAGACATAATATGACAGCAGCCATCACTAACATTGAGTGGCTGCTGCCAACATACTGACTTAAATCTCTAGCCACTTTAAAAATAGTAATTGGATGTAACAAATGTATCACTAGCCACTTTAAACAATTTTGTATATAATGTTTACATATCCGACATTACTCATATCAAATGTATACACTGTACTCTAAACCATCTACTGAATCTTGCCTATGCCGTTCGGCCATCGACTCAAATCTCTAGCCACTTTAATAATTATAATTGGATGAAATAAATGTATCACTAGCCACTTTAAATGATGCCATTTATATAATGTTTACATATCCTACATTACTCATCTCATATGTATATACTGTACTGCCATACCATCTACTGCATCTTGCCTACGCCGGTCAGCCATCGCTCATCCATATATTTATATGTACTCGTATTCATTCCTTTACTCTAGTGTGTATAAGGTAGTTGTTGTGAATTTGTTAGATTACTTGTTAGATACTACTGCATGGTCGGAACTAGAAGCACAAGCATTTCGCTACACTCGCATTAACATCTGCTAACCATGTGTATGTGACAAATAAAATTTGATTTGATTTGACACTTGAAATGTCTTTATTCTTTTGGAACTTGTTTGAGTGTAATATTTACTGTTAACTTTTTATTGTTTATTTCACTTATTTATCCATTTCACTTGCTTTGGCAATGTAAACAGATGTTTCCCATGCCAATAAAGCCCCTTGAATTGAATTGAATTGAGAGAGAAAGAATGAGAGAGAGAGTTGGCCATCACTTTCAGTTGATATCCGTTGAAAATGTCATTGAAAATCAATATAAGATATATACGTATCATGAATGAATGGGAAAATTACAGTTTGGATCCACTTCATGAAATGGCAGTCAGTTCCCCCTCATAATGTGGTTTGTGGAGGCAGCCTATTATTCACTGGTTTCAATCCTCATCTGCTGAGTCGCAGTGAGAGATCAATTCAAACTTTGAGTTCGACAACGTAATCCATTTCCATAGAGGAGCAAATCCCCCAGTGCTTTAATTAATAAAGTATGTACACTGTACATTGTCCAATAGGTCAGCAGAGAGTAATTTGGATGTCTTTTCGACGCAGGCTCACAGTGCTTATTAGCTACACTGAACAAAAAATAGAAACGCAACATGTAAAGTGTCAGTCCCATGTTTCATGAGCTGAAATAAAGGATCAGAGAAATGTTCCATATGCACATAAAGCTTATTTCTCTCAATTTGTTTACATCCCTGTTAGTGAGCATTTCCCCCCTTTGCCAAGATAATCCATCCACCTGACAGGTGTGGCACATTGAGAAGCTGATTGAACACCATGATCATTACACAGGTGCACCTTGTGTTGTGGACAATAAAAGGCCACTCTAACATTTGCAGTTTTGTCACACAACACACAGATGTCTCAAATTTTGGGAGAGTGCAAATGGCATGCTGACTGCAGGAATGTCCACCAGAGCTGTTGCCAGATAATGTAATGTTAATTTCTCTACCATAAGCCGCCTCCAACATCATTTTAGAGAATTTGGCAGTACGTCCAACCAGCCTCCCAACCGCAGACAACATGTATGGCATTGTGTTGGTGAGCGATTGCTGATTTTAACATTATGAACAGAGCACCCCATGGTTGCGGTGGTGTTATGGTATGGGCAGGCATAAGCTACGAACAATGAACACAATTGCATTTCATCGATGGCAATTTGAATTCACAGAAATACCATGACAAGATGCTGAGGCCCATTGTCGTGCCATTTATCCGCCGCCATCACCTCATGTTTCAGCATGATAATGCACAGCCCCATGCATGGCCCCACAAAGATCTGTACACAATTCCTGGAAGCTGTAAATGTCCCAGCTCTTCCATGGCCTGCATACTCACCAGACATGTCACCCATTGAGCTTGTTAGGGATGCTCTGGATCAACGTGCACGGCAGTGTGTTCCAGTTCCCGCCAAAATCCATCAACTTCGCACAGTCATTGAAGAGGAGTGGGACAACATTCCACAGGCCACAATCAACAGCCTAATCAACTCTATGCGAAGGAGATGTGTCGCGCTGCATGAGGAAAATGATGGTCACACCAGATACTGACTGGTTTTCAGATCCACGTCCCTACCTTTTTTAAGGTATCTGTGACAAACATATGCATATCTGTATTCCCAGTCATGTGAAATCCATAGCTTGATCCACTGATTTCCTTACATGAACTGTTACTCAGTAAAATCTTTGAAATTGTTGCATGTTGTGTTTTGTTCATTATACATGTAGCTAAGTCAGATAACATTTTGCACATGCAAAGGTTGATAGACTAATTTAGGGTTTCAGTGAGTTCAAGGGAGGATCGCCCGTCTATGGAGGATCGCCCGCTTGTGTGTGTGTGTTTGATGTCAGTGTGGACGAGGTCACTGGTGTTTAACCCCGTCCGTAGTCTTATCTCCCCTTGTTTAATGGTCTCTCTATAGGTAAGAGGTGAGCAGGCTACCGCCTCCCTCACACACACTGACTCTGACATCTTCGCTGGCATCGCGCATACACACAAACACAGCTTTCCATATCTACCGATTTTCTGTGCAGTTTGACTACAAATTAGAGGGCATTTTACCAAGGGAGCGTCATTAAATCATCCTTTATCAGTAGGGTTTATGACATATTGTACATAATGCAGGAAGGGGGTAGGTGAGGTGTTTCTGTGGGCCTACAATGGGTCTCGGCCCATATGGATGATGTAATGGTAGCTAATAGCTACAGTGCGCGGATGGGTTTGACTGGAAAGCAGTTCACTGAATGTTAATATTAATAGTGAATAGGTTGGGATATGGAATGTCGTGCTAAGGACAGGGGAACTGTGAAGCACATGGATGAGGGGGGGATCTGCATTTTTAAGGCCCCAATTTTAGTTCAAATGATAGAAGCTATGGAACTACTGTAAATCAACTTCATTGCTTTGTTTTGTTTAAGGCGAAGGGTGGCTACTTTGAAGAATCTAAAATATAAAATATATTTAAATATGTTTAACACTCTTTTGGTTACTACATGACTCCATATGTGTTATTTCATAGTTTTGATGTCTACACTATTATTCTACAATGTAGAAAATTGTCAAAATAAAGAAAAACCCTTGAATGAGTAGGTGGGTTGGGTTTTCCTTGATTTTTACTATTTTCTGTTTTCTAACAACCTGTTTTTGCTTTGTCATTATGGGGTATTGTGGGTAGATTAATGAGGAAAAATAACAATTTTATCCATTTTAGAATAAGGCTGTAACATAGCAAAATGTGGAAAAAGTGATGGATCTGAATACTTTCCGAATGCACCATATCTCTTTTAAATATATTTTCCTTTTTTATTTTCCGCTAACTCTACCACCCCTCCCCTAATTGGAGTAAAGTAATGGACAACAACACTTCTACTTCCAGCGTATACATACTATATACATTTTATAGACACAATATATTGTACAATAGTTCTATTTTGTTTGTTTTTAATCCCATTATTCAGCTACCATATCTGAAGCCCATCCAGTTTGATTTCTATTTTGCCATGTACTTCTAACTTTGCTGTTTCACAAAAAATCTGAACCTATACACATTTTACGGACACAGTAAATCTACTTTAAGGTTAGGTATGAAGAAAAGGTCTGGAGTTGGGAGGCAGTTGACAAATTTCAAAGCCTTCCAGTCTGCATGGCAAGGAAAAGGGGAACATTTTACATTCTGAAAAGGTCTGCACTGAAATATTTGAAAAGATTACAAAGGGTGAAAAAAAGATACACACACAAACATATTTTCTGTCTGGAGCTCTCTTAAACTAAGATGTGTAGTGGAACCACACAAAAAAAATATATAAAACTGTTTCTGACGCACACACAAAAAAAAAACGATCACACATCCAGACCATGATGCTACTGTATGTGGTAGACAGAAAGTCATTCAACGTTGAGGGGTGGGAAATCTGCTGTAAAGCCATAAAATGTGATTCATCTCGTCGGGGTCCCTGCTAGCAGCATGTAATCGTAATGTCACACTAGCGTAATCCATTTAAAACACGTTGGGCCCAGGCCTAGTCTGCTGTGACTTGGCTATTGCAATGAAGAACACTCTACCGTTTCCCTCATTTCAGATACCGGGCATGCATTTCGCTGGACTCTGACTAGCAATTAGTAGGTTGTAAGCCGCTTGCCTTGTTCGTCCACTTGCTTGGGTAGGCAGACAACCATTATGTTGTTCGCGTTGAATCACACACAAAAAAATACCAAAATCAAACTATAATCTCCCAGCTGTCTCAGCACATGTGCCGAAGTGTGGCGATGTGAAGAGCGAGGAAGCGTTTGCTTGTCCAAAGATGTGTTTTTTGTCTTTTCTCTCGTGGCAGGCAGTGTGCTTAACATTTTGCAAAGCCAGGGCCGACCGGGCACCAACCTGACTAGAAAACGAGTAGCTCATCCATTGTAGCTCATTGCAGTTTAGATGGTTGAGCAAACATTATCTCCCACGAAGCGTCCATGTTGGTGTCTCGAGGCCAGGTTAAGGTGAACGATGACGCAGAGGGTTTTAGTGTCACAGGAGGAAACAGAGGGCACCCTGGTCTCTCCATTCTACAAGTGCTGCCCTGTGCTCAGGCATACTTCAACTAATTACACCCTCAGGGGACCAAATTAACCATCTTGCCTGCAATAAACTGTGGATGATTTATCATCACCTATAAACCCGGCCCAGGACCTGTGCCAGCCCACCACTAGAATGTTTATGCACCATTGGTTTAATTATAACTATATCTTAATGAAGTAGTTCTAAGAGGTTTGTTATGGCACAGAGCCGTTTAGCTAATGCTGTGCAGTATATAAGGCTAATAGTGATGTAGACTATGAATTCAACATTTCAATCCTATATTTAATTTGATAGATTTTTTCTTGAGAGAATGTGCACTGGTCTTAGAAATTTGGGATTCACCGATGGCTCATGGACTACTGGTTAGTCTTTGTTGGCTAGAAAACACTGTGAGTGAAACAATATTCAATAGGGATCAGTGATGCACGAAAAGGCTTGCAGCCAATGGATTAGCCACCACCTGGGACTATCGTTATGAATGAAAATACTGTCAAATACAGAAACTATAGGAAATGTATGACATTATGCCTCAGTTAAGCACAACCGTAAATGAATGTTCTCTCTTTACCGTAACCAGTTTTATTGGTAGTCTTCAATCCATTCATACCATAACTACCATGTCAATGACACCGGAATCCAGTCATAACTGCCTCATCATCAACTTGAATGACCATACTGTAATCTCCCTTCCTCTACTTCGAAAAAGCTTTTATCTCACAACCACTATAAACGCCCTTTCTCTCTGATCATATCACATTCCCCAACTCCGCTCAATCTCTCACTCTCCTCCTCACTTCACTCCAGGCACCAGATGCCATCGTTTTTCCTTTTTTCACCCACCCCCCCTCTTCCTCCCCTCCCTCGTTCACTCTTGGCCCTTAAGATGGATCGTCTCTCCCTCCGTTTGTGTTTCCTCAGCGCCTCCTCAGACGGAGAGATTGATTTGTCTACAGGACGCCTCTGACCTTTGATATGATCCGATAAGGTACGCGTGGCCCTTACCGAATTAAGCAATCAAAGGGGAGGCACATTAGGCTAGATAGAAGGGGAGTTCCAACCATAGCATAGCACCATAGCATACCCCCACCCTCACTCAACCACTGCAGTTTTTCCATCCCACTTAGACCTGCAGTCCATCTCTTCCCACCCCTCTAGACGCCCAGGGGAAAATAAAATATGTGTTTTCAAATTGCACTCTGCCTAAAGGCTCTTTGGGCAAATTCAATTTTCACCTTGCATCGATTTTCCCTTCCTCCGACTCAATGGATACTAATGTTATCTATCATGTATTTCTGTGCTCTACAGGAAGACAGGGGGGGGGGGTTGTTAGGGGCCTACGTTGAATGACACAACAAGCTAAGGGTGTCTGTTGTATCACCAAGGAAGAAATAGGTTTGAGAAAGTGCCCAAGGCCTTTTTTGTATTTCTTTGTGTCCATTTTTGTCACGTCTCCTATCATCTTGGATATTTGCAAATCACTTTGAAATAGCCTCTTTTGCCTGTCTTTGTATTTCGCCCATTTGGCTTTTAAATCGCTTTGCGATGACCTTAACCAACACAGTACAAAAATTGCTTTTTTTCTCTCTCCTGTTTTTTACCTTTTTTCTTCCTCTAAGCAGCCACAGTCCAGATGCTGCTGATTAAAAGCTGAGCCTTGGATGGGTTGAGTTTTGGAATTCAGACGGCACACATGCAGAGCGCTTCACACTCTTTTTTTTGTTCTAAAAATACACCTAGCAGCAGAGGATTTTGGGCCAGATCTTATCAGGAGCCTGGTGCAATTATCTATCGAAGAGACCAGCAAATGAGCCCCTCGAGCAGCCGGACCCGTGCATGTCTCTGGCCCTGCTTAAAGAAAGGTGGGTCGTTCCACCAATTCTATGCCTTTTGAGAAATGTAGCTTGGTCCCCTAAAAATATATGTCACCTAATTTTAACATTATGTCATAAAGAGCATATGTTCAACTTTATAAAAAACATGTTTTCACAAGAGGTTAATTAAAATCTGACTTTAGTAAGTGCCTATTAAGTTCCAAATAAAGTAACAGAGTTGACTGTAACAGGGTTGACGACTTCCTCTTAAATCAGCCATGAATCCACTTGTGACAGGGGGAACGGAAGCTTGTTTTGTGCAAAAGAGATGGCAGGTATCCTAGTGGTTAAAGTGTTGGTCCAGTAACTGAAAGGTTGTTGGATCAAATCACCAAGCTGACAAGGTAAAAAATATGTTGTTATACTCCTGAACAAGGCAGTTAACACACTGTTCCCTGGTAGGCTGTCATTGTAAATAAGAATTTGTTCTTAACTGACTTGCCTAGTTAAATAAAGGCTCTCTAAAAAAACAAACACAAAAACAATTGCCAAAAAGAGTAGAACCAGCTCACAATTATTTTTTTCAAAGGAATAGTTTCACCATATTAATATCAGAGTTCAGTTCACGTAACAGGGTAAACCTTGAAATGTAGGATAGGTGTATGTGAATCACTAATCACATGAAATAAATAATCATCTTCAGAAATGGGAGGGAAAAGTGAGTGACGGCGTGATGCGGCACACCAACAAGCAGCATAAAAACACATGACTGGCATGCATGGGCACATGTGAGACCCGGCACACATATCCCAGGCTTGTGTGTAGGAGCACAGGGAATGTGTTTGAGTGGAAACAGAGAGCCCGTGAACAGATGCAATCCCCTTTGGCGAGTCGGAACTCCTCGGTACCATTTGTTTGTCCTCTTAAGGCGGCAGAGTGCTCATGAAGTTGGGACTTGCGTAAACCCTTCCAAGTATGGAGCTTTCCTGGGGAACTGATCCCCCAAAGCCCTCATTGTTATTCACTCATGATGCCGCCAGATCTGCTGGGCGCTCAGAGCCAACCGCCCAGCAGAGGGGAGATAAGATAGAGTGTGTGTGTGCGTGCGTGTGCGTGCATGTGCGGGATTGAGTGAATTGTACACACAGGAGCCCGTCCAGATTGTGAGACTTCCGAAGCACATAGCCCAGACTGTTATGATTACGTTAAATCATCGCATTGTCAATGATCACAAGTCATTCTAACTACTCAGCTCCGTATACACAGTGATGAAGCCAAGTTGAGCTTTTTCTATTGTGAAAATACTCCATTTCTATTTCCTTGTAAAACTCCTGAACTAGATGGACACATTTTTTTCCTTGATTTATTTTTACATTTTTCTGTTCGATTTTCTTGTCTTAGAGTCCACTTAATTTTATGTTACGATGTAGTATATTCATCTAATGTTGACACCGTCCACATTAAACTATACTGAACAAAAATATGAAAACCAACATGCAACAATTTCAAAGATTTGACTGAGTTACAGTACATATAAGGAAATCAGTCAATTGAAATAAATTCATTAGGCCCTAATCTATGGATTTCACATGACTGGGAGTAGAGATATGCATCTGTTGGTCACAGATACCTTTAAAAAAGATAGGGGTGTGGATCAGAAAACCAATGTTGTCCCACTCCTCTTCAATGGCTGTGCGAAGTTGCTGGATATTGAAGGGAACGGGAACACGCTGTTGTACACATCAATCCAGCGCATGCTCCCGAGTGGCACAGCGGTCTAAGGCACTGCATCTCAGTGCTAGAGGCGTCACTACAGGCACCCTGGTTCAAATCCAGGCTGTATCAAAACCTGCTGTGATTGGGAGTCCCAAAGGGTGATTGGCTCAGGCACAAATGGCCCAGGCTGGTGTAGGCTGTCATTGTCAATAATAATTAGTTCTTAACTGACTAGCGTAGTTAAATAAATAAAAAAAAACACTTAATGGGTGACATGTCTGGTGGGTATGCAGGCCATAGAAGAACTGGGACATTTTCAGCTTCCAGGAATTGTGTGCATGCAATTGTGACATGGGGCTGTGCATTATCATGCTGAAACATGAGGTGATGGAAGTGGATGAATGGCATGACAATGGGCCTTGAGATCTCATCAGATCTCAGCATTCAAATTGCCATTGATAAAATGCAATTGTATTCAATTTCTGCAGCTAATGCCTGCCAAATTCTCTAAAACAATGTTGGAGGCAGCTTATGGTAGAGGAATGAACATAAAATGATCTGGCAACAGCTCTGGTGGACATTCCTGCAGTCAGGATGCCAATTGTACGCTCCCTCAAAACTTGAGACATCTGTGGCATTGTGTTGTGTGACAAAACTGAACATTTTATAGTGGCCTTTTACAGTCCCCAGCACAAGGTGCACCTGTGTAATGATCATGCTGTTTAATCAGCTTATTGATATGCCACACTTGTCAGATGGATGGATTATCTTGGCAAAGGAGAAATGCTCACTAACAGGGATGTAAATATAATTCTACACAAAGATACATATTCTATTTGTGCGCATGGAAAATGTCTGGGATCTTTGACGTTAGCTCGCTCTTGAAACATCAGACCGACACTTTATATGTTCCGTTTATATTTTTGTTCAGCGCATGTCCTGCACTTCATTCATCCTGGCAGCTCTGTAGCCCAGCATCGACATTTAGGCCTTCTGCTATGATAACCCTTTTCAATTTCACTCAGTGTGAGACCAGCCCTCTCTGTCAAACTGAATTTACCCTTTTTGTCACTGCTCACCGATGACAGTCACCTACTGGTAGGACGCTGTTAAGATAGAGGGGGGAGAGAGAGCTCAAAGAGGTTCAGTGTAATTGGTTCTAACACATTTTATTTTATTTTTCAATCTGAAATCCTTATTTTACCATGTAAGTTTACAGAGTTCTCCTTTACTGGAAAGACCTGAGGAAGTTACATGGGAGGATAGGGGTTGAATGAGCCAACGGAAACTGGGGATGATTAGGTGGCCGAGAGGCCAGGTGGGGGATTTAGCCAGGACACCAGGGCTAGCACCTGTACTCATAACCCTGGGGCATTGATGTCTCTCTTAGACCAGGGGGAAGACAGCCCCTACTAGCCCTCGAAGACCACTTCCAGCAGCATCTGGTCTCCTATCCAAGGATCCACCAGTCTCCACCCTGCTTAGCCTTAGAGGCAAGCCAGCAATGGGATGCAGGGTGGTATGACAGCTGGGTTACTCTCCTGTGCTTATGCGTCTGTACAGATTATACTCTCCCTTTTTCTGAGCTATCGTTCATTATGTCCGAGGTAGGGCATGATCAAAAACCCGTCCTCTTTGACGCAATCAAAGACAAAGAACCATAAGGCCCAGTGGAATCCATGGGCTCGCAACCGCTGTATTTACATTGCTGAGCCCCATTCAGTGAAATACGCATCTTTCAAACATCTCGTTCAATTACGTAAGGTCGTTTTCTCGGGATTATCTTTTACATTTATGTCATTTAGTAGACGTGCTTATCCAGAGCGATTTACAGTAGTTGGTACATACACTTTCCCCCTCGAGAATCAAATTCACAACCCTGGCATTTGAAGCGTAATGCTCTACCAACTGAGCCACACGGGACCTGGAAATTCATAATGTATACATTTTAAATGCCAAATCATTTGCCATTTGTGCTATGAGCAGAATTGAAGACCTCTTGCGATTTTGGTAAAGTGCAACAAACGTATATAGAAATAATATAACCACAATTAAAATGTATTCAAAATGTTTATTGAAAAAGGCGGTGAGATTTTAATAACAAAAATATATTCTAAGTGGAACAGTCATTGTCATAAGAAACTGCTAACATCACAAAATTATCAAATGTATCTAATTTAGCAACACTATTAAGGTTAATCGTTGTAAGGTTTAATTAAAGCAATTATGCGGTTTCAGCAGAATACATATTGCCTAATAAACAATATGCAAAATCATCAGTTCCTAAACTAACAATAACTGTATCATACAAATGCCTATGAAAACATTCAAAAAAATGTAGTCCATCAATTATAGTATCTCCTCGTTCCTTTAAAACCAAAATCACTTTTCTAAGTACAGTACAGTGCAGCAGCCTCTCACACAGTTGTCTGATCACAAAACCACCATACTTATTCTACAACGTATCCGCACACATATTCTGTAACAAAGACCAAATGTACCCCTCATGGTGTCAGTAAGAAATGCTAGTATGCCGATACTTCCCTGTAGTATCAACCGTGAAGTAAGAGGGTGAAATGACTGAGGCCTAATTAGAGCATAGAGCTCTGAGAGCCCCGAGGCTGCTGGTAGGGAGAGGTAAGCAAGGACAACAGCTATGTCCCAATACTCTTCCTATAGCATCCTCTCCCCATCCCCTCTCCTTCCTGGTCATTGATCTGAAAGGACTTGATACGACAGAGCAGAAAGGTTAATACCAGGGTTAGGGTCATATCAATTCCACCAATAATGTAACAATTCCAAAGCCCTCATTGAAAATAAATGGAACTTTTCCATTACTGAAGTGGAATTGCAATTCAAATCCTGTTTTCATTGGCTGAATTTAAATGTAACTAACCACAACCCTGGTAGAAACCAACAAAACCTGTATCAGCCGGCTATTCATTCCAGACCATAAGAGAAATTAACTGAGTACACAAAACATTAAGAACACCTTCCTAATATTGAGTTTTTCCCCTCAGAACAGTCTCAATTCGTTGGGGCATGGACTCTACAAGGTGTTGAAAGCGTTCCATAGGGATGCTGTCCCATGTTGACTCCAACAGTTTGCTGGATGTCCTTTGGGTGGTGGACCATTCTTGATACATACAGGAAAAACCCAGCAGCGTTGCAGTTCTTGACACAAACCGGTCATCTACTGTCACGATTGCTGGAAGGAGTGGACCAAAGTGGAGCGTGTTGGTAGTTCCACATCTTTAATAAAGTGAAACTTCCCAAAATATCCAAAGAACAAAACAGATCGGACAATGGGTAGTGCACAAACACTAACAGAAACAATAACCCACAAACCATGTGGGGGAATGAACAAACTAAGTATGGTCCCCAATTAGAGACAACGACAATCAGCTGCCTCTAATTGGGAACCATCCAAAACCAAACATAGAAAATACAACAGAACAACACAAAACCTGGTCACGTCCTGACCAAAACACCATAGAGACGCCAGAGGGCTATCTATGGCCAGGACGTAACAGTACCCCCCCCCAACGGCGCGGACTCCGACTGCAACCAAAAGTCAATTGGGGGGGTGTTCGGTTGGGCCTTCGGTGTCGGTGGCAACTCCGGTGCGGGCCATACCGGCCCAAGAAGACGCACTGGAGGCCTGGTGCGTGGAGCCGGAACAGGACGTACTGGGCTGGGAGGACACACTGGAGGCCTGGTGCGTGGAGCCGGAACAGGACGTACTGGGAGGACGCACAGGAGGCCTGTTGCGTGCAGCCGGCATAGGTCTCACCGGACTGGGACGACACCCTGGAGGCCTGATGCGTGGGGCCGGAACAGGACTTACTGGGCTGGGACGACACCCTAGAGGCCTGGTGCGTGGAGCCGGAACAGGACGTACTGGGCTGGGACGACACCCTGGAGGCCTGGAGCCGGAACAGGACGTACTGGGATGGTCTCACACACCTCTGGGCGAGTGCGGGGAGCTGGCACTGGACACACCGGGCTGGAGATGCGCACTGGATGCTTGGTGCGTGGAGCCGGAACTGGACGTACCGGGCTGGTCTCACGCACCTCTGGGCGAGTGCGGGGAGCTGGTACTGGACGTACTGGGCTGGGCAGACGCTCCTCTCGGCACCTGCGCTCCTGACGTGCCACAACTTGTCTCTCATATCCCAGCCTAAACTCCTTTACGTTCCTCCATTCGGGCTGTGGCATGGTTTCGGCCCTTCGCCCCATGTGCCCCCCCCAAAAAAAACATTTAAGTTGCTGTGGCCATGGACCACGGCGTCCTCGCTGTTCCCTCTCTCTCCTCGGCGACACAAGGGTCTTGCAACCCCCCATTATTTCCTCCCAGGTCCAGAATACCTTCTCCTGGGCACGCTGCTTGGTCCTTTGACAGTGGGTTATTCTGTCAAACACGATCGGCATAAGGATTAGACCAAAGCGCAGCGCGGGTGTAGTTCCACATGTTTTAATGATAGAAGTGAAACTTTCAAATGCAGAAACAGCGCGCGCACATGTCACGCACTGACAACAGAACACTTACAAAACAATAACCCACAAACCATGTGGGGGAATGAACAAACTAAGTATGGTCCCCAATTAGAGACAACGACAATCAGCTGCCTCTAATTGGGAACCATCCAAAACCAAACATAGAAAATACAACATAGAACAAAGCCCCTCCGGGTCATGTCCTGACCAAAACACCAAAGAGAAGCCAGAGGGCTATCTATGGCCAGGACGTGACACCTACTACCATACTCCGTTCAAAATCTTTTGTCTTGCCCATTCACGCTCTGAATGGCACACATACACAATCCATGTCTCAATTGTCTCAAGGCTTAAACATCCTTCTTTAACCTGTCTCCTCCTCTTCATCTACACTGATCGAAGTGGATTTAACAAGTGACATCAATAAGGGATCATAGCTTTCATGGAGCTGTGCAGAGTTGCCTGGCTTTGGCACGCCTGCAATATTCTTTCCTTTTACCCTCTCACTTTCTTTCTCCTGCTCGGTTCCTCACGGATTACAAAATGCTAACACTCAACATATCGCTCCCATCGGAAAACCTTCAGAGCTGCTAGGAGCAAAATAATCCCTTCAAAGGAGCATGAAAAGACATATCTGGTGTCGTACTGTACATGCAGACCACAAAGAAGGTCCAAATATATGATAGGGTTGACATTTGCCCTATGGAAAAATCATTAGCAATGCTAGCACCTAATACAGCAGCATGTGGCCATGATCTATCACGGTAACATTTGGCACTAATGAGCACAGTTCTCAAACCAACCACACATAGGCCTAGATTCTGACTACAGGGTGATGCTCAAGGCTCCCAAGTCACCCTTTTCTTGTCTTTTCTCTTTCCGTCAATTTTTTTGTTTTTTTGCGAGATCCTGTCAGGTTTGACCGAAAGGTGAGCACAAGATTGCTGCTGGTGTCCTTCGGGCAAAAGCAAAGTCCGCTACAGGAGGGGAAAAATATCCATCTCAGTTCTCAGTTGAGGTGCATTTTTTTTAAAAAGCATGCTTGGCTAAGCCTGGGTTGGAGGCACTACTTTCCTTCCAGTGAAATGATGTAACGAGCAAAAGTATAATGCCAATTCAAAAGACTGGTCACTTCAGCAGGGGTCAAGGTGTGCTGAGCAGTGCACACAGCAACAACATTTCCTTCAGGTTCAGTAGAAACCAAGCCAAGATATATTTTCCACAAAAAGTACCTACTGGAAATTTCACCTACACTTGCTTCTTACTTACATATTCTAATAAACCCTACGGCAGGGTTCCAGAATGTTTTTGTAAAAACACCAGCAAATCGTCTCTGTCGTCTCTGTTCCAAAGTATTCCCACGCATAATAAAGATGTATGTGATCCTATACAAATGTAAGCAAGGTTTGAAACTATTATGTTTTAGTCAAATATTACATCTGTTTGGGCTTTTTGCTGTCAATTTGCAGTCTACAAATTATTTGTAATTTTGTTCTGGCCTCCTGACCATCCGCTCAAGAAAAAATCATCCCGCGGGTCAATCCAGTTGATGATCCCTGTATTGCTTTGAATGTAATAGGCAACTGGATATAGACAGTGTCCAAACAAATAAATGATGCTATGCCCTGGGTTAAGCTGTACACGTTATTGCCTTTGACACGCTTGGATGCTTGGAAGTTAACAGTGTTTCCTAGCCTTACTTCAGGCCGAGTAACAAATGAACCTTAAGTCTGGTGGTTTAAGTCTCTACAGTATGCAAAGGCGAGAATTGATCCTCAGCAACATAGATCCGCTGCAGTGTTTCCCTCACTCCCCTGTGCTTCATCCCTGCAATCAATCCCTGCTCTTCTAAATTTCAGGAGAGCAACGCCACCAAGGAATGGAGGGAGGGGTGAAGAAGAGAGGACATAAAGGGAAAGTGGGCTTAACAAAAGTCATTAAGTATCAAGTTGTTTAATTGAATAATGCAAGGAGCATCGGCAATAGCTCACGTTCCCTCCTAGCGTGTCGTATACATCAGACTTAATGGCACTGATGTCACTTGCGATAGGCAGAAGTAGTCGTTTAACAACTTAATAAACGTCTGATTTATGAGCGGCGTCAAGCGACTGATAAATAAGCGTTTGGGCAGACGCGTATTGTAGGTGAGGGGTTTCATTTCACACAGTTTTTCAATCAACACCAGAGAAGAAATGAGTTATATTTGTGTCTGCCTGCAAGTCTGTTGGCCTGTGTGTGAATTCAATTGATCATGCACAGTGTACTGTATGCAGTATGTGCACGAAATGGTTGATTAGATGCATGTGCATCCATCAAACTATAAATCTCCAGACAGCTGATGTATGTTTTGAAGAATCAGCAGGAGGGCTCAGGCTGTAAATCAACACGGCCCCTCCACCACAACCAACCGTTCGAAACAAACAAACACACACACACAGGCACGCACACACACAGGCACCCAAGCTTCTCAATGCACTAACACGGCCGGCTAAAACAGCTGCCAAGTCTGGGAGCAGTTGTACCACTAGCCATAAAATGGTAACACCCTGTGATATGAGCCCGTCTGAGGAGTCACTAGGCTCAGGGGCCTCCGAGGGCCACATATTTTTTGTCCCATTTTAAAGCCAGAAGTCACTCTTCAAGTGATGGGAAACGGTGGCTGAGAGACGTCAGCCCCCGAATGAAAACAAGCCACATCTAAAAGTGTTAGAAGCGTATGGATAAATAAATAGAAATGTTACCACCGTGAGAGACAAGGTGATGTGACAGAGGGAGAGATATGTATCTCTTTCATGTTAGCAGGGAGAAACATTTTATTTAAGGATGAACCCAACATTTCCTGAAGGAGCCTACGCAAGGTGTATCTAATTATCTGTCAGTACATCCTCATTATAAAACATCCCCTGGGAGTTGGGCATCTGATGTGTCTTAACGAGTGGGCTTGTAATCAAGGTGTGTTAGTTACAGTATGTAGAGGACAATATGAGGACATCATAGCAGTACCGGATGTGGTACCTTACATATGCCTGTACAGTAACTGTGGAGTCAATGCCATGATTCTACTGTAGATAATGTCTGCCATCAGTGGCTGGGAATATGGGCAATTTCATTATCCATATCCTTCCACTTTACTGCTCGTTAGTGAATTCAGACAATTGTCTCAGCATGGAAAAAAACATTTACATACTAAAGTCGATTACCAGTAAAATTAGAGTGTGACACTTGTTTATTTGCTGCTGTTGTGACCTCGGCTATCACTTAGCCATGGCCCGATTATGTCACCTGGAAGAATTTCATAAAACATAATTATAGCTTGCTTCTCTCTCGACACAGTTGAGCTATCGGTGAAGGATAATTAAACAGGGGAAGAAATGTGGAGTTAACACTCGTCCGCCAGCAGTGGGCGTATGATCGTGGTCCACTTTAATGTACTGCACACCTCTCAGCAAGCACATGGGCAAGAGCATTCCTTCTGTCTTGTTGCTTAAAGCCCCCTCCAACAATGACGGATGCAAGGCCAGCTAATAGATTCAGGGAGTAGCACTCAGGGCGAAGATGGCAGAAAATTGTTGAATGGTGTGCAATTTATGAAATGGGACTGCCGCTGCCTGGAATGGATGGTGGGAAAAATACTTACCTGGGACGAATCCTTAAAAGCGTTCTCTTAAAAATTTCACAGAGTGAAAGAAAGTTGAAAATCCCCTTTTCTCTGGGAAAACTGACCTTTCCCTCACATCTCGTGAAGGTCTAGTCTCATGAATGCTTCAGCCAAATTGCAATTCAACCTGGAAGGGATAGCTGAGATAGTAATGGTGTATACTTTACATGCAATGCCAATTTGTTTTCCAATTGCTGTGAGGGATTTATGTATTTTTCTCTGTTGCCACGGGCAGTAAAACACTCCTGTTCTTGTTAGCACGTTTCCACAAGCGAAACTACTGTACTTCTGGAAATTGACTGGTGCAGGCATGATGAAATACCGCTCACTGTTCTCTTGCTTGCTTTCTGTAGCACCATCATCTAAGATGTGTAGGGAAATGTGTGTGAAACATTGTCTCTGGTAGTGAGCGAACGGCGACACTTAGTTGCAGATGTCAATCATGTGTGTGATCTTGCACTGCTTCTAAAAGGAACAGTTTCCTCAATCAAACAAGGTCAAAGATGAGACGACTTCAATGCAACTATCAAGACATGCTTGACTAGGGCTGGGCGGTATACCGTATTTGACTATATACCGGTATTGATGCAAGGACCGGTTTGGGTTTTTACTTTACCTTCTATAACGGTATTTCAATGTTTGATTTGTTAAATGTGATATGTCACTCCGGCGCGTGGAATGTCAGTTGTATAGTTGACTCTGTTTGCTACTTGAGTCGTCTCTCTCCCTCTCCTCCGGCATACTGCTTCCCCATGCGCTTTCCACACCAAGCCCTGCCCACTGTCACTCAAGGAGAGCAGTTGTCAGAAGCGCTTGCCATGCCGTTCACTCTGTCTGCGTGGTCAGATGCAACAAGATGTTGGTGACAACAATGTGGATTTACACGTTGTTCCTTACAGTTTTTCTCAATCGCTTTGGCTCAATTCTCGAAAGATAATTCTTTTTTTCAACACAATACATTCAAATCTCTGAACAATTAGTTTCTTGTTCACACCAGATTTGAATTTCTTATTCATTTAAGCAAATTGCGCGTTTTGTCACGTGTGCAAAAGAGGAAGTACAATTGTCTACAATTTGCCCAATAACTATATGCACATGGCTTGCTGATAAAACTGATGAGTTGACTCTCAGTGAAACTGTCATACTCTTCACAACTTCTAAACATTCTTGCATCGTGTGAGCCATCACATGCAAAATGATCCATTCAACTTTCAAAATCTGTCAGACGTACATGTATATCCCATAAATATCTATGACATGGAATGTCTGCTAAATTGGCAAATTACCTGCCAGGTGACATAGTAATGAAATAGGAATCACAATCTTACCAATCAACCAATCAAGTTTGGAAGCATATATGTGGAGCCCACAGCACAATCACTACCATTTATGAACATGGAGGAACATCACAACCCTGAACAGCAGCTACATGCTCAGGGAAGAGAAATAAGAAGATGTGTTAGAATGTGTGGTGGTGGTGTTAGGGGAAGACATAATAGAGGAAAATGTGTTAGAATGCGTGGTGGTGGTGTTAGGGGAAGACATTATAGAGGAAGATGTGTTAGAATGGGTGGTGGTGGTGTTAGGGGAAGACATAATAGAGGAAGATGTGTTAGAATGCCTGGTGGTGGTGTTAGGGGAAGACATTATAGAGGAAGATGTGTTAGAATGGGTGGTGGTGGTGTTAGGGGAAGACATAATAGAGGAAGATGTGTTAGAATGCGTGGTGGTGGTGTTAGGGGAAGACATAATAGAGGAAGATGTATTAGAATGCGTGGTGGTGGTGTTAGGGGAAGACATAATAGAGGAAGATGTGTTAGAATGCGTGGTGGTGGTGCTAGGGGAAGACATAATAGAGGAAGATGTGTTAGAATGCGTGGTGGTGGTGTTAGGGGAAGACATAATAGAGGAAGATGTGTTAGAATGCGTGGTGGTGGTGCTAGGGGAAGACATAATAGAGGAAGATGTGTTAGAATGTGTGGTGGTGGTGTTAGGGGAAGACATTATAGAGGAAGATGTGTTAGAATGCGTGGTGGGGGTGTTAGGGGAAGACATTATAGAGGAAGATGTGTTAGAATGTGTGGTGGTGGTGTTAGGGGAAGACATAATAGAGGAAGATGTGTTAGAATGCGTGGTGGTGGTGCTAGGGGAAGACATAATAGAGGAAGATGTGTTAGAATGCGTGGTGGTGGTGTTAGGGGAAGACATTATAGAGGAAGATGTGTTAGAATGCGTGGTGGTGGTGTTAGGGGAAGACATAATAGAGGAAGATGTGTTAGAATGCGTGGTGGTGGTGTTAGGGGAAGACATAATAGAGGAAGATGTGTTAGAATGTGTGGTGGTGGTGTTAGGGGAAGACATAATAGAGGAAGATGTGTTAGAATGCGTGGTGGTGGTGTTAGGGGAAGACATAATAGAGGAAGATGTGTTAGAATGCGTGGTGGTGGTGTTAGGGGAAGACATAATAGAGGAAGATGTGTTAGAATGCGTGGTGGTGGTGTTAGGGAAGACATAATAGAGGAAGATGTGTTAGAATGCGTGGTGGTGGTGTTAGGGAAGACATAATAGAGGAAGATGTGTTAGAATGCGTGGTGGTGGTGTTAGGGAAGACATAATAGAGGAAGATGTGTTAGAATGGGTGGTGGTGGTGTTAGGGGGAAGACATAATAGAGGAAGATGTGTTAGAATGCGTGGTGGTGGTGTTAGGGAAGACATAATAGAGGAAGATGTGTTAGAATGCGTGGTGGTGGTGTTAGGGAAGACATAATAGAGGAAGATGTGTTAGAATGCGTGGTGGTGGTGTTAGGGGAAGACATAATAGAGGAAGATGTGTTAGAATGCGTGGTGGTGGTGTTAGGGGAAGACATTATAGAGGAAGATGTGTTAGAATGGGTGGTGGTGGTGTTAGGGGAAGACATTATAGAGGAAGATGTGTTAGAATGCGTGGTGGTGGTGTTAGGGGAAGACATAATAGAGGAAGATGTGTTAGAATGTGTGGTGGTGGTGTTAGGGGAAGACATTATAGAGGAAGATGTGTTAGAATGTGGTGTTAGGGGAAGACATAATAGAGGAAGATGTGTTAGAATGCGTGGTGGGGGTGTTAGGGGAAGACATTATAGAGGAAGATGTGTTAGAATGCGTGGTGGTGGTGTTAGGGGAAGACATAATAGAGGAAGATGTGTTAGAATGCGTGGTGGTGGTGTTAGGGGAAGACATAATAGAGGAAGATGTGTTAGAATGCGTGGTGGTGGTGTTAGGGGAAGACATAATAGAGGAAGATGTGTTAGAATGGGTGGTGGTGGTGTTAGGGGAAGACATAATAGAGGAAGATGTGTTAGAATGTGTGGTGGTGGTGTTAGGGGAAGACATAATAGAGGAAGACGTGTTAGAATGGGTGGTGGTGGTGTTAGGGGAAGACATTATAGAGGAAGATGTGTTAGAATGCGTGGTGGTGGTGTTAGGGGAAGACATTATAGAGGAAGATGTGTTAGAATGCGTGGTGGTGGTGTTAGGGGAAGACATAATAGAGGAAGATGTGTTAGAATGCGTGGTGGTGGTGTTAGGGGAAGACATAATAGAGGAAGATGTGTTAGAATGTGTGGTGGTGGTGTTAGGGGAAGACATAATAGAGGAAGATGTGTTAGAATGTGTGGTGGTGGTGTTATGGGAAGACATTATAGAGGAAGATGTGTTAGAATGGGTGGTGGTGGTGTTAGGGGAAGACATAATAGAGGAAGATGTGTTAGAATGGGTGGTGGGGGTGTTAGGGGAAGACATAATAGAGGAAGATGTGTTAGAATGTGTGGTGGGGGTGTTAGGGGAAGACATTATAGAGGAAGAGGTAGAAGGCAAATAATAAGAGTTCCTGATGAAATTAGAGCCACAATTGTGGACCATGTCATAAACCATGGTCTTACAATGGAAGAGGCTGGTCAGAGAGTACAGCCAAGTGTAAACAGGTCCACAGTGTCATCAATTGTGCAAACATTCCGTATGGAAAACAGGTAAATATGTACTCGTTCTTTACAATACAGCAACTATTGTAAAGCTAAATGCAAGTCTGAAAATCACATTGTACCGTGAGATATGCATGAGGAATATACAGTAATACAGCACAATTTGAATACAATATATTATCTGTAACATGATCTATATCTGAATTCTACATGTCATATATAGGACTGCACAACGACATCATGCTGGTGGCAGAGCAGCAGTATTCAGCCATCAGCAAGAACAAGACATTTGCAACATGGTCATAGCCCACAATTGCATTAGGCTAAGAGAGATCCAAAGTGCAATCATAAATGACAACAATATCTTCGCAAATATCAATTCTGTCAGCATTTCCACTATAGACAGAGTTTTGGAAAAAAATCTAATGACTATGAAACAACTCTACAAGGTGCCATTTGAGAGGAATAGTAACAGAGCGAAGGGGCTGCGGTACCAGTATGTCCAGGTAAACCATTGGTGTGCACATAGTATTTTGGACAGGGAGTTTTACTGTACTTCAATGATGCCTGTATATACTTCTTGAAGTTGTAGATACCCATAAGAACAGAAAACATTTATACTATACTAAACTGTCTGATTCTAGAATAGGCTACGTAAAACGAACTTAATATTTTGTTTCTGTGTTACTATATAGAGAATAATGGCGCTGGAAGGATATCAAATGACCCACATTCTTGTTTTTAATCAGGCCTACTACTGTTGTGTCGTCAACGAACTTGATGATGGGAGCTGGAACTGCATGAGGCCATGCAGTCGTCAGTATACAGGGAGTACAGGAGGGGACTGAGGAAGCACCCTTGTGGGGCCCCCGTGTTGAGAATCAGATGTAATGTCGAAGAGGTAATGTTTCCCACCATCATCACCAGTGCTGGTGTAGGCATAGATCAGCATGTTGCTTGTGCAACGGTATCTTCTAAATCAGAGAGGAATAGGCAACACATGAATATATTAGATAGCGCTAGCTAGCTACATGAAGCAATAGAAATCATGTGATGTAACATTTAATTAGGCTCCCTGGGAAACACTGAACAACACATTGGTTCCTACCTGTCACAATAATTCCTCCCTGGCTTTTTCATTTGTTGTTATGCATTCCAACTATATAATTAGAATAATCATTATATTTCCATGATTCCAACAATTCACAAGTTTACTCGATTTTTTTCACCATTCTGAATCCCAGCTAAGCAGATAGATAGATATATAGTATATTCACAGTTGACAATATGTCATTGCCTGCATGTTATTTTGTATATATCATTCTTGACTCCATGTAGTCCATATTGATGGGCAACACTATCCTCCCTCCATCTCCCAGGAACAGGGATGCCAATGAGGCTATCACATTGTCTTTACGGTCATTCTCAAATAACCCTGTGTCACTCTGCAGTACAGCGGAGAGCTGTTTGACTTTCCATTGCCTTCTTTCACTTTCAAATCTAACTGCCTCTCTTAGGTGTATAGGAAGCACAATATTAACCAAAAGGTGGTTTTAGCATTCCCATCCAAGGGTTTCAATGGTTAAGCCCAACAGCCACAAGCGGACTGGCCATCTGGCATTTGCATTTGCCCCCGAAATGCCAGATGGCCAGTCTGCCTGTGGCTGACTAACTAGTTTTTTTTGTGTGCAAAATTACCATTCTCTGGCTAATAATGGGGACCTCAAGGGAAAAAAATGGCCTGGTGTGGGGGCCTCGAGGAAAGAAATGGATCAGTGTGTTAGAAATTCCAGAGCCGATTTCTTGTCCCAGTCCGCCCCTGCCAACAGCGGTTTCATCATCAGGGCATTTAATTCCTTCACTTTTTATTTGATACACTGCCATTGCATATCACACTGATTTAATCTGAGTAAAATTGAGAGACGATTATGTGGGTTAACCCACTCAACTCTCTCCACGAGAAAGAACGCAACACAGAATGTACAAAATCAGAACAGTGCAGATTCACATGACATTGATTGAGCGAAAGCAAACATGCCCCCTCTCAGTGCAGCAGTGGGCAAAGCTCTTTATATGCATAAGTAGTGATTCAACAATAAGAGCTGACATGTACATTGTCTGTCAAAATGAGAGCAGCGAGAACCAACTCAGTCAGTCAGCCACCACCCATCCATCCACACACCTCATTGCGTGTGCACACGCATACACACACATGCGAAAGCACGCACGCGCACACACACACCACTGGAATAACTTAACACTCCCAAGTGATTAAGTTTGCACATACATAGCCTACACACCCCACCTCCTCCAAAATGTACTTCCCTAACACATACAGCAGCACATTTCAGGAGAAGTTTCCACACGTCCCGCAACTTCACAGCTATAGGCCTACTTTGCATCTTAAAAAAGGGGGGCATCACAGTATTGCTTCCATCAAGCATGTGGACAACAAATAGGCATACACGGACCACCTCTCCGCCTTCTCTTTTGAAGACAAGTAGCCTAGGCTACGATAAGTAACTGTAAGGCAGAGATGACATATTGAAAAGGGGAGTGCTGGCATTTTGGCAATTGGTGGAGAGTGTAGGTAGCCGATATATGATTATGAACAGATAACATAACTTCGACAGTATAACGTAAGGGCATAGTGTACTCGTCTAAAAAGCATCCGACATCGCACTTCCATGATGAGCTGAAATGTGCGCTTTGTGTGCCTATGCCATGGCATGTCAATAATATCAGGTCATAATAGGCCTATATACCTTGCAATTAAAATAGCTTACACAATTCATAAACCAGCTATTTCTAAAAGTAGGCAACATCTCTGCAAAAAACAATGGGAGGAAAAGTCTAAATTCTACTTACTATATACCCCGGCTGATGAATTCAAAAGCCTCGGTAACTGTATTTAAATGACAAAAAGGAGAATGATAAGTAAGTGATGTAATTGTAAACAGGCATTTATCAATTGATAACGACAGTGTGATAGCCTGCCCTGCCGTACTTGTATGCGACGCAAATGACCACTTACCAAAGCGTCCAGATAAAATTCCTTAGGAAATCCAGATGAGTCTTATCTTCCTTCTCTCCAGTCAGAAACAGCAATGCTTTCTTATTCCAAATACAGGCCCCAAGTGAACTGAAAGAGAGAAGACACCAAAACAGCCACAACAAATTCCGTTAGAATCGGGGTCCCCCACCAAAAAAAGTGCTAAAATATACATCTGTGTAGAGCTAAAATAATACTAATATTCATACTAAATGGTGAGGAGGAGAGTAGGTGGCTGCTCCGTTCCCCCGCTGTCGCAAGAGACAATGAGAGCGGTACTGAGACAGACAGAAAAGTGAGCGCTAAGCTTTCTTTAGAAAGGCAGCGCTGCCGCTGTCAAATTGGAGCCTACCACACACTGCTGCTGGCGATGGCTGGAGAGCGAGCGGCTCGGAGCGCGCAAGCGAGAGCGGGGAGAGAAGGTGGGCGCGGGAAAGACAGCATTCCAGATAAGATGCTTTCCACACACAGATGCTTTCCACACACGCGCACACACCTGCATTACTCCATCGAGCCACTTGATGGCCGGCTAGTAGAGCAACTAGCCCGTGTAGGGTTAGCTCTTCCGCTCTCCGTAAACGTTCCGCAGACAATAAATGGTTATCTCTTGATTTCTGTGACGATAATACATCCATTAGAAATGGATTAGATTAGTTAGCCATAGAAAACGTCTCTCCCACGGCGGAACATGGTGCTTGTTTTGCAAAGATATTGGCATAAAACGGATACGTGAACTTGGGAGGCAAACTGCTTGTTCAACCTTTGCGGCGCACCTGTCCAGGCAAAAAAAACACCGCGCAACCTGCTGTTTTTCACATGGTATCAATTTAGTTTTTTAAATTAGTAAAACAATGTGTTGATTCAAATCCGACACAGCTACAGTAGATGTTAGTGACCCTATAAAGCAATATCATTCGCTAGTTTTCTAAAGCAGATATCTGACATGACAGATAATTCAAGTGTTCGCATACCACAGGGACTGAAACAACAACCTATAGGAATATACATTAGACTTAATTTTCTCATCGTTTGAAATCGAAAAGCCTATGAAACAAAGGAATAGAGTAATATGTGTCATTTTCACACAGAACTGGATTGCTGTGTTTAATACTTTTGGTTATTGGTTCAATATTAATAAGTAATAATCAGATTTATCACAATGTATGGGTTTGTATGTGTATGAGAATGTGGTTATTCAAAGAGGGAAGGATGATGTTAAATTAAATGTTTGATATAAATGTATAATATATACTTTTAAATTAATGATTTATATCCTTAGAATCTTGAAGAATATAGCTTTTTAATGGCTCATGTGCTTAGTTTAACTGTCATACCCCATAAGAACCGAAAATAAAAACACTTTTTTTACTCTGATTGAATGTGCGCACAACTTGACTTGACCAATCGTTGTAAACATTGTACTTGTAAACAAACACTAAAAAGATTCAAAACATGGTTAAAACTATAATTTTGCGTCCATAGCTCTGTCTATACATTTGAGAGTGGTTACATTCTCCAGCCCCATTCTTCAGCTAATTATCAAATCAGTGGCTGTTATTTGAACTGCAGATTGACCCTTTAATCTAATGCGTGGTTACTACATATCCAATCTGATTTGCAGTTACATATTTACATAATGCTCCAAAGGGCCATCTATTTTTCTACCAACAGTACTAACAAAGTAAAGACTGAGTTTTTTTCTTCTATTTAGCTATCCTGTATCAACAGAATTGACCCCTGGATTACAACGATTGGTCAAGTCAAGTAGTGCACACTTTAAATTGATGGTAAATCGAAGGACAAGGCTGTGGGCCAGAAAACACAGATTACACTATCAATACCTCACCCACTCTCATACATTTCACATGGTTAAAGGTTTGGAAACTAGTGAGTTCCAAGACAGACGGCTTTTTGGCCCCAAACAGAAACATATTCTGTACGAAGGGAGTTTGTCAACATGTCCATCTGTTAGCATCTATGGGAATGAGAGTCGATGTAACCTTTGTATCCACTGCCCAAGGTTGCTCTCTCCACGTGCAAGAGCTGCATTCCAAAAGTACTCTTGACCTTTTGTGGATGTGTTGTGACTTGCGAAAGGATCACACATGTATGCCCCCCTTGGATATGACATCCCCCATGGATATGAAGTTACTTTTGACTGGAATAAAAGTTACAGTGTGTACATTTAACCCAGTGTCTACAATTACCTTATTTTCTTTTCACAAGCACAAAAAGTTGCAAACACAGTCATGGCAAAATTTGAAAATTATATCGTAATTCCATCAGCTGTCGCTTTGATGAAGTGGGTAAAAGTGGGGGATAAATATTTTTTCTATTTTTCTATTGTTATTACATAATGCATCACTCCGCATTTGAAAATACATCACTCATGGCTCCATCGATCCACACATATGACCTATTGCCTTTAATTCTATTGACTCTGAGGAACTTTACCACTGTCACTGTGACATTCACACACAAGATGAGACTGTGAGACAAAAGAAACTGATAATTGAGTGTGAGGTTGATAAAATTCACATGAAGAAACACATTTAAAAAAATTGCACCAAAACAAATGAAATGTGTTTGTATTATTTTGAAACTTTAGCTTAGTTCAAAGTTTTACTGCAAAGATATGCCTTGGATATCAGCCAGAGTATTGCAGTGTACTGTATACTGTCAGTCGAAGTTGAGCGGGTGAAACTCAATGTTGTTCAATGCAGTTTCTGTAGGCTTTGTGATATCCATTTTGGTCCATACAGGAACAAGGTGCTGGTTTTGAGTCGCAGGTTGCCATTTATTGAGATGACTCATGTACTGGAGGCATTTTAAACCTAACCCTAACCCTAAACCTAAATCTAACCCTAACCTTATACCCACTGCTAACCCTAATGTCTAACACTAACCTTAAATTAAAACCAATAAGCACATTTTTTGTTTTCATGATTTTTTAAGATATATAGTATAGCCAGTTTTGACTTTGCAGCTGGCCCATCTAGCGGAAACCGCTCAGTTCGGCCTCCAGGGCCAGACTCATGACAATAAATGTCAACCTGCTTATGAGTAATCAATATTATTATTGGAGACTTCCCGCTGGGCACAGATGTCAATTCAAGAGCTATTCAATCAAATTCACCAATCAAATGTGTTTATAAAGTCATTTTTACATCAGCAGATGTCACAAAGTGCTTATACAGAAACCCAGCCTAACACCCCAGAGAGCAAGCAATGCAGATATAGGCTAGAAGCATGGTGGCTATGAAAAATCTCTAGAATGGTTGGAACCTAGGAGGAAACCTAGAGAGGAACAGGCCCTGAGGGGGCAGCCAGTTCTGTTCTGGCTGTGCCGGGTGGAGAGTATAAGAGTACATGGCAATTAAGGCCAGATCATTCTTCAAGATGTTCAAACGCTCAAAGATGACCAGCAGGGTCAAATAATAATGACAGTGGTTATAGAGGGTGCAACAGGTCAGCACCTCAGGAGTAAATGCCAGTTGGTTTTTCATAGCTGAGCATTCAGAGGTCGAGACAGGAGGTGCTAACCTGTTGAAATGATGTGGAAACAATGTTGATTCAACCAGTGTGTCCCCAGTGGGTTGAATCATATGGAACATTCGTTGGTTCCCCATTTCAAGGGGTACAATGTTCTGCGACTCTGCCATTCTTGACAACTCTAATTTCTCTGGGATTAAAGGACAAAGAGGATTTGCATATTTAGCTTGGCAAGGAATTTATTTGACCCAATCGTACAGTGTGTGCTACGCTTGAGTGTGTGTAACTGCGTGTGTGTGGTCTCTTTTTTATTTTTGGATGGGAAAGTCATTGAATATTCATTCATTGGTGTAAAATGCTGCGTTTTTGAGTTGGGTGATATAAAGTGGGTTACTGTATATGGGCATAAAGGATGGGGGTGGGTGGGGAGAAGTGGGAGGGGGAAGGGGGGGTAGTACTTGCCCCTATGAAGCTATCATTAGCTCTGACCAGATTAGAGAGCTAACCTCAGTCTGGCCTTGCCTGGGGTAAAAATGATGAGAGCTTTCAGACACGTTGTGAAGGAGATCAATTGGCAATGAGCCAAACCTTATTATTACAGGTCCACTGTGAAACAACTGGAAAACAGAGGTATGTGAGCTCTTTGTTTCTACTGTAACTCAACACAGTTGATTCACAGTGAATTTGTAGTGGATTTCACAGTGACCATGATTGAGTTCGGGGACTGGCGCAAATATGGACTCACCCGTCACATACGATTAAGCCAGTCGGGGGTCCCCTACTCCCAGAGGAAGTCCCCAGAGAGAGCCGCTCAGAGATATGTGAAGTGAAATAGAATGGTGAATGCAGTGATCAGGCTGGTTCCACCAGGCTAGCTCAGAGAGGCCACCACTCACATAGAGAGAGATGGGGAATGGTGTCATGGTGCTGAAGACACATCTGACCCCCTGCAAAAACAATATGGTTCGCCTAGTCCTATAATGTATGTACTTCACCCAACTATTCTGTTGTTGTCATAATTTGAACACAAAGATAGAAGTTGGTCTCCAATATTGATTGTGCAGGTATTTGTTCCAGCCCAGCAATATCACACCTGATTAAAGTAATATTGGTCCACTGCAGACCACAATTAGTTGATTATTTGAAGCAAGTGTTGGAACAAAAGCCTTCAAGAGCGCCACCAACTGGTGATAGTCTTGAAAGAGGTTTAAAATATAGGTAGAACTGTCCCAGAGCCCAGGTTAGAGGACGTAGAATGAAAAGTAGGAGACATGGATACAATTCACACTTAATTCCACACTCAAGACAGACACACACATGGCTTTACAAATTGAAGGATAGGTGAAAGTGTTGTAGTGAATAGGGGTTTTGCTTTCAGTTACGCACTAACACATGGTTAGGGAGTCCATGGTAGAGGATTGTCCATGTGGAAGGTCCAGAAATGAGTTGAGGTGTTGTAGAGTTCAACTAAAGCACAGACTTTGTTGGGGGGTTTGAGATCCCCACCAAATACAACGTGTGATTGGCTAACCAGGTCACATGGCTCTAGCCAGGGTAGAGTGTTCTGGAAGGGCCCTTGGCAACCCCCTAGCAACGGAGTAGCCAGGGCCGGAGGTGTGAAACCAGGGGATGCTAGCCTCTGCTGGGCTGGAGAGTTTCTCTCTAAAGTTTGTGTCTCTTTGCCCCAGGGCCAGAGAGAGGGTTTGAGAGAGGGTTTTATACAAGACTCATTAGCTTTCAGTACCAAAGATAGAGACCCCTTAGGGAAATAGTATGGCATCTACACACCTATCCAACTGCAGCCAACCCAACAGTCAAAGATTCAGCCCGTTGTGTAGTCTCAGTGGGTGGCTGCAAACATAGTTTCTCGCAGTTGGTCCCTATTCAATATATAGAATAGGCCACGGACAGTGGATCTGAGTTAGGAAAAAAATTCCCAAATTATTTATAGTTTGCTAAAAAGTTATAAGAAAGTTGGAGTACCCTGCTGTAATGTCTGTCCAGACTGGACTGAGACTGATCCTTCTATAAACACGTCAGGAACTAACCATTTAGCAGTGTTTCTAGATATTGGTCCTTGATTACTTGGCATGAGATGTGCATTTATTTTAAATGACCATTATGCTTGACTAGAAACTTTCTAATTAGATTATTTCACAACCACATGAAAAAGTGTCGAGTTATGACGTGTTGCACATGGAAGTAGGCAGTTCCAGGATAACACCTGGTGACGTGGATGCTATGGTGAGAGACAAATGTGATGGTCGGGACATCCTATGACAGTGTTAATTAACCTCACAGCAAATGAGACAAATTAAGACAGATATGCTGGGGGTGACTGCAAGTCTCTATTTATTAGAGAACTAGAGTGGTTACTGATATCAAACACTGGCGGTTACTCCACAAATGCAAATTAACTTTTGACCAGTTCAGTCATTATGCTGGACTAGAAACACTCTAGTAAAGTTTGGGGAATATTGTCCTCACATTATCTCACAAACGAAGGATCAAGTGCTGTCTAAAGCGGCTTTTTAAATCCACTCTCCTTAAAAAAATTATAATAATCCAACACTACTTTTTTTTAATCACAAATGAGTGAATGGCTGTTATCAGTTGCTTAATTTATGAGAAGGAATAAATTGTAAGCCTTGGAAGAATATGTTTACGTGCTCTGGATTCCGAACCTTGTGGAATTTCCAAGCTACACATTGAATCCACATGACAGGGTACTACCAGGTCAATAAACACATACAGTCCATATTTATAACAATACATGGTAAGATGTGCCTGGTGCATGCACTGGCAATTAAAACAATACGTTTCCCTCATCTCTTCTCTTTAGACTTCAAGGAATCCCTGCCATCTCTGTGATGTGTCTAATCTCTCTTTAAGTAGCCTATCAGTATTAACGGGAAACTTTGGTTTATTTAAGTTCCCCCGATTCCAAATGACATTCGGCGAAGGTCACACTCAATCCATTATCCGTCCGCTTCAACAAAAAATCTCTAATGACTGACAATAAATGCTTCGAAGTTAAAAACCCTCGCGCTCGTTGTGTTCTGTGCATGCGGAATGAGCACCTGTGAAGCATCGACCGCATTAGGATTCCGTCCGCTCCTACAGATGCCTAATTATCGCTGTGTCACGTGCTACTTGCATAATAGGTCAGGCCTGATGTATCAACCCAACACTACTACAGTTTAGGCTTCGTCTTGATTCCCCCACTGGCGTTATTGAAAATAAATGCTTGATTTGTCTCCCTTTCACCCTAATGTAGCTTTGAAACGGTTTGAGATTAGGGCATCTGCATATTGAATCTCTATGACCCCTCCCATTTATCCTCTCGGCGGCCACTGCTGGCCTAGTTATCAGCCCATGTGCATCTCGTCTTTGAAAATCGATTTTTGCAAGCATTTACATTTCTGGACGGCCTCTCCCTGCCCGCTTAGCGGTTGTAAGCCACTCCTTTAATAGCTTACTGCACAGTAAAGTAAGTACTCTCCCACAGGAGTGCTTTTTAAGAGGAGATCTCAATCAGTCATCAATAATTAACACGGCTTACGTTCAGTAAATAAATTCTGGGGCGCTTTAGTCAGGGCGGGTAGACAAGACCGGAGTGCTATTAGAGTGAAGAGCATATTCCAAACGGTTTGCAAGTGCATCAGTACAAAATTATACCTCACACAATTGAGGCTTAGAAAACATTTGCTAAATAATGCTAAAATAACACTATCATGTACTATGTTGGTGGCATACAGTACCAAGTAAAAGTATTAACTTCAGATAGATTTCAGATAAATTGTAGCTGTTACGCAGTCCTGATTAGTAATGTAATAGTTGTATACAAAATTGTGTTTTGAGGATGTTCTTGGAAACACTGACAGTCCATGATGACACTGAATGCAGCACGTACCTTGGTGAAGCAATATGTTGAGGCCTCTGTACCCAGCAGAGACCCTGCTGTTTATTTATAACAGGGAAAGGCTTTGATGGGCTTTCATGTTGACCTTTCTTGTGTCTGCCTGCACGACATATGTAGTACAGGCTTTTTGACTAAAGAAATATATAAAAATGCTTAGATGATAAAATTGCCGGGGATAGAGAACTCAAATTCCATATTGTATATAAAAATGTGTAGTACATTTTATTATTTAATAATTAATATTTACATTTAATAATTATATTTAATTACATACTATTGCCATATTAAGTAGTGCCCAAAGGGAATGCAGAATTCTTATCATTTATGCAATGAATATATCGTTACAGTTTACATTTTTGACATGATAGTGACCCCTTCAGTTATTCTGACACATTGCTGTAGATCTATTTAAATGTATTGCCAAAATAATCTTACCTGATCTGATCAATCACTCAGTCCCATCACAGTTTATATAATGTTGAACCTCCTAATAGTTTCCTGCTTCATCCCATGTTTGTCACTCACAACTGAGGTGACTTCTTGCTACTCACTGAAAATATAGATTAATTGCATAGGCTTTGGGACAGAGCTTTGTGACCTGTTACATTGCAAGTAAAATAGTGTTTTATCAATAAGTTGGTTAATTGATGAGTTGTTTTATTGAATGCCATTTAGTGAAGCACTTTCACTTACTTTCACATTGGGAAAGATGTTTAGTAATGGCATTTCAAATCCCAATGACCAACATGCATGCGTATGAGTGGTGGAAAAGTTATTGAATCAAAGAAACAATCAACAAATGAAAAAGCAAGCGATAAATCAAGCTTAAAATAGTAGTTCAGTCTCTTGAATGAACAATACTCATCTTTCAAATCAAACAAACAGAAGTTAAATCCCATAGCCTAATCACAATTTAAATAATAAATATGTGTAAGGACAGACGCTGGGAGACGAGAAGCAAGTACAGGGAGTGAATATTTAATAAATAACAGACTTGAAACAAAACACGGACAGCGTCTGGACAAGGGAAACATAACGACATTAATGCTGACACGGGGATGGAACTGAGGAATAGACAGATATAGGGGAGGCAATCAATAGGTGATGGAGTCCAGGTGAGTCCAATGATGTACTGATGCGCGCAACAATGGTGACAGGTGTGCGTAATGATGGGCGAGGCATGGGAGACGAGCCGGCTGAGGCGTGGGAGCCTCACAAGCCGTGGGATGGGTGCATGCCGGGCCAACCGAGGCAAGAAAACCTCTCGATTCAGCATGGAAGGCATGGAAGCCTGACTAGCCAGCTGAGACATCCCCGGTTTCTTCGGCAGCGGCACCCAGACCAGACGACACCAACCATAACAAAGAAACTGATGCTTCCAATATTGGTGTCAGCATTCTGTGAGGAAAGATGCTGGGTGATGAGAAGCAAGTACAGGGAGTGAATATTTAACAAATAACAGACATGAAACAAGACACAGACAGCGTCTGGACAAGGGAAACATAACATCATTAATGCTGACACAGGGATGAAACTGAGGAATAGACAGATTTTATTTTGTTTTATTTTACCTTTATTTAACTAGGCAAGTCAGTTAAGTACAAATTCTTATTTACAATGATGGTCTACCCCGGCCAAACCCGGACGACGCTGGGCCAGTTATGCGCGGCCCTATGGGACTCCCATTCACGGCCGGATGTGATTCAGCCTGGATTCGAACCAGGGACTGTAGTGATGCCTCTTGCAGTGAGATGCAGTGCCTTAGACTGTTGCACCCCTATAGGGGAGGCAATTAATAAGTGATGGAGGCCAGGTGAGTCCAATGAAGCGCTGATGCGCATAACGATGGTGACAGGTGTGCGTAATGATGGGCAGCCTGGCGCCCTCGAGTGTAAGAGAGGGGGAGCGGGAGCAGACAATATGTTAATACTCACCTCTCATGCAATGTAACTGAAGTGTAAGTCATTAAATCAAAAGTAACATGTGTCTGTTTATTCAGCTGTTTACGCTTTCATTCTTAACAAAGAGATGCAGTCAGTTACAGAATGGGTGGCAAGAAATGAGTTAGTACTAAATACTTCAATCAGTAAAAACATTATATTTGGGACAAATCATTCTCTAAACCCTAAACCTCAATTACATATTGTAATGAATAATGTGGAAATTGAGCAAGTTGAGTAGACAAACCGCTTGGAGCAACCTTAGATTGTAAACTATTATGTTCAAAATATATTGATGCAACAATAGCTAAGATGGGGAGAGGTCTGTCCATAATAAAGCACTGCTCTGCCTTAACAAAGCTATCAACAAGGCAGGTCCTACAGGCCCTAGTGTTGTCGCACCTGGACTGCTGTCCAGATGTGTGGTCAGGTGGCACAAAGAGGGACTTAGAAAAATTACAACTGGCCAGAACAGGGCAGTGCAGCTGGCCCTTAAATGTACACGAAGAGCTAACATTAATATGCATGTCAACCTGTCTCAAAGTAGAGTAGAGATTTACTTTATCACTACTTGTATTTTTGAAAAGTATTGACATGTTGAATGCACCGAGCTGTCTGTTTAAACTGCTGCACACAGCTCAGACACTCATGCATACCCCACAAGACATGCCACCAGAGGTTTCTTCACAGTCTCCAAGTCCAGAACACACAATGGGAGGTGCACAGTACTACATAGAGCCATAACTACATTGAACTCTATATTCCAGATCAAGTAAGTCATGCATGCAGTAAAATCCGATTTAAAAAACAGATACAAACACAGCTTATGGAACAGCGTGAACTGGGAAGAGACACACACACAGGCTCAGACACACACACACACACACACACAAACATGATAGTATATGCACTATACACACACATACACATGGATGTTGTGTTGTAGATATGTGGTAGTAGAGTAGTGGCCTGAGGGCACACTATTAATGTGTTGTAAAATCTGTTATGAAATGTAAAGCTATGGTTTTTTATTATGTGTAAGTGCCTTAATTTGTCTGGATCCCAAGAAGAGTTAATGGTGATCCATAATACATACAAATACAACATTCAAACACAGTGTGTTTAATTAGAATGGTGGGACTTTGTTGAAAGCTGTCATATCCCTGAAATGTCAATCAAATTGCCCCTGCCATGCACAGACACGCCCAGTTCTTGCTTGGGTGGGTGGAGTTAATACTCAATTTTAGATGTAGGACCCCAGTGGCAAACACTGAATGTCAACACCAGCTATTAGAGGTGGAGTGGAAAACTAAGATGCACATAGAAGAGACAAACAGTGAAGGTTACAACTACTGATCATTGATTAACAGCATATTAAGTATATACTGTATATATATTATTACTTATTATTTATTTTTTGTTGTTGGAGTGAACTTTCAAATGTATCCTGTCATTTCTAAATCTGTAATGTGATAGGTTGTCACGTGCAGGCCTGAGAAGACAGGCTGGAGTGTTTAGTTTTGTTTTTCGTGTAGGGGTTTTCTGTTCTAGGTTATATATTTCTATGTTGGGGTAATGGTTCCCAATTAGAGGCAGCTGAGTGTCGTTGTCTCTAATTGGGAACCATATATATGTTTGTAGTTTCACTTGGGGTTTGTGGGTTATTGTTTAGACATAGCTTTGTTTGTATCGTCATATGTTACGATCGTCGCTTACGGTTGTTTTGCCCAGTTACGTGTGTTTCGTTCGTTTAATAAACATGTATACTGGATGCCTCGCTGCGCCTTGGTCTGTCCATACAGAAGAGCGTGACATAGGTATTTTAATATGACAATTTCTTACACCAAAAAAACATTTGATTAATAAAATATTTTTTCAGACGTCTTCCTCAAATGAAGGGGATGAAGACGCAATGTTTTCAAAAGGGAGGGAATCTCCTTTCATTGGTCCTTATCTCTTGGCTCAGAAACTTCACTCAGGATAAATAGAGTTAGCCCTAAGTTAGCCTGCCCTTAGCAGGTTAGTTCTGAAACATTCGTTGCCATAGAAATTCAACTGGCTAAAAAGTGAGGCACTTTTGTGGTAAGGGTTATCCCGAGTTGACCAAAATTATCCAGCTAACTCCTCAAACCCGAGGGTATTCTACGAAGCAAGCTAGATCTACTAAGGGTTTGCTAAAGATAATTAAAGATGTGCAATGCTGAAATCACTCCATCATTTCCTAGTTGCTAAGATTCTAATAGCTTAATTTCAGTTTGTGACAAAACAAACACGTGTAGAGAATCATTGTACAATCTAAACTGCTGTGAAATATATTTTCCATAACCAAACATATTGCATGTTCAGCTGTTTGAAGCTGGTGTACAGAATAGAAAGTATAACACGCAAAAAAGAAACTTAAGAATGGATATCCCACTATTTAAACTTGCTTTCAATGAGAATGACAGATCTATAACACATTTCTATTTGAATTTGGTCAGGTCGCCCAAAAGGTTTTGCAGCTTTAATATTAATTATTTCATATTAAATACTTACAAGTTTGAACTGGAAGCTGCAACCTTTGGACTTCTTGTTCTACATGTCCTACATCATATTTTGTTAAAAACTAGATTAAAATCATAGCTTGTTTTTAAAATGTTGCTTGATTCTCTCTCTGTCTATCTCGCTGTCTCTCAGGTGCTCCAGAACAGAATTGTCAGCACCCTGAACCTCTATAGACCTTGGGACCAGTGCAAAGCTGGTTTTGGAAAGCTATCTGGAGAGTACTGGCTGGGTGAGAATTTACATTAAATAAACATAAGAAAATAAACCCCCCAAATAAAATGAAATAAGTAAAGGATACAACACACTTCACTGTGATCTTGATCTAGTGTGTGTCCTTAGGACTACAGACGAGGACGCATGAGCTGAGGGTGGACATGGAGGCGTTTGCCAAATAGTCGTATTTTTCTGTAGACTATGGAGGCATACGGCTACAAGCTGCACGTCACTTGATTCACAAACGGAGGAGCAGGAGGGTGAAAGATGAGATTTTTTGTTTTCCCCTCTGTGACACTATAGCTACTTATGTCCCATCTACGCTCTGCTCCAGCTTCACAGCTCTCTGAGAGCAAATGTAGTGTGTTTGTCCGGTATGAACTCCAGAGCAACTGTTCACCAATATTTTGTATGGTGATGACAAGTCAATTTGATTCATGGCTATTTTATTCTGTTTCTCAGGAGACTGACTGTTCAACATGGGCATACATTTTCCACCTTTGACAAAGACCAGGACATTTGGTCTGGCAACTGTGCATAGGAATATTATGGGGCATTTTGGTATGCTAAATGCCACCGCTCAAACATCAATGGAGTGAACTTATGGAGAAAGACAAATCATTACACTACTGGTGTTATCTGGTTTCACTGGAAAGGTGATTATTATTCTCTTAAGGCTGTCTTCATGAAGATCAGACCAGTGTCTTAGACCATTAACGAGAAACAACCAGAGGGGTCTCCCAATGTGTTCAGCATGGGCTGAGAACCTGCTACTCTGATGTTATCTAATTAATCATCCATTCATAGTCAATCAAGGATTACATTGAAATATGGGATATCAGGGACGCTCTGTTTTACATAATTAAATTTCTGGGTGTTTCTGACACAAACTATTGTAGGTTGTTATTCTACTGTCACAACTTTGTGTTGAGGATGAAGGGGTCCCTGGCGTCTGGCGATGTAGCCGGACGGATACAAAGTTCTTCACTAGATGGCCTAATTTGGTTCTAATGTCAAAGTCAAAGTCAAAAAGTCAAAGTCACCATTATTAGTCAGTTGTACAACCAAATGCCTTCAACCGAAATGTGTCTTCCCGCATTTAACCCAACCCCTCTGAATCAGAGAGGTGCGGGGGGGCTGCCTTAAATCGACATCCACGTCTTCGGCGCCCGGGGAACAGTGGGTTAACTGCCTTGTTCAGGGGCAGAACGACAGATTTTTTTCCTTGTCAGCTTGGGGATTCGAACTTGCAACCCTCCGGTTACAAGTCCAACGCTCTAACCACTAGGCTACCTGCCGCCAAATGTCAACATTTATGAATTAGTACATAAATGATTAGGCCTATATTTAGGGTTATTGTGTGTTTTTTGATCTGACAAGATGTACTGCATGGTGTTTTATTAACCTTCTGGCTTTACTTCTCAGTGTGAATAAAAATATGTTTAAACATACTGACACTTGTCTTTGCATTGATCGTCATTATCATCCTTATTATCATCACCATCATCACCACCACCATCTTGGGGCCTTTTGATTGACACTTCGGTTGACACTTTGGTGCATGTGCACTTCAAACGATAAAAGGCCAGTGTCATTTGATGATATTGCTGGCAAATTGAATTGTAGTGCATGGCACTGATACAATTGGTGGGTAGCATTCATTTGATGGTTCTATTTTAATCAATTGAATCATTTTATTTAATTGGAAAACAACTTTATCAAACCAGTTTTAATGTAATCAGTCAATGATTTCATTAAATGTAACAAATTCAATACATTATTATTGTTATTGTTCATATTATTAGCTATTATTAGTATTAATAATGTTATTATTTGGCACTTCCAGCCCTCTTATATAGGCAATACATTGCATTTGATAAAATGGGCTGCAGTAAGAAAACTTGACCTCCTTTAAAGCGGCAATCTGCAGTTCAAACAACAGCAAAACCGTCACCCTTACATATTTTTGAGTAAACAGCTTAGGGATGGGACTGGAGAAATGTAACCACGTTCAAATTCACAGATGGAGCAATGGATGCAAGGACTGACCATCCATGAGATTCAAATGATAGTTTTAACCATGTTTTGAAGCTACATAGTTTTTGTTTACCATTATGTTGCTTACATACAACGGAGTAAAACAAGCTTACACTTTGATTTGTGATGGGGTTAGACAGTTCATGATGCATTTATAAGTTATTTTCTTCAAGAATCAATATAGCATTAATGTTAAGGTCCCGAAATGAATATAGCAACTGCAGAATGCCCCTTTAAGGACACACCAATGGGTTCTATGAAACGAATCCATTTTATTTTCCACACTGGCAACCACTTAGAATCATGTTTATTTCATTTAGCCTCCCATTTTATATCAAATCCGTTTTGGTCTACAGCTGCTGAGATCAATTAAGGTCATTGTTCTAATGAAACTCCAAAATGGATACGGACTAATACACACGGACACAGACGGAAAGCCCCAGTGTGTTGCTGAAGACAAATGCACAGCATTACATTTCCAATCACGCACCAGCATAAACAACTGCGTTGTGTTATTTGGGAAAAAGAACCATTTGTTCTCCTAATTGGGCGACACTGAATGAAATGTTAATTGTTCATACGTAAGTGCTTTGTGTTTGTATAATAGTGCTGTTCAATCACTCCTTGTACAGAGCTGATATGTCACTGCAGATATTTTGTCCACTCATCATATCTGGAGATCTGTACCTCCTGGTGTTGTACGTGAGGCCTGTTCAGTCCGGTGTGAAGAGATGGCATCGTGATCTGGTGTCATTAGATAGACATATGCCACAGAGGTTAGCCTCCACAGTTAGCTGCTCTCTTATTAATCACCTGTCAGACTCGGCTCTCAGGTGGCAATGGCAGATGGGCTAGTAGGCTTACCTAAGTGGTTCCATGCCTAATTTTGCCCAAACTCTGACACCCTCACCTGAACTGAGATAAATGTGTTTGAATACTCAGAGTTTGCATTTGGATACACCTTTTTTCTATGGCAAATGATTGTGTTATTCCTAAGAAAAAGCACAAGGATAGGGAAAGATATTGCTACATCACAGGGCATAACAAAGAGACAAGAAGAGTAAAGGTGATTTATATATTGTCATCTAAAAAAGGTCATATATATATACAGTATATCACAAAAGTGAGTACACCCCTCACATTTTTGTAAATATTTGAGCATATCTTTTCATGTGACAATACTGAAGAAATGACACTTTGCTACAATGTAAAGTAGTGAGTGTACAGCTTGTATAACAGTGTAAATTTGCTGTCCCCTCAAAATAACTTCCCACACAGCCATTAATGTCTAAACCGCTGGCAACAAAAGTGAGTACACCCCTAAGTGAAAATGTCCAAATTGGGCCCAAAGTGTCAAAATTTGTGTGGCCACCATCATTTTCCAGGACTGCCTTAACCCTCTTGGGCATGGAGTTCACCAGAGCTTCACAGGTTGCCACTGGTGTCCTCTTCCACTCCTCCATGACAACATCACGGAGCTGGTGGATGTTAGAGACCTTGCACTCCTCTAGCTTCCGTTTGAGGATGCCTCACAGATGCTCAATAGGGTTTAGGTCTGGAGACATGCTTGGCCAGTCCATCACCTTTACCCTCAGCTTTTTTAGCAAGGCAGTGGTCGTCTTGGAGGTGTGTTTGGGGTCGTTATCATGTTGGAATACTGCCCTGCGGTCCAGTCTCCGAAGGGAGGGGATCATGCTCTGCTTCAGTATGTCACAGTACATGTTGGCATTCATGGTTCCCTCAATGAAGTGTAGCTCCCCAGTGCCGGCAGCACTCATGCAGCCCCAGACCATGACACTCCCACCACCATGCTTGACTGTTGGCAAGACACACTTGTCTTTGTACTCCTCACCTGGTTGCCGCCACACACGCTTGACACCATCTGAACCAAATTAGTTTATCGTGGTTTCATCAGACCACAGGACATGGTTCCAGTAATCCATGTCCTTAGTCTGCTTGTCTTCAGCAAACTGTTTGCGGGCTTTCTTGTGTATCATCTTTAGAAGAGGCTTCCTTCTGAGACGACAGCCATGCAGACCAATTTGATGCAGTGTACGGCGTATGGTCTGAGCACTGACAGGCTGACCCCCCCACCCCTTCAACCTCTGCAGCAATGCTGGCAGCACTCATACGTCTATTTCCCAAAGACAACCTCTGGATATGAAGCTGAGCACGTGCACTCAACTGCTTTGGTCGACCATGGCGAGGCCTGTTCTGAGTGGAACCTGTCCAGTTAAACCGCTGTATGGTCTTGGCCACCGTGCTGCAGCTCAGTTTCAGGGTCCTGGCAATCTTCTTATAGCCCAGGCCATCTTTATGTAGAGCAACAATTCTTTTTTTCAGATCCTCAGAGAGTTCTTTGCCATGAGGTGCCATATTGAACTTCCAGTGACCAGTCAGTATGAGGAAGTGTGAGAGCGATGACACCAAATTTAACACACCTGCTCCCCATTCACACCTGAGACCTTGTAACACTAACGAGTCACATGACACCGGGAAGGGGAAATGGCTAATTGGGCCCAATTTGGACATTTTCACTTAGGGGTGTACTCACTTTTGTTGCCAGCGGTTTAGACATTAATGGCTGTGTGTTGAGTTATTTTGAGGGGACAGCAAATTTACACTGTTATACAAGCTGTACACTCACTACTTTACATTGTAGCAAAGTGTCATTTCTTCAGTGTTGTCACATGAAAAGATATACTCAAATATTTACAAAAATGTGAGGGGTGTACTCACTTTTGTGATATACTGTACATATATATATACATAGCACTTTGGGTTTGTGAAGCGCTTTATAAATGAAATGCATAATCATTATATAATCATCATCATCATTATAACCATCAAATTGTTTTTTCATACTTCCTGGTATTGTTCGGGGGAGAAATAAAAATTTACTCCGAAGGTAAAGGAAATGGTATTATAACCTACATTTCCAGTACACCATAATAATGATGGCTTGGAGAAGACATCATATGTAATTGAATGCCCATATCAATAGAAATACCCTGCATTTAAAGTTAAATAATTCAAGAGCTCTGCCACAGATAAAGTCAAGAATTGATTCCTAGACTAATACTGTCTTTGAAACAATTGACATTGAGGTTGAGATTGAGATTAAATTAACCAATGAAGTTGTATCAAATAATGTTAATATTGGATCACATTGTCATATTGCGCATGGCAGTATTCTTGGTGTACATTTTAGTGTTGTAGCTTTCAGAAGTTTCTTGAACCATACAGTATTCTTTCTGTCTGTTGTCTCTCGAAACAAAGGACGACCTAAAACACTGACGTCTCTAAAGGTTGAATACTGGGATGTCATGATGTCTCTTGTCACATATGCTATGCAGTGTCAAACCTGTTCCGAGTTGAAGCACCACTTATGCAGTTTTGACACCGTCAACACCTCAACTGTTGCAACACCTCAACTGACTTGCACTCACGGATTGTTAAGAGTTTCTTGTGCTATACAGACAAACTTAAGTTCAAAATCTGGACCCTCCGGATGTTTGCTATTCTAGGAAATATACTCTTCAAAAGGAGATAACACAAAGTGCAGGATAAAGTGTGATATTGCTCAACTGACTTTAAAGTGAGGTTAATGCCTGGCTGTACGTGAGAATATTAAGTCGTTAGCCACCATATTTGAGCCCTGAACCATGTATGATTATTAATAATCAATAAACTAACGATCAGATCAGTCATATTGATGATATGTCAAGCCAGAGTGTACAGGAATAGCTCGATGATTGACACTTCAGACACAGTGCTGCAGTGAAATCCACTTTAGACCTAGAATATTATTCCAGAAAATGAGGTGCTAAACTCCAAATGACCAATTCGGTTGCAGTGGGTTATTCAAGCCTTCGATAAAGATGACTCAAAATTGGATTCACACTGCAGTCTGTCACTTTTTACCACAAGAAAATTGATTTATTGCTCACAAAAATGCATTCCATCACCAGTCCTCGTAAATCCACAGTATCATAGTAATAATTGATTTGTTTCTTCGTTTGAACCGACCATCTTCTCGAGGGTAGCCTAATCAAAATGGCTGATCATAAGACTATGATGGGATCGGTACGTTTAGGCAGTAAAGTAGATCTGTGTTGAAAAGCTGCGGCTTAAGAAAATGGTGGCCTACCTTTACCCTGCATGATACATCTGAATGACGAAAGCCATTCAACAATATGAATTCATAGCTCTGAGATTGTCGTCTTTGTGCCATTGAATATGAGAAACTAAAGGACACTAAAGATAGCACAGAGAAGAATAGGTGACATTCACAAGGTTTTGATTGATTAGTGTTGCAAATCCCCTTTTGACACAATGCCACACTTGGAAAATACACGAAGGTCCTATTTTGTACATAAACTCAAATAACTTAAATCCAAATAACTTCACAGATCTTCATTGTAAAGGGTTTAAACACTGTTTCCCATGCTTGTTCACTGAACCATAAAGAATTCATGAACATGCACCTGTGGAACGGTCGTTACGACTCAGCTTACAGATGGTAGGCAATTAAGGTCACAGTTATGAAAACTTAAGACACTAAAGAGGCCTTTCTACTTACTCTGAAAAACACCAAAAGAAAGATGCCCAGGGTCCCTGCTCTTCTGCGTGAACGTGACTTAGGCATGTTGCAAGGAGGCATGGCAATAAATTGCACTGTCCATACTGTGAGACGCCTAAGACAGCGCTACAGGGAGACAGGACGGACAGCTGATCGTCCTCGCAATGGCAGACCACGTGTAACAACACCTGTACAGGATCGGTACATCCGAACATCACACCTGCGGGACAGGTACAGGATGGCAACAATAACTGCCCGAGTTACACAAGGAACGCACAATCCGTCCATCAGTGCTCAGACTATCCGCAATAGGCTGAGAGAGGCTGGACTGAGGGCTTGTAGGCCTGTTGTAAGGCAGGTCTTCACCAGACATCAACGGCAACAACGTCGCCTATGGGCACAAACCCAGACAGGACTGGCAAAAAGTGCTCTTCACTGACGAGTCGCGGTCTTGTCTCACCAGGTGTGATGGTCGGATTCGCGTTTATCGGCGAAGGAATGAGCGTTACCTGAGGCCTGTACTCTGGAGCGTGATCGATTTGGAGGTGGAGGGTCCGTCATGGTCTGGAGCGGTGTGTCACAGCATCATCGGGCTGAGCTTTTTGTCATTGCAGGCAATCTCAACACTGTGCGTTACAGGGAAGACATCATCCTCCCTCAAGTGGTACCCTTCCTGCAGGCTCATCCTGACATGACCCTCCAGCATGACAATGCCACCAGCCATACTGCTCGTTCTGTGCATGATTTCCTGCAAGACAGGAATGCAGTGTTCTGCCATAGCCAGCGAAGAGCCCGGATCTCAATCCCATTGAGCACGTCTGGGACCTGTTGGATCGGAGGGTGAGGGCTAAGGCCATTCCCCCCCAGAAATGTCTGGGAACTTGCAGGTGCCTTGGTGGAAGAGTGGGGTAACATCTCACAGCAAGAACTGCCAAATCTGGTGCAGTCCATGAGGAGGAGATGCACTGCAGTATTTAATGCAGCTAGTGGTAACACCAGATGCTGACTGTTACTTTTGATTTTGACCCCCCCCCTTTATTCAGGGACACATTCCATTTCTGTTAGTCACATATCTGTGGAACTTACTCAGTTTATGTCTCAGTTGTTGAATCTTATGTTCATACAAATATTTACACATGTTAAATTTGCTGAAAATAAACGCAGTTGACAGTGAGAGGACGTTTCTTTTTTTGCTGAGTTTATTACAAGAAATGCTGTACCCAGTTCAACACTAATAATCTGCACTCATTGCCCCACCAGTGTTGTGTGGCACAAATGTTGGTGTCTTGACGTTATTACTTTTAGATGTCTTGTTAAAAACGTGGCATCGGAGAGAAACTATTCTCTGCTGTATGGAGAAATGTTCCCACCACCCATCACATCATTTGCCTTCTCCTGCTTTGTCTTGAATCAGAGCATGACAGTAATATCCGCCTGTCACCCAGCTCTGTGGTCCTGGAATTCTCTCCTGAACATAAAACATTTTGATGATCTAGTCATGTTGGTGGAGTTTAAGCAGTAGGTCGATATTAATATTAAAGAAGAGTGTCTTTAGGTCAGCTGTTTTTTAGTTATGACGTGTTTCTTTTATCGCAATATTTAATTGTTGTACTGTATGTGTGTCTATAGTTTTGTTCAATGTTGTGTTAGTGTATGTAAGTTGTTTTGTCTGAAACTGTGTTCCCCCTTCCCCCCAGGTCTCTCTTCAAAAATAGATTTTATCTCAATGAGAAAAACATGCATAAATAAAGGTAAAATAAATAATTTTTAAAAAGTTGACAAGATGGTAGAAAAGATCCTGTCATGTCAGGTTGTCACGATCTTCAAGGACGGACCAAGGCGCAGCGTGCCGGGTTGAGAAAAACATGTTTATTTAAGTTAACTCACCGAAACAAAAATACGAAACAAAGATCGGACATGCACTGTGTGGCGCATAGGCACCTACAAACACTACAACCAAAGTAGTGAAGGGAAAGGGAAAAGGGGCTACTTAAGTATGGTTCCCAATCAGAGACAACGATGGACAGCTGTCCCTGATTGAGAGCCATACCCGGCCAAAACAAAGAAATACAAAAGTGAACATAGAATGCCCACCCCAAATCACACCCTGACCAAACCAAAATGAGACATAAAAAGGCCCATACAGGTCAGGGCGTGACACAGGTTCTCTGTCGAAATTAGAAGATGCCCTTGAAATTGAGCATGACAGATATTACCAGGATTACAGTAATTGTAATTGTATTGTCTCCAGTAATGGCGACGGAATGGATGGCTGCCGCAATGTTAGTAACTTATTTTGTACATAATGTTGCTGCTACCGTCTCTTATGACCGAAAAGAGCTTCTGGACATCAGAACAGCGATTACTCACCTTGAACTAGACGAAAATGTATTCTTTAACTTCTTAGGGATCGGCGTAAGCGCCCCAACTGCAACAACATCCGGTGAAATTGCAGAGCGCCAAATTCTAAATAAAAAAATCGTAAAATTAAACATGAATGGAAATACAAGTGTCATACATGATTCAAAAGCTTAGAATCTTTTTAATCTAATAGTGTTTTCAGATTTCAAAAAGGCTTTATGGCAAAAGCATAGCATTTGATTGTCTGAGGACAGCACCCCGCATACTTCCTAAATTAACATAATTTCATAACCAGCACAGGTGTCACAAAACTCAAGAATGGTGATAAAATAAATTACTTACCTTTGAAGATCTTCCTCTGTTGGCAATCCCAAGGGTCCCAGCTACACAATAAATTGTTGTTTTGTTCGATAAAGTCCCTCTTTAACCTCTCAGGGATTGCTGGGGCGCTAGCGCCCGAATCCCGACACTACCAGGTGAAATGCAAGGCGCCAAATTCAAAATCCAAAAGTTGAATTATTAAACATCCACCAATATACAAGTGTTCCATACTCATCAAAAGCTCTGTTTCTTGGCAATATCACAGCGTTGTCAGATTTGTCAGGCTTTACGGCGAAAGCAGCACATTTGATTGTTTGAGGGTAGCACCTCACATATTTTTCCCATAGCCATGAATCCATTAGCCATCATGGCACACACATAACACATTTCACTGCGAAAACAAATCAATTACCTGTTGAAGAACTTCTGCTGAGGTCATCCTAAGTGTCCAACGAAGACAATCCATGGTTCTTTTGTTAGAAAAAGTAATGTATTTTATCCATAAATCTCCATTTGGTTCGCGCGTTATAATCAGAAACGACAGCCTCCACTCCTCCATTGAAACGTGACGAGAACTTCGTTCATCTTATACCTATAAACTTGTCCAAGAACAATCAAACATAGTTTTAAATGTATCCTTAGGAACACTTTTACGTATATTTACTATTATAAATCAACCAGAATATAAACTGATCGATAAAGACGGTAAAAAAGACACAGCGTGCCTTGTCGGGAGTGCGCACTGGGTACTGTTGACATAAAAAGTACACTTCCTGGTTTGCTCTTATTCTCTGGTCTAAAGCATCCAAATTGAAAATGTACACTGTCTCGAGACTGTTGACATCTAAAGGAAGCGATGGGTACTGCATTCATATGCCCTTATATGGTCATTTTCATGAGGAGGGGTTCCAAATGAGCAATGTGTCAAAATCACTTTTTCCAGGACAGAAATTCCTCGGGGTTTCGCCTGCCATATGCGTTCTATTTTACTCACAGACAAATGGTTAACACTTTTGAGAAATTCAGAGGGTTTCCTATCCAATAGTACTAAATATGTGCATATCCTATTTTCTGGGCCTGAATGGGAGGCATTTTACCTTGGGCACGCCAGGCTCTCCAAAACCGTCACCTCGGGAGCCACTCCCTAAAAAGTTAAATCCTAAAAACTCTGTTTGGTTGGCACGTTTTGTTCAGTAAAGTTCTGGCATGCCCCAAAGTAAACAGGCAGTTTACTTTGGGGCATGCCAGACTCTCCGAACTTCCGAACGCCGCCCCCTAGCTCTAACAGGTTAACGAGTCCGATGCAAAGGATATACTGATTCCTCGAGTCATTTGCATGAAGAAAAGACTGAAAAAAAGGGGGCGGAGTTCGGGGTGCTTTGTGAGAAATCATAGGAGAGTGAGTAAACCTCCGCTACAACTCGTACTATTGGCCAATGTAAGTGAGTAAACCTTCACTACAATCCATACTATTGGCCAATGTTCAATCATTGGAAAATAAACTGGATGATCTACGATTTAGACTATCCTACCCACGGGACATTAAAAACTGTAATATCTTATGTTTCACTGAGTCATGGATGAATGACGACCCGGATAATATAGAGCTGGCTGGGTTTTCCGTGAATCGTCAGGACAGAGCAGCTACATCTGGCGGGGTTGTGTGTCTTTTTGCCAAAAACAGCTTTTGCACAATGAATTTGTTAGATTACTTGTTAGATACTACTGCAGGGTCGGAACTAGAAGCACAAGCATTTCTCTACAATCGCATTAACATCTGCTAACCATGTGTATGTGACAAATAAAATTTGATTTGATTTAATATTAAAGAAGTCTTGAGTACCTCATGATAAACTGTAAAACCAAGAGAGTAGTCATCTATATTATTTGTAGCCATACATTTATCACCACAAACCGATGGTGGCACTAAGACCGCACTCAATGAGCTGTATAAGGCCATAACAAACAAGAAAATGCTCATCCAGAAACAGTGCTCCTTTTGGCTTGGGACTTTAATGCAGGCAAACTTAAATCCGTTTAACCTCATTTCTACCAGCATGTCACAAGTGCAACCAGAGGGGAAAAAAATAAATAAAACCTTTAGACCACCTTTACTCCACACACAGAGCTTACCCTTCCCATCCATTTGGTAAATCTGACCATAATTCTATCCTCCTGATTCGTGCTTACAAGCAAAAACTAAAGCAGGAAGTACCAGTGACTCGCTCAATACGGGAGTGGTCAGATGACACGGATGCTACGCTACAGGACTGTTTTGCTAGCACAGACTGGAATATGTTCCGGGATTCATCTTATGGCATTGAGGAGTATACCACCTCAGTCACCGGCTTCATTAATAAGTTGTAGCAGGTTCAAAGGTGTGGGATTTCCACATCACCAAGTTCATTAACAAGCAGGCACCAGTAGCACAAATAGAATGCAAATGGGAAGTTTATTAGGGGTTTTGGTACACTGGGGAAGAGGGGGAAATGCACCAATCACCTCACAGTCCACAAGCCGTTCTCGTTATCCGTGCCGTTTTCACACTCGGGTCCTCAGCCAATCCGGTCCGGTATACAAGGGGGGTAATCCGACAGTCCAGGTCACCACGAGTAATCACATGGATCTCGCTCTTTCTGCTCTCGCTCTTGCTGCTCTCGCTCAGTTCGCTCCTCCTCTGCCCCTTTGTGCAGGCTGCTTCCTCCTTTATCACCAAGTACTCTCTGGCTTAACAAATCCCAGTCTTGCCTTGTTGGGGCAGGATGTCCATATAAGGCTTGGGGGTGGAGCCAGAAACCTGCAAGATATCTCTCCTCAATTACCACTCCCCTCACTTCTCCCTGCCGGCTGCCACAAAGTGCATCGACAACGTCGTCCCAACAGTGACTGTAGGTACATATCCCAACCAGAAGCTATGGATTACAGTCAACATCCGCACCTAGCTAAAGGATAGAGCTGCCGCTTTCAAGGAGCGGGACATAAATCTGGACGCTTATAAGAAATCCCGCTACGCCCTCAGACGAACCATCAAACAGGAAAAGCGTCAATACAGGACTAAAATTGAATTCTACTACACCGGCTCTGATGCTCATCGGATGTGGCAGGGGTTGCAAACTATTACGGGCTACAAAGGGGAAACCCAGCCGCAAGATGCCCAGTGACACCAATGTGCTCACTGAACCAGGAAGCCAGACACACCAGCATGCATGCGCCCGGCCGCCACAAGGAGTTGTTGGAGCGCGATGGAACAAGGACATCCCAGGTGGCCAAACCCTCTCATAACCCGGGTGATGCTGGGCCAATTGTGAACCACCTCATGGGTCTCCCGGTCGCGGCCAGCTGTGATACAGCCCGGGATGAAACCTGGATCTGTAGTGACACCTCTAGCACTGTGATGCAGTGCCTTACACCACTGCGTCACACACGGGAGGCCCGGTTAAGGGCTTGTAAGTAAACATTTCACGGTAAGGTCTACACCTGTTGTATTCGGCACATGTGACAAATAAAATTTGATTTGTATACACTGCATGGTTGTTACTAGTTGACTGTACTTAATTGAAAACTATTATGACTGTTTTTATGACTGAATTAATACCACAATTATTGGAAAATATTATAATTGGTGAAACCATTGAAGAAAGGCTTGTGGATATAGATACTATACCTCTGTTGCACACACTATATACACAATATTAAGATACTGTATGTCCATTATAAACATTTCAAACTATGAATTTGGATAAAGTCAGATAAAGCTTTTTATTTCAACAACAAAAGTATATATTTAAGCAATAAGGCATGAGGGGGTATGGTACAGTTGTCGGAAGTTTACATACACCTTAGCCAAATACAGTTAAACTCAGTTTTTCACAATTCCTGACATTTAATCCTAATAAAAATTACCTGTCTTAGGTCATTTAGGATAACCACTTTGTTTTAAGAATGTGAAATGTCAGAATAATAGTAGAGAGAATGATATATCCACAGTTTCAGCACACCACAGGTTCTCTGGCTGGCAATTCCAGAGGCTGTCTCTCCAAGCCTCATGGTCCTAGGCTTTGGGATAGTTAAAAGGCCAGTGCCAGAGGACCTGAGGGACCTACTGTACTGGGTACATAACTTAAAAGCATGTCTGACATGTATTGGAGTGCAATCGTGGATTAATTTAAAAAAACAATAGGCAAATATTCAAATTAATTCTAAAACTCCCATGTAGCCAGTGTAGATACCTTAAAACCGGTGTAATGTGTGCTCTCCGTCTGGTCTTGGTCAGTACCGTGCTGCAGCATTCTGTATGTTTTACAGTTGACCAATGGCTTTCTTGGGTAGACCAGACAGGAGAGAAAGGGTTCTCCTATGGGGACAGCCAAATAACCCTTTTATGTTCTAGATAGCACCTTTTTTCTAAGACGGCAGTGGTGAATCAAACCCAGAAAACCGATAGCCATCTATCCTTCTTTGCGCCTGTCTCTGGCCCTCGATCCACGACACCGTGAACCACCATGTACATAAAATAACTCCACTCCAGTCAGGCAGCTGAGATATATTTTCTATCGTTACAGGGTACGCATCTATCCACCCAAGGTCAGATGTGCTACACCTCAAAAACACCCCATGATTGCCTTAATATTGATCCCCCGTCCGACCCTCCTCTTCCCCCGAAGGCCCCCACTCTAAGTATCAGTCTATTTCAGAGATGAACACCCAAGAATCTGCTTTGCAGTATGACAGGTTCCATGAAAACATTCATCTTTATTTACCTGTTGCTGAAGACGGCGATGGAGCGTTTTTCGAGCGTTTTTCTAGCCCCGAGAGTTGATTGACGCACCAGTGTTTCAATCTAAGTAACATAATACCAATATCCCCATCAAAATCTGAATCTGTCAGTTTAACCTAGAGATATCTGTTTTTGCATTGGATGCGCCTCAATCCACTGCATTCGTCGATGTCTCACTTCCGCATCTGCGGTGAAAGGTGGCAGAGCTAGAGCGATGTTTGTCAGACCATGAGACATCCCGTAAATAGGTTTTATCCTAAAAATTGGTTTTCTCACGAAACCTCTGTAGCGTCCAAACGGTTTGACCTACAAACTAATCCCTCTATGAAAAGGGGAGACTCAAGAACACGATAGCGGTCTCCATTTTGCTCTCATGGATCGTCATGGGGTGGACCCACCTTTCGGGTGGACCCAACTGTCTCAATCAATGAGAGAAGATCTGAAATAGACAAGAATCCGCATACACATTGTTGGATTACTTCATGGAGCAAAGAATTAATATATTTTAATTACGGACCATTTTCTCAATTCAAATAAACCACCTACAACTGGACACGGACATTTGTAAGATTCTTCTTTGCCCGAATCGAGGAGCACAAAAAAAGTATTTTAGCTTATTACATCTATCAACATCCAAGGTAATAGTTCTACCATTTCTCTCCGTTTCGTTCATTTTCCCTCTAAACTTCTTCAAAGGGAGCAGTTTTCCCAGGTGTAATAGCTGATCATATTGGCTGGAGTGTTCTCAATGAACACTCAAGTAATATTGGGGCCCAAAATAATAACTTCCAACTAACTTGGATAATTGAGAACACAATCTCGACTGGCAGTATCTTGAGCAAAAAAGTGGGAGGTGTATAATATTTCCTTTAATTGATGGTATCAAAGGATTGTGTCAAATATGTTGGTGTGTTAACCCGGTACAGTTGAATCCATATTGTACAGTTCTGGGCACTTTTTTTTTTTAAGTAAAAGCCTTCCCTGCAGCAAAGTACATCTAACTACCTCAAGCATGTAACACTAAAAACATTTCAAAAGTTAATTTAGATTTTTTGTTTAGTATGCATGATTTCCACTTCCATATAACAGAAATATGTGAAAACCAACAATGGGCCTTATTATTATTCACTTACAGTACATTCATCCATGCTTTTGTTGTTTGATACGTTTAAATGCCACTAGCGGTTTAAACAACCAAGACGGGAGAGGGATTGTTTCTTGGGTCCCTCTCTCCTCTGTCAAACATTGACTTGGCTTGGCGTTTTCTGCAGCGTGAACTAAATTATAGATTTCTAATTTCAGCTGAACTTGGGGCCAGTAGGACCTTTGGTGAAGACCATGGATATTTTATCACAAATGAACAAATAAATAAAAACCCAATGGACCGGGGTGCCTGGGGAAAGCACACTGTTTGGAGAGGAAAATAAGGGAATTTGACACTGATAAAGCTCCAGCTTTATCCTCTGGTTCAAAACTAAAGCCAGCTAGGGCAAAGGAAACTGAAAAAGGTACACTTGATCTTATGAACAAACACCACATAGTACCATACGTTAAAACAAGTCACAATACCTTCCTTTCCCAATGTATGAATAGTTCTGGTAAACAAAAAAAAGTTGAAATGCAGATGAACTTGACTCTCTTGGCAAACTATGGGTGGGAGGGGTGGGGGGGTGGGGGTCAGCTGCTGAAAATGTAAGAACGGCCTTGTGTTACGAAAGCTTGTATCAGAAAAGGTTAGGACATTTTCACACTGTGTAGCATGGTGGCTGCTGAGAGCACTGCATGGGTTATTAGCCACTGTACGTCACACTCACGGACCCTAATTAGGGTGCCATGTGAAAACAGCCAATTAGCATACAAATATTTGATTACATGGTTGAGTGCATAATAATGACAATTTGCAGGGTCGTCTAAAGATGGTCATACATTAAACTGTGATATAGCCGCGATTCGGGATCCACAACACATTTCTAGGATCGCAGGTAAATCCTAATGTCGTTGGCTCTGACCAAGACGTCGCATAATGTAAGCGGGTGAAAGAAGTGCGATTATGGGTCTTGTGCTCTCCCGATTCGCATCTTATGTCCCAATTATTTTTCTGATATGCCAGACATTTTCAGTTGTGTCTTGTGTAGTGAGGGGTGTGCTAAGATGTGACTTGCAACCTGTGCTCTGTTGCACGGCTACAGCCACAGAGTAGGAGGTGAGCCATGACACATCTGGAAATCGCAAGAAAGGGAGGGGTCTCAACAGGTTGCAATGTGAACAAACTTGTATAATGGGGGGTTCTGAGGAGAATTTTTCTCCGCTGTGCACTAATTTGGTGGAATGATATATATTTTTAAATCATGGCGGGTGCAGCACTCTCAGCACCTCTACGCAGCACCCCTAATTCCTGCGGATATGCAAGAATTTATGTGAGTGCTCCAACTATGAAAGTATTTGGAGCATTGTCTAATGTATGCCTAGCTTAAGAGAGCGGGAGTTGGGGTGAGAGAGATAGAAAGAGAGGTGGAGGGGGTGAGAGAGAGAGCACTGCCAATAAAGAACTGATGGCAGGTGAGACCTCCCCAACTAATGGGGCGGTCAGTACTCATTCTCTCACTGATGGGCTATTGAGACTGTAAACGTGTAGAGGTAATTAGCATGCTCAAGACTTTACAGGAAATGACAAATGATCAACAATATTGCTGGCTAGCGAGGAAACAGAGGCCCTAAACATTGGAAATTGACATTACAGAGGTAGAGAATGGAGAGAAACTGCAACACTTTTCTTATGACTGGTTGCCAATGTTGTTGGAATGTCATGCCCTGATCAGAGTGGATGTCCTGGTCCAGGAAAAAGGAATCATCTCATAATTTTGTCAAGGGCTAGAACTGGGTGAAATTGTTCCCTGTCATGCATAAACAAACTAGATGAATGTTTGTTTAATGTTTTGAAGGGGTTTGATTTCCAAACATGGGAAGAGGTTGGAGGATGCACAGTATCCATTAGAGGTTTGGTTTTGTGTTGACTTCATGTGGATGCTTTTCTATTGTCCGTGTTATCATGAAAAAAGAAACATGAATATATAGGAAACCCCTCTTGACTTAGGCCCATGAATATTGATGGTTATCTAATTGTTGATCTCTTTGTTATTACCAACCTATATGTTTCATCAATACGTTCTAAATGCATAATGAAATCCTTCATGGTGAGCGCTTTATGGATGGCCTGCACAATTGAATTACCTTTGGATTCCCACCGAACTTTTAACTTTCAACGCAAAGAAACAGTAGTGGTTAAATGAACATTTGAAAGCATCCCCTTAAGTGGTTTTATTTCCCTTTATAAACACTGTGTCCCTGTACCACCCACTGACTCTACATGTTTTATTCTCCATCTCACTCCGGACTCCATTCTCAACTAAACCCAGCCACGGAAAGCCTTAGTCCATCAAATGTAATAGAAACTCAACCTAGCGGGACTATCATTGTAACTGCTTGCATTGTACTTTAAAATAGGTCACAGCATTCTGAAAAGTATTGTGTCAAAAAACAAGCTACTGTCACAGATTTCGTAGAAAATGAATGTCTTGAAGAACCAAGCAATCGTCAATGCTTTCTTAGTAAGTATTGGGTGAAAAACCTTCAGGGACCTTCTGGGAAAAGAATTGGTATGTCTCCCACAGAACAGACATTAACAGTAAACTTTGAGACTAAGAGACTCAGACTAAAAAGCCTAGCTGAAATGTTAGCACGGTATGGGAGCTCAGTGGTGCAGGGATGCAGCAAAGTCACATGATAATGAGCTTACTTGTTAGTCACATTGTCCCTGTGAGACTTAGAAAGTATCATTTGCATAAGGACAAGATGAATATCTTCTAGGGTAATTTCCACCTGAAACCAACCATAACATTAGAGTGTTATGGTAATGCGCAGACACACACATGCTCACACACAGACACACACACACACTTTAAACCTCTGGAGCAGATTTTTTAAAAGACAGTGTATCGTGGCCATTTCTTTATTTGAAACCAACTATTAATCATAAAGGGTCCAGATTACAGTTTCAAACCTGGAGAAACAATCAGTAACTTTAGCTAAGCTATACAAGATCATGCCTATGTCAAGATTGCACAACACCTCACCATTGCCAAGAACATAGGGTGTGTGTGTGTGTATGTGTGTGTGTTTGTGTGTGAGTGTGACACAAAAAAGGCCATCCAGATCAATACCAAAGGCAAGCATGATAGCTTGATTTAGCAGCCCCTCCCCTGGCTGGCCTATATCAATGTATGAATGCATCTATTTTAATACTTCCACATATTATTGATTAACTAATCCACTCAGAGACCTGCTCTCCTGCTCTTTCTCGCAGAGTGCCAGAACTTAATTGATCCCTTTGGGAATAGCGGGTGCTGAACTGTGAGACAAAATGTCAGCCTGCGATTGGCCTTGGCTAAGGCCAGCATAATTGAGAGAAGCATCAGTGATCGGGAGAGAGACACAGAGGGAGAGCGAGAGAGAGAGAACAGAGAACAGAGAACAGAGAACAGAGACTGTGAGAGAAAGGGAAAAATAGCTGTGTGTGAGTGGCATACTATATATTACAATAGTTTCTCCATGTGAATATTGAAAATGCAAACTTGTAGTGTATTTTAGTTTTAAAAAGGCTTCTAAAGTTTGTAATTTCCACTTTTAAATTTCAGACTTGATTTGCCCTAACGAAAAATGTATCAACCCCTATAAAAATGTACATGAATTATAATCCACATAATAATTCACATTTCCTGGTGAAGCATGATTATTTTCCCGCTGTAGCAAACTGGCTCAAACAAAAATGTAACTAAATGTAATCTAAAAGTAATTATTTATCATGAGAGGGCCATAAAGAAAGGTTACAATCTCAAGAAAGGTTACAATCTCACCTTTCTGGTAAAAATAGTTATAAATTGCTGAGGTGTAGTCACTTTTGAGAACACAAGCTCAAGTACACAGCATAAATATGACAAAAATATGAAATATGTTATACAATGCATTTCTTATTCAACAAAACTGTAGGGCTTGAAATTACATATTCTTTCTAAATGTAGTACAATCAATTCATAATATTACTAAGATTTCACCTTCCTTATAACTGTAAAATACATATTTGTATATTTAGCGTTAGAGAAAATGTGTCTTGTCTAGCCAGACAAGGAATAGGTTACAATACTCTCTGTCTTTCAACCCAATGAAAGTGTGAAGTCACAGATAAGGGGGAAAATGTGGTGATGAGACATGTCTTTCTCTCCTTTAAGAGAATGTTATTAGATTACATTGATATTAGTGCTACTGCCCATACCATATATACCATTATTAGACTCCATTATACTTGCATACCATATTCATTAGGGTTAGTGTCTAGTGTGAAATATAATTCGTATGTAATTGCCCATGCACGCATTGCTTATTTTACCTTACAATTGTATCACCTTAAAGCAACGTTTAGAAAATGCGTTATTGGCTTTGATACTCTGCTTGGTTAGAAATTATCCAATCGCTGATGACTTTATTTTGTACAGCAAATCAAATCAAATCTTATTTGTCACATACACGTTTTTATCAGATGTTATTGCGGGTGTAGCAAAATGCTTGTGCTTCTAGTTCCGACAGTGCAGCAATATCTAACAAGTAATCTAACAATTTCTCAACAAATACCTAGTACACACAAATCTAAGTAAAGAAATTAAGAATATATAGAAATATGGGCGAGCAATGTTAGAGCGGCATAGACTAAAATACAGCAGATAGTATAGAATACAGTATATACAGTGGGGCAAAAAAGTATTTAGTCAGCCACCAATTGTGCAAGTTCTCCAACTTAAAAAGATGAGAGAGGCCTGTAATTTTCATCATAGGTACACTTCAACTATGACAGACGAAATGAGAAAAAGAAATCCAGAAAATCACATTGTAGGATTTTTTATTTATTTATTTGCAAATTATGGTGGAAAATAAGTATTTGGTCAATAACAAAAGTTTATCTCAATACTTTGTTATATACCCTTTGTTGGCAATGACAGAGGTCAAACGTTTTCTGTAAGTCTTCACAAGGTTTTCACACACTGTTGCTGGTATTTTGGCCCATTCCTCCATGCAGATCTCCTCTAGAGCAGTGATGTTTTGGGGCTGTCGCTGGGCAACACGGACTTTCAACTCCCTCCAAAGATTTTCTATGGGGTTGAGATCTGGAGACTGGCTAGGCCACTCCAGGACCTTGAAATGCTTCTTACGAAGCCACTCCTTTGTTGCCCGGGCGGTGTGTTTGGGATCATTGTCATGCTGAAAGACCCAGCCACGTTTCATCTTCAATGCCCTTGCTGATGGAAGGAGGTTTTCACTCAAAATCTCACGATACATGGCCCCATTCATTCTTTCCTTTACACGGATCAGTCGTCCTGGTCCCTTTGCAGAAAAACAGCCCCAAAGCATGATGTTTCCACCCCATGCTTCACAGTAGGTATGGTGTTCTTTGGATGCAACTCAGCAATCTTTGTCCTCCAAACACGACGAGTTGAGTTTTTACCAAAAAGTTCTATTTTGGTTTCATCTGACCATATGACATTCTCCCAATCCTCATCTGGATCATCCAAATGCTCTCTAGCAAACTTCAGACAGGCCTGAACATGTACTGGCTTAAGCAGGGGGACACGTCTGGCACTGCAGGATTTGAGTCCCTGGCGGCGTAGTGTGTTACTGATGGTAGGCTTTGTTACTTTGGTCCCAGCTCTCTGCAGGTCATTCACTAGGTCCCTCCGTGTGGTTCTGGGATTTTTGCTCACCGTTCTTGTGATCATTTTGACCCCACGGGGTGAGATCTTGCGTGGAGCCCCAGATCGAGGAAGATTATCAGTGGTCTTGTATGTCTTCCATTTCCTAATAATTGCTCCCACAGTTGATTTCTTCAAACTAAGCTGCTTACCTATTGCAGATTCAGTCTTCCCAACCTGGTGCAGGTCTACAATTTTGTTTCTGGTGTCCTTTGACAGCTCTTTGGTCTTGGCCATAGTGGAGTTTGGAGTGTGACTGTTTGAGGTTGTGGACAGGTGTCTTTTATACTGATAACAAGTTCAAACAGGTGCCATTAATACAGGTAACGAGTGGAGGACAGAGGAGCCTCTTAAAGAAGAAGTTACAGGTCTGTGAGAGCCAGAAATCTTGCTTGTTTGTATGTGACCAAATACTTATTTTCCACCATAATTTGCAAATAAATTCATTAAAAATCCTACAATGTGATTTTCTGGATTTTTTTTCCTCATTTTGTCTGTCATAGTTGAAGTGTACCTATGATGAAAATTACAGGCCTCTCTCATCTTTTTAAGTGAGAGAACTTGCACAATTGGTGGCTGACTAAATACTTTTTTGCCCCACTGTACATATGAGATGAGTAATGCAAAATATGTAAACAGCTGTTATTCAGTCTCTTGGTCCCTGCTTTGATGCACCTGTACTGACCTCGCCTTCTGGATGAAAATGGGGTGAACAGGCAGTGGCTCGGGTGGTTGTTGTCCTTTATGATATTTTTAGCCTTCCTTTTGACATCGGGGGCTGTAGGTGTCCTGGAGGGCAGGTAGTTTGCCCCCAGTGATGTGTTGTGCAGACTGCACCACCCTCTGGAGAGCCCTGTGGGCGGCGCAATTGCCGTACCAGGCGGTGATACAGCCCAACAGCATGCTCTCAATTGTGCATCTGTAAATGTTTGTGAGGGTTTTAGGTGACATGCCACAGCCTCCTGAGGTTGAAGAGGCGCTGTTGTGCCTTCTTCACCACACTGTCTGTGTGGGTGAACCATTTCAGTTTGTCAGTGATATGTACGCCGAGGACCTTAAAACTTTCCACCTTCTCCACTGCTGTCCCGTCGATGTGAATAGGGGGGTGCTCCCTGTGTTGTTTCACGATCATCTCCTTTGTTTTGTTGACGTTGAGTGAGAGGTTATTTTCCTTACACCACACTCCCAGAGCCCTCACCTCCTCCCCGGAGGCTGTCTCGTTGTTGTTGGTAATGAAGCCTACTACTGTAGTGTCGTCTGCAAACTTGATGATTGAGTTGGAGGCATGATTGGCCATGCAGTCATGGGTGAACAGGGAGTACAGGAGGGGGCTGAGTACGTACCCTTGTGGGGCCCCAGTGTTGAGGATCAGCGAAGGTGGAGGTGTCGTTTCCTACTTTCACCACCTGGGGGAGGCCCATCAGGAAGTCCAGGACCCAATTGTACAGGGCAGGGTTCAGACCCAGGTCCTCGGGCTTAATGATGAGCTTGGAGGGAACCATGGTGTTGAATGCTGAGCTATAGTCAATGAACAGCATTCTTACATAGGTATTCCTCTTGTCCAGATGGGATAGGGCAGTGTGTAGTGTGATGGCGATTGCATCGTCTGTGGACCTATTGGGGCCGTAGGCAAATTGAAGTGGGTCTAGGGTGACAGGTAAGGTGGAGGTGATATGTCTCTGCCTGGCCAGTTCCCCACTCTCCACCGGGATTCTGTGCCTCTAACCCTATTACGGGGGCTGAGTCACTGGATTACTGGTGCTCTTCCATCCCGTCCCTAGGAGGGGTGCGTCACTTGAGGGGGTTGAGTCACTGACGTGATCTTCCTGTCCGGTTTTGGCACCCCCCTCGGGTTTGTGCCGTGGGGGAGATCTTTGTGGGCAATACTTTGCCTTGTCTCAGGGTAGTAAGTTGGTGGTTGAAGATATCCCTCTAGTGGTGTGGGGGCTGTGCTTTGGCAAAGTGGGTGGGGTTATAACCTGCCCGGTTGGCCCTGTCCGGGGGTATCGTCGGACGGGGCCACAGTGTCCTGTGTGAAGTTAAGTATGCTCCCTCTAATTCTCTCTCTCTCCCTCTCCCTCTCCCTCCCCTCCCAGAGGACCTGAGCCTCTGGTGCTGACCTGTTGCACCCTCTACAACTGCTCTACAACTGCTATTATTATTATCTGACCCTGCTGGTAATCTATGAACATTTGAACATCTTGGCCAAGTACTGTTATACTCTCAACCCGGCACAGCTAGAAGAGGACTGGTCACCCCTCAGAGCCTGGTTCCTCTCTAGGTTTATTCCTAGGTTCCTGCCTTTCTAGGGAGTTTTTCCTAGCCACCGTGCTTCTACATCTGCATTGCTTGCTGTTTGTGGTTTTAGACTTTCGCAACATTGCCTCCTTCACTCATGCTGCCAAACAAACCCTCGTAAAACTGACTATCCTACCGATCCTTGACTTCGGCGATGTCATTTACAAAATAGCCTCCAACACTCTACTCAACAAACTGGATGTAGTCTATCACAGTGCCATCCGTTTTGTCACCAAAGCACCATATACTGCCCACTACTGCGACCTGTATGCTGTCGTTGTCTGGCCCTCGCTACATATTCGTCGCCAAACCCACTGGCTCCTGGTCATCTATACGTCTTTGCTGTATACAGCCCATCTGTAAATAGCCCACCCAACTACCTCATCCCCATATTGTTATTTTGTTTGCTCTTTTGCACCCCAGTATCTCTACTTGCATATCACATCTATCACTCCAGTGTTAATGCTAAATTGTAATTATTTCTTCACTATGGACAATTTATTGCCTTACCTCCCTAATCTTACTACTTTTTCACACACTGTATATAGATTTTTCTATTGTGTTATTGACTGTACGTTTGTTTATCCCATGTGTAACTTAGTGTTGTTGTTTTTGTCGCACTGCTTTGCTTCATTTTGGCCAGGTAGCAGTTGTAAATGAGAATTGTTCTTAACTAGCCTACCTGGTTAAATAAAGGTGAAATAAAAAAACTAAATAAAAAGGCTGGGTTTCTGTATAGCACTTTGTGACATCGGCTGATGTAAAAAGGGCTTCATAAATGCATTTGATTGATTGATGACCCTTGACTAGTCTCTCAAAGCACTTCATGATGTCAGAAGTGAGTGCTACGGGGCAATAGTCATTTAGTTCAGTTATGTTTGAATTCTTGGGTACAGGAACAATGATGGCCATCTTGAAGCATATGGGGACTGCAGACTGGGATAGGGATAGATTGAATATGTCCGTTAACACACCAGCCAGCTGGTCTGCGGATGCTCTGACGACGCGGCTAGGGATGCCTTGAGAGGGTTAACACGTTTAACCCTTTCACACGTACAGTTGAAGTTGGAAGTTTACATACACATTAAAACTTGTTTTTCAACCACTCCACAAATGTCTTGTTAACAAACTATAGTTTTTGCAAGTCGGTTAGGACATCTACTTTGTGCATGACACAAGTACATTTTCCAACAATTGTTTACAGACAGATTATTTCACTGTATCACAATTCCAGTGGGTCAGAAGTGTACATACACTAAGTTAACTGTGCTTTTAAACAGCTTGGAAAATTCCAGAAAATGAAGCTTTAGAAACTTCTGATAGGCTAATTGACATAATTTGAGTCTATTGGAGGTGTACCTGTAAATGTATTTCAAGGCCTACCTTCAAACTCAGTGCCTCTTTGCTTGACATCATGGTAAACTCAAAAGAAATCAGCCAAGACCTCAGAAAAAAACAACTCTGATTCATCCTTGGGAGCAATTTCCAAACGCCTGAAGGTACCACATTCATCTGAACAAACAAAAAGGGGGAGGCTTGCAAGCCAAAGAACACCATCCCAACCGTGAGGCACGTGGGTGGCAGCATCATGTTGTGCGGGTGGTTTGCTGCAGGAGTGCACTTCACAAAATAGATGGCATCATGAGGTAGGAAAATTATGTGGCTATATTGAAGCAACATCTCAAGACATCAGTCAGGAAGTTAAAGCTTGGTTGCAAATGGGTCTTCCAAATGGACAATGACCCCAAGCATTCTTCCAAAGTTGTGCCAAAATGGCTTCAGGACAACAAAGTCAAGGTATTGGAGTGGCCATCACAAAGCCCTGACCTCAATCCCGTAGGAAATTTGTGGGCAAATTTGCAACTCCCTTCTTTGCCACCCTCTTTTCCCAAGACCGCTTCTGCTGCGATGCCTGCATTTCGTCAACAATGCTACTGCCATTCTGAATGACCCGTTATACAAAATATGAAATGTTCATACCAGTCTGACATTTGGTCGGGTCTTTGTGACATACAAGGACCTATGCATTGATGAGTCCCTGATGTTATGGAAGGTAGGCTGGCGTTCCGTCAATATATTCCCTCCAAAAGGCACAGGTTTAGGGTCAAGTTCTTTGTCATGTGCAACGTAAAGACAGGATTTGTCCAGGACATTATAGTTTACACAGGATCCATCACTGACATCCACCATCATGAGGGGCTTGGGGTGTCCGGGTCCGTGGTGATGACCATTCTGGCTCCTCATCTTGGCAAGGGACACACTTTTTGTGGACATCTGGTACAGCAGTCCCACACTCTTCCAGCATCTGCTTTCCAACAGCACAGGGGCCTGTGGTACAGTCAGGTCGAAGGAAGGGGATGCCGGCATTCGGATGCAGGAAGATGCAGAGAGGGGAGGTGGAGTTCAAGGAGAAGGGTCAACAGTCAACAGCTGGCAGTAAAGTGGCATGACAAACGAGACGTCCATGTCCTCTCCACTGTCCATACAGCAACCATGTTGGCCACAGGGAAGGTGGACAACCTGACGGGAGAGAGAAAAATCAAACCAGACTGTGTGTTTGACTATAACCTCAAAATGGGGGCAGTGGATAAGGAGGACATGATGAACAGCTTTGTGGAATGCCCTCGGAAAATGACAAAGTGGTAAAGAAAATAGTTTTCCATCTGATCGACACTGCTTCCCTCAATGGCCACACAGTTCCCCTGCCAACTAACAGGTGAGATGATTAGTGAACGAGGTATTTTTGTAATTGGATGTACAGTTCCATTATGCAATTATAGTGACAATATCTCACCCACCTACCCACTGCCTCATCATCCTCTCCCTTCCCTCATCCTCTCCACTCCCTCCTAGGTAAAGTAATTATCTACCAAAAGTACAGAGAGAACCTCATGAGAGAGCTGCTGGAGGAGCACCACACCCCTCGGTGCCCATCCACTGGGGTTCGTCCTGCTGCAGACAATCCCCTACTCCTCACTGCTTGGCATTTTCCCTGCAAAGTCCCTCAAACTGCTGCTCAAGGTAGTCGCACACGGGCACTGTAAAGTCTGCCTGTCTGGCACCAGGAGAAGTAAGCAGAGGAAGTTGCCAAAATACATGTGTTTAGCTTGTGATACACCTCTACGTATTTCACCATGCTTTGAGGAGTATCATATGCTCAAGCACTATTGAGCACATCTGCAGCAATTAGTGACTGACTGACCTGACAGGGGACCTGCCATGATACTATGCCTTTAAATGCAGTTGTTCAGTCACTGCATGAAAATTAAATACGGGTTATGCATATTCCGTTTTTTTTTCCTCTAGTAAAACAAGTGGTTGTTGTTCAACCAACCACCACCAGTACTGCAAAAAAATAGACGACTATTACATATAGGCCTATGTGTTTTCTTGCTGTGTTTTCATCCAGTAAAACTGTTGTGTACGCTAGCATACTAAAGCTGGCCTCAATCTTCAGCTCCAAAGATGTCCAGCACCAGTTCCAGTTATGATATTGGCAAATACTGTTTGTGTTTCTGAAAGAATAAAGAGGAATTATTAATTTGAATACAATATAAGGATATAGCAATAAAACAATATTTCAAATAAGTAACATAATAAATACTGCTATAAAAACAGTATATTGCATTGACAAAATCACACATTTGAATTATAACAGTAAGAAACTAACTTTTGAGCTCCACAAGGGGGCAAGGCAGGGCAGAACAGAGCTATGCTAAATAGGCCAAATGAAAACAAACCATGGTCATATTTTTTATTTATTTAACTAGGCAAGTCATTTAACAACAAATTATTATTTACAATGATGGTCTACACCGGCCAAACTCGGACAACGCTAGGCCAAATGTGTGCCGCCTTATGGGACTCTCAATCACCGCCTATTGTGATACAGCCTGGATTCAAAACCAGGGTGTCTGTAGTGACGCCTCTAGCACTGAGATGCAGTGCTGTAGACAGCTGCGCAACTTGGGAGTCATAAGGCCAGGGTAGCTTCAAAATACAGCACAAGCTAATACTTCTCTGATGCTATTAGCATTGTTTTACAGAGCCAATAGAATGTAGTTAGCTACATAAGCACGATTGAATATAACACCATAAAGGTTATGAAATGAGTAACTACCTCACGTGTCAGCGGTTATAAGGAATATACACAAATATATTATGCTCCATACATACAGTAAGCTACAATAGAAACGACATACAGAAACTATTATAATGTAATAAGGCACTTACTTTGATAGAAACGCACACATTTCCAAAGTTATTGTTAGTAATGAATACAACAATGACTGGGATGTGGGCAACAGATGGAAAATGTTAACACGTGGGTGCAGATCCTGTTCTGACGGGAGATGCGCAAATGTCTGCAGACTTGAACTGCACAAACAATTGGGAAGTGCTTGGGGAATTTTGTCCAGGTCAGAAATGTCAAAAAATATTAATTGTCCTCAAAAGTAAAAATGACAATTTTTATGTGAATGAATGAGGAGGCGGAACACACCTCAATTCAAACTGTTCTGTTAGAAAATAAAAACTTGCTAGAAAATCATTTGAAATTGAAGTTGAAACAGCCTATAAATTAAAACAGGCTAAGTGCCTTGGTATGAGGGCAGAGCGAATAAAATATACTGTTGCGTAACAATCACATTCTGGAATGGAGAGAACGTTCTAACATCAGGTGCATAAAAAAAACTCCAGCTGGGGCGACCGTCACGCATGAAAGGGTTAACTGTCTTACTGACGTCGGCCACGGAGAAGGAGAGCCGACAGTTCTTGGTATTGGTAGAGGGCCGCGTTGGTGTTACTGTGTTAAGAATGAGTTTAGCTTGTCCGGAAGCAAGACGTCAGTGTCCGCGACGTAGCTGGTTTTTCTTTTGTAGTCCGTGATTGTCTGTAGACCCTGCCACATACGTCTTGTGTCTGAGCCATTGAATTGCAACTCCACTTTGTCTCTATACTGACGTTTTGCCTGTTTGATTGCCATGCGGAGGGAATGACGACTCTGTTTGTATTCTGCCATATTCCCAGTCACCTTGCCATGGTTAAATGCGATGGTTCGCGCTTTCAGTTTTGCGCAAATTCTGCCATCTATTCACGGTTTCTAGTTAGGGTAGGTTTAAATAGTCACAGTGGGTACAACACCTCCTATTCACTTCTTGATAAACTCAGTAACCGTCTCAGTGTACACATCAATATTTTTCTCTGAAGCTACCCGGAACATATCCCAGTCCACGTGATCAAAACAATCTTGAAGCGTGGATTCCGATTGGTCAGACCAGCGTTGAATAGTCCTTAGCATGTGTAATTTCTGTTTGAGTTTCTGCATATAGGAAGGGAGGAGAAAAATGGAGTCGTGGTCAGGGCCTTGTATGCATCCTGGAAGTTGGAGTAACAGTGGTCAAGTGTTTTTCCAGCGTGAGTGCAGTCGATATGCTGATAGAATTTAGGAAGCCTTTTCCTCAAATTTGCTTTGTTAAAATCCCCCGCTACAATAAATGCAGCCTCAGGATATGTGGTTTCCAGTTTGCATAAAGTCCAGTGAAGTTCCTTGAGGGCCATCGTGGTATTGGCTTGAGGGGGGATATACACGACTGTGACAATAACCGAAGAGAATTATCTTGGGAGATAATACGGTCGGCATTTGATTGTGAAGTATTCTAGGTCTGGTGAACAAAAGGGCTTGAGTTCCTGTACGTTATTACAATTACACCATGAGTCGTCAATACACCCCCACCCTTCTTTTTTCCGGAGAGATGTTTATTCCAGTCGGCGTGATCGACTGAGAATCCAGATGGCTGGACCGACTCCGACAGTATATCCCGAGAGAGCCATGTTTCCATGAAACAGAGTATGTTAAATCCCTTATGTCTCTCTGGAAAGACACCCTTGCCCTGATCTCGTCAACTATCTTATCCAGGGACTGAACATTAGCAACTAATATCTTTGGAAGCGGTGGGTGGTGCGCGCGCCTCCTAAGTCTGACTAGAAGACCGCTCCAACTTCCTCTTCTCCGCCGGCGTTGCTTTGGGTCGCCCTCTGGAATCAGTTCAATTGCCCTGGGTGGTGCGAACAAAGAATCCACTTCGGAAAAGTCGTATTCCTGGTCGTAATGCTGGTGAGTTACCGCCGCTCTGATACCCAATAACTCTTCCCGGCTGTATGTAATAACATTTTCTGGGCTAACAATATAACAAATAATATATAAAAAAAAAAAAAAATTACAGCAAAGTTTCCTAAGAACACCACTTATTTTGACGACTTCAATTAATACAGTCTCAGACTGAGGTATGTAGCGAACATAGAGCAGTGGAAGAATTCAGTATGAAGGCAACACTATTCCCTAGATAGTGCACTACTTTTGACCAGGCCACCCTGGTCAAAAGTAGTACACTACATAGAGAATAGGGTGCCTTTTGGGACGCATCCAGAGTCCTGCATCTTTCAGCCTGTTGAACTAATTAAAGGTATAACTCGTCAGAGATGCGTGTCAAACTGTGAAGCATACGCTGGCAGAGGCATCATTTTTCAGTAGCTTGATTTATTCCCAATAAGAATTCAATTACGTGACATAAATGCAGCGTTGACGTATGGCGTGTGTGTGTGACAGACAGTGTGAACATGTACAGTATGTGGAGTATGTTCATGAAGAACCAGGGTTGTTCCTGGGAAATACATGTATACATCTACAGTACACTGGATGTGATCATCACTTGTATGTCGGCCATTTTACAACACAATTTCTCTCCTACAGTACCATCGGACATTTGACTAAAATGGCTGTTGGGCTTCTCTCATGGAATATGTTCTCTGACTTTTTCCATTGGTTAATGTACATATCTATCAATATCGACTGCTCTCAGATGATCTTGTGGGGCTCTACAGTTGACATTTAATAAAAACGTTTAACCTAAATCCAATGACGGTGACATTTTTGGTTGATTTCATGTTGAAGTCACATTAGTTGACAACTCAACCAAGTTGAATCCAAACTAGATGTCTGTGCTCATTGGGTAGTCACTATTTTCATGGAGTCTACATAATAGAACTCTCTACCAAAGACTGTTGCTATCCATCTTGTTTCAATCACAGGACATGGAGCTATTGAGCAGGCAGGATTCCTTGCTATTCTATGATTGGCTATAAAATATAATACATGTGACTGTATTGTATTGTACACATCACTTCCCTTTTAACTGTACCTTCTATGAATACACTTGGGGTCCTCAAGAGGTGCAACAATGGCCAATCCAGGGTCAATTTGAAAACATTTCAACACTCTTTCAATTGTGCCTCAGACTTTTCAATACAACTCTCCATGCTTTACACATGTGTTTCAATTCACAAGGAAAAAATAACAGCAGTTGGAGACTGCAGAGTTTATTATGCAGAAACATAAAAAAGGAAAGTGGTTTCTAACTACTTTAATGACCTCATAAAAGGGACCAATTCATGCCATATTTTTATTCTATTAATCTATTTATTGCTTTAGGAAATAATATGCCAAACGCATGAATCAACAAAAGGTTTTAATAACTCCCATGCAATTATTAGGCTGTAGAGATGCAAGTGAAAAATCCACTGTCTGTGCCTTTTTGATATCCAAATGAGTGATCGTTTTATTAGTATGATTCACAGCTAAGTAAGTCTTCTAAGCATTTTCTTAGTTAATTAGCAAATATCCCCTTTCTCATGTCGTCATTCCGTGACTGACAGAAAATGCATTACCAACACATAATGTAAAATATTTCCCATTCCTTTATGTTTACAATAGTTGTTGATGGGCTTTGCCTCTCACTGGGAGAGACCAACAGCCTTGTGGTTGGAAGGTTGAGGGTATAATACCTGGTTGAGTCATACCATAGACGTGATGCATCTCTGCTTGGCACTCAGCATTAAGGGCCTTTGATAGACTAGCGTCCTGTCCAAGCTGCCTCAGGCTATAGAAGCTGGAGATGGACCGTTTGGCTCAGACAAGGCAACTTTTCTCATTGGAAAAAGGTTCCAAAGAGGAATACAAAGACTAAGTAGTGTTTCACACAATGCTTCTATGAATTCCTAGCTAAAGTGAGAAGTGAAGAGATATCCAAAGGAATTCACATGTGCTGTGTACAAGACCATTGAAGACCTAGATAGTCCAGATAAGAGCTGTTCCAAACACAGCAGCATAACACACACACACACACACACACACACACACACACACACACACACACACACACACACACACCATCAGGGGTTTTTCATCTGTCTCAACATTTCACACGAACCGCAGAGGTCGTACTCCTGAGATGCTGTTTGATCTGTTTTTGTTGTTGTTGTTGTTGTTGTTATCCCACTCAATCAGTACTGGTCATGGGAGGCTTTGTGTTAAAGCACCAAACAGACCTATAGATATCTGGTGGATCAATTCCTTCTGCTTACTTTTCCAGAGGTTAAATTGGCTAAAGGTTACCTTGACACCAAAGTAGTGGCTTGTTAGCTTGTTATATCCAAAAGAAGCTAACTGTATGGAGTCGTATGGAGGTCACATGTAATCAACGTTGAGCTGTTTGAAGGCAATGGATGTGGCCCTATGGGCCCTAGTCAAATATAGTGCACTATGTAGAGAATAGGGTGCCATTTGGGACACAGACAGTGTTGTAGGTAAGGCCAAGGTGGCTTGGGGGTCACTGTGTTCCGGGAGTTAATCGGAGGTGTGTGGTACTTATGGTCGTTGTGGGCCGTTTGGAAAACATACATCTTTCATACTCTAACTCACTCCTGGTGACTGTTACTGGTCTAAGAACACTCCCAAATACTTCTCAAACAGTGTCTGCAATGACATAGCAAGCAAATCATCCTAATTATTTGTGTTAGTCGAGTTGTTTGTTAATAAAGCTGATATTTCTGTTGTCTTTATTTCAGTGTGGGTTAGGTGAGACATGGGTAGGAGGAACTAGTGTTTTCTTTCTATCTATCGTCCCTCTAAAACCTACTGCAAGGCTGAGTTTATTTTTAACACCAGGTTGCTGCCAACTCAGAGCTAAGGTGTAGGCAGGCTCTATATCTCTCTTGGCCTCCTCTCCCCGCCCCTGTCTAGCAGACACACACACTTATGCGCCCACACACACACACACACATGCCCTCCATCCCTCTCTCTCTATCACATGCACACACACACACACACACACACACACACACACACACACACACACACACACACACACACATGCAAACACAAACACAAACTACACACTTACACACACACAGAATATACTCTGAAACCCCACAGGTTTAGCTATGGGAAGTAGTTTGGGGGTGGGGGTGCTGCGATTTCTTTGCCAAAGGGGTGTGGGGGTGGGGATTCATAAAAAAATACATTGGTCTGAGGACAGCTATATCAGTCCGCTAATAAAGGCGTACCACTTTTGTGATGTTGTGACTTTACTTTCATTAATTTGATCACTGTTTTTTATCTAATCAACAAACTATGTTTAATTGTTCCCCGATTAAATTAATCATGTAACAATTAACACATTAGGATTTGGGGCACCACGAAATTGGTTCTATAAAGAGTTACCATCTCCTGTATTAAACTCTACAGGTCTTTACCTATCACATCCATAAACAACTCATTAATCATAATCATATCATCATTCTGAACAGTTGTAATCTTGCATCTGCAAAAACCTGAGCCTTACTTATGATTCAGTACTACACAAATTGGTTTAATTAATTATTTACTAGCTAACTAAATGGTAACACAAGATAAACATACACCATTAATACATTAGAAACAGGTCCCTAGCGGACTGACAGCAATATGGCTGCTTGTTACAAAAAGACATGGAGAGGGTGAGAGAGAGAGAGAGAGAGAGAGAGAGAGAGAGAGAGAGAGAGAGAGAGAGAGAGAGAGAGAGAGAGAGAGAGAGAGAGAGAGAGAGAGAGAAGGACAGAGACACTTGGTACATTTAGAGGCTACTCTCACTTGTACTTTGCACACAAACCACTGGCCACTTAGAGTAAGGAATCATGAATGTATTTACATGGAAATGCCTTGGTTTGCCATATATATCTCCTAACCGGGCAATCTTGGAAAGGGGGTTTGTTGGGTCTTTTCATGACACGCTTGTAAGGCTCTGATTGTCCAAAAGGGGTCCCCACTCGTCTTCAACTGTTGTTTTCCTTTGCAGTCTTCCAGTATCCGGTGACTTGTCGTGTAGTCCTGAACAGATCTACAAGTTTATTCTCCTTCCATTCGCTCTGGAAGGTGCTTTTTTAAAGATAGGCTAGCCAGCCGTGTCGATGGTTCCCAGTGGGGTGATGAGAGTAGCGTACTACGGTGGATTGAGCCGAGTAGTAGAATGGTCCGACTTCAATTAGCTTTTCTAGATACTTTACTTAGGACAGCTAATCAGCCGTACCTGTGATTGTCCTCGTTTTGAGATTTCAGAGTTCAAACCACATGAAATGTGAGCTGCAGCTCAACGTCTCTCTGGTCTGACATGTTAATTATTCACAAATCATTTAATACAGTTAATTCAAAAGGGCGGTTCCGTCAGGCTGACATGCTCTCGGATCTCACTCAGGGGGATGGTGACTACTTACTTGTACAAGTTATAGAAACAATTTCCTCTTATAGTTCCTAAAATCTTGTCCCTCTCTTAACAAAAACACTTTCATAATGTTTGACATTTCATGCACAACGTAGAGGATAGAAATGTTGTACATGTAGTGTGTATACTTTTCAAGTTACAGTATTTCCTTTATAACATTTTTAATGACATCACAAAATAAAACACAATATGACATTAGTGTTGTTTAGACAGCTTTGACCATTCACCATGTTGTAGGTAAGAAATATTGTTCCAGTATTCGCTTTAGAACGTGCTAGCGTTTTGTTGGGGAAAAGTCTGTGAAACAAAGCCACATTCCTCTGGTGAACATTGGAGAGGGATATACTGAATGTTCTATCCTTGATTTACAACAGGGTGTGAGCTGTCATCTCCCACCAATTCACTTATCCCCCCTCTGCGAGTGAGAGGGGGTTTGGTTTAAGTTATTTATTACAAACCTGACCTATTTGGATCGTCACAGGATAGTCATGATAGTCCCCCTCTGGTGGATTAAATCTTGGAAGGATTCTGCAAGTTGCAACCCACCACCACGGGGTGTCCTGGTTTGTGGATCATCATGACAGTCCCTCTCTGGTGGTATAACCTGGTAGGGCTTCTGCAAGCTGCAGACCACCACAAGAATGGCCATGGGATGTCCTGGTTTGTGGATCGTCGTTCCGGACCCGTCGTCCGGTTGTCCAGGCTGGTGGATCTAGGCAGTAACTTAGACAGACATTAATAACGAACATCCATGCAATACATCAGTACATTTCTTCCCCAAATGTGGCACTAACTGGTGGTCATATGGGGAATCTTTTTGTGACACTATCACTTCCTAAGTGTCAAAGAAAATGAAAATAAAAATTAAGAATAAAAACAGAAACAAAAAGACATACAAAATATAGTTACCGAACCTTAATAATCTAATTGGACTCTATTCTATACACATGTATGCCTACGGTCTTGGCTAAATTACTCTATCATGGCATTTTGTCTAATGTCATATCTAGGGCGATCCTACTTAGCAGTGTGTTGCTTAAGGCACTATCCTAAGTTTATAACTACATGATAAGTCTACAGCAGGGGTAGAAACCATGTGTTTGATGTATTTGATAACATTCCGATCCAGCCATTACCATGAGCCTGTCCTCCCCAATTAAAGTGCCACCAACCTCCTGTGAACAGAACACACACACACACAGGCTCAGTTTTGATAGTGCAACCCTAAGTGACAGTACAGATACAAAATAATCAGGCCTACTGTACATCTTACTGTAGAAATTATTGTTGAAAAAAAGTATAGGTTGGAACTGTTGCTGATAAAATACAATGAATCATTTGTATTCTGAACTGGAATAACTGATTGATCACATCACACAGATGTAGACCAGCACACACACACATAAACACAGTCCTAATGAGATGTGTATGGCTGGTTGAAGTTTTGAACAAGCAGGTCTATTCTGGCCTCAGTTTTTGACAGTGCAACCCTGAGGTCATGTTCAACATTGAGTCTGTTTCTGTACTTGTTTTTTAAGGATGCCAGAGTTGAGAACCCTGACTCGCATAGGTATGTGGTGCCAAACTGGACCAGAAAATCTACTGCTTTCTCAGCCAGGCAGGAGACCGCTTCCTGCTGTAGATGAGCAACCCAGAACTGTGTGAGTGTGTTTGCCTAAAAAATCATCTTGCTGCCATTGCATGCTTGTAGTGTCACTAAGGCCTCCATCTCTGGCAGACTTAGTCCTAGGTCTGATGAGGACACTGCTTAAAAGGGATACCTCACCCATTGAAGTTTTTGAGATCTCTGTGGGTTAGGAAAGTACCGGTCAAAGTTATGCTGCAGGCTGGCCATGTGCTCAGCCATGTCCTTCTTCACAGCTTCACAAAGGGGGAATCTATCTGCTGCTTGTGCTCTGACAGAACAAGGAACATGCCATATGCTCCAGCCTTCAGCTGTGACTGCCACAATCCCAGGTGTGCAGTAAATCCTCTGATGCCATCTTCAAGCTCCAAAATGGTTGATTCCTTGCCCTGGAGGCTTTTGTTCAGCTCATTGAGCTTTCTGAAGATGTCAACCAGGTAAGCCAGCCTAGCCAACCACAATTTGTCACGGAAGAGGTCTGCAAGGTCGCTGTCCTCTTTCTTCAGATAGGCCAGAACCTCCTCTCTCAGTTCCCACAGCCTCTCCAGGACCCTCCCCCTGGACAACCACCTAATCTCACAATGAAAGAGCAGGTGCTCTTGATCTGCTCCCATCTCCTTGCAAAGCTCTCTGAACAGCCTTGTTTGAAGAGGTCTCTTCTTGATCACATTCACCACCTTTACGACTGAGTCGAAAACAGCCCCTAGGTTAGGTTGTAATTCTTTGCTGGCCAAAGACTCCCTGTGCAGAATACAATGTGTCAGTTTCACGTTGTGCACCACTCTGCGGTCATGAGCTATGAATCCGGAGTTGCACCCAGTCATGCCACTTGCACCATCAGCGCAAATCCCAACACAATTTTCCCAGTCAATTTGTAAATGTTTCAAATGAGTGTCTACCACCCTAAAAATGCCCTCTCCCCTTGTTGTTGTTTGTAGATGGTCACAGAAAAGAAATTCCTCCTGGATATCATCATAAAATACGTATCTTGCATACACCATCAACTGCGGAATTCCAGCTTCATCTACTGACTCATCTAATTGAAGAGAGAATTTATTGTGCTTTTTCATCTTTTCTATCACAGACGCTTATATGTCAACTGACATATCTCTTATTCTTTTGCCCACTGTGTCATTGGAAAGTGGGACTGAGTCCACTTTTTAGCTGCCTCCTCACCCAAAAGAGAGACACAGACATCCATCAGGCAGGGTTTGATGAGCTCCTCTCCCATACTGTGGGGCTTCTTTGCCTTGGCTATATTTAGGCTCACCTGGTATGAAGCTTTGATGATAGCTCTGTTCCCTTGAATGCCTGTTAGAGGGGCAGAGAAAGCCTTTTGTCAAAAACCACCTACAATTAACTATCATGTAATTTAACTATCATGTAAAAAATAATATCTAAATCTAATTTATATTATCAACTGTGTGTGTGTCTGTTATGGTCTACATATGTGTGATGTGTTACTTCATTTTATTTAGAATAAAAAAAGATTACTAGTATTTTAACAGCAACAGTTCCGACCTAGACTTGTTTTCAACAATAATTTCTACAATAAGATGTACAGTAGGCCTGATCATTTTTCATCTTCATCTGTACTGTTACTTAGGATGGCACTATCAGTATCTAGCTAGCTTCTTTAGCCAACCGTGTCGATGGTTCCCAGTGGGGTGATGAGAGTAGCGTACTACGGTGGATTGAGCCGAGTAGTAGAATGATCCCACTTCAATTCACTTTTCTACGTACTTTACATAGGATAGCTAATCAGCTGTACCAGGGATTGTCATTGAGGGGGAGTTTATCGCCTCTACCTCGTGTTGAGAGTTCAAACCACATTAAACGTGAGCTGCAGCTCAATGTCTCTCTGGTCTGACATGTTAATTCTTAATCCATCATTTAATACAGTTTGTTCAAAAGGGTGGTTCCGTCAGGCTGACTGTCACGACTTCGACTGAAGTCGGTTCCCCTCCTCGTTCGGGTGGCATTCGGCGGTCGACTTCACCGGTCTTCTAATCATCACTGATCCACTTTTCATTTTCCATTTGTCTTGTCTTGTTTTTTACACACCTGGTTTGCATTCCCCATCATTATCTGTTGTGTATTTAACCCTCTGTTTTCCCCCATGTCTTTGTGCGTGATTGTTTATTGTTAAGCTGTTTTCGTTCCGGCTGGTGCGTTTTATTTATGCCTCGCTTGTTTGCGTTTGGCAAAGTGTTTTGTATTACGCGGTTAGCGTTTTGTTCGTTTGATTCATTGAGTAAAGTGCTTTGCTCACACAGTCCTGTTCTCCTGCGCCTGACTATTCATGCACCAGCTACACACGAACCTTGACACTGACATGCTCTCTGACCTCACTCAGGGGGATGGTGACTACTTACTTGTACAAAGTTAGAGAAACAATTTCCTCTTATAGTTCTAAAATCATGTCCCTCTCTTAACAAAAACACTTTTATAATGTTTGATATTTCATGCACAGCGTAGAGGATGGAAACGTTGTACATGTAGTGTGTATACTTTTCAAGTTACAGTATTTCCTTTATAAAATGTTTAATGACATCACAAAATAAAACACAATAGGACATTAGTGTTCTTTAGATCGCATTCCCCACATTCTAGGTAAGAAATATTGTTCCAGTATTCGCTTTAGAACGTGTTATTGTTTCATTGGAAAAAAAGTCTGTGAAACAAAGGCACATTCCTCTGGTTAACATTGGAGAGGTAGATGCTGAATTTTCTATCCTTGATTTACAACAGGGTGTGAGCTGTCATCCCCCTCCAGCCTCCCACGCGCAGGTGAGAGGGGTTCTGGTTGAAGTTATTTATTGCAAAGCTGATCTGACCTATTTGGATCCTCACAGGACAGTCATGATAGTGCATTTTGTTTAACTAAACGTATACTGAACAAAAATATCAACGCAACATGCATTCATGTCAACGATTTTAATGAATTACAGTTCAAATAAGGAAATCAGTGAATTGAAATTCATTCATTAGGCCCTTATCTATGAATTTCACATGATTGCGGAGTCAGGCCCAGCAATTCAAAATAGTTTTTCCCCACAAAGGGGCTTTATTTACATAAATACTCCTCAGTTTCATCAGCTGTCCGGGTAGCAGGTCTCAGATAATGGTGATGAAGCCGGATGTGGTGGTCCTGGGCTGGCGTTGTTACACGTGGTCTGCGGTTGTAAGGCCGGTTAGACAGACTGCCAAATTCTCTAAAACGACGTTGGAGGCAGCAGGTTTGGTGGACATTCCTGCAGTCAATATGCCAATTGCACGCTCCCTCAAAATTGAGACTTTTGTGACACTTTGTTGTGTGACAAAACTACACTTTTAAGAGTGGCCTTACATTGTCCATAGCACAAAGTGCACCTGTGTAATGATAATGCTTTGAAACAGCTTCTTGATATGCCACACCTGTCAGGTGGATGGATTATCTTGGCAAAGGAGAAATGCTCACTAACAGGGATGTAAACAAATGTGTGAACAACATTTGAGAGACATAAGCTTTTTGTACGTATGGAACATTTCTGGGATCTTTTATTTCAGCTCATGAAATATGGAACCAACACTTTAGATGTTGCGTTTTTATGTATATTTGAGTGTTTACCAGCCCTTATAACTTGAGTCTGATCATTATCTGTACAAAACTTTTAATCTGATAATACTGGTATTTGTTTTTCAGGTTCTCGAAATACCAATTTTTTCTAAGTGAACTGAAATGGTCTATTCATTCCTTTTTAGCAGACACTCTTTTCCAAAGCAAGGTACAGTACTGAGTGCATGCATTTTCATACTGGTCCCCCGTGGGAATCAAACCCTTAACAATGTCATTTAAAGCACCATGCTCTACCAACAGAGCCACATCACATCACCACTTGATGCCTCAATGTACTCAATTATTGTATTGTGCATTGTTAATTATACAACTACCTTTTTTGTCAAAGCGGAAATGCTGAAAATGTTTTTGCCTGCACCACAGATGTGTATATCAGTCCGCTAATACTAGTAAAGGCCAAGTGCAAAAAGGCCCAGTGCAAAAATATAAAAAAATATATACATATATATTTTTGTATTCATAATTCTTTAAATTCCGATTTTTGTGCTCTGTAATATTTACAGCTACACTCTTAGAACAAAAGATAATATCTAGAACCTAAAACAATTATTTGGCTGTCGCCATAGGAGAACCGTTTGAATAACCCTTTTTGGTAGAACCCTTTTGTCACGTATACACCGTCTCCGGCCTCTAGGTCATCAGGCTGCTGATTATCCCGCACACCTGTCACCATCGTCAAGCGCACCAGCGCCTCATGACACTCACCTGGACTCCATCACCTCCTTGATTATCTTCCCTATATCTCTCACTCCCCTTTGTTCTTTCCTCAGGTGTTATTGACTCTGTTTCATGTCGGTGTGTTGTATGTGTTTAGTTTGTTTATTAAAATACTCACTCCCTGTACTTGCTTCTCAACTTTCAGCACACATCTATTACAAAATAACACCTCACCTAAGGGAAGCATCAGGGAGTGTTTTTTTTTTGTGTCAGTGTAAATTACGTCAGGTCTGGGAGCAGCTACAGGCGCTCATGCCTCAGCCAGATCGCCAGGCTCCCCTGCCTCAGCTGGCTTGTCGGGCTTTCATGCCTCAGCCGGATCGACAGGCTCCCCTGCCTCAGCCGGCTCGTCGGGCTTTCATGCCTCAGCCGGATCCCCAGGCTCCCCTGCTTCCGCCGGCTCGTCAGGCTCTCATGCCTCAGCCGGATCCCCAGGCTCCCCTGCTTCCGCTGTCTCGTCAGGCTCTCATGCCTCAGCCGGATCGCCAGGCTCCCCTGTCTCAGCCGGTCTGTCAGGTTCCCGAGCCCCAGCCGGCGTGACAGGTTCCCGTGCTTCAGCAGGGGTGACCGGTCTGCTCCTGATCCCTGGGTTTGTCCCCTTTGTCAGCTTCCTGCGGCTGAAGCCGCGCGTCGGGGAGTGGGTACTGCAACGTATACTCCCTCTCCGGCCTCTAGGTCATCAGGCTGCTGATTATCCCGCACACCTGTCACCATCGTCAAGCGCACCAGCGCCTCATGACACTCACCTGGACTCCATCACCGCCTTGATTATCTTCCCTATATCTGTCACTCCCCTTGGTTCTTTCCTCAGGTGTTATTGACTCTGTTTCATGTGTGTTGTTTGTGTTTCGTGTCACTCCCTGTACTTGCTTCCCGACTCTCAGCGGACATCGTTATTTTGTTCCAGGTAAAAACCTTTTTTGGTTCAATGTAAAACCCTTTCCACAGACTGTTCTACATGGAACCCAAAATAGTTCTACCTGGAAGAAAAAAGGGTTCTCCTATGGGGAGAGGGGTATTTCTCAATATGCATACAACCGTGCGCCACACTCTCATGCTCCGAGTGCATTCTCTGACCACGTTCTCTCGAGTATGTTCTTGTGAGGACGAAAGTGTGGAGAATGCATAAAACAATACATTTGAGAAGCACCTGTCCTACTGTATTACCTCACACTTCACCTCCACATTCACTGAACCTTCTTCCAGCCAGGACAATGGCAACAATAGACAAAACCAAAGCAAACGTTTTACTTCATAATTATCAGCTAGATATGAGAATCGTAATAATCTAGCTAGCCAGCTGGGTTAAACAGGCAAAAATGACCTAAAGCTATGCAAGGCGGATGTACATTTTTTGTGGGTAGCTATCAAGCTAGCTAGCCAGTTAGCCCTATTGACTTATTATGGACTTACCCATTCACTGAACCTTCTTCCAGCCAGGACAATGGCAATAGAGACATAACAAGATATACACAAAGCAACCGTTTTACTTCATAACTATCAGCTAGCAATATGTGAATCGTAATAATGTAGCTAACCAGATAGTTTAACAGGCAAAAATGACTTAAAACTAATATTATGTAAGATATATGTCCATTTTTTGTGGCTATCTGACTAGCTAACAGTACTAGTAGCTAGCCAGTTAGCCCTATTGACTTGTTATGGGCTTGCGATCTGAGGAATGTAGGCAGGTAAACATGCCAAAATTAACCCAGCATGTATTTATTAACATATCAAGATAAAATAAATAAAAATAAAAATAGCATAAATAGTAAAGTATACCAGTTTAATTTGAGGACCAGGATGTTGACAACTGTGCCATACAGATTGCAAAAGAGATGGGAAGAGATTTTTGATGTACCCATTCCATGGTATAGGGTGTATGAGTTGATATATAAAACAACGCAAGATTCAAGACTTTGTGTAGAATTCTTGTTCTTGCCACCAACAAAATGTTTAATTTTTTGGGCATAAAATCATCAAAGCTCTGCAGATTTTGTTGTGAGGATACATAATCAATAGACCATTTATTTTGGTATTGCCCTCAGGTAGCCTGTTTCTGGTCTCCGGTTCAGGAATGGCTGAAAATGCATAGCATTGATCTAAAATTGACCCTAGAAATAGTACTGTTAGGAGATCTGGAGAGACCGGGTCAGTTAATTACTAATATACTAATACTCTTAGTAAAAGTATTTATCTTCAACTCGCAATCTGTAGATTCTATTTGATTAGATAGATTGAAATTGTACGTCAAAAATCACAGCATAGTTGAAAGATATGTGTTGCGGAGAAACCCGAAGTGGGTGGCCAGCAGAAATAGATGGGACGGGCTGAGGGAAGCTGAGGGTTGGGATGTGAAATTGGAGACAAGTGGGAGTGGAGTTGCTGTGTGGGAGATAGAATGATGGTTAAACAAATAAAAATAAACATTATAAATATTATACTAAGTGGCAGTGATTTTTCAACTAATGCCGGTTTGCCTGAGGCTGATGCCATGCAGGTGTTTGTACACATGTATATACACACACTCTCATTCAAATAAACACATACAAAAACATACACAGACATGTAATAGTGCCAGACATGCACACAAACATATACAGTTGGCATTGTTATGATTTTAGTTGTCCTTGATGAACTTTGTTTTAAATTTATCATTTTGTTTTATAAAAAAAAAAAAATGCATTGTTGTTTGCTGTTTTCTTCTGTCTTTTCCTTTTTTCTCTTTAGTTCATTCTCTTGGTTGTTGGTGCATTGGGGGGTTCTTGGGGGTGGGGAATGGAATTAATTGCATTTTTTATTTAATTTTTTTCTTCCTGGGGGGGACAGCTATTGGGCAACTGTGGAGGGATCTTGGAGGGTTCGGGTTCACGTTTTTTTGGCCTGGTGGTAGATCGGTCAACATACCCTTGAGCAGGGCATTGACCCGGAGCATGGTAGTATGCATTTTGATAAGCACCTTAGGTCTCTGTTAGGTTTGACCTCTCTCCATCACGATAGGTAGGCAACTCCCCATAGTTTCATTAATCTGCCTCCAACACAAGCAAAGACCTTATACTGAGAGTGCACTGATTGTTTACATCAATATCATTTATTGTTGGTGTAATGTTAGTGGGCTAAGATACAATGTGTAGTTGAGCAGTATAGTCAAATTGGATATTGGGCTTGGAAAAATCCTGGGAATGCTGGCATACGTTTTCTATTTGCCTCTTTGTGGGTTACTGTGAGCGTTGACGGGGGAAAAGTAATGAGATAACGTTTACATGCAAAACAAACTAACATGTCACAGTTCTTTCATATTTATTGATACCAAACGTCTGATTCCATTTTGAATCACTCCAGACATTAATATCCCAGCATTTTACTTTAGAGTGAGCAATGTTATACCAGTTTCTTCTACATTTAATTTCATTTACATTTCTTCTATTGCTGGGCGGCAATTATACTGTAATTACAATATGACTTTGTCAGTAGCAATTTAGTTTGATAATGGAATGGTTCACTAACACCATCACAAGTTGCTGTTTGGCCTAGAGACAGAGCATGTTACTGCTAAGATCTGTTAGCTTTGCGTCATTCATCATGACCTTACAGAATACCAAACTAACTTTCAGTCTACCCCCATGAGGGGAAAATCATAAAAACAAAGGAAAAGCATTCTGACATTTTATGCATAACTGAATTATGTTCACTAACTGGTATTGTTATTTTCGGTTGGCTCATCGTCAAAGATTAAACATTGAAACAGAACAGTGTATGCCCAGGAACGGTCATCCTATTGTACTCATACTGCCTAGTGGAAAACAATAGAAAGTATTCAATAAAACGTCAGCTAAAGCAAATGAATAATGCCACCGAACTAACTTGGCAGTGCATCCCTCTAAAATCCAATAGAATTATTCACTTTGATCATATCAATATTCAGGTGATAGATTCTCTGGACACTGGGGATCAAATCTCAACTCGTTTGACCTTTCTGATCCCATGGTTATAGGACACAATCGACTATATAGGACGCTAGGCTTCCTAGTCTTAGATTGGATTAGTTTCACTGTCTCAATGTGACCCCCTGGGCTTAACTTGTTCTTTATGACTTGTGTCTTCCCCACATTGCCATTGTACATCATATTGTCCTTGGTCCAGTTGTTGTTTTATATTTTTGTGTTAGGTCTTCAGCTTTTGGACAATCATCTTATTGTAAGTTGGACACAGTCTTTGTTCTTTGCTAAATAATATGTGTATGTTCTGTATTGTATCAAGGGAATAACGTGTCAATCTGAAAGGCTACAAGTGGGTACTTGGCAAATGGGAACACTTTTGTAAAATGCGAACGGTTTTCTAAGACTTGGATCGTGGACAAACTGGACCTGGATCACAATTTGATCACCAGCTGTTTTGATGAAAGTCAATGTGTTCACATTCATAGAGAAAATGTCTATGTAATGTTGTCTGAAGGCACACATAGCAATACTAGTCAGCATGATCAAGAATGACAGGGTTCGACGAAATAGCTTTGTAAATTGTTTGGTACAAAAGCTAGGGTGATGATGTCAGTACTGGCTTTGATAGTGGCAGCTACGTGCTGTGGGCACCACTGCTTTAAAGCATTACTACTTGGTGTTCAGAGTGCTTTGATGTCATGTCTTTGAAAAGCGTTATCTGGACTGGGGAGAAATAAAAAACACAACAACTACAGATAGCCTGCTTTGGATTGACCTTCAGTCACCCCTGGGGTTGACATGGTGAATTGTCAATAGTGTTTTTTTAGCAAGGGCATCAATATGAGAGAGAAGTCATCAGATAGGTAATTTATTATTTTAATCCTAGGTTCTGACTATTCATTTGTTTTGGTCATTTTTTCATTGATATGCCCAACTTTGATAATGTTACACACCATTTTTCATATGTAAATCCCATGTAGCATGTCAGATGTTTTTCATATCCATACATTACACTAATAAGGTGGGAAAATAATTGACTGTACTGACTTGATTTTCCCTGTTCCTCCTGGATATGTAATGAAATTCTTTTTGCTGCAGTTACTTCAGGTCAGAGCTTTACAACAGTGGCTCCATGCTAACGTTTGGGTTTACCCTCAACTGGCACAAGAATCTAAAATGATGTTGAAACCACGCAAGCACACACTTCTTATCCCCTTATCACATTTTTGGGGATTATTAAAGTCGGGCTTAACATCTTCAGCCCTGTATAGCTTCTGAATTATTCAACTACAGTCAATGGGCATGCATTTTTGTTCCCCCTTCGTATGACTGTCTATCTGGCACACCTAAGTTTCCTCTCCTTTTGGAGCTTCATGGCTCGGGAAAGTGTTCCTCTAGTGTAATTAGTTTGGATTTGCCTGTAAGTGATCCAGAGAGAACATCATCTGCCTTGGCTGCCTTGGCTCGCCTCACTTTATTGTCACACTCTCGCCCCAGCGTCCGTCTCCTCAAGGCATGTCAATTAAATCATTGTATTTAACATTCTGAATTCTAAAATATATTTCTGCCTGTGCCCACAGCCCTGCTCCTTAGATATTCAGATTGGCTCAGTGTGCCTTAATGACGGACAGATAAGACTGAAATATGGGGGGAGGCATTGACTAGATCAGAGATTAATCAATTTCTCTTGGTTAACAGGAAAGTGAAACTCGTTTCCATCAGGACGCTGCCTACACTTCCTTCCCTTTTTTTCACATATTTCCTGAGAATAAATGGATTTCTGTGCATCACATGACGTGCTCATGAGCAAACCCCAGCAACACTTGAGACTTTGACTGTATAGATTAGTTTCTCAATACAACAGTTTTATTGATGATGAAAAAAAAGAATGAGAAACTTGTAATAGATTATGGGCTGTGTAAAAATGTGTTATTGCTGTGCAATGCTTTCCTTCACAGCTTATTAGGGCATATAAGTAAAACTTAAGCAATGACAGAGTCAAAGTGTTAAAATAGTTATTGTTTTCTTCCAGATACTTTGAGCATTTGATTCAGCCTGTCTGGAGTGATAGATGAACAGGACTTTCACTTTTGGGACAGCTTCATTGACTACATTGTGCTTGGCAAGCCCAGTCAAGCCCAACCAATCAGCTAAAGTGATCCCAGGTCTACAGTTCTGTGCCATTTACTTCTGCACCCCTGTACTGGCTAATTCCTGAGGCTAAGCAAGGCTGGCCTTGATTGATACTGGGATGGGACACCGTCTGAGTAAATCAGGTTGGTGCTGAATGTGATGTTAAAGGACTATGTGGGACAATGCCCCAGAGGAGATCTCAATGCCCCAGAGCAGTGACAAGGACGCTGCCCTGCAAAGGGTGATGTTATTCTTAGAAGATGATATTGGCGGCTAAATAGAGTAAGTATCGCTCTGCAAGACTGTTAAGGATGTAAACCATCAAACCATTAAGCGTAATATGATTTTTATTCAAGGATTTAAACTGAATTAGCCCAATCCAGATCACATTATGCAGATCTTAACAATTTCACTGACTATTAAACACAATCCATAACATGGCCCAAATATAGAGATATTTCATACACCGGTCTTAGAGCTTCTACTGCACATAGATTAGATGAGAGGTGTGTGTCCTTACGGTTGGTCGAGGGTTAAGGCCGCCGTCCTCGGCACACATGCAATCCTCCTGCCTGCAGGGAATCAAATTCCGGCTCCATCCCTGTCATGAAACCTGGAAAAATTGCTGAAAAATAATAATAAAGGTGTTTCTCACATTTCTCAAGTCAGACGAAGGTGGAAAGCTTGAAGTTCCTCGGCGTGCACATCACGGACAAACTGAAATGGTCCACCCACACAGACAGTGTGGTGAAGAAGGTACAACAGTGCCTCTTCAATGTCAGGAGGCTGAAGAAATGTGGCTTGTCACCTAAAACCCTCACAAACTTTTACAGATGCACAATTGAGAGCATCCTTTCGGGCTGCATCACCGCCTGGTACGGCAACTGCATCACCGCCTGGTACGGCAACTGCACCGCCCTCAACCTCAAGGCTCTCCAGAGGGTGGTGTGGTCTGCACAACACATCACCGGGGGCAAATGACCTGCCCTCCAGGACACCTACAGCACCCGATGTCACAGGAAGGCCAAAAAGATCATCAAGGACAACAACCACCCGAGTAACTGCCTGTTCACCCCTCTACCATCCAGGAGGCGAGGTCAGTACAGATGCATCAAAGCTGGGACCGAGAGACTGAAAAATAGCTTCTATCTCAAGGCCATCAGACTGAATAAATGGATCACTAGTCACTTTAATAATGTTTACATATCTCATATGTATATACTGTATTTTATGCCATCTATTGCATCTTGCCTATGCCGCTCGGTCATTGCTCATCCGTATATTTATATGTATATATTCTTATTCCATTCCTTTACTTAGATTTGTGTGGTATTAGGTAGTTGTTGTGGAATTGTTAGATTACTTGTTAGATATTGCTGCACTGTCGGAACTAGAAGCACAATCATTTAGCTTCACTCGCAATAACATCTTCTAACCATGTGTATGTGACCAATACAATTTGATTTGATTTGACAAAGGACAATTTGTCAATAGCAACGGCTCATTGAAGCATGTTGAGACACTGCGTGTTCCGAGAAAAACACATGACCCACAGACTGTTTGGTTACATCAGTAATGGCTGCTTCAACCATGTGGATTTAACCCACCGACACATTTCCTCTCTTCCTCACGTCAACATGACCGCTTTTGACATGTGAACTGTGTTCCCGGGCCTGCACCTTGTCAACTGCCGTCATTGTTATGCAGGGGGTATACAACTAAAATTCACACCATACGGTGGGCCTCTTTTCCCTTGACAAATGACACATTTACAGAAAGGATGCATTCCATCAAGACCTATATTGCATGCTGGCATCCCAGATAAGGCCTATAGCCCTCCTATTTGGAAAGGTAGAAATGGGAACAGGAAAGGAGGGTGGGGAAGAGAGAAAAATGCCAGGAAAAGGAAAGAGAGCAACTCTCCATTTTAAACACCTGTCAGTTTCTGTATTTTCGCCAACACAATGTGAAGTTGGAGGGCAAATGGCAGCAGACACAAAACAAGTGTGTAAGTATTGTAGTGTGCCACAAACCCAGCAAGCAGGTTCCCACTTAACCTGTTTAGGATGACCCCCTTTTTTTTATGTTCACCTGAATGACATACCCAAATCTAACTGTACCTCAGGCCCTGAAGCAAGGATATGCATATTCTTGGTAAATTTGAAAGGAAACACTTTGAAGTTTAGGGACATGTGAAAGGAATGTAGTAGAATATAACACAATAGATCTGGTAAAAGATAATACAAATGAAAAAAAACATTATTTTGTATTTTTTTTGTACCATCATCTTTGAAATGCAAGAGAAAGGCCATATTGTATTATTCCAGTACAGGTGCAATTTAGATTTTGTTCCCAAACCGTAACCCTTTGGAATGAGTGCCTAAACGTAATATTTTAACCCCATCCAAAACCTTAACCTTTACCTTCAACTTTCAGAATGAGTGCCCTTGACTTCTAAATGTGAGGTTTTGAGAAATTAAACGATACAGAGAAGCAGGAGCAACAAAAACACTTTCACATTTTATGTTTGGAGAACGTGGATGAACGTCTAATTCTGTGAGACTGTGAGAGCTTGTTGGTATATCAACTGATGGACTCTTGATGACAATACAGAGGAGAACACACAACATTTTAACATAGCTAATATGATATAAGTAGAGAGATCAAACTGGTATTTGACAGGCATTTAGTGCAATGTTACAAAGCGCGTTTCACCCGTCTTGGTTGGCATATCGATTAAGCTCAGTTGACCTTTAAAGTTAAACTTGTTGCCCCTGAGGTGTGGTATTCAACATCATAGACTAAGGATAATTTGGCTGTTGAGCTCAAGGCAAAGGAAGGATAACCTATCAGAAGGAAATCCTTTGTGATTTTGGAAGCCCTTGACTGCGTTTATGCAGAAAGCCCAATTCTAATCTTTTGACCAATTATTGGTCTTATGACCAGTCCGATCAGATCTTTTGCCAAAAATTGCAAACGCAGCCCATGTCAATTATTCTAAATCCACACTGATTAGTGTGGGTGTATACAGTAGATATATTCCAATATGACTGACTGAAAAGCCTAATGAGACTTGAAATTCATACAATTTCCTACTTAAACTGGTAAAAAACCTATACTCCAAAATAGACTTATGTACATGGTTTCATTTGGAAATAAATAACTTAACTTGTGAATGCTCAGGTTGGCTTTCCCACTTAATCACCCAACTATAAAAGCAAGGTACAGTGCCTTCGGAAAGTATTCAGACCCTTCGATTTTTTCCACATTTTGTTACGTTAAAGCCTTAAATGTTAAAATGGATTAAATAAAACAATTTCAGCAATCTACACACAGCAATCTACACACAATACCACATAATGACAAAGCAAAAACAATTTTTGTGAAATTTTTGCAAATGTATTAATACAAAAACAGAAATACCTTATTTAAATAAATATTCAGACCCTTAGCTATGAGACTCAAAATTGAGCTCATGTGCATCCTGTTTCCGTCTTTGAGATGTTTCTATAACTTGATTGGAGAGCACCTGCGGTGAATTCAATTGATTGGACATGATTCAGAAAGGTACACACCTGTCTATATAACGTCACACAGTTGACAGCGCATGTCAGAGCAAAAACCAAGCCATGAGGTCGATGGAATTGTCCGTTGGGCTCCAAGACAGGCTTGTGTCGAGGCACAGATCTGGGGAAGGGTACCAAAACATTTCTTTAGCATTAAAGCTCCCCAAGAACACAGTGGCCTCCATCATTCGTAAATGGAAGAAGTTTGTAACCACCAAGACTCTTCCTAGAGGTGGCCGCCCGGCCAAACTGAACAATCGGGGGAGAAAGGCCTTGGTCAGGGAGGTGACCAATAACCCGATGGTCACTCTGACAGAGCTCTTGAGTTCCTCTGTGGAGATGGGAGAACCTTCCAGAAGCACAACCATCTCTGCAGCACTCCACCAATCAGGCCTCTATGGTAGAGTGGTCAGATGAAAGCCACTCCTCAGTAAACGGCACATGACAGTGCGCTTGAAGTTTGCCAAAAGGCACCTAAAGACTCTCAGACCATGAGAAACAAGATTCTCTGGTTTGATGAAACCAAGATTGAACTCTTTGGCCTGAATGTCAAGCCTCACGTCTGGAAGAAACCTGGCACCATCCCTACGGTGAAGCATGGCTACATCATGCTGTGGGGATGTTTTTCAGCGGCAGAGACTGGGAGACTAGTCAGGATCGAGGCAAAGATGAACAGAGCCAGGTACAGAGAGATCCTTGATAAAAACCTGCTCCAGAATGCTCAGGACCTCAGACTGGGTTCACCTTCCAACAAGACAACGACCCTAAGCACACAGCCAAGACAATGCAGGAGTGGCTTCGGGACAAGTCTCTGAATGTCCTTGATGTGGCCCAGCCAGAGCCTGGACTTGAACCCAATCGAACATCTCTGGAGAGACCTGAACATAGCTGTGCAGCAATGCTCCCCATCCAACCTGACAGAGCTTGAGAGGATCTGCAGAGAAGAATGGGACAAACTCCCCAAATACAGGTGTCAAATCAAATGTATTAGTCACAAGCGCCGAATTCAACAGGTGTAGACCTTACAGTGAAATGCTTACTTACAAGCCCCTAACAAACAATGCAGTTTAAAAAATATGAATAAGAATAAGAAATAAAAGGAACAAGTAATTAAAGAGTAACAGTAACATAACAATAGCGAGACGACATACAGGGGGTACCGGTTTGAGTCAATGTACGGGGGCACCGGTTAGTCGAGGTAATTGAGGTAATATGTACATGTAGGTAGAGTTATTAAAGTGACTTTGCAAATAGTCTGGGTAGCCAGGTGTGCCAAGCATGATACCCAAGAAGACTCGAGGCTGTAATCGCTTTAACAAAGTACTGACTAAAGGGTCTGAATAATTATGTAAATGTGATATTTAAGTTTTTTTTTTTGTAATAAATTTGCTGAAATTCTAAAAACAGCTTTTGCTTTGTCATTATGGGGTATTGTGTGTAGATTGCTGAGGGAAAAAAACGATTTAATCAATTTTAGAATAAAGCTGTAACCTAACAAAATGTGGAAAAAGTCAAGGGGTCTGAATACTTTCTGAAGGCACTGTATATAGAAGTGCATTGAGGCTGAATTTCAGTTGTAAAGTGTGCTGCTTTAAAAACACTTTTCAGAAGAAAGAAATAAAAACATTAATCAAGTGAATCTCCTGAAGGACAATCTATTTGTAGTTTGGGCAGGTGGTCAGTTTGATTCCCATCCCTGCCAGGCACATTCCTCAATAATCAAATGCACAGAACACAAATCAATACGAGGGATTGACTGTTTTCAAAGACAATCAACACAACATCTCATCAGGAAGCCCTTTAGACATACACACAAACTGATTCAACACGGAAACTGACTGATGTACCACAGTGTGTCAACAGTGTGTTTTGTAAAACTGATAGAACCAAAGTAAACCGCACACAAACACACACACGCACACACACACACACACACACACACACACACACACACACACACACACACACACACACACACACACACACACACACACACACACACACACACACACACACACACACACACACACACACACACACACACACACACACACACACACACACACAGACAGACACAGTCTGAATTAGGACTAATTACACTAATTATGCTATAAACAATCAGAATGCAGTTGTGTGTGCTGTCTTATGCTCAATGGTAGGGCAGAATAGTCCACAATTATAAACATAAACTTTGGGGAATAATTATCAAGCTGCTAAAAAGTGTCTGTCTAACCATGGCATGAGCAAATCAAGTGAGAGATAACAGTTACATTTTGAATGACTCTTTAGGAAGTGGCATATTCACCTAAATAGGAATGACTGCCTGTATTGTTTTCCCATGCAGCTATTTTGGTCGCATAAGGGCTTGTGGTGTGGTTTCGGGGAGAAAGACTAGAAACAAGTAATCACTTCCAGAAGCACTGAGGAAACCGGGGCTCCTTCGATGTCACTGATCCAGGGATGTGAGGAGCGCTTGGGGTCATTATACCCCACTGGAAAGTTAATCTCGCACCAATTAGATCCAGCCCAGGAGGTATCACCGGGCACCGCTGTATGAAATGGCGGCACTCCTTTGGGAGTTCCATCCTCTTCCCTCCTCCACTCTCTCATCTCCTCTCTCCAGATCAAGTGACACACACTGAATCATGGACTAGCTTGTACACGTCCAGAAACACTCTCCGGGTTGTTGTATTGATTTAGCCTTTTATGCTATTTACGAAGGCAAATGTGCATTGCGTTACTTGATTCGGGTGTAGATGTAGAGCCTAATTGGATTGCATTTAAGTTACATCGGAATCTCATATCTGCATTTGTAATGGTGTGAGCCTGTCAACATTCTTCGAAATAGGGATGAAATTGTTAGTTCTGCCAGATAGTTGAGCTGACATCTATTGTGGACAAGGCTTTTAGGCGTGTACCAATTTGTGACCAGTGATTACACATCCATTTATCCTTTGACGTCGTTTTGTTATAAACACTCTGACTATGACTACAGGGTTTTCTGTCACCATAACAACATTACCTATTCTGCCGAGTCTTTGCATGGTTGAAGCTGTTCAAGTCACTTCACGAGACACGCTGACAATCTGTCATGTACCATTCTTTTCACAAAAATCATAATTCTTCAGAGAAACATTCCAACAAATATATAAAACCCTGACAACACAGTTATTTGAAATTACTATTCAGCTATTTCATATATAATCATTATTATTATTTGACACAAATTATTACGGAATTTTGGCTACATTGGAAATAATAATATTGTTATACTATCAAAATTGGGAAAAGGCCACAAACACATGCTTTTTATCCAATGTATTAAAAATTAAAAAAAGTTGTTTGGGAGGCAACTGTTGACTCTTCCAAGGAAACCTATCAAGGAACTGCCAATTGTCACTGTCAAGGTGCTTTGACGATTGAGCTCGGTTGCCTCAGATGCATCCTTACTTTCCACCATTTGGGCTCTTCAGAATGACATGGCTTGAGGGCTGAAAAGAGAAGCTCTGACAAAAGGCAGATGGGTGTGTGACAGGCGCAGCTAAGGACTGCTCCCTTGGACGTAACAACCAACAACCGTATTTGTCAAGCATTTGCCATTGATATTACTAAGTGCGCTGAGCCTGTGCCCAAGAGGCCTTTTGGGATATTTTTGGGAGAAGAAATGCTTGTCAAAATATTGATGTTAAAGATTACAGTAGAAAAGAAAACGACTTTAATAAAGTTGTCTTTAGATGTCAGCCTTTAAAAGATTGTACTTTTTTCCTGTCATTTCAATGAAAGACATGAGATAGCAACACAACATTCTCTTTACTCCTGGCCAAGTTATGACTGCCGTTCTGGGTATGCTCCCTAAGAGTTACACAACATGATAATAATTGTAACAATACATAAGCTCAAGTGTTAAAACATTTAGTTAATACAGCATCTCAGTAATACGTGGAAAGAGATGGTAGCTTACTTCAAAAACATACAAACACTATATATTTAACTATGACTTAATCATCTTTGGCCCCCAATCAGCCTAGTTGTAGACCGGTGGAAAGCGTAACCCATATAGGTTCTTTAATAAGAAACGCTTACAGAACAAATAGAACTGGGAGTAGGCCTCTAAGCCCAGAAACAAATGTTTGATGTATGAACCAAAATATGGGCTTGAACTTATTACCCGGCCCATTTCCCATAACTTTAGCCTCAGCCTCATTTCCACTGCCGCAGCTCAGCCGTTCCGTTTGCTGCTGGGAGATATTGGACCCCGTTTGGGACCCCCTCCAGACATCGAGATGTGTTTATGTATTGCCATGCTCTTATGGGAAATTGGTTGTCATCTTCGCAGCCAAGCTCTTCATGGCAGATTTGTCTATTCGTATATTGTCTCTAATTCCTTTTGCTGGCGAAGCAGCAACGTTGCTTAGCCGGCATTGAGACCTCCCTAAGAGCTTCATTTGACATCTAAATGGGGCTTCCCCTGAAATTAAGACGTCACCGTTTAAGACTTAAACGACAGAGTCATGTTAACCTGAAAGAAAGGTTATATTGTGATATTGATGTAAATTCTAAATCCTATTATTTCCTTTATAAAGCCATCCCATCACTTATTTCAGAGGAGACTGACACCTGAATGACACGTAGACTCAGCAATATGATGTCATTATACACAGTGGGGCGACCTTCTGTTTACTTAAATCAACAACAACAAAATTGTAGTCTTCCAAAACTGCCAGTATTTGATCTTCCAAATGTAGGCAAGATTCAAAGCCTCAAGCCTTTGCAGATTTGAATTTGGCTGTTTATTTCTTTGATGATGTCCACCTACTGTGTATGATGATGTCATATTGCTAAGATGCCTTCAAGTTCTCTTATCTATTGGCTGCAATGAATATAAATAATAATATATTTCAATATGTGACTGTTTGTGACATGACTTTTAAAGGCACTGGTTGGGAAAAGAGCATGTGAATAAACATGAGCATATTTTTTTAATCAAAAATCTAAAATGATTTTTAATTCATGTTAAGTGGAGAAGGAATATGTTCATTTCAACAGGAGTAATGCACCGCATCTCATTTCAGAAACAAAGAGAGTAGAATTGTTCTATCAAGTTTGATCTTCTAATTTCAGTCTCTCATCTACCGACCTCCCAAGGTCACATCCCCCTAGCTCCATTACTCCCCAACCGCCCATCATACAAGCAACTTCAGCATTAGTAGATTAATTAGTAACCAAGTTCATAACACCCAAAAAGAGTTGGACAAAAGTAATGTATCTCTTGACGTTGAACTCTGGTTCAACTTGCATACCCTGGGCAGATCCCTTAATTGAAACAGAGTCAAGAACATCAGTGCATCCCTATGTACAAATTGATTGTTAAAAGGGAAGCCAGCAGACGTTTTTTAGTTGATTTCAGTCACCTAATTTGTCAACGGGTGCATTTTTCAACAGACGTATGGATTTAGCAATATTGCTGAGATTGGCTGGGAGTTAGGGAACTGTAAATCAAACTACGAATCAAGGGCCCCTTGAACATACTGGAAATGGCAGTGCTTATCTTGGCACAGTCTGTGCTTCATGGTGGACAGTCTTAGTCACTGGCTAGTAAGAGCTTGAAAGTACTCTTACAATTATCTTAGTATTCAGCAAGAACTGAGAATATTCTAAAAGCAAGAGTAACTTAATGAGTAAGAGTGATCATTTATCTTTTTGATCAGTTAGCTAATACATATCTCATAATGCTCATATTGACCTTGCCCTTTCAGTAGGTAATGACATTATAGATCACTCAGTTTATGTACTTTCTCCATAGTGGCTGAACAATCAAGTATAGGAACATTACTGTTCATTTTCTATAAGACATTTCACGTAAGTAGAATACAAAGGGAGCGATCAAAGTGAAATTAAGGATGTAACTGGGACAGAACTGCATGTTGTTTCGATAATTTTTCATGAGACACCCCCCCACACTAGTACTGATCTAATGACACATTCTCCAGGCTTGTTAATTATGCTTCTCATAGAATCAATGGACCCAAATGATGATGTTTTTTGTTGTGTTCAAAATTGGGACCGCTTGTCTTTGAAAACATTAGTGACTCTGTCGCGAAAGGCAATAACACGGCTATATCTCTACCTCCCTTTCAATGAAAGGAGACACCTGCAAAGAGCCGAGGACAGCCACCCACACGGCGCTTAACTGAGGACTTCAAGATCAACGGCCTCCGCCACTGAGACATGTCAACAACATCACAACCCCTTCCCCCTCCGGTGACAGGCGTCTCCATGGAATCTCTCAGATCACCGGGATGGCGCCTCGGCAACGCCTTATGTTTCAATTCCCCCTCTCCTTTACTTTCCACCACTCCACAGCTCGGATGCAAAGGCAGTTTGGTTTTCAGGTTGCGGAACACAAGATTTGCCATCTGTAATTGTTTCTCCTGCACCTAACAGTAGCAACAGTGGTTGAGGAAATGTGGGGGTCTGGTTAAACAAGCTGGCTCTCTGATACATCATAGCTTACAAAAGCTCATTTAGTTACTGCACTTGTCACATGTAGTCTGGGTTGATATGTGAACAGACCTGGGTTCAAATATTAAATATTTTAAATAGAGTGTTTGCTTGAGCCTGCCAGGAGTGCAAGAACAATGGGATTTGCAGTTTTGGGACTATTTAATTGGTTTCATTGAGCCAAGTGAGCTTGATCAATCACAGCTGAATAAAACAAATATATACACTATATAGTATATTTCAAATTCTATTTGAACCCACCCTGCATGTGAGAGAGTAAATGATGTCAGTTGTAATGAAGTAAGTGAAATCTTTCTAATTATAAATGCCTCAGTACAAGTAAAATACTATCTCAATTTACAAACATGATTATCAGCCCAAATCAACCCTGCTGACAATGGCCTTGTCTCTATAGCCTTTAGTTTGTCTCCTCATTAGTTCAAACGAATGACCTAATTGGATTTGTGTTTGTGCATGAAGCTGTGCACGAATACTAGTTATGTTGCTAACAGTGCAACAAGCATAGAATTACTGCCGCTGTGTTACATAACATTATAAGAACTGCATATACAATAGGCTATGGCGTTTTGTTTTCTTTCTGGGAGAATTTTGTTTTTGATATTGTGGAGGAAAATTTTTATTATTTTCCATTCTCTAATTATATGTTTCCATCCTCCCGAGCCGCCTACCTTTTCAGAGATAGAGCAATGTTGAGTTCCACCACATGCTGTGCAAGCACTCAACACACACGTCACTATGCACAGACTCACACAATTGGAAACATGAAGAGAAAGTGAAAAGATACCAGTGACAATATCCTTATGTAATGTGGAGCAGGCATTCCGACTCAGAAAGTCTCATTCTGTCTCATTTCAACACTGAACACTGAGTGTTAGACATGACAGAGGCAGCCAAGATATAATTGTTCACATCAATGTGAATATACGTATTTCTGCAGTGGGTCATCTATAGAGAGAGAACATGCACCACATCCCTTTGATAGGCCAACCATTTAGATTTTGTTTGCTTTCTCATGAGTTTAATCAGCTTAAAGTGTCTCGCTAGATGATACTTTTTATTTGAAGATTTCTCCCTACTCTTAAAAGAGATATTTAATGAGGGTGTAAGGAATGAAGAAAATACACCCAGGGAGGAAATTATGTCAAATTATTTGGACGAAACAGGGAAATGAGGATGAGGCCTTTTATGTAGTAAAACCTTTGGGTTGGTGCTTGGCAGTACATTTCCATATGTCATAGCATATTTCAACCAAAACAATACTGTTCCCCTCACTTACCTGTGTATAGAAAATGTAAATGACATGAACATAGAATGCAATTCACCTAGCCTAGAGATTAAAAAGTTAGCATTAAATGCTACAACATGTATACTGTATTCAAAAGTCAGGGCAACCAACCATAACATGTTACAGCTGCCAATACTATTGATCATACTGTTGATTGATGTCTAAAGATTTACAAATCTATCATTTTTACCTCAGTCTTAAACAATCCACAATCTGTTTTTCTGTGCCCTTATATTCACAATGTGGTGACCTTGTGGGAACTTCATTACATGATCCGGGTCACGTAAAGCCACCATAAACTCAAGAGGAAGTGATAGTCTTTAGAAAGTCTCCTTGCTGGCTTCTCTTTAGTCAAAGCAATGCTATCATATTGTCCAATCATGACAGATGACAACAAACTATGAGGATGCTTAGGCAGGAGTGGCAATTGTTTCCTCTCACATTTCTCACATTACGGTTTTGATCAGTTTGAGGGCCATTAGTGGCCGAGGTTACTGCAAATGGAAATTATTTATTTATTTTTGTCTTCCTCCAACAGCGGCCCAAAAATAAGGATCAAATCCGAGAACATCGTGCTTTCATTTTCCGTTAATATCTGAAAATAATACACAATCCCAGTGAAGGAGAATATAAATAAATACCCAATACAGGACATATTTTCCTATGACATGAGGGTAGACTAATGGGATGTATTGTTGTCACGGTACTGTACAGACTGTTCTCTGGAGGTGCAGAAATGTGTCATAGATTTTTCTTGTTATCTGTAGAACTGTAGCATGGTGTTGGTTGGATGGTAGACTGTCTGACCAGTAAACGCCATTGCCATGGCCTGTTGTTGATGTGTCATCTAAGTGAATCTATAGGCCGTAGAAATAAATGGAAATGTGGATAAAACGTGTTCTTTTGTGACATATGGCACTGCATTACTAACATAAAACAACAACAAAAATTGATCATTCTGGTAAAGTTGTTCATGCCAAATTATAAGTTATTAATATGTTGAATTATTTAACTGAATGAGGCAAATGTGTGCTTATGTGTAAATATGTCAGAGCATGCAAAAGCATTAGGTAAACTCATTATCTATCTAAGGCCAGGTCATGACCTAGCCCTGTCGACACATTCAATACTTACTGTCTGGCAAATCACTGGTCTAAGATGACTTTGCAGCCTTGTAGATACAGTAAAGCCCCAATGGGGAGTGATTCTTCTTGATTAGTTGACTAATGTAACAGACAGACCGCATGCATCCGTGCTGAGGCCCAGAAGTCTGCTATTATCATGCACTGCATGAAGATGGATTGTCAAATGACGGGATGAACAAAGAGGAATGTCCATCGCTTCATGAGTAGCCTAGCCTGTCTGAAATTGGTGTGGAAGTGTAAAATCGGGCCGGTGTGTGTGTGTCTCCGTACATGTGCTTGTTCCTTGAACCCCAAGGTCCTTGTCTAAGGAAAGAAGCACACAGCCTGACAGAAAATGTGTGCCATAACCATGAAATTAAATATCTAAGGAAAGCGTGCATGATTTAGCCCTCCATCTTCCTCTACAACTCCCTTTTGTGCATGGAGGGTGTAAAGACTGCACCACTAAGTACAATCAAATAGACAGCAGTGGGTTGACCTCTACTTGCAGAGTACCTTCAGAAGACGCTGCATTGACAGAAAACCCCATTTCTTTCTCTCTCATAGGCATTACCTGCAATTCAGACTAGCACTCGACGGCACAATCACACATTCGCTCCAATCAGAGAAGGCGGCTGCCCGTAGCATTAGCATGCCTCAATAAACATTGTCAAACGTTCAGCCATTCAACAGGCCCCGGCATCCGCTACATCCTTCAAGCTTGATTCATAACAAACATTTCCATTAATGTGATTACGGCGACGATTACAAAGACATCGACTGGGCTCTCGCACAGCAGAGCTCCACATTGACTGTGTTGGCTCCATGTTTACTAATCTCAAGAGGAAACCCTAAGGGCACTGGGTAATATCTTAATTGCTCCACGGGACAGTTCAGTGTTGTTATGAGCACTGCGTGTACACACTTGTGCAGTCACATACACACACACACATGCACAAACACACAAGTGTGCATGATGTGCACACACGCGTGTATGCACACATGCAAACACACACACAAAGGTCCTGCAAAGCACACAAAATAAGATATTCTAGGCTGTGTTTACACAGGCAGCTCAATTCGGATCTTTTGCCAATGATTTTCATATCTGATACCAATCTGATATTTTTCCTAATGTGTAAACACTTTGACTTCCAGTTTATACAACATCCATATGTGGATGTCAAACCTGATTCAATTCTGATGCTCCGTACGTGACCTCAGTCTGGAGGTGAAGTGTTTATTTTTTTTGCCGTTACAAAATCAACCACTCCAAAAACATTAAGGAACATTGACAGAAAATGAGCATGCATCTGTGTGCTATTTCAGAGGCTACATCGGTGTGAACGCACACATCTGATATGGGTCACATGTAAAACTGAGTGTGGACAATCAGAAAAAAAATCATTGGACCCTGATGGGTAAACTCAGCCTTTAATGTCTCACATCTGACCATTTCACTCAATTATTCAATTTGACAAACCCCCGATAGTCCTCGCTTGGGGTCCTCCAGCTAATGAGTGATGGGGGTTGATGGACGCTTGCCAAACTTACATTGTCATGGAAAGGGGGCACTTTGTCACAGACTCGACTTCTCTAGGCATGTAGCATGCTTTTGCCACGTTGCCAGAGGATTCAGGATTTGTGGTATTACTTTGACTGACACAACCACTGCTCCGAAAACTGCCAATTAAGTTAGCTCAAATCCAGATAATTCAATAGCAGCCAGTGTTCCAAGTGCATATATAACACACGGCGAGACCCAGATGCAGCCACGGGAGGCAGATGGTTTGAGCTCTGATATGTATTATATTCCAAGGAGTATTTATTATAATCCAAGGAGTAGGCAAAAGGCAGGTCAGGGACAGGCAAGAGCTCATAACCAGGTCAGAACCAGGAGAATGAGAAAAACAGAGACCGAGACAAACCGACACAAGCAGGAAAACCCACTGGTTGACTTGGCAAAGAAGACGAACTGGCACAGACAGACAGAAAACACATGAATAAATACACAGGGGATAATGGGGAGGATTGTGCGACACCTGGAGGGGGGTGGAGACAAGCATAAGGACAGGTGAAACAGATCAGGGTGTGACAGCATAATTGCAAGATGCCTACATAATTGGGTGATTTTAATACTTTGCAATTGTTGTATTAAGAAAGGAGCATGATCACCACAAGAAGTCAATTAGATTATGGCCTGCATTGTTTTGAACATAAATGTCTAGCTAAGCTTTAGTTCGCTACATGTTATTTAGGTGCAAGCAAGCAAGTCAAAATAAAGCCACCATTTACTGAAACATATTATCGAAATCATACAAACATACTGTTCTGTTCAATCAGTTCAGGATGAACCAAAAGCTCAGACATGGGTGGATTTTTTTTTTACCCTCCTCCATTTATCGTGGTTTGTCTTGTCAAAGCCTATGATAGCTGATCCTCATGTGTCTTTGACTGAGCGGGGCATCGTCCATCCTCCATCTTAATCTCATTCCTCTTTTCACTTATTTACCATTTGCACTCCTACATTTGTCAGGCAATCCAGCCCGCTTGTCCTCCCATCTATTGTCAGCTTGTGAGGAGTTCAACAGGCCTCTGTTACGAGGGAAGAATGGAATCCCATTTGGACTTAGCTGCGAATAGACTAGCGAAGAAGGGAAGACGTGTGTGGCTCTGTGTGCCGTTTCTCAATGGGCTGACGTGCGTATGTCCACCTCCCTGTGGTATCTCCACACTCTTAGAAAAAAGGGTTCCAAAGGGGTTCTTCGGCTGTCCCCATAAGAGATCCCTTTTTGGTTCCAGGAAGGGCCCTTTTTGGTTCCTTGTAGAACTATTTTGGGTACCATGTAGAACCTTCTGGGTAAAGGGTTCTACTGTACATGAAACCAAATAGGGTTCTACCTGGAACCAAAAAGGGTTATTCAAATGGTTCCCCTACGGGGATAGCTGAAAAATCCTTTTAAGTTCTAGATAGCACCTTTTTTTCTAAGAGTGTACTCCACAGTGCATTACCAAAGCTTTCAGCTTTTTGAAAGCTTTGGTAATTGCAGTTTTTTGTCCAGAAATACCCTAAAAGTCCACCTTGTGTCACTGTGGTATGCCCACAGTGCATTTAGGCCTACCAAAGCTCAGTAAAAAAGTTGAAATAGAAAATGTCAGCTTTTTGTCCAGAAATGCCGTAAAAGTTTGATCCCTTTTTCATTGCTGATAATTTTCCATCGCAGCAGAAAATGCAAACTTGTAGTGTATTTGAATTTTAAAAAGGATTCTAAAGTTTGTAATTTATATTTGCCCAAACAAAAACTGTATCAAACCCTACAAAAATGTCAATTTCCTGTTGCTGCAGGATTATTTTCCTGCTGCAGCAAACTGGCTCAAATTGAGATCCTCCATTTATATACAATAGCCTCTGTCAGCCCATGTTGTTGTGTAACCACCACTTGAGAAATGCTGTGGGCTGACAGAGTGGTCTTGAATGAGCACAGCAGTATTGACCAAGACTCCAAGATAGCAAAAATAATAATTATTTTTGTGGATGCAACATGGGGACATACAATAGGGACAATACATAAGCCATAATCCATACAAGAGAGGCTCTACGGGTGTTGAGAATCACTGTTAGATGAATCAGAGGACTGAGTCTTCCTGTGGGCTATTCTACACGTAGCCACTCACCCTCTCTCCAGATGTCAATTTCATAGCTGAATGATGGCACAATCTCAGCAGGTCATGTGTTTCCCATGTGTGAGCTTTGCCATGTCTCATGTTCTCTACACCTCAATGAGAAATGGACACCGTAATAGTTTTGTTCAATCAGTGCATTCAAAGCCCCATATCTATGCTCCAATAGCTTAACTCTATCATTGTCCATAGAATTTCTGTCAAGTGTATCGTACCCAAAATCAAAATGGATATTTTCATATAAAAACACAAATGTGTTAAATTAAATTCAGAATAAAGCGAACATATTCGCCATAATGACATCTCCCGACGACACGCCTCTTGATTCTTGCCCACTGTTCACTCCGAAGTCAATCATGTACCTCAAAGACATGTAATCACCTTCACTTTAGCAGTACATTGTGACTTTTATCAGCTCGAACTGTGGCTTGAGGTATTTACCCCTCCAAGGTCATCAGCTATGTCATCAGACCTTACACTCTATCATAGTCATTAGTGTAATCAGGGAGTGGTGCAGTATTTGTCATTATCTAATGTACATCAGCATTGGGTTTTCTTTTCCCCCATTGATTCTAAATCGAGGATTTTCCCAGGGGTGTTTGATCTCAACATCCTAAAATCGATAGCCTCTCAGGAATTTGAGAATCAAGCAGTGGTAAAACATTCATGTTTCCCTATCCAATAAGCTTTTGGAGGTTAGGGTATCATCAACTATCTCCAAAAATACGCTCATAATTGATTGCACCTCCTCTGTAGTCTGGAGCGGACTACCACTGGAGCCTTAAAGGTTTGGAACCCGAAGTTGGACTCTTCCTGTAAGAGCTTTTGAACTCCAAAACAATACCAATATGCATCTCTGTGAGCATCTTATCCAACATGCAAATGTATTGAGACGATTGGTGTCCAAGGGTTTCAATAGTATGGTTTGGTTTTGCTTTTGTTGTAGTAGTTTGATTTTGGCAAGTTGCTTCAAAGCTTTCTGGAAATATGGAATGATAATTAGTCATAATTATTCTGCCAACTGCTTAAGAATGATTCAGTGTAAATCAGAACATGTCAGTGAATTCAAGGAAAATTCCACCCAAAAACTATCTTTTGGTATTTGTTTCATTAGTCCATTGTTGATATGTAACTTTCAAAATACAGAAATCATCACTGTATGATGCATTTTGCTGCAAAATGCATCATACGGGGATGATTTATATATTTTGAAAGTTACATATCTTGACAACTTGATTGCTGACAATCAAAACATGTTGGGACCATGTCAACAATGGACTAATCAAACATCACCTGCTAGAAAATGGTCAATTAACTGAATGTTATGGACTCAACACCATAAGAAAATGGTTATTGTTCAAGTAACAGGTCAACTCACATGCCATTACACATTTTTTACAGTATCATGTGAGTGAATGATCCCAATGGTGGAGAGAAGTTTGGAAACTGGGTTACATTGCCAATTCCCTTTGAGAACTGCTCTCTCAAACGTTCAAACTTTAATCTGTCTATACTTAGTTGTTTCCCATGACTGAATAATGCATCTTCTCTTTAACATGCAAAAAAGCAACAACTGTGGGAAGTCGGTCATTTTCAAATACAGCTCCATTGAACTTGCACTCTAACTTCTTGTCTGTATCTTACTTACTTGACTTGCTTGCTCTGCTTCTATTCCCCAGTCAGTGCCAATCAGTCATTAACAGTGTTAATACGTAAAGACATTAGCCGAGCTGGATTGTGGGAAAAAAAAAGTCACAAAGAAAAGCTTACGATTAATTCCATCAGTTTGTAAAGATTTATGGATTACTTATTAGCATAAACACGCAGGAGAGCGATAACAATGATATTATCTCTGTTTATCCACACATTAAAACCACAGAGGTGTTCTGTCATTTGAACATTTCACACATGACTAAACGTGAAAACATTGCATGACAACTATTGTATGCATTACCATGAAGAGAGCCCACCTAGATACCTCAGGCAGTGTTTCCCAACCCTAGTCCTCGAGTACCCCCAACAGTACACAGTTACATAGCCCCTGACAAACACACCTCATTCAAATCACTGAGGGCTTGATGATTAGTTGACAAGTTGAATCAGGTGTGCTTGCAATAAAAAAAAAAAAATGTTTTAAGTAACAAATTTATGAATAAAAAATAAAAGTAACAAATAATTAAAGAGCAGCAGTAAAATAACAATAGAATGGCTATATACAGAGTCAATGTGCAGGGGCACGGTTAGTCGAGGTAATTGAGGTAATATGCACATGCAGGTAAGTTAAAGTGACTATGCATAGATAATAAACAGAGAGTAGCAGCAGCGTAAAAAGGGGGCAATGCAAATAGTCTGGGTAGCCATTTGATTAGCTGAGTCTTATGGCTTGGGGGTAGAAGCTGTTAAGAAGACTTTTGGACCTAGACTTGGCGCTCCGGTACCGCTTGCCGTGCGGTAGCAGAGAGAACAGTCTATGACTTGGGTGGCTGGAGTCTTTGACAATTTTTAGGGCCTTCCTCTGACACCGTCTGGTATAGAGGTCCTGGATGGCAGGAAGCTTGGCCCCAGTACTGGGCCGTACACACTACCCTCTGTAGTGCCTTGCGGTCGGAGGCCGAGCAGTTGCCATACCAGGCAGTGACGCAACCAGTCATGATGCTCTCAATGGTGAGCATCTTTACATATACTAAATAATATTAAGTGTGAAATTTGTTTTGTTTTAGAATGGACCATTACCATGCACCTGTCTTGAAACAGGGGCAGGGTGAAAAATGCATGTCATCTATACACTTAAATAGCGAATGGAGGACACTTTTCCCGTGGTTCATTTTCATGCCAGCCAGGTAGTTGTAAAGAGTTGTAAAGAGAAGTGATGTGCTTAATATTGGGAAAGTTGAGAAATACTGTGCATTCGGAAAGTATTCAGACCACTTGACTTTTTCCACAGTTTGTTATGATACAGCCTTATTCTAAAATGTATTAAATTGTTTTGTTCCCTCATCAATCTACACACAATACCCCATAATGACAAACTTAAATATCACATTTACATTAGTATTCAAACCCTTTACTCAGTACGTTGTTGAAGCACCATTGGCAGCGATTACAACCTTAAGTCATCTTAGGTATAATGCTACAAGCTTGGCACACCTGTATTTGGGGAGTTTCTCCCATTCTTTTCTGCAGATCCTCTCAATCTCTGTCAGGTTGGATGGGGAGCTTCGCTGCACAGCTATTTTCAGGTCTCTCCAAAGTTGTTAGATCGGGTTCAAGTCTGGGCTCTGGCTGGGCCACTCAAGGACACTCAGAGAATCATCCCGAAGCCTCTCCTGCGTTGTCTTGGCTGTGTGCTCTGGGTCGTTGTCCTGTTGGAAGGTAAACCTTTGCCCCAGTCGAAGGTCCTGAGCGTTCCGGAGCAGGTTTTCATCAAGGATCTCTCTGTACTTTGCTCCGTTCATCTTTTCCTCGATCCTGACTAGTCTCCCAGTCTCTGCCACTGAAAAACATCCCCACAGTATGATGCTGCCACCACCATTCTTCACCGTAGGGATGGTGCCAGGCTTCCTCCAGATGTGACGCTTGGCATTCAGGCCAAAGAGTTCAATCTTTGTTTCATCAGACCAGAGAATCTTGTTTCTCAGGGTCTGAGTCCTTTAGGTGCCTTTTGGCAAACTCCAAGCAGGCTGTCATGTGCCTTTTACTGTGGAGTGGCTTCCAGCAGGCCTGATTGGTAGAGTGCTGCAGAGATGGTTTTCCTTCTGGAAGGTTCTTCCATCTCCACAGATGAACTCTAGAGCTCTGTCAGAGTAACCATTGGGTTTTTGGTCACCTCCCTGACCAAGGTTTTTCTACCCCGATTGCTCAGTTTGGCCCCGGCCAGCTCTAGGATGAGTCTTGGTGTTCCAAACTTCTTCCATTTAAGAATGATGGAGGCCACTGTGTTCTTGGGGACCTTCAATGGTGCATAAATGTTTGTGTACCCTTCCCCAGATCTGTGCCTTGACACAATCCTGTCTTGGAGCTCTACGGACAATTCCTTCAACCTCATGGCCTGGTTTGTGCTCTGACATCCATTGTCAACTGTAGGACCTTATATTGACAGGTGTGTGCTTTCCAAATCAGGTCCAATCAATTGAATTTACCACAGGTGGACTCCAATCAAGGTGTAGAAATATCTCAAGGATGATAATTGGAAACAGGATGCACCTAAGCTCAATTTTTAGTCTCATAGCAAGGGGTCTGAATACTTTTTGTAAATAAGGTATTTCTGTTCTTTATTTTTATTCATTTGCAAAAATTCTAAAACCTGTTTTAACTTTGATATTATGGGGTATTGTGTGTAGATTTATGACGATTTTCATTTATTTAATCGATTTTAGAATAAGGCTATAATGTAACGAAATGTGCAAAAAGTAAAGGGGTCTGAATACTTTCCAAATGCACTGTAAATATAATAGGCCTAGCCTCCTCTTTTTACTATAAGGAATCTGTTTTCTCACGCAATTGCATAGTCTATAGAAGTGTTGCATGAGCTCATGGGCTCTCATTAAGGTTTTTATTAGATTTTCAAATACATTTGCATTGATGTCAGAGTGATTAGAGGAACAATAGAGTGCTGAGTACCAGGCAGTTATCAAGTTTGGTAGGCTACTAATGACCATCAGCAGCACCAGAGCTAGGAGAAGCCTAATTACAGTGACTAAACGACCACGTGGAATTTGACTGCCGTCATGACTCGTGACCACCGGTGTCGCGGTAATACGGTCACTGTAACAGCCCTAGTAATATCCAATGGATACAAAACCATAAAATGGTTCATGTCAGTTTACTTAGCTACAGGTAACTGACAAAATAATGGAAATACTTGTGTAAATGAGGGATACAAAGCATATTGAAAGCAGGTGCTTCCACACAGGTGTGTTATCTAAGTTAATTAAGCAATTAACATCCCGTCATGCTTAGGGTCAGGTATACAAATACTGGCCATTATTATTGGCTAGCATGTCTATGCACCCATAGGATTACAATTCCCCCATCCACAGGGCATGAGTGGTCACTGAATAGTTTGATGAGCATGAAAACGATGTAAACCATATGCCATGGCCGTCTTAGTCACCAGATCTCAACCCAATTGAACACTTTTGAGAGATTCTGTAACGGCGCCTGAGACCATCAACAAAACACCAAATAATGGAATTTCTCGTGGAAGAATCTATACCAAGGTGCACTGAGGCTATTCTGGTGCTCGGTGACGCAACATCCTTATAAGACACTGGTAACACTTTATTTTGGTAGTCTGTAGATGCTTTACAGAATATATAGACTATCAGTAACATTTCAACTAACTATCTACAAACCCTAATCCCAGCCCTAACCCTACCCTTAACCCTTATCCTAACTCTAAACTTAACCCTTACCCTAACCCTAGCCCTAACCGTAACCTTAGCAAGCAGTTACTTATCAACAGAGTTTATTGATAGTATGACCATCTGTAGAGCATCTACTGATGGACTATCCAAATAAAGTGTGACCAAGACACTGTATGTAATTTACCATTATTTTGGTACATCTCTGTAACTTTTTGGCAAGACGATACCGCTGTGTCACTATGCCATCATGTGGCGTGGACAGCTATGCTACAATCGTTTGAGCACTGAGCACTGTCTCATGACTGACACGGTGTCTTCCACTTGTCAAGGGAGGAGAGACAGTCATGGGTCGGATTCCCTCTCGGCACCAAGTCTGGCGAGAATTGCACTCCTGTTTTTAATAGTCCAAAAAATAGTCTGTTTCTCCTTCTTTTGTATCATTCATTCTGACTTCTCCAGAGCCAGGCTTGTCAAAGTTTTAGAGGTGCAGTACTGACAGCAGCCACTACATCTGCTTCGTATGACACATCATTTGGAGATGGCTATTAATTACATGAGGGATTGACTTGCAAATCCTATACAGGAGCAGCTGTCTGTATTTACATTTCCCTGTATTTACATTCTCTCTCTCTCTCTCTCTCTCTCTCTCTCTCTCTCTCTCTCTCTCTCTCTGTGTGTGTATGTGTGAGAGAGAAATAAAGAGAAAAAAAGGAGAAAGAAGAAGGGAGAGGGCAAAAGAGAGAGAGAGAAAAGAGAGAGAAATAGAGAGAGTCCTCCCTGCAAATACACATTTTCATCTTCAAGTGAAACATAACCTCTGTTTTTCCCATCACTGGACAAGGGATGAGACACAATACAGATTGTGCTCAATTAGAGCTTCCCCGTGACTAATGGATAATTCATTAGTATAACAGCTGACAACATGTATGTACTGTAGAACACACAGCCACAGAGAGACACTAACCTAGTGTAAGGAGCTGCTATTATCAAATGAATGCTTCAGACTGGAGAAAATCACTCAAAATATTGCATCACTCAAAATATTGCCAGAATACTTGTCTCTCAGTATTTTCCCTTGCTGAATGATAATTTGTCCAATCCCAGTGTTATTATTTTCACTTGTTAATATCTATATTGTTGCTTGTGTATGATTATGGGAATTATATGATCGGACATAAACATTAACATTAGATTAAATCCCACAAGTGAATATACAGATATCTTCCCTATCCCAAAGGTCAAAATATCCACTCTCATGAAGTTCCTTTTACTCCTTTTCATGCCTCTTGATAGCAGGGGGAATTGCATCTTCCTCATATCTTCCCTACTATTCAGCATTTGAGTTTTGAAATCATATGAGCTGCCTCATTTTCTACAGTCGTTGTCTGAGAGCTGGCCTCACTGGGGAGAAGGCTGGAAGTGGCAGGTGGACCACATAGTAACCCCTCGGCACCTCTCTTTGCTGAGTCAGACAAGTACATTAGCATACAGCTGCCATTAGCCAGGCTGCAGCAGCTGCCTTTCCCTCTGTCCGCTAACAGGAAGCGCTAGCGTAGCTGCTACATTAGTGCTACGCTAGCTCTCATTGGCTTAACAGGGGATACAGAGATGTCACCGGCATATGCTAAGCTCAATCTGAGACGTTTTAGTAAAGGCCTCAAGATGCCCCGGCAACTGATGCACGCTTTGATTAATTTATGTTGGAAGTCCTACAGTTGAAGTCGGAAGTTTACATACACCTTAGCCAAATACATTTTAACTCAGTTTTTCACAATTCCCTGTCTTAGGTCAGTTAGGATCAGCACTTTATTTTAAGAATGTGAAATGTCAGAATAATAGTAGAGAGAATGATTTATTTCAGCTATTATTTCTTTCATCATTCCCAGTGCGTCAGAAGTTTACATACACTAAATTAGTATTTGGTAGCATTGTCTTAACATTGTTTAACTTGGGTCAAACGTTTCAGGTAGCCTTCTACAAGCTTCCCACAATAAGTTGGGTGAATTTTGGCCCATTCCTCCTGACAGAGCTGGTGTAACTGAGTCAGGTTTGTAGGCCTCCTTGCTTGCACCAGTTTTTTTCAGTTCTGCTCACAAATTTTCTATATGATTGAAGTCAGGGCTTTGTGATGGCCACTCCAATACCTTGACTTTGTTGTCCTTTAGCCATTTTTCCACAACTTTGGAAGTATGCTTGGGGTCATTGTCCATTTGGAAGACCCATTTGCAACCAAGCTTTAACTTCCTGACTGATGTCTTGAGATGTTGCTTCAATATATCCACATCATTTTTCCTACCTCATGATGCCATCTATTTTGTGAAGTGCACCAGTCCCTCCTGCAGCAAAGCACCCCCACAACATGATGCTACCACCCCCGTGCTTCACGGTTGGGATGGTGGTGTTCTTTGGGTTGCAAGCCTCCCCCTTTTTCTACAAACATAACGATGGTCATTATGGCCAAACAGTTCTATTTTTGTTTCATCAGACCAGAGGACATTTTTCCAAAAAGTACGATCTTTGTCACCATGTGCAGTTGAAACTGTAGTCTGGCTTTTTTATGGCGGTTTTGGAGTAGTGGCTTCTTCCTTGCTGAGCGGCCTTTCAGGTTAGGTCGATATAAGACTCGTTTTACTGTGGATATAGATGCTTTTCTACCTGTTTCCTCCAGCATCTTCACAATGTCCTTTGCTATTGTTCTGGGATTGATTTGCACTTTTTGCACCAAAGTACGTTAATCTCTAGGAGACAGAATGCGTCTCTTTCCTGAGCGGTATGACGGCTGCAGGGTCCCATGGTGTTTATACTTGCGTACTATTGTTTGTACAGATGAACGTGGTACCTTCCGGCGTTTGGAAATTGCTCCCAAGGATGTGCCAGACTTGTGGAGGTCTACAATTAGTTTTCTGAGGTCGGCTGATTTCTTTTGACTTTCCCATGATGTCAAGCAAAGAGGCACTGAGTTTGAAGGTAGGCCTTCCACAGGTACACCTCCAATTGACTCAAATTATGTCAATTAGCCTATCAGAATATTCTAAAGCAATGACATAATTTTCTGGAATTGTTCAAGCTGTTTAAAGACAGTCAACTTAGTGTATGTAAACTTCTGACCACCTGGAATTGTGATACTGTGAATTATATGTGAAATAATCCGTCTGTCAACAATTGTTGGAAAAATGACTTGTGTCATGCACAAAGTAGATGTCTTAACCGACTTGCCAAAACTGTAGTTTGTTTGTGTGTTAACAAGAAATTTGTTGAGTGGTTGAAAAATGAGTTTTAATGACTCCAACCTAAGTGTATGTAAACTTCCGATTTCAACTGTATATGTACGTTATCGCTTAGATACTAGGTAGTGTGTGATGTTAAGATTTTAGCATTTCGATACAATCCTTTCAGATCGTTGCAACATTGCTATCTAAAGATTTTTTTTTACCATGACTGTATATCATTGGAGACGCCATGTGTGGAGTTGCCAATTTTTTGGAAGGCCAATAACAACTCAGCTTAATGCTCGTTCACTTTGAATGGATGCCCTCTTGATCCAAAACCACCCGGAGAGAACCATCGTTTCAAGTCTTGTTTCAGCTGAAGCTTAATCAGTATTCCGAGGACCGGGGAGACTAATACCGGGCAGGCAGATTGCTTATCATTCAGGATCACGGTGGACACCAACAGGTTGCTGATGCTGCTGGTTAGGCCTGTCGTGGCAAGGCCCCCGGTCGTCAAATCTGCCCTGTCTCTGGTGATATATTGACAGCATTTCATTTGTCTCCCTTTCCCTACAAGCTGAATCGTGGCCAATCCGTGGCCGCCTGTCGGACCGCCATAAAGAATGTATGACAGGTTCCCGGTGCTGTGAGGGATGGCTTCGGCGAGCCGGTGGTGGGCCCGTCTAGATGGAATGACGCAGGTGCCATAGCAAATGGCAGCATGACTTACAGCCGCCGCTCCTTTCACGGCTTCCTTGAAATCTCAGAGTTTGGATGGCAGGTGAAAAGTTGTTCAACTGGAGAGCGAATCCAGTGAAAAGTTGTTCATTATGTTCCCACTAACAGGAAAGGCCAGATGCCTTGAGTACAAATAAATGTTGACTTGAGGTGATCATTCTGAAAGCCGAAAGCCATGGACAACTATAAATCCCTCTCAAATCCTGTTAACTTATTTAAGCCTATAGTTTCGAGGACTTTGTTTAAACTCTTAGGCTCTAGTCTCAAGAGAAAACTTAATCTCAGAGACATGACAATTACAGCATCTGGATCCACCTACAATGGTTGCCAAATTAGCTTGTAAGTCAGTCCTTAAAGTGGCAGTTACCTGACAGCTACCGAACGTGCACTACGAGATATAGACATATAGCTGTATAAATGCAATAAAAAATAATCAGGACAGGTAGTTCCCTCCTACTCATTACAAACCATTACAAAATGGCACCTTTCTGTTACAAACCCAATATTTGTGATGCGATACAACTTCAAACTGCAGGTTCCCCTCACACACAATAGGGATCCCTGGGTGGGCAGACAGTCAGAAGGCCAGAATCAATCTGTTTTCCAGCTCCATGACATGAAAATGAATTAAGAGAGGTACAACGGCTAAATGGAACCAGGCAGTGCTGGGTAGGCCTGGTGTCAACAATGGCTACCACTCTGTTCATTTTCCTCCATTGTTGGAGGCTTAGAAACACCTCCAGAGGGATCCCTGAAGCCAGGACCCTATTATCTGTCCAGGTATTCGGGCAATCGAACTGCTTCTCTTTCCTTTCTAGCCCTTTTTCAATTAATCTGAGATCCTACAACGTTTTTGTTTATTCTGTACAGAATACCCCACCTGAAAAAGACTTGAACAAAGATGCCATAGACATTTTGGCTCGCTATGGTGAAGAGAAGAAAGATTGGTTACGTAATTTTTGAGTGATAGGACAAAATATAGACGCGAACGGTTGAAATGGAGAAATGTCTCTGTTTGTTGGGTTGTGACAGAATGGTTGCAATATATTCTAGTCTATGTTGTGCAACATACATGGGTTATTACAGTTTACCTGTCATTATTGAGGTTATTTAGGTCGTAGGTCATTACTCAATTAAGATGACATTTACAATACAGCACCATTATAGTATGATTAGACAGACATAAAAACATAGAAACAAACACTGAGACGTGACTGTCATGGTGGTTGACATTGTTCTAACACATTTGGCCAAACAGTATAAGCGCTATCCATTTGTTATGAACTTAATGATGAACCTCAAAGTGTGAAAGGCCTAACACTACCACAGTATTTGAAAAGGCACAAACAAATAGCATGCAAATCTTTGTTATGCTAATCCAAATAAAACGTGTACTTCTTATCACATTTACACTCTACCCAGGTCGAATCGCTAAAATAACCTTGAAAAATACAATGCTTGCAATCGTTTTTTGGGGGTAATTAATCTATTTTTGAATTCCTGTGCCTGTCTGCATACAGACCACAGTCAGATTAATTCTGTGAATTTGGGTGTTTGGGCAAAGCATGTAGGGAGTGCAAAGATAAATGTTTATCTGGGAGGAAGCAGACAAGATAGTGTTACTCCATAACCTGTGCAGCATGCACACACACACACACACACATACACACACACATACAAACACACACAGTCAAAGTTGTTTTAAGGTCAAATGGATTGTAATGGGATTTCTTGATGCACTCTGCTCTTCACTCCTAGGAATAGGTAATGTGTACAACAAAAAGAGATATGAATAATTTATTGGCCACAGCATACATTGCGGTCATACACTTACAAGTGTAAGTTTCCAAATCAGTGTGTTAAAAGTCTCTCAGTATGTTTACGAGACTTAAATAGGACTCCTCCTGGGAGTTGTTAGCCACACAGACAGAGCCTAGGTTTTATCACAGACAAACACACAAGCATACACACACACACACACACTCACACACACACACTCACTGCAAACATATAAGACCATAGCACAGGCATGTATGCAGTGGTGGAAAAAATACCCAATTTTCCTGTGCTGCTAAGCAATGAAAATGTAACTTTTGGTACTTTTGGTTGTCAGGGAAAATGTAAGGAGTAAAAAGCTCATTATTTTCTTCAGGAATGTAGCGGAGTAAAAGTAAAAGTTGTCAAAAATATAAATAGTCAAGTAAAGTACAGATACCCCAAAAAACTACTTAAGTAGAACTTTAAAGTATTTTTACTTAAGTACTTTACACCACTGCATGTAACGGAAAGGAAAGGGGGATACCTAGTCAGTTGTCCAACTGAATGTATTCAACTGAAATGTGTCTTCCGCATTTAACCCAACCCCTCTGAATCAGTATGTGTATGTATGTACGTGTAACTGTCATCCGTGCACACAAATACTGTGTTAGCCCAATGAGAAAAGTCTTTAATTCTCAGGTAAGGCTACGAACTACGAAACATACAAGCCTGGTTCACCAAACCAGATCTATTGTAAGCACATACACACACACGAGTTCCTATGCACCTAAAATAGGTACAAATACCACTGAGAAGTTCCTACGGTGAGTATGAATTCACACTGTCCATGAGTCAATAAATTAACTACATACCCAGAACCAGAACTTAGAAAACTTAGGAAAATGATTTGTTTCCAAACTTAAACTTAATAAGGGATCAGACCAGGACATCTCAAATCAAACTCCCATTGACTCTCAATTGTCTTGTCCACTGTGCCTTTTAAAGCTGAGTTGAATGCATTTATTTGGCGAGATACATCTTTTTTTGATTATACAAAACACTTTGCAGTGTGCAGAAACGGTTACAACACATAAGCTTCTCAGCGGTGGCGGCCATATTGAGACCTACTTTTTGATGAAGATGAACCGTAATGGGGACTTCATATTTTATTTTATTTTAGTGGGGGGTTCTATAAAAATGGGGCTGGCAGCCGAGGTCCCTTTGGTACATATTACAGCAGGCTAGTAGTCATTAATCACAGAGGACTAACCATTTCAGCACAGCCTCCGCCCAGCGTTTCCAATACCCATTCATTAACAGTTTCCACCTTGCTCTCTTTTCTTAACTTCTCCTCCTTCATTGCTCTCACCTGGACTCTAAGGAGTTGGTCCTTACTTGCTGACATATCTGTTTTTACTGCCTGTACTATTTACAGTGCATGGGAGGATTTTCCACTGTATATTTTATAGCTTGGGTAACATCTTGAGCAGTGGCAGAGCTGTTGTGTTTCATTGGAACCCTTCTAAGAGTGTAGTGTTATGAATGATTATCCATTTCCAAATTCTATGAAGGTGGCAGAGTTGTCAATTGGGGAGAAGCAACATCAGGCCATGAGGACATTCTGTCATATCTATGATTGTATACATTTTTACACTTTTCTTCTCACATGAAAGGAGCTTGCAGTTCTGTTATAAATCCATTGGTGGGTCTTTCCCTCAAGGGAGTATGTATGTTTCAGTACCCCAAATTAAAACGGATGATACACACAAAGCAAAATCAAATAGCTTGAAGCTGTGATCACAAATTGCCACCTAAAGTTCCAAACCATCAACAACGCAGTGAAACTAACACTGAAAAAGTCTCACTGTTTCAATAATTAGCATACTCATTACATTGATGGAAATATAATTTTATCCCAGTTGTAGATCAATGTTGTTGTCCACACATTATCAATATTCACTGCTTACAACTTCTTATTCCTGTGAGAAATAATCAACCATACATCATATAATGTCCAGAGGGGAAATTATCATAGTTATTAATGATTTCAAAGTCAAGACCACAGGAGTTTTTATTATAGTTATTGACTTTTTGCTGTGTCTCATACATTTTTACATAAAAGGGCAGGAATCTGTGTGGTCAGTATAGTCCAAATTCAAGCTACAGTATAATAAACATTGAAATGTTAGCTGAAACAACACATGTACCTTTGAAACTAACAAACAGCATCAATGGAAATTAGAACTCATTGCTTTTCATCCTGGAATGCCAATGTACAATTTGTCATGAGGGGCTTCTCAATGTATCCCATTGGCAATACTTGATAAACTATGAATTGATAAATATTTATATTTCATTCAATAGTCGATACAAATAAAATAAAAACTAAGCCAACATCCTCAAATGTCGGATAGATAGATAGATAGATATAGATACAGTGGGGAAAAAAAGTATTTAGTCAGCCACCAATTGTGCAAGTTCTCTCACTTAAAAAGATGAGAGAGGCCTGTAATTTTCATCATAGATACACTTCAACTATGACAGACGAAATGAGGAAAAAAAATCCAGAAAATCACATTGTAGGATTTTTAATGATTTTATTTGCAAATTATGGTGGAAAATAAGTATTTGGTCAATAACAAAAGTTTATCTCAATACTTTGTTATATACCCTTTGTTGGCAATGACAGAGGTCAAACGTTTTCTGTAAGTCTTCACAAGGTTTTCACACACTGCTGCTGGTATTTTGGCCCATTCCTCCATGCAGATCTCCTCTAGAGCAGTGATGTTTTGGGGCTGTTGCTGGGCAACACGGACTTTCAAAGATTTTCTATGGGGTTGAGATCTGGAGACTGGCTAGGCCACTCCAGGACCTTGAAATGCTTCTTACGAAGCCACTCCTTCGTTGCCCGGGCGGTGTGTTTGGGATCATTGTCATGCTGAAAGACCCAGCCACGTTTCATCTTCAATGCCCTTGCTGATGGAAGGAGGTTTTCACTCAAAATCTCACGATACATGGCCCCATTCATTCTTTCCTTTACACGGATCAGTCGTCCTGGTCCCTTTGCAGAAAAACAGCCCCAAAGCATGATGTTTCCACCCCCATGCTTCACAGTAGGTATGGTGTTCTTTGGATGCAACTCAGCATTCTTTGTCCTCCAAACACGACGAGTTGAGTTTTTACCAAAAAGTTCTATTTTGGTTTCATCTGACCATATGACATTCTCCCAATCCTCATCTGGATCATCCAAATGCTCTCTAGCAAACTTCAGACGGGCCTGAACATGTACTGGCTTAAGCAGGGGGACACGTCTAGCACTGCAGGATTTGAGTCCCTGGCGGTGTAGTGTGTTACTGATGGTAGGCTTTGTTACTTTGGTCCCAGCTCTCTGCAGGTCATTCACTAGGTCCCCCCGTGTGGTTCTGGGATTTTTGCTCACCGTTCTTGTGATCATTTTGACCCCACGGGTGAGATCTTGCGTGGAGCCCCAGATCGAGGAAGATTATCAGTGGTCTTGTATGTCTTCCATTTCCTAATAATTGCTCCCACAGTTGATTTCTTCAAACCAAGCTGCTTACCTATTGCAGATTCAGTCTTCCCAACCTGGTGCAGGTCTACAATTTTGTTTCTAGTGTCCTTTGACAGCTCTTTGGTCTTGGCCATAGTGGAGTTTGGAGTGTGACTGTTTGAGGTTGTGGACAGGTGTCTTTTATACTGATAACAAGTTCAAACAGGTGCCATTAATACAGGTAATGAGTGGAGGACAGAGGAGCCTCTTAAAGAAGAAGTTACAGGTCTGTGAGAGCCAGAAATCTTGCTTGTGTGTATGTGACCAAATACTTATTTTCCACCATAATTTGCAAATAAATTCATTAAAAATCCTACAATGTGATTTTCTGGATTTTTTTCCCTCATTTTGTCTGTCATAGTTGAAGTGTACCTATGATGAAAATTACAGACCTCTCCCATCTTTTTAAGTGAGAGAACTTGCACAATTGGTGGCTGACTAAATACTTTTTTTCCCCACTGTAGATGTATTTGACAATGTTAAACACAATGCAACCACACATGTGGATAATGCATTTAAGTATATTTCAAACCAAATACTTTTAGACTTTTACTCAAGTAGTATTTTACTGTGTGACTTTCACTTTTACTTTAGTAATTTTCTATTAAGGTATATTTACTTTTAACAAAGTATAATAATTGGGTACTTTTCCTACCACTGTCAAGGATGGTCCTCTTAAATAAATGTTGGCTTGCTTGCCGGCTCTGATGTTATCCTGAGCCTCTTTGTAGCTTGTGATGCCAGATGGGATTGGCTTGCTGGGCCTGATGTCATCCTCAGCTCAGTCTCTCTGTAGCCTGGACTTCCTATTCCCTCCACAAATATAGTGTAGCACCCACCTGGGTGATGCCTCTGCTGCTGCTACAACGCAGGAATACTTACCACATATCAGTCTATAGCAGAAGTTATCTTCACTAGAGCTCTCTGCCATTTCCATAGTGCTGTCAGGTCTCGTTGATCAAGAAGCCAGTGCTGAGATGCATCTTTTAAATGCAAAGTTTAGCCAGCTAGCTAGCTAGCCAAACCAGATGAGTCAACCTGCCATCAGTCCTGCAACTCCGTGGGTAAAAACGTTATTTTATTTATTTTTTATTTCACCTTTATTTAACCAGGTAGGCAAGTTGAGAACAAGTTCTCATATACAACTGCGACCTGGCCAAGATAAAGCAAAGCAGTTCGACACATACAACAACACAGAGTTACACATGGAGTAAAACAAACATACAGTCAATAATACAGTAGAAAAAACAAATCTATATACAAAGAGTGCTAATGAGGTAAGATAAGGAAGGTAAGGAAATAGATAGGCCATGGTGGCAAAGTAAATACAATTTAGCATATAAACACTGGAATGGTAGATGTGCAGTAGATGAATGTGCAATGTAGAAAAACTGGGGTGCAAGGGAACAAGATAAATAAATAAGTATGGTAGGGGATGAGGTAGTTGGTTGGGCTATTTACAGATGGGCTATATACAGGTCCAGGGGTCTGTGAGCTGCTCTGACAGCTGGTGCTTACAGCTGGTGAGGGAGATAAGTGTCTCCAGTTTCAGAGATTTTTGTAGTTCGTTCCAGTCATTGGCAGCAGATAACTGGAAGGAAAGTCGGCCAAAGGAGGAATTGGCTTTGGGGGTGACCAGTGAGATATACCTGCTGGAGCGCGTGCTACGTGTGCGTGCTGCTATGGTGACCAGCGAGCTGAGATAAGGCGGGGCTTTACCAAGCAGGGACTTGTAGATGACCTGGAGCCAGTGGGTATATCGACGAGTGTAAAGCGAGGGCCAGCCAACGAGAGAGAACAGGTCGCAGTGGTGAGTGGTATATGGGGCCTTGGTGACAAAACGGACGGCACTGTGATAGACTGCATCCAATTTGTTGAGTATAGTATTGGAGGCTATTTTGTAAATGACTTCACCGAAGTCAAGGATTGGTAGGATGGTTAGTTTTACGAGGGTATGTTTGGCAGCATGAGTGAAGGATGCTTTGTTGTGAAATAGGAAGCCAATTCTAGATTTAATTTTGGATTGGAGATGTTTGAAGTGAGTCTGGAAGGAGAGTTTACAGTCTAACCAGACACCTAGGTATTTGTAGTTGTCCACATAATCTAAGACAGAACCGTCCAGAGTAGTGATGCTGGATGGGCGGGCGGGTGCGTGCAGTGATCGGTTGAAGAGCATGCATTTAGTTTTACTTGTGTTTAAGAGCAGTTGGAGGCCACGGAAGGAGAGTTGTATGGCCTTGAAGCTCGTCTGGAGGGTAGCTAACACAGTGTCCAAAGAAGGGCCAGAAGTATACAGAATGGTGTCGTCTGCGTAAAGGTGGATCAGAGACTCACCAGCAGCAAGAGCGACATCATTGATGTATACAGAGAAGAGAGTTGGCCCAAGAATTGAATCCTGTGGCATCCCCATAGAGACTGCCAGTGGCCCGGACAACAGGCCCTCCGATTTGATACACTGAACTCTATCGGAAAAGTAGTTGGTGAACCATGCGAGGCAATTATTTGAGAAACCAAGGCTGTTGAGTCTGCTGATAAGGATGTGGTGATTGACAGAGTCGAAAGCCTTGGCCAGATCAATGAAAACGGCTGTCTCTTGTCTCTTATCGATGGCGGTTATGATGTCGTTTAGGACCTTGAGCGTGGCTGAGGTGCACCCATGCCCAGCTCTGAAACCAGATTGCATAGCGGAAAAGGTACGGTGGGATTCGAAATGGTCGGTAATCTGTTTGTTAATTTGGCTTTCAAAGACCTTAGAAAGGCAGGGTAGGATAGATATTGGTCTGTAGCAGTTTGGGTCAAAAGTGTCTCCCCCTTTGAAGAGGGGGATGACCGCAGCTGCTTTCCAGTCTTTGGGAATCTCAGAGACGACACGAAAGAGAGGTTGAACAGGCTAGTAATATGGGTTGCAACAATTTCGGCAGATAATTTTAGAAAGAGAGGGTCCAGATTGTCTAGCCCGGCTGATTTGTAGGGGTCCAGATTTTGCAGCTTTTTCAGAACATCAGCTGTATTTGGGAGAAGGAGAAACGGGGGAGGCTTGGGCGAGTTGCTGAGGGGGGTGCAGGGCTGTTGACCGTGGTAGTGGTAGCCAGGTGGAAAGCATGGCCAGCTGTAGAAAAATGCTTATTGAAATTCTCAATTATTGTGGATTTATCGGTGTTGACAGTGTTTCCTATCCTCAGTGCAGTGGGCAGCTGGGAGGAGGTGCTCTTATTCTCCATGGACTTTACAGTGTCCCCAAACCTTTTTGAGTTTGTATTACAGGAAGCAAATTTCTGCTTGAAAAAGCTAGCCTTGGCTTTCCTAACTGCCAACAGTGTATATTGGTTCCTAACTTCCCTGAAAACTTGCATATCACGGGGGCTGTTCGATGCTAATGCAGAACACCACAGGATGTTTTTGTGCTGGTCAAGGGCAGTCAGGTCTGGAGAGAACCAAGGGCTATATCTGTTCCTGGTTATACATTTCTTGAATGGGGCATGCTTATTTAAGATGGTAAGGAAGGCACTTTTAAATAATAACCAGGCATCCTCTACTGACGGGATGAGGTCAATATCCTTCCAGGATACCCGGGCCAGGTCAATTAGAAAGGCCTGCTCGCTGAAGTGTTTTAGGGAACGTTTGACAGTAATGAGGGGTGGTCGTTTGACCGCAAACCCATTACGGATGCAGGCAATGAGGCAGTGATCACTGAGATCTTGGTTGAAAACAGCAGAGGTGTATTTGGAGGGAAAGTTAGGCAATGAGGCAGTGATCACTGAGATCTTGGTTGAAAACAGCAGAGGTGTATTTGGAGGGCAAATTAGTTAGGATGACATCTATGAGGGTGCCCGTGTTTAAGGCTTTGGGATTATACCTAGTAAGTTCATTGATAATTTGTGTGAGGTTGAGGGCATCAAGCTTAGATTGTAGGATGGCCAGGGTGTTAAGCATGTCCCAGTTTAGGTCACCTAGCAGCACGAACTCTGAAGATAGATGGGGGGCAATCAGTTCACATATGGTGTCTAGAGCACAGCTGGGGGCAGAGGGTGGTCTATAGCAAGCGGCAACAGTGAGAGACTTGTATCTAGAAAGGTGGATTTTTAAAAGTTCAAATTGTTTGGGTACAGACCTGGATAGTAACACAGAACTCTGCAGGCTATCTCTGCAGTAGATTGCAACACCGCCCCCTTTGGCCGTTCTATCTTGTCTGAAAATGTTGTAGTTAGGGATGGAGATTTCAGCGTTTTGGTGGTCTTCCTAATCCAGGATTCAGACATGGCTAGGACATCCGGGTTTGCAGAGTGTGTTAAAGCAGTGAATAAAACAAACTTAGGGAGGAGGCTTCTAATGTTAACATGCATGAAACCAAGGCTTTTACGGTTGCAGAAGTCAACAAATGAGAGCGTCTGGGGAACAGGAGTGGCGCTAGACACTGCAGGGCCTGGATTAACCTCTACATCACCAGAGGAACAGAGGAGGAGTTGGATAAGGGTACGGCTAAAGGCTATAATTATTGGTCGTCTAGGACGCCCTGAACAGAGAGTAAAAATAACAGGTTTCAGGGGGCGATAAAATAGATTAAAGGCATAATGTACAGACAAAGGTATGGTAGGACGTGAATACAGTAGAGGTAAACCTAGGCATTGAGTGATGATGAAAGAGATATTGTCTCTAGAAACATTTAAACCAGGTGATGTCATCGCATGTGTGGGAGGTGGAACTTAAGGGTTGGATAAGGCATATTGAGCAGGGCTCGAGCTCTACAGTGAAATAAGACAATAAACACTAGAACAGCAATGGACAAGGCATATTGACATTGAGGAGAGGCATGCTTGCCGAGTGATCATTAAGGTCCAGTGACTAGTGAGGCTGGTTGGGGACACGGTGATTCAGACAGCTAGCCGGGGGTAGCAAGCTAGCAAAGGCTAGCAGACCGGCTAACAAAGACGGAGGAAGTCTGTTTATAGCCTCCTCGTGCGTTTCCGTCGGTAGACCAGTCGTGATGGGTGGACATGCAGCCGATATGCTCTAGACAGCAAACGTTAGCAGGCCGCAGTTAGCTGATCGTAGTTCAGGTGACGTCGCGACGGAGGGCCGGTTGAATAAACCCCTCGGGCGGATAATGTCGGTAGTCCAGTCGTGAAGGCCCGGTGGGGCTCCGCAGCGGCAGTATAAACGGGTCCGGATAGATGTTGTAGCCCAGGAGTGGCTGATGGGACTCTTCAGCTCCCGGAAGATGGGCTTAGCGTAGGCTAGCTCCGGGCTAATTGAAGCATTGCTCCGGGGCCGACGTTAGCCAATAGGCACTCGGGTAGCAGCTAGCTGGCTGCAGGATCCAGGTGAAAAATGTCCAATTTGCGGTAGGAATCCGGGGATATGGAGAGAAAAAAATAGGTCCGGTATGCTCTGATTTGAGTCGCGTTATACGAACGGCGAGAGCTTTTCCGAGCTAAAGGTTAGCTGATGCCCGCTAGCAATGGTAAGCTAAATACTAACGTTAGCTAGTGAAGTTAGCTAGCATTTGTTGGCCGATTCCGGATTCAAGGTAGAATACTACTTGAAAAAAAACAACAACAAAAAACACCACACCACATTGGGTGAGGCAGGTTGCAAGAGAGTGTTTTGAAGTTGAATTTTAGAAAGCATATATAAAAAGATATGTGAAGAAAATATATAAAAAGATTATAAAAACGATATTTACAAGGGACAAGACAAAATACACTTCCGACTGCTACGCCATCTTGGAATGTGTAGACAACCAGATGTATCCCAAAAACAACTCAATGACTTATCAAAAACAAAAACAAATATAAAAAAACAAAAAAAACACTTAAAAACATTGCAAATATGTACACAATTTACAGAGCTCTCTGTTTAGGCTGCCTTACAGTGCCATGGCAAAAAAAAGGTTAGACTTAGTTTAGTCTCCTTAGTTTCTATCTATTGGTACGTTCGTAAATTCACTCTGGCTATCTACTCTGATTTCAGAGCACACTCGTCTGAGTGTGCCAGAGCACAGAATAACCGATGAATTTACGAACGCTCAACACCAGTTGAATATGACCGCTGTCAGTAAATGTTGGCAAAATAACGTAATTAAATGGTTGCCAGCATTACAGTTACACTCACCAACGCTCATGAGCAAAATGGTCAGAGTGAGGTGTTCTCTCATTTGTGTCTGGAAGTAGATAGCAAGCTAGCTAACTTCAGCTAGTTAGCTTGGGTGCCGTTGTGAGGACACTCGGATCAACCCTACTCCTCTGCCAGTGTCCAGTGTGCGCTCTGAATGCTTCAAGAGGGAAACGCTCTGAATTTATGACCAGACAATTGAACAAGGCTCTGCATTTACAAAACACCCAGAGTGCACTCCAGAGTGAATTTATGAACAAGAAAGTGAAACTTTGATGCAGCCTGGATTTGAACCAGTCTGTAGTGACACCTCAAGTACTGAGATGCAGTGCCTTAGACCGCTGCGCCACTCGGGAGCTAAAGATATCTACCTAGACGACAATGTGCTTCAGGATATCATCACGGTATCTCTGTGCATTGAAATTGCCATCGATAAAATACAATTGTGTTCGACGAGCACGCAGATGAGCTTCCCTGTTTCTGACAGTTTGTGCAGAAATTATTTAGTTATGTAAATCCACAGTTTCATCAGCTGTCTGGGTGGCTGGTCTCAGACGATCCCACAGGTGAAGAAGCCGGATGTGGAGGTCTTGGGCTGGCGTGGATACACGTAGTCTGCGCTTGTGAGGCCTGTTGGACATACTGCCAAATTCTCTAAAATGACGTTGGTGGCGGCTTATGGTAGAAAAATGAACATTAAATTCTCTGGCAACAGAGCTGGTAGACATTCCTGCAGACAGCATGCCAATTTCATGCACCCTCAAAACTTGAGACATCTGTGGAATTGTGTTATGTCACAAAACTGCACATTTAAGTTTGGCCTTCTATTGTCCCCAGCACAAGGTGCACCTGTGTAATGATCATGCTGTTTATTCAGCTTCTTGATATGCCACACCTGTCAGGTGGATGGATTATCTTGGCAAAGGAGAAATGCTCACTAACAGGTATGTAAACAAATCTTAGAGAAATACGTTTTTTTTGTGCGTATGGACAATTTCTGGGATCTTTTATTTCAGCTCGTGAAACATGGGACCAACACTTGACATGTTGCGTTTATATTTTTGTTCAGTGCTGTCCCTGAATCTAGGTTGCCCATGCAGCCCCTCCGCTGAACTGCTGATCTGCAGATTTGCCAGGAGATCCCTCTTCTTCCCCTTACTTTGTGTCACTTTGGACATTAAACGTGGGAGTTAGATTTCCCCTGGCAGCAACCTAAACAAAATTATTGCTAATCATTTGTCGTCCTAGTGCCTCGGAATGCTCTGAGAGAAAGTCCATATTGATTAAGAATGAGAGGCAGAGTAGTCCTCCCTCCTAACTGATGCAAATGAGCGACCAGGCCCAGGAGGATGGAAGGTCGGGCCAATACCGGGTAAACCAGGGACAGTGGGTGTAGTCTTAGTCAGTTAAGCATGCTTTGATGCTGTTACATAGGGATTGGGCAAGTTCATTCAACCATAATCATAACCATTGCAGTCAGAGGAGAGTTTGATTAGTAATTTTTTATTTGTCCCCATCAGGGATAGTGTATGTGGGGTCAGCTTATCTATATGGAGAAGACAGTGTTTGTTGTTGCATTGATTGCAAGACTATGGTTACTTCTAACTGAATTCACGACATAATTTTTTTCCAACTTCATTACGATGCAACCACTAATTAATAACCTAGTAGAAACTACAGTTTTGCATGATTACATGCTATTTAGCATAATACTCCTTTATGAAAATAAATCCCTTTCTTTCAAATATAGAGTATCTGTGGGCGCTTTTTGTTTCTCTGGTTTTGAGTTTGTCACAGTTGACGTATCACGTATGTTTAAGAAATTGAAGGTAAATACCCCTGTGGCCACATTGAGAATAAGAGAATGGCATAGTCATTACTCATCCAAGGGATAGAGTTAATAGGCCAAAGTCTCTACCATACTGCGGCTGCATGAGTTATGCTTGGTCTTGGCTGCTTGTTGGTCTCAGAACAGAAGCTAATAGCACTTGCCAATTCCTTAATAAATATAAGATAGGCCTGCATCATATTTGGAAATTGGGCTTCATGAAGACATCTAAGTCGATGCATTGTTAAAGACGGTCAGGAGCCGCTGGCAGCCATTTTGAAATACAGACCCGAGCATAATGTTTGGGATTCACGCTGGCTTTCAAGATGGCTGCCAAACCTTTCTTTTATTAATCTGGTTTCACCATATTGGATATTGTCCAATTTATTTTGATAAAACAATTTGAAGGAACCTTGTTGGACACCTTGTTGTATAGCTAATCAATGTCACTATGATTGTAAACATGAAGTACTACACATCACTTCAATAGAACCAAACGAAAATCACATTATGATACTATGATACTAATATCTATTGCAGAGTGATAATATGTATATATATTTTTTTTATCCAGAATAATGATGCATGTCTTCCTTCTGCTTGCCTGCGACTGTTACAACTCATCAAGTCAGCTGTTGGACTCAGAGGTCCCTCCCACTAGTGCAAACTCAATGTCCCTATCTAACTGCAGCCAGAAGTTTTAGACCAATGAAGTTAACAACAAGCTAAGTGGAAAGTGCTATAGAGCTGTATGGTCTTATCTCATTAAGCTAATATATGCACATAGTGCATAGGAGTTGTGTCAAAGTCTAAATATAGGAAATAGTTTGTGCTGCTTTTAATCAATGCCATCCATTTGAGCACTAACAATATAACAATGACTCGAATCTGGTCAAATTTTATTTGTCAAGTGGCAAAGTGAACAGCTGTAGAGCTGTAAATGCTTGCTTTTGAGCCCTTCCCAACGATGAAGAGTAAAAAATGTGAAATAGTAACACAAGAGGAATACAATAAACAAGAATGAAGCTATACTGGACAAAAATATAAACGCAGCATGTAAAGTGTTGGTCCCATCATGAGCTGAAATAAAAGATCACAGAAATTTTCCATATGCACAAAAAGCTTATTTCTCTAAAATGTTGCGCACAAATTTGTTTACATACCTATTAGTGAGCATTTCTCCTTTGCCAAGATAATCCATCCACCTGACAGGTGTGGCATATCAAGAAGTTGATAAAACAGCATGATCATTACACAGGTGCACCTTGTGCTGGGGATGAAAAATGCCACTCTAAAATGTGCAGTTTTGTCACACAACACAATGCTACAGCGTGCAACGTGCTGACTGCAGGAATGTTCAACAGAGCTGTTACCAGAGAATTGAATATTAATTTCTCTACCAAAAGCCTCTTCCATCGTCATTTCAGAGAATTTGGTAGTACATCCAACTGGCCTCACAACCGCAGACCACGTGCAACCAGGCCAGCGCAGGACCTCCACATCCTGCATCTTCACCAGTGGGAAACTTTGTGGTGCTGAGGAGTATTTTTGCCTGTAATAAAGCCCTTTTGTTTGTAAAAACTAATTCTGATTGGCTGGGCCTGGCTCAATGGCTGTGCCCCTGCCTAGTAATGTGAAACCCGTAAATTAGGGTCTAATGAATTTATTTCAATTGACTGATTTCCTTCTATGAACCGTAATTCAGTAAAAATCTTTGAAATTGTTACATTGATATTTTTGTTCAGTATATATACAGGGATTACCAGTACCATATCATTGTGCAGGGTACAATGTATTTTAGCTAGATACTGTCTGTACATGAAGGCAGGGTAAAGTGACAAATGCAGCTTGTATTATTGAAACACACTTTTTTGTGTGAATCTGTCTCTGTCATGTGGTTTGAGTATATTATCTGAATTCCAACTGGTTTTTGCATGCAAGTGTGTGGAGCAGGTTTCAAAAACCACTCCATCCTTCAAAGGGGATATGGAAAAGGGAGGGGTTTTGCACACTGCAGTGGTTGGTCTACATCTCTTGTGCAAATCCACTTGTACGAAATGAGAAGTAATCTTTAAAATGTGAATGTGTAAAGTGTATGCGGCAGCAGCAGCACGCGGCGGGGTGGCAGATGAATTTCTCAAATTCCTTTGTTGTTATTTATTTAATTTGGCAGACTCGAGTGGCGAAGTGTGAACGCTAATTAAGAGTTCTGGAGCTGTACGTTCAAACTTGCCTGTTCTTCAAAAAGAAACTCATACAAAATGGAGAGCATTATGTCCAAAACAGATCTGATGTGACAGTTAGTGTTGACTTAACGCTCTATCATACTTGATTGGACAGATCATTGGTCATTAATAATATAAAGCTTAACACATAATGGGAAAGTACATTTATGCACAACCTGTCATGTTACAATTGCTGTCATACTAGAGTTGCAGCAAGGGTTTCTAGGAATCATTGATACATTGTATCATATTAACAGGTGCAAGCTAAACAGGAATAAAACATTGCCTTTAATTGAAAAGAAAATTCTAGACAAAGCTAATGTTGACATTTACATTGAATAGTGATGAGAAAATGAGAAAATAGTTGTTTGGACCTTGTAGTTTTTTGCTAATAGTAGGTCAACCATTATTTTCTATAAGGTCAGTGGATTATTTATAGCTCTGAAACCCCCACATTCCAATTCTAATGTTATTATCTTAAGAAATGAGACTCCCCCATTGAGATTGACCAGCATGACTAACATCTACCTACTGCCCCGCAATCACATTAGCTACGATATCCTGTGCCTGCTCCGATGTCCTTGCATACACCAGTGTATCCATGCAGAAAACATGTAGGGGCTGCCTCTATTTGTACAGCTAGCACTGCAAAACACAGTTTTCCTCCTCTATGGATAAAGAGGGCTTAATACCTTTGTTGTGTCACTTCAGAAAATTACCCGGCTTCCTATTTGTCTCCTGCTGTGTTTTTCGTTGTGGGTATTTCTCTGGATTGGGCTGGCTCAGTATCTCTCAGTCTACAATTAATCACACTGTGAGTAGTCTGCTATCAACCTCCTCCAACACCCCTCCCCCCTACCACTTATCTGGACATTTAGCCTAATGAAGACGAAGGAATTACATTTTGCCCTTGTGACGACCAGCGGTTGATACTGTGCGTTGGAGATGCAAGCAAGGCTATTTGCTCCCTCACAGACTAGATACTTGAGATTTTCTCTACGGAAGTGTAAGCAAGACGTAAGTGTAGTCCTTGTGCTGCTTTTCAGCAAGCCATTTATGTTGTGCTATTAGATGTCCTGCATAGAAAAATGAATTAATGAAATACCTCTGAGAAAATTGCTCCACATCTGACAACTGGCTAACTGTGGTCATACAACTGCCAAATAGATCCATGGACTATACACTCTTAGAAAAAAAGGTGCTATCTAGAACCTAAAAGGGTTCTTCTGCTGCCCCCATAGGAGAACCCTTTGAAGAACCATTTTTGGTTCCAGGTAGAATCCTTTTGAGTTCATTGTAGAATCCTTTACACAGATGGGTTGTACATGGAACCCAAAAGAGTTCTACCTGGAAAATGGTTCTACCTCGAACCGAAAAAGGGTTCTCCTATGGGGACAGCCGAGGAACCTTTTTGGAACCCTTTTTCTAGGTGTAGGGACACTATTCCCTGTAATGTATTGTATAGAATGCATAGTACACACAATAAAGACCCTTTATTCAAAGGACATTGTCTTTTAGTCATTGTGGCTCTAATCACATGATATGCTTCCATAGCAAACATATTGTGATTCTTATTCCTGTCAGAGGATTTCAACATGATTTTGGGCACTTGAATATTTTGGTAGTCTGATGGACTGCCAATTACATAGATCATGTCAGTCAAACAAATAATGACTGGCACTCTCAGTCACAAGTTATTTTGTCAAACATTTTCACTGATTGGATAATTAAGCAAATAAATTTGGCCCACTTATTTGCACAACCTTCCCACTTTCCCACATCCTAACAAACTGACAGTGCATGCATTATGGTATGTTCACATCCCCCAAAATGACAAATCAGAACAACAATTTTCAATTTAATGAATGGAAGTAAAACCAATTTGACATTTAGGATGAGTCTAGCATGACAATGCCATGACAGTATCACTTTATGCCCATGTTGCTGATGACAAGTAGAAAATATCCCCGGGGGCCAAACAATGTTGTGCATCACTGAGCTGTATCATTTAATTATCAGGGAACTCTAAACTGTATTTGAATTTGTCAGCTCTTTGGAAAATGCATTGTTTCTACTTTTCCCACAAACCAATACATAATATTCTCACCTCTCTCAGGAAGCAAATACCTCCTCTCTATTGTGTACGAAAGACGAATTCTAGATAATAGGGAATTATATTAATGAAACACAGTTTTGCGCAATTCAAGTCGTTCTTGTGATGTATTGTGTTCTTTTGTGCTCTCTTTGTTTAGCTGAAATAAGTCAAACACATCCAATATGAAAACAATCTAAACAGAAATACTTTGCCAATGTTTTTAAACGAGCAGTCAAACTAAAGGCAAACTGCACACTTAGTTTGCTGCTCTGCTCTGTCAGGTAATGGTGTTTGCAGACTTCCATAGTTTCCATAGTTCCATAGTTTTCGTAATTCCATTAATCATCAACAGCAGATGGGCATATTTCTCATTGGTGATTACAATGTTACTGGTAAATGAACACTCATCATTACAAGATGTATGGCTTTTATTAAAAGCCAAGTGTACAAAACCTTAAGAACACCTTCCTAATATTGAGTTGTGCTCCTTTTGCCCTCAGAACAGCCTCATTTAATTGGGGCATGGACTCTACAATGTGTTTGAAAGAGTCCAACAGGGATGCTGGCCCATGTTGACTCCAATGCTTCCCACAGTTGTGTCAAGTTGATTGAATGTCCTTTTGGGTGATGGACCATTCTTGATACACACAGGAAACCTGACACACTCAAACAGGTGTGCATGGCACCTACTACCATACCCCATCGAAAGGCACTTAAATTTGGGACATTTCTAAATTTTTCAACTTCCTATTCTTCATCTCTAGCACCACACCAACATCAACCTATTTGAAAATGGCTCGTTTATATGTTTTGTGGTAAAAAAAAGATAAATGTTTCCAATGACATCATCGGTGTGCATCATGAGATTTTAACCAATTATGAGTAGGCATTGCCTACTAATTGCCTACTAATTGGTTGATGATGTCATTGGAAACACTTATCTTCCTCTATCTTTTTTTGCTACAAAACATAGAAACGTGCCATTTTCATACATGTTCATGTTGGAGTGATGCTGGAGATGATGAATATGAAGTTAACTTTTTCATTTATTTTCCTTTAAATCTTTTGTCTTGCCCATTCACCCTCTGAATGGCACACATACACAATCCATGTCTCAATTGTCTCAAGGCTTAGAAATCCTTATTTAACATGTCTCCCCCCCTTCTTATAGACTGATTGAAGTGGATTTAACAAGTGACATCAATAAGGGATCATGTCGTTCCCCTGGATTCACCTGGTCAGTCTATGTCACGGAAAGAGCCTGTGTTCCTAACGTTTTGTACACTCGGTGTACAATATCCACTCAATCATTGTGCCAATATTTATTTGTTAGCAGTACAATAATATGTTACTGTATTGTAAACCAGGTTAACTATAAGAATGTGAAGTACCATCGAATTGTGCTCATTAAAAGCATATCAATTCACAAAATCAGCTGAAAATCAGTGCCCTGCTTCTATATCCTGTCACACCCTGATCTGTTTCACCTGTACTTGTGATTGTTTCCACCCCCCTCCAGGTGTCGCCCATCTTCCCCATTATCCCCTGTGTATTTATACCTGTGTTCTCTGTTTGTCCGTTGCCAGTTCGTCTTGTTTGTCAAGTCAACCAGCGTTATTGTTATCAGCTCCTGCTTTTCCCAGTCTCTCTTTTTCTTTCCCTCCTGGTTTTGACCCTTGCCTGTCCTGACTCTGAGCACGCCTGCCTGACTACTCTGCCTGCCCCTGACCCTGAGCCTGCCTTGACCTGTACCTTCGCCCTACCTCTGGTTTACTGACCTTTACCTGCCTTGACCTGTCTATTGCCTGCCCCTGTTAGAATATTAAACCATTGTCAATTCGACGTGTCTGCATCTGTGTCTTACCTTGATTCCTGATAATATCCCTATATATAATAGGCCGGACTGGTGTACCCTAAGGTTGAGTCCTTGCCCCACTGCTCTTTTACATGTCCTCATAAGTCAGTATTCTTGAAAGGAAATCTCACATTATCCGCAAAAACCAATAGGCCTACATATGTTTTGTTAATTATACTCAAGTTGCACTACATTGCAATCACGATGACAACATCCCAATTAAAAATAACCACATATACTTTAAAGGGTAACTCTCAACCCTAATTTCAGCCTTTTCCCAAGCCCTTCAAATTTAGAAAAAAATGCAATCAGGTGACAAGTTGTGGGTGGGGGGAATTGTTCATAAATATTCACTTTGGGGGGTGGGTAAATGTAGTTGTACCTGGTCCAAACACTTTCTCACTAAAGCATACTTACCAGAACTCCACTGGTACACTCTGATAATAACATGACATACTGTACAGTGGGGCAAAAAAGTATTTAGTCAGCCACCAATTGTGCAAGTTCTCCAACTTAAAAAGATGAGAGAGGCCTGTAATTTTCATCATAGGTACACTTCAACTATGACAGACGAAATGAGAAAAAGAAATCCAGAAAATCACATTGTAGGATTTTTAATGAATTTATTTGCAAATTATGGTGGAAAATAAGTATTTGGTCAATAACAAAAGTTTATCTCAATACTTTGTTATATACCCTTTGTTGGCAATGACAGAGGTCAAACGTTTTCTGTAAGTCTTCACAAGGTTTTCACACACTGTTGCTGGTATTTTGGCCCATTCCTCCATGCAGATCTCCTCTAGACCAGTGATGTTTTGGGGCTGTCGCTGGGCAACACGGACTTTCAACTCCCTCCAAAGATTTTCTATGGGGTTGAGATCTGGAGACTGGCTAGGCCACTCCAGGACCTTGAAATGCTTCTTCTGAAGCCACTCCTTCGTTCGGGCGGTGTGTTTGGGATCATTGTCATGCTGAAAGACCCAGCCACGTTTCATCTTCAATGCCCTTGCTGATGGTAGGCTTTGTTACTTTGGTCCCAGCTCTCTGCAGGTCATTCACTAGGTCCCCCCGTGTGGTTCTGGGATTTTTGCTCACCGTTCTTGTGATCATTTTGACCCCACGGGGTGAGATCTTGCGTGGAGCCCCAGATCGAGGAAGATTATCAGTGGTCTTGTATGTCTTCCATTTCCTAATAATTGCTCCCACAGTTGATTTCTTCAAACCAAGCTGCTTACCTATTGCAGATTCAGTCTGGAGGTGGACGAGTGGAGGACAGAGGAGTGGAGGACAGAGGAGCCTCTTAAAGAAGAAGTTACAGGTCTGTGAGAGCCAGAAATCTTGCTTGTTTGTATGTGACCAAATACTTATTTTCCACCATAATTTGCAAATAAATTCATTAAAAATCCTACAATGTGATTTTCGGGATTTTTTTCCCTCATTTTGTCTGTCATAGTTGAAGTGTACCTATGATGAAAATTACAGGCCTCTCTCATCTTTTTAAGTGAGAGAACTTGCACAATTGGTGGCTGACTAAATACTTTTTTGCCCCACTGTATATTGACATCCATTACCACTTGCGGTGTAAGTTTGAATCTCCCATCGGGTGCAACAAAAATCTTTGAAATGTGAACTCACATTTATTGCGGAATTGTTTTAAGACGAAAAGTGCAATCATCACCTTGAGGAAATTAAGATTAAGGGCTCAATTGTAATCCAATCCGCATTGCAGTATTTACACAGTACCTCTTTTTCCAATGGGTACTGTTTAAAGATCTTCAACTACTATCATGGCCACCCCTCTAACAGGTCTGCTTTCACTTTTCAGAATTAGAAGTATGTGGCCACAGGATTTGAGCTCACAACCACTGACCAAGAAGTGAACTGTTTTAGCAGACTGCACAACCAATTAATCATAACAGTTAGGAAAGAATACCTGAACTTGACATGACCCCCATCGTCATTTATTTATTTTTACAGAGCATGTATCTACAAATTTAAACATATAATCGTCATAGCCTACATGTCTTTTTTTTATTCGTAAAAGCACATCCTCTAGAACATAAAAAACATTGAATTTGGTCATATGCGGAAATGTGTGTGTAATGCCTATATTCTAGTCAAGGAAGAATAATGCAAAATATATGGTCACACTCCACTTACCAAGACCTGCTTTAAAGTAAGCCTTGAGGTGGTACCACCCAGCACATCTAGAAGGAAGTGTATTTTATACCAAACCCCTCCCTTGAGATTACCTAAAGGCACATCATGATTTTATAGTTGAGCCTCTAGGTGCAAAAAGAGCTATATTTAGCACTAAAAGTACATCACTTTTGCAAAGAACTGTCCAAATGAAGACCAAAATTGACATGTTTCACCAGAACTAAGCCTAGAACATTGGGTTTTCAATGATTTATTGTTTTACTCTTTCAGTTTGAAATCTTAAAAGGGATTCCTGAGCATGCACAAATAAAGTTAGTCATTTCCAAATTAAACCATGTTAATGGTTATCGTTACAGTCTATATATTAGAGGACAGGCTTTATTTGGTTATCATAAAACATTTGTTGTCATCTGGAATGTTTCTAAAGTGTCAACAGAAGTTTAAGATTAGGGAGGACACAAACATTTTATGAACATGGATTTATTTCTATTACAGCATATTGGATGACTGTCATTCATATTCCATTCACTCAGCTCAATGTAACATCGATAGCTATTGGCTACGACGTGATACTCAAATTTACCCTATACCATCGAGGTTGTTACAACCTAGCCTGCGAATTAAAGTCTACAACGTAGGTGCACAAGATGACAGACAGTGACACATTCAATACTGTATTGCACACTCTTGCCTGCATCTAGCTGGTCTAGTGCGTAATCATTAGTCCAAACAGTTGCAAATGAGAGTCTCTATTAGACAAATTCATCCCCATTTTGTATAAAAAAACATTTTTACAGAATCGGCATAGTGAATACACCCCTGATCACCCGCACACACAGTTCACTTTCATAGCAGCCACATACAAACAGAATGATCACTTTGCTCTTGTATAATTCCTTTTCGCATCCATGCGCTCTCATTCTCTCACCTTTATCCTTCGCTTGTGGACTTCAATGCACAACACAACAGCTCTTTGTGACAAGCGAAAAAACCTATCCAAGCCAAGCCTTCATAACATAACCGCTAACAGCTACACACAGCCTACATCATGTCATCATATTAGTTTACGTCATAGTCAACATAACTACTAGAACTAATGCATTAGTAAACCTGCTACAATCATGCAGCACAGTGTACAGCAAGCAGTTTAGCATTTACACCGTTGGGCCCGGTGGCAAAGAATTTATAAAACCAAAAGGCTTACCTTGACTTGGAAGAGTTGCAGTGTTGGATAGCGTTAGCCAGCTAGCTAACATAGCATCCCTCACTGTTTGAGCTAGGTGTTTGAGTAGGCTAAATTAGCTAGCTCATTAGCTAGCTAAGTAAATGAAAGTGAAAAAAACACAACTAAATATATCTCTCTCTTTCTTTCTCTTTCTCTCTCTCTCTCTAGCTTCTCCTTCATTTTTTTATAAATTAATTTGTTAAAAACTGTTTAACTATTGTCTTTCTCTCTCTTTGAGTCAACTACTCACCACATTTTATGCACTGCACTCCACTAAGACTATGGAAGGGGGTGAGCACCATGAACCTCCTAGGTTTAGTATTGAAGTTGATGTACCCAGAGGAGAACAGAAACTAGCTGTCCTGCGGCTACACAATGGTGCTACCCCAAAGCGTGCTGTTGGGCCTACTGTAGACTTTCATTGCAAAACAGTGTGTTTAATAAATTATTTGGTGACGTGAATATATTTATTATAGTTTTATTCTTCACTATTTAAATGTTTATGAAATTCACTGAGGAGGATGGTCCTCCCCTTCCTCTGAGGAGCCTCCACTATCTGAATAGTAGACAGGGCCAGGCACCCTAACAGGTTGTTTTTCCTCTCCAAAGTAATAATGAAAATGTCAGTCTTTTAAAAAAACGATTGTTTTTTGAGTTCAGCCAAGCCTTTCATTCGAAATGGCTATCCATGATTTAACCTGAGACTTACAAACTCACTGAGTTTGGTTAATAGGTTTAGGCTCCCCAACAAACGTTTCCACTTCAAGAAATATCCATAACATGTCTTATTTGCTTTATTTCTCCAACATGCCAATATTTAGAAGTCCTCTTTTTGGGGTATACTTCCTCCCCAAGAGGTACTATAGACACACACATCAAACATTTAATTGATGGTTTTGTTTTTCCATTCTGTCGAGACATTTAGTGTGTAAATGTTCCATCCAAAGACGGATGAGTCTCTAAAATCCCTACTGCCTCTGGGACTTCCGGGACTAGATATGTTAGTGGGAAAACTCTCATCCACCCAACCATCCAGCTACCTCACCACTACTTCACAGCTCTATATACTGTATAAAGTGCAGATGGAGGCAGAGGGGACACAGAGCAGATTAGCATAGACCAATTTACACCCATGACATTTTGACATGTAGTGTCAAAGTATACCCTCAGTGGTGACTCATCTGGAGGTTTGAGTGTTGCACTGAGCACACTCAAATGATGCGCACATACTGTATGTTTGAATATTATCATCAAACACATACTGCAGGCCTTTCACAGTGCTCTTGAGCGCATGATATCTAGTAGCGTTGCCATAGCCCCCCATTTCTTGATCTATACATAAGGGATAATCAACAAGAGGCTATGCATTCTATGGAAAAGACATGTAAGGTGTGTTCCACGACAGCTAGTGCAGCTTCCACGGAGTTGCATTATTTTCCAGAGAACGCAGAGAGAGAGACACAAGTTAATTATCCCTTTTATACCATGGCTATAATTTAACACATTTGCCTTTAAAAATGTGCTCATTTGCATCTAGAAATGTGTTCAACGTCTGCTGAAGTAGCTAGCAAGTTTACTAGATAGAGACAGTAGTTGCCTTGGTAACCAAACAGACAGACTTGCTAGTTTAGCTAACCAAACCATCCGTCCTAGCTTGCTATTATGAAAATCGAATTCAACACTGCCAATAATGTTTTGAATTTGACTTTTGTTTTCAAAAGCAGCTCAAATAAAGATAAAAATAAGAATGAACTATAGCCATTGAATTCAGCAGTGCAAATATTCTGTGCATTATAGGGAAATAATGCACTCTCCAGAATGCCCTTCAAGCCAATCAGAAACGAGTATTCAACAATGCCATGCAATGCCCTAGTATAATTATCCTTCAGAAATGAGATATCAACATATTTTGTCTCTCATTCATGATGGTTGTGGCCATTATCCAAATTCGTCAGTGATACCGTTCAAGTTATTTACAAAACATTTCTCGTAAATTCAATGTACAATTAAGAATTTATGTGCAATTTTCCTAAACTAACCCAAACTAATTACATAGTTTTATTGCCAGAGTGAGGGCCCTATAATTCAGGTTCTGGTATATGACACTTCTAGGTTGTGTCCCAGAAGAGAACCTTTGTGGAAACTGGGTCAAAACTTGATATCTGCTGTGGAATGGAGAATAGGAGAGCCTCAAAAGGAGGGTTGATGTTCTGAAAAGCTGTTATAACCTCTGAAATGTGGAGATGTAACACGCATGCGAGAGTGAACATCAGAAAAACAGGAAAAATACTATTTTCTAAAAACGGGCTTACTGAATAGCTTATTATTTGTTTTTTAACTATCAACTCAAATTCGCAGAACACAACAGGTGTTGACTTTACAGTGAAATGCTTACTTAAAAAATAAAATAGAAAATAGTAACAGAATAAATACCAATAATGAGACTAAATACAGTGCATTCTGAAAGTATTCAGGCCCCTTGACTTTTTTCACATTTTGTTACGATACAGCCTTATTCTAAAATGGATAAAATTATTTTTTACCCTCATCAATCTACACACAAAACAGGTTTTTATAAATGTTTACAAATGTATAAAAAAAACGGAAATACCTTATTTATATCAGTATTCAGACCCTTTGGTATGAGACTCGAAATTGAGCTCAGGTGCATCCTGTTTCCATTGACCATCCTTGAAATATTTCTACGACTTGATTGGAGTCCACCTGTGGTAAATTCAATTGATCTGACGTGATTTGGAAAGGTACACACCTGTCTATATAAGTTCCCACAGTTGACAGTGCAAAAACCAAGCCATGAGGTCGAAGGAATTGTCCGTAGAGCTTCTAGACAGGATTGTGTCGAGGCTCGGATCTGGGAAGGGTACCAGCATTGAAGGTGGGATAATTTTCAGCGGCAGGGACTCGGAGACTAGTCAGGATTGATCCTTGATGATAACCTGCCTCACAGCGCTCAGGACCTCAGACTGGGGGCGAAGGTTCACCTTCCAACAGGACAACGACCCTAAGCACACAGCCAAGACAACGCAGGAGTGGCTTCGGGACAAGTCTCTGAATGTCCTTGAGTGGCCCAGCCAGAGCCTGGACTTGAACCCGATTAAACATCTCTGGAGAGACCTGAAAATAGCTGTGCAATGACGCTCCCCATCCAACCTGACAGAGCTTGAGAGGATATGCAGAAAAGAATGGGAGAAACTCCCCAAATACAGGTGTGCCAAGCTTGTAGCGTCGCACCCAAGAAGACTCGGGGCTGTAATCGCTGCCAAAGGTGCTTCAACAAAGTACTGAGTAAAGGGTCAGAATACTTCATGTAAATGTGATCTTTCAATGTGTTGATTTTAATACATTTGCAAAAAAGAATAAAAATCAGTTTTTGCTTTGTCATTGTGGGGTATTGTTTGTAGATTGATAAGCAATTTTAGAATAAGGTTGTAACGTCACTAAATGTGGAAAAAGTCAAAGGGTCTGAATACTTTCCGAATGCACTGTACACGGAGTACCGGTACCAAGTCAATGTGCAGTGGTACAAGGTAGTTGAGGTAATATGTACGGTTGAAGTCTGAGTTTACATTTCAACTCAGTTTTTCACAATTCCTGATATTTAATCCTAGTAAAACATTCCCTGTCTTAGGTCAGTTAGGATCAGCACTTTATTTTAAGAATGTAAAATGCCAGAATAGTAGTAGAGAGAAGGATTTATTTGAGCTTTTATTTCTTTCATCACATTCCCAGTGGGTCAGAAGTTTGCATACACTCAATTAGTATTTGGTAGCATTGCCTTTACATTTTTTAACTTGGGTCAAACGTTTCGGGTAGCCTTCCACAATCTTCCCACAATAAGTTCGGGGAATTTTGGTCCATTCCTCCTGACAGAGCTGGTGTAACTGAGTCAGGTTTGTAGGCCTCCTCGCTCGCACACACTTTTTCAGTTCTGTCCACACATTTTTGTTCTGGGATTGATTGACCAAAGTACGTTCATCTCTAGGAGACAGAAGGCATCTTTTTCCTGAGCGGTATGACGGCTGTGTGGTCCCATGGTGTTTATAGTTGCGTACTATTGTTTGTACAGATGAATGTGGTACCTTCAGGCATTTGGAAATTGCTCCCAAGGATGAACCAGACGTGGATGTCTTCTGAGGTCTTGGCTGATCTCATTTGATTGTCCAATGATGTCAAGCAAAGAGGCACTGAGTTTGAAGGTAGGCCTTGAAATACATCCACAGGTACACCTCCAATTGACTCAAATTATGTCAATTAGCCTATCAGAAGCTTCTAAAGCCATGACATAATCTTCTGGAATTTTCCAAGCTGTTTAAAGGCACAGTCAACTTGGTGTATGTAAACTTCTGACCCACTGGAATTGTGATACAATGACTTATAAGTGAAATAATCTGTCTGTAAACAATTGTTGGAAAAATTACTTGTGTCATGCACAAAGTAGATGTCCTAACTGACTTGCCAAAACTATAATTTGTTAACAAGAAATTTGTGGAGTGGTTGAAAAACGAGTTTAAATGACTCCAACCAATCCCTGTATGTAAACCTACGACTTCAAATGTACATGTACCTGTAGGTAAGGGTAAAACTGATAATAATCAGAGTAGCAGCAGCATTACACTGAATCCACATAATTTGAAATACAGGGATTGAAAAGGGATCGAAATACAGGCTAACATTTTCTGTAGCTGTCAAGATGTATACAATTAATGTTACCGTACTTTAACCATTTGAGCTTTGGTATCTCAACAGTTTATCGTCACATCATCCTACAAGCAACATACTGTAAGTATCTACTGTGAGGTGCTAACAAAGAGCAAGTAAAAGCATGTGGATATCAAGGTCTCAAAGTAAATGGGTTGTTTTGACAATAGTTAACTGTATAGTTGTATACAGTATATCCTGTAAAATGTGGAAGCCGATGAAAAGAGGTCTTTGAGTGTTTATGAGTCACTAAAATGACATAATTTCTCTGTGTAGAAGTGAGGTAGAGTGAGTATGAGTTGGACTTCAGACGTCTTGTAACTGACTGTAACACCTTTGAATGTGGTAGAAGATTTAATGATTTAGATGTTGACTCTTTCATCAGAGAAGGGGAAAATAGACTAAAAAGATACAAAAATAAATGTAAGTGAACCCAATAACATGCAACACTCCAGTACTTATTAGTGCTTTATTAATGCTAACCCTAATGTGCTTAACTCATAATGAACCAAATAATTACCCTTGATGTACTCACAAAAGCTTGGTTCTTGAAGTAAAGTGAGAATAGAATTGTGTCTTTATAACACTCTGATTCAATTCAGGGACTATTGTGGCATTAAGTGGCTATTGAAAATCATATGGCACTGTATTGACAGGTTGTCAAACACTGTGGTTTAACCATTAACTTGCCTGTTTGCTTTTAACATTTAAGGATCAAATGTCCTTCAATAAATTAGTTGTTGCCATAGGAGCCATGGTATGTGTCAGCTTTTCTCAAATGTCATGCTCTTTCTATTGACAAAATGCAAAAATGTCCTTCCCAAAAAGTTTTGTTAAAGAATAAAGAGTAAATAGTTCTGGAGAAAGGTGTTTTGTGTTTAAAAGTAGTGTGTCAAAGTATTTTATGTCTATTACAACATCCTCTCATGTGTCGCCAAAAAAACACAAACAAGCTCCTACAGTATGTTATCTAGGGCATCTCTTCTCACTGCAAATTACACAGCCGGTTGTTTGCTGTGTTTCTTACTCAAAGCATGTTTTCCTGTCGACTCTCCAAAGTGTTACAGCCTTAATTAGCCGGGATTAATGAGGAGGCCACTTCAGACCCGAAACAGATGAATAATAAGGTGTTGTTTTACTTTCATCTTTCTTTGTAATCACACACAAATCTCCACGCCGAGCATAAGAAGCATGTTTCCAGATTTATTAGGCCAGATAGACTGTGTGCGGTTAAATATTCATGAATGTGAAAACCGCCCAAAATAGAAAGACATCGACTTATTGTGAAGATACAGTATATATAGAATACATAAAATAAATATAGATTTTTTTCCTGATAATCCATTGTGTAATATATAATAGTGATTTTTTTAGTTGGCAATCCATATTTTCTTAGTGAGGTTTAATTAATGCTAATTACAATAGTATTTTAGTCTGAGGTTATTTTATTAATTGGATGATGCCGTCGTGACAGCACAAAACTTGCAGTGTCCTGAAATAAACTCATTAAATGAAATGTCTTTTGTAATTTCACTGCAATCCAATCACCACTAATTAGAGCCTCAACTTGACGAGACCAAAGACACACTATAGTCTCACAGAGATTTTTTTACCTTAGCTAAGACTTGCAGATACAGTGAGATACAGTGACTGAGTTGTCAGCACTCCCTCCGACACTGTGGCCTATAAAGTGTCTTGCCTCTATAATGAATATGGGAAGCTCTAACATCTTGTCTCATATCCCTTTTTTATTATGCACACTATACCTCACATTTCATCCAAGAAAAGTTCCATATCCTCAGCTACCTACTGGTTAAATGTGGGAATTTGACGCCCATACATAAGGACTCACTAGAACAGCATATTTATGTTTTTATATGACATTTACTTACACTTATGGTTTGGTGATGTCCCTTACTTGACTGGCATTGTTTCATTAGTTTGATGCAGGCCAGTATGCATCAAGACTGCCCTCTTTATATGGTTCCCTCCACGTACAAATAATTGAACCCTTGGGATACGGTGTTGATTCTACAAAGGATGTGTGTGGGGACAGGAGGGAGGGAAGGGATGTGGAATCTCCAACTCACTATAAAAAGCCCCGCTGACATGAAAAAGGTAACATTTGAGCCTTGAACAGACAGATAAGAGTATATTACATTTATGGTAAATTATATAATCAGAACTTGAGCAATTGGCCTGGAATAGCCCAACAAAAGAGGATGCTAACCAAGAATATTATTACATTTTATGTATTTAACAGATATTTCTATATCTTTCTAACTAAGTTTGTTCGCTTGTTCAGACAACTGGGATGGAGGCAGTATGTGCATTTATCTTAGTGCTCGTAACCTAGATTTAAATATATATATAAGTGGAGGACCATTATCCTCAGTGAATTTCATACAAATAAAAATAGTGAGTTATCCTTTTAGATTAAACTATACTAAATATATTCACGTCACTAAATAATGTATTAAAACACACTTATTTGATGTCATTATTGGAATGTGTTTTTTTGACACTGTAAATTTGTCACATTTGATAGCACAAATGGCTCAAAATAAGTTTATAAACAAAATTACACATTATTAAAGAGAAAGTTAATTCAGGTAGCATATGTATAATTGTGAACTGCTTTCGATTTGGTTTAATTTTCATTTCTATGCTTTTGGAAGCCAAGTATTTCAAAGAACCATCTGTTCATTTGAAAGAATTACAACCTCCCCCTTTATAACAGAAAAAATCCCATAAAATGTTACTTCTCCTCAATTTCACATAGTTTACCCCCTTGGAGGCGCACCGTTTCATGCTGATTCTGAAAGTGATAATGGAGAAAGAGAATTAGGAATTTGTTTTTCGTTGTTGCCGTCCTTGTTGTTCTCTGTGTGCATGGTCCCAAAATGGGAAACAGTGTGGCACAAATTCAGAAAGGGTTGCTTTGTACTGTGTTAAATTTAGTATGACTTTTTTGTAAATTTTGTAAATACGTGGAAAGCTAACATAATAACTGGTCACACGTGAGCAGCAAGCATCAAGAAAAGAAGTCCATGTTGTTTGTAGCACACATCCTGAGGAGTGGGAAATTTAGGCCCCTGTTTGATCAATGGGAAACACGTTGCTGATGTCAGTACTGGGAGTCGTTATTTCCCCCAGGAACCATACTTTGGGGACACCCAGCAGAATCGATTTGCTAAAAATAACTTTGTGAAATGTGATTACAGGTATAATGCAACTGGAACGCGACAGCGAAAAGGCTTTGAAATGGTAAAATTGTGGGGGTTCCAAGAGGCTGTCAACAACGCATTGACGGAACATATACATAAATATAAATAATTGTAACGGCAATTGTTTTTGATATCCTCTAGTTGTTACTGTATGGTTTGCTATATAGGGAAGATTTACTGTGAGTATCTTGCTAAATATCTGCAACTTCTTTGGATGACATTCATTACGTATTACGTTTTCTCCTCTGGTGCTGCACCACCCCCTGAAAAATCTGAATAAAAATAATATATTGTAAAAAAAAAAGGTTGTGCACTGGGCTGTTACTAGTCCTGTATTAGCAGACCGATATAGCCATCTGTAGCGCAGGCAACACATTTTTATCTGCCTAGGGCACAATGTTCGTACAGCAAAAATATATGACGACGTAGATAAAAGCAGTTATTTTTAAGGCTATTCTATCTTAGTAAATGTTGAGAATGTATCACTGAAAATGAGTCAGAGGCTTTGCAAGTATTTGGATATGTTGAAATGCTTTGAAAACTAGCTGCCATATTACCCCCAAACAAGGTCTGGATATACTGGAATACATCTGCATTAATGTAATTTATTTTGCTTGCCTTTTATCTATTTCATCCTTCCCTCCCGAGCCAAAAAATGTCTATTGTTTGTAACCCCTGGATGTAAAACAATACAGTATACTGTATATTGTTAGACAGATGCTCCCCCTATCAGTGCGTTCTCCAAATCCTTTGTGGATTAAGAATGGCCCCAGACACAAAAGAGCGAACACACTTATCAGATGGAGAATGGAAAATAAAATAACCTCGCCTGGAAATACCTCTCTTCTGCTTTTTATGTCTTGTCTCGCCAAAAGAGGGAGGGGTACAGCGGTCGAGGAGGACAGATAAGTGTTGGAATAAGGAACTTGTCAAGATGGTCGATGATACAGTGCATTCAGAAAGTATTCAGACCCCTTGACTTTTTCCACATTTTGTTATGTTACAGCCAAATTCAAAAAAAAAAAAAAAAATATCCTCATCAATCGACACACAATAACCCATAATGACAAAGCAAAAACATTATTTTTTTTGTGCAAATTATAAAATGAAAAATTATAAAATAAAAAACAGAAATATAACATTTACATAAGTATTCAGACCCTTTACTCAGTCCTTGTTGAAGCACCTTTGGAAGCGATTATAGACATTCTTCTCCGCAGATCCTCTCAAGCTCTGTCAGGTTGGATTGGGAGCGTCATTGCACAGCTATTTTAAGGTCTCTCCAGACATGTTAGATCGGGTTCAAGTCTGGGCTCTGGCTGGGCCACTCAAGGACATTCAGAGACTTGTCCCGAAGCCACTCCTGCATTGTATTGACTGTGCGCTTAGGGTCGTTGTCCTGTTGGAAGGTGAACCTTCACCCCAGTCTGAGGTCCTGAACACACTGGAGTAGGTTTTCATCAAGGATCTCTCTGTACTTTGCTCTGTTCATCTTTCCCTTGATCCTGACTAGTCTCCCTGTCCCTGTTGCTGAAAAACATTCCCCCAGCATGGTGCTGCCACCACCATGCTTCACCATAGGGATGGTGCCAGGTTTCCTCCAGATGTGACGCTTGGCATTCAGGCCAAAGAGTTCAATCTTAGTTTCATCAGACCAGAGAATATTGTTTCTCATGGTCTGAGAGTCTTAAAGTGCCTTTTGGCAAACTCTTAGTGGGCTGTCCTGTGCTATTTTCTGAGGAGTGGCTTCCGTCTGGCCACTCTACCGTAAAGACCTGATTGGTGGAGTGCTGCAGAGATGGTTGTCCTTCTGGAAGGTTCTCCCATCTCCACAGAGGAACTCTAGAGCTCTGTCAGAGTGAACATTGGGTTCTTGGTCACCTCCCTGACCAAAGCCCTTCTCCCCCGACTGCTCAGTTTGGCCCCAGGGCCAGCTCTAGGATGAGTCTTAGTGGTTCTAAACGTTCCATTTAAGAATGATGGAGGCCACTGTGTTCTTGGGGACCTTCAATGCTGCAGACATTTTTTGGTACCCTTCCCCAGATCTGTGCCCCGACATAATCCTGTCTCTGAGCTCTACAGACAATTTCTTTGACCTCATGGCTTGGTTTTTGCTCTGACATGCACTATCAACCGAGGGACCTTATTTAGACAGGTGTGTGCCTTTCCAAATCATGTCCAATTGAATTTACCACAGGTGAACTCCAATCAAGTTATAGAAACATTTTAAGATGATCAATGGAAACAGGAAGCAGCTGGACTCAATTTTGAGTCTCATAGCAAAGGGTCTGAATACTTATGTAAATAAGATATTTCCGTTTTTTTTTTTATTTATACATTTGCAAACATTTCTACAAACCTGTTTTTGCTTTGTCATTATGGGGTATTGTGTGTAGATTGCTGATGATAATTTATGTTTTAATCCATTTTAAGAATAAGGGTGTAAAGTAACAAAATGTTGAAAAAGTGAAGAGGTCTATACACTACCCAAAGGCACTGTATATGCAACAGTCCACATGGGTGGAAGACCTAAGCAATGCCGATTACCTCCGGGTAGCTTACCTGTGTTGATAATGAATGCAAGCCATGTCACATGATATCCACCATTCCCCAGGAAGAAAGGTGGTCAACATTTTGACAAGGTTTTTACCTCACACAAGTCACGGTTGGAAATATGTTCAGTACAGAGTACAAGTAGTGTACAAGGTCAAAGCCAGGGAAGCTTGTGAAGGCATATCAAGGGTCAACTCTGAGGTTCGATAATGGCAGCAAATTCAGTATTATTTTCTCTACTTCGGTTTTCTCATAAAATGGAGCTTGTGAGCTGAAGTAATCTGTGGGGGAAAGTCAAGGGAAAGAACCTGGCAAGATCACTTTGACTACGTGTTGATACTGTTTCAGCATGCTTTGAAGAGTGAGGTAATGTAGCAAAAGCTGCACTTGCATCGTGCCGGGTGGTTTCACAGATCTAAAAATAGACCAAACTGTGTCCTCACCAAGTCTGTTGAGATGCAGAAGATCTTCCTCGCTAATTAAGTGTTAAAGAACCCACTGGGCACAGACGTCAATTACACGTTTATTCTATGTTGGTTCAGCGTAATTTCATTGAAATGACGTGGAAACAACGCAGATTCATTCAGTGTGTGCCCATTGGAAAGCAGACAGAAACAGTGCTCTTTTATTTCGCTCGCTGTAATCTCCCTATCATTTTCCTCTTTTCTACTCTATCCCTTTTTGTTTGTCTTCAGTGCCTTCAGAAAGTATTCATACCCCTTGACTTATTCCAAAGTTTGTTATGTAACAGCCTGAATTCCAAATGGATTAAATACACAATACCCCATAATAAGAAAGTGAAAACATGTTTTTAGAAATGTTTGCAAATTAGTTGAAAATGAAATACAGAAATATCTCATTTACATAGTGTAAGTATTCACCCCGCTGAGTCAATATTTTGTAGAAGCACCTTTGGTGGCGATTACAGCTTTGAGTCGTCTTAGATTGCCTTACCTCCCTAATCTTACTACATTTGCACACACCGTATATTTATTTTTCTATTGTGTTATTGACTGTATGTTTGTTTATCCCATGTGTAACTCTGTGTTGTTTGTGTCACACTGCTTTGCTTTATCTTGGCCAGGTCGCAGTTGTAAATGAGAACTTGTTCTCAACTGGCCTACCTGGTTAAATAAAGGTGAAATAAAATAAATGTATAAAAAAAAATCTGCTTTGCGTATCGGGATTTAGGGGATTTTCTCACATTCTTCCTTGCAGATTTTCTCAAGCTCTGTTAAGTTAGATGGGGAGCGGCAGTGAACACTATTATTCAAGTATTTCCATAGATTTTCAATGGGATTCAAGTCTTGGCTTTGGCTGGGGTACTTGAGGACTTTCACAGTCTTGTTCTGAAGCCATTCCAGCATTGCTTTGGCTGTATGCTTGTGGTCGTTGTCCTGTTGAAACGTAAATCTTCACCCCAGTCTATTGTCGCTTGTCCTCTGAAGCAGGTTCTCATCAAGGATTTGCCTGTATTTGGCTCCATTCATTGTTCCCTCTAACCTTACCAGTTTCCCAGTCCCTGCCGCGGAAAAGCATCCCCATAGCCTGACGCTGCCACCACCATGCTTCACGGTAGGGAGGGTGTTAGATTCGTGGTAAGCTGTGCCTGGTTTTCTCCAGACATAGCACTTTGCATTCAGGTCAAAGAGTTACGTTTTTATATAATCAGAGTATCGCTTGCCTTATGCTCTTAGTCTTTCAAGTGTCTTTTTGCGAACTCCAGGCGTGCTGTCATATGCCTTTTTAGCAGAAGTGGCTTTAGTCTGGCCTCTACCCCATAAAGCCCAGATTGGTGAAGTGCTGTAGAGACTGTTGTCCTTCTGGCAGGTTCTCCCATCTCAGCCAAGGAACTCTGTAGTTCTGTCAGAGTGGTCATTGGGTTCTTGGTCACCTCCCTGACCAAGATCCTTTTTGCCCGGTTATTCAGTTTGGTTGGACAGGCAGCTCCAGGCAGATTTTTGGTATTTCTATATTTTTTCCACTTCCCAATGAAGAGACCACTGTGGAAGCTTTCAACAGTCTAGAAATTGTTTTATACCCTTCCCCAGATATATGCCTCATCACAATTCTATCTGGGAGACCTACAGACAGTTGCCTAGACTTCGTGGTATAGTTTCTGCTCTGACATGCACTGTCAACTGTGGGACCTTATACTTGTATTTATTTATTTTACAGTGACAGTGCACATTAATAAACATCAATATTACAGTGATGCAACATTAATGTAAATGTGCCGGGGTTAGCCAAGAGCAAATATTCACCCGTAGTCCCTGGGTGGGTAAAGGCAATTACACCGCCACAATGCAAATACAAATACTCACTAACAACAATACAACATACAAATACATTATGTCCAATACAATATTAGTATAACAAAAATAACCTATTCATAATAAAAACCCTGTCATCAGCTGTCGCCTTACATATGACGAGCCACAGATAACTCATGTGTACAGGTTTGAACTGATTTGAACCATGCTTTCAATGGAAAAGTGCAGTAATCAGTGCAGTTTCTCATGTCCATGGGCAGTGGATTCCAGTATCTCTTAGCTCTTACTGAGAGGGCTGATCGTCTGAGTTTACGGTGTCGGAAAGGGACAGCGCAGTCCCCTCTAGTTACTGCTTTGTTATCCTGGAGGTGCTTTCCTTCAGCATGTTGTGCTGGCATAGAGGTGAAAGGGCAAGGCCATGCAGAATCTTAAAGTCAAGGCTTGCATCTGCGTACTACTTAAAGCTGTCCATACTGAATACATTGTGTTTGTGAATGATGTGACAATGGTGGTAACTGTTAGTTTTTTTATCAAAAAGTGTTTGTAGAGTGATTCAATTGGTTTCAGAATAGTAGCTCCTGCTTGTGACCAGCATGTGAGGCAATATCTCAGATGTGAGAAGATCATAGCATGCATATATAGTTTGGTGGCCTCCAGAGGAAGGAAAGGTCTGGTAAACCTAAAGTAGGATAGTCCGAACTTGACCGTGTTAACCACCTTCTTCATCTGTTTCTTGAACGTCAAGTTGGAGTCCAAAATGATGCACCCTTCCCTCCTTTCCTTAATTGAGGCAATCACTAATCTGAATGCGATTGGATAACTTGTAGGAAGGAAGGAAGGAAGGAAGGAAGGAAGGAAGGAAGGAAGGAAGGAAGGAAGGAAGGAAGGAAGGAAGGAAGGAAGGAAGGAATTAATAAAGGAAGGAATAAAGCAAGGATGCATTGTTTTAGTATTCGAACAGGCCCTGATTTTGTTACTTGGGATTTTGGTTGTGTCTGATAGCAAGACAAAACTGATCCCATGCTTACTCCTGGAGTGAATCATAACAGACTTCTTGACTGTTAGTGCACTTATAGTGCACTGTTATGGAATTACTTTAGAAATGTAATGCGATAATGAAATACAATAATTATCCTAGCATCTGAAATCCAAGCTGTGCTAGTTGCTGACAAACATATATATTTTTTAATGCATGTAAGGATTCACTGGTAATAAACTACTTGGGTCTGTCCATCATTTCTTATCAAAGCTCTACTTTTTAATTATTATGTTAATAAAGGAGAACACTGATTTAATCCACACTGACGTTTTTTGGCTGCAGGATGGAATCTGATGTGGCGTGAAAAGTGGTTGCATCAACATTGTTTCCATGTTATTTCCACCCAAAAAATCTGTGTGATGATTTTGAATCAATGTGGAAAACGGATTGGATTTGCAAAAAGTTATCAACATAAGGGCATTTAGTCTTTTTTTCACCCAACTTTTAACCTATATCCAATGACATGGTGACATTTTTTATTGATTTCATGTTGAATTCATGCTAGTTGACAACTCAAATCAAAACTAGACGTTGAAGTGACGTCTGTGCCCAGTGGGTTGTGATAAAAGATGACGGCACCGATCACTTTAGAGCAACACCACCGGACCTTATTGACTAATTGAGTTGAGATGAGCCAAATATGGGGACGGAGATTTACATTTTCCAATATGCGCAATTAATGATCTATTTGCCTTAATGATTTGCCTAAGCACTTTAGCCATCCGTTTGGCTGATGGTGAACAGCCACTTGGGCTGGGTGATAGATTTCAAAGCGGGATGACCTATCAATCACTGTCCCGGCCTGATTAGTTGTTTGTGTGTGGCAGGGCCCTCCATCTCGCTGAGGGAAAGCTTGCTGATTGCTCCCCTCTCCCCGCCACATTCATTGTGGTTCCCTGACACCGTGTTATACACCCAATGCTGAGTATGGAAATGTTTATTTACACCTCGCTAGTCTCGGCTAGTCTGCTCGCACGGTATCACCTAGGTGTGTCTGCAGAATTGTCTGACTTGTGTGAGGTGTGTTGTGTTGGGTTTTGAAGGTGGCGGGTTTCCGTCCGTCATCTTGTTATTGCCTCTCTTGCAGCTTTTGTCTACTTCAGTGAGATGGAGGAGGAGTGGGTGTGTATTTGATTTGTCTGCTTGTCAGGTTGGCGTGGCTTCTGTTAAGCGACGTTGGCATTTCGTGATAGGGACATAAAGTTAACTGACGTGGTGAAGAAATAGAAGCCTTTTGTAATAGAACTGAGCCCCACCATTTTGTATTCATGTCTGATGGTTAGAAACGGACTGGCCCTAGGGCAGATGGTCAATAATGGGGGCCTCAAGGAAAAACTAAACTGCTGACAGTTTATTGTTAACAAAGCTAAAACACTTAAACAAGGCCTGACTTCTAATACGCTGCATTCGGAAAGTATTCAGACCCCTTGACTTTTTCCACATTTTGTTACGTTACAGCATTATTCTAAAATGTATTAAATCGTTTTTTTTACCCTCATCAATCTACACACAATACCCTAAAATGACAAAGCAAAAACAGATTTTAAGAAATGTTGGCAAATGTATTAAAAATAAAAAACTGAAATATAACATAAGTATTAAGACCCTTTCCTCAGTCCTTTGTTGAAGCACTTTTGGAAGCGATTATAGCCTTAAGTCTTCTTGGGTATGGCGCTACAAGCTTGGCACACCTGTATTTGGGGAGTTTCTCCCATTCTTCTCTGCAGATCCTCTCAAGCTCTGTCAGGTTGGATGGGGAGCATCGTTGCACAGCTATTTTCAGGTCTTTCCAGAGATGTACGATCAGGTTCAAGTCCAGGCTCTTGCTGGGCCACTCAAGGACATTCAGAGACTTGTTTCAAAGCCACTCCTGCATTGTCTTGACTGTGGGCTTAGGGTCGTTGTCCTGTTGGAAGGTGAACCTTCACCCCAGTCTGAGGTCCTGAACACTCTGGAGCAGGTTTTCATCAAGGATCTCTCTGTACTTTGCTCCGTTCATCTTTCCCTCGATCCCGACTAGTCTCCCAGTCCCTGCTGCTGAAAAACATTCCCCCAGCATGGCGCTGCCATCACCATGCTTCACCGTAGGGATGGTGCCAAGTTTTCTCCAGACGTGACGCTTGGCATTCAGGCCAAAGAGTTCAATCTTTGTTTCATCAGACCAGAGAATCTTGTTTCTCATGGTCTGAGAGTCCTTTAGGTGCCTTTTGGCAAACTCCACGTGGGCTGTCATGTGCATTTTACTGAGGAGTGGCTTCCATCTGGTTTCAAACTTCTTCATTTTAAGATCAATCATGTCCAATCAATTGAGTTTACCACAGGTGGACTCCAAGTTGTAGAAACATCTCAAGAAAGATAATTGGAAACAGGATGCACCAAAGCTCAGTTTCAAGTCTCATAGCAAAGGGTCTGAATACTTATGTAACTATTTTCGCTTTTTCACTATGGGGTATTGTGTGTAGCTTGATGAGCAAGAAATGGAAATAGTCTACAGTACTGTGGAAAACAAGTTACATGAATGTTTAGCTGATTACAATTGGTTATCTTGCTTGAATTACATATTCGAAAGTATCAAATTGACATGAATTGGATTTGTGAATTCAATTGTCTCAAAGGCAGAGTACTACTGATTTATTCAACCAATAGCACCAATTCTTACGTGTCATAGAGTTAAAAGCATTCCACTTCTAAGTGTCACTTTCAATTAACTACAACCTTTAAAAATGTGCTATCATGAAAAGTGGCAGTCACTTCAAATCTGTGTACCCCCTTCCCATAATTTCAATTCCGGAAGCGCTGTTCGCTCATAACACACAATGCCTTTCCCAATATTTATGCACCTCCCTGAATTAGGTATTGTCTACACTCTCTTGTGCGCTTTGTAAGCCTTTAAGAATTTCAAATAGGGGAGACAAGTAAAACAAAAATGTTCTGTGTGATGTGATAATGCTTAATTCTTTCTAGACATAAATAGGACAGGGATAGACACTTGACAAGTTTTTTCAGAGGCGGACTGACTTCTGATGATGTCATTTGTTTGAATGTTTTCTTTCATTTCCCACAGGTAGAAGAAGTGTCAATAATTGGAAGAGTATAATTAGAGGAAGTTGGATCAAACTAAAAAGCCAAATTAATAATGTTAATGTGGAATAATTGTTTTTAATTGTTTTTAAAAGATGAGGAATAAGACTTCTCAAGAGAAAGGAAGTAGCTTGGAAGTAGGAAGTAGCACAAAGACATAGTTCAACATTTTTAACTCTTAATAAATTATGGTTTCCCATGTAAATAAAACATTTATTCCATTCTGGAAGAGCTCTAAAACTATCAAGTGAAGTGCTAAATAATTCTCACACTTTAAACGTGTTTGAAATCCCTTCCTCCCATGAGTCTGGGATTTACTAATTCATGTCATAGAAGCTTTTGTCATTTCCACAAAAGTGAGACAATTGTCAGAGTGCAGACAGACAGTTTTTCCAAAAGTGTTTGAGATTAATCATGAACTGTATTTTCCAACTTTTTAATTTCTATGTAATAATTTAGTAATTTCAATATATTAAGTATTTACACAAACATTCTGAACATAAGTACTCTACTATTTATTGTGTTATGAATGCATTCTTGTTGCACAGGGTCTCAAACAATGGCTCTGTCATGTCACCACATTTACTTTGCTAGGTCCTTTTCGCAAAAGAAGAAACTGTCACCTCGTCAACTTTGTTTCTGGGAACACTGAATACACTGAGTTTACCAAACATTAGGAACACCTTCCTAATATTTAGTTGCACCCCATTTTGCCCTCAGAACAGCTTCAATTCGTTGGGGCATGGACTCTACAAGGTGTCAAAAGCGTTCCACAAGGATGCTGGCCCATGTTGACTCCAATGCTTCCCACAGTTGTGTCAAGCTGGCTGGATGTCCTTTGGGTGGTGGACCATTTTTGATACACACGGGAAACTGTTGAGCTTGAAAAAACCCAGCAGTGTTGCCATTTTTGACACAAACCGGTGCGCCTGGCACCTACTACCATACCTCATTCACTTCAATATTTTTTCTTGCCCATTAACCCTATGAATGGCACACATACACAATCCATGTCTCAATTGTCTCAAGGCTTAAAAATCCTTCTTTAAACTGTCTCCTCCCTTTCACCTGGGGTGGCAGGTAGCCTAGTGGTTGGGGCGTTGGACAAGTATGTGTAAGGTTTCAAGATCGAATCCCTGAGCTGACAAGGTAAGAGTCTGTAGTTTTGCCCCTGAACAAGGCAGTTATCCCACTGCTCCTAGGCCATCATTGAAAATAAGAATTAGTTCTTAACTGACTTGCCTACTTAAATAAAGGTAAAACAAGTAATAATACACAATCTACACTGATTGAAGTGGATTTAACAAGTGACATTAATAAGGGATCAAAGGATTCACCTGGTCAGTCTATGTCATGGAAAGAGCAGGTGCTCTTAATGTTTTGTATACTCAGTGTATGTCAATTCTGAAAAGGTTCTTCAGAGAGCTCTATCGAGGGAGTATTTGACCCAGAATTGGAACGTTCTAGTCCAGATATGATCTCTCCGGGCATAGTAATGCACATCCTTTTTCATAATCCATTCAGATGTTGAATTTCCTTAAGAGTGGATCACACTCAACTCGAGCACTGCTGTGCATTGGTGTGACATATATGAGACAGACAAAGAGAGAAAAAGCTGTCAAGAGCTGAACAATTTAGAAAGAAAAGGTATGTTCACTGTAATGTATTCATATCATAATGGAAGGTGTGCATTTATGACACAAGTATACTCTGGGAATACAGTATGGTTAGTGGTTGTGACTATATGTATACTACATATGTACCATAATGCTGTGCATGTTCCCAAATCACCCAAAAGCATATTGGGTTTTCAGATTTGCAATTTGTGAGTCTCCTGCTCCTATTTTACGCATGCAGGATCTTAATTTGATCACCATGTTGCAGGAGAACTTTCCTGCAATGCAGGACATTTTAAACTTGTGGTTTATTTGAAGTTTAAAAGCTTCTGAACTTTGTAATTTCCACTTTGAAGTTTCAGACTTGATTTTCCCTCACAAAACAATGTATCAGCCAATACAAAAATGTCCAGTAATTCTGATCCACATAACAATTCACATTTCCTGTTGTTGTAGAATGATTTTCCAGCTGTAGCAAACTGGCTCAAAATACAGCTGTACAGTGAGACAGTCAACAAGCTAAATAACAAATCATAAGCAAGATATCTCACTTCCACCCTCCCTATGTTTTGTGCATGTCTGCCTCTGAACAAATGGTGGATTGGAAGAAAGGTGCATGCACTGTATGTGACCAATGTACAATTAGTGCTCTCTTGGCATTTTTCTGAGAGGTACTCATGTTATTCGTTTAGTCCTCACTACAATGCCTACACCAGATGGCCTTTCTCAGTTTAATTCTCACACAACCAGGCAGACTGTCACGATTCTCTTCTGAGGGGACAGACCAAGACGCAGCGATGTAGCCAGAATACATGATTTAATAAATCCACGGGAACAAGACGGAACAAAACAAAGAACGGAGAACGTAACGATGAACATAACTGAACAAACAAACACAGTTATGAACATACAATAACCCACGAACCCAGAGTGAAACCTACTAGCCTAAATATGGTTCCCAATTAGAGACAACGACAAACAGCTGCCTCTAATTGGGAACCATTACCCAACATAGAAATACGACACCTAGAATGAACAAACCCTACACAAAGACAAAACCAAAACGCTCCAGCCTGAAACTCGGGACTGGGCGTTACACAGACATTGTGGGTGTACACACACTCAAGGGGAATAAAGGGTATATTTTGAATGTTCCACTGCACCCTTCACCAAATTAGTCATAGGGAGGCAAAGGGTGGGAGCGTTATTAGAGTCAAATTAAAACCCTGCTGTTTTTGTAACCACATGAATAATTGAGGAATTTTATTGTCCATTACAGAGGCACCAGTTGTCCTGGTAACTCTTCACTGACCTCGACAGACAAAGCCTGCCTTGATGATACTGCATTTTAATAAAAGTACAAGACTAAACTGATGACATAAATAACGATTACCTCTCAGAATAATTCCAAATGAGCACTAATTCTACATTGGCTGTTGACACTTATAGCTGGAATCCTAAGTTTCTACATCTGTTTTTGGGCTAAATTAATGATATATAACCATTCATTCTTGAAGAATTATAAATGCCTCATGAGGTTATTTCAACTGTCAAACCCCATCATAACTCAAAATATAGGCTTTTTTTACTCCAATGTTGGTAAACAAAGTACATGTAAATGAACACTGTAAAGCCTTAAAACATGGTTAAAACTATAATTTTGATGTTATGGATGGTCAGTCCTTTTATCCATAGGTATGTCTACGTATTTGAGTATGAGAGCAAGGTCCTGTGTGGCCCAGTTGGTAGAGCACGGTGCTTGCAATGCCAAGGTTGTGGGTTTGAGTCCCACAGGGAACCTGTATGAAAGTGTAAGTATTCACTACTGTAAGTTGTTCTGGATAAGAGTGTCTGATAATATGTTTTTTAAATGTAACACTTCTCCAGGCCCATCCCTCAGCTTTTTACCAAAACACAGGCAGGGTGACCACTTTGTTATTGCTTCAATTAAGGATTCTAGCTTTAAGAGTCATGGCAAATGTAAAGGTAAAAGGAAGGGAAATGGCTAATTACTTGACAATGTTAGCCAAGTGTTCAGCATCCGAACCATTAGAGGTTACAGTGAAAAATTTACCAATAATGTCTCCATGGGGGGTTTGGATACTCTTGTGTTGAACACAAAATCGCTGACCAAATAACCAATGGATTCAGTGCAGCAGGTTCATGGTCTACTGTGCAATCCCGCACGACAAATGACTAAGTGCTGTTTTGTCGGACTATTATAGGCTTAGTTGCTCATTTCCATAAGTGTGACTCAGCAGAAAACATGATTCAAGAAGAAGTGCTTCCAAGTTTTGTTGATGTAAGTTTCCATTTTTGTAATTTTACATTTGATTTTCTCCTCTAAAATAAAATAAAAATGAAAAAAGACATGGTGCCTTCGGAAAAGATTCAGACCCCTTGACTTTTCCACATTTTGTTACGTTACAGCCTTATTCTAAAAATTATTAAAATGTTTTTTCCTCCTCTTCAATCTACACACAATACCCCATAATGACAAAGCAAACATTTTTGCAAATGTAATAAAATAAAAAAACTGAAATATTACATTTAGTATAATTCAGACCCTTTACTCAGTACTTTGTTGAAGCACCTTTGGCAGCAATTACAGCACTGAGTCTTCTTGGGTATGACACTACAAGCTTGACACACCTGTATTTAGGGAGTTTCTTCTCTGCAGATCCACTCAAGGTCTGTCAGGTTGGATGGGGAGTGTTGCTCCACAGCTATTTCTGGATCTCTCCAGAGATGTTCGATTGGGTTGAAGTCTGGGCTCTGGCTGGGCCCCTCAAGGACATTCGGAGACTTGTCCCGAAGCCACTCCTGCAATGTCTCAGTTTGGCCGGGTGGCCAGCTCTAGGAAGAGTCTTGGTGGTTCCAAACTTCTTCCATTTAAGAATGATGGAGGCCACTGTGTTCTTGCAGAAATGTTTTGTTAACCTTCACCAGATCTGTGCCTTGACACAATCCTTGGAGCTTGGAGCTCTACGTCTTGGAGTCTTGGAGCTCTACGGACAATTCCTTTGTCCTCATGGCTTGGTTTTTGTTCTCACAAGCACGATCAACTGTGGGACCTTATATAGACAGGTATGCGCCTTTCCAAATCATGTCAATTGAATTTACCATAGGTGGACTCCAGTCAAGTTACAGAAACATGTCAAGGATGATCAATGGAAACAGGATGCACCTAAGCTCAGTTTCGAGTCTCATAGCAACGGGTCTGAATACTTCTGTTTTTAATTTTTTATAAATTTGCTAACATTTCTAAAAACCTGTTTTCACTTCGTCAATATGGGGTATTGTGTGTAGAGTGCGGAGGATTGTTAGGTATCTAATCCAATTTAGAATAAGGCTTTTACGTAACAAAATGTGGAGAAAGTGAAGAGGTCTGAATACTTTCGGAAGGCACTTAATGCAGTAACAAATTAAAAGTTACTCATTCCAGGGTTTTTCTTTATTTTGATTATTTTCTACATTGTAGAATAATAGTGAAGACGTCAAAACTATAAAATAACACATATGGAATCATGTAGTAACCAAAAAAATTGTAAAACAATGTTTTTTTATTTTATATTTGAGATTCTTCCAAGTAGCCACCATTTGCCTTGATGATAGCTTTGCACACTCTCAACCAGCTTCATGAGGTGGCTACTTGGAAGAATCCCACCGTGAAGCATGTAGGAGGGGGTGTGGGGGTGCTTTGCTGTTGACACTGTCAGTGATTTATTTAGAATTCAAGGCAAAGTTAACTGGCATGGCTACCACAGCCTTCTGCAGCGATACGCCATCCCATCTGGTTTGCGCTTAGTGGGACTATAATATGTTTTTCAACAAGACAATGACCCAACACATCTCCAGGCTGTGTAAGGGCTATTTGACCAAGAAGGAGAGTGATGGAGTGTTGCATCAGATGACCTGGCCTCCACAGTCACCTGACCTCAACCCAATTGAGATAGTTTGGGATGAGTTGGACCACAGAGTGAAGGAAAAGCAGCCAACAAGTGTTAAGTATATGTGGGTACTCCTTCAAGACTGTTGGAAAAGCATTCCAGGTGAAGCTGGTTGAGAGAATGCCAAGATTGTGCAAAGCTGTCATCAAGGCAAAGGGTGGCTACTTTGAATAAAACACCAGTCTCAACGTCAACAGAAGAGGTGACGCCAGGATGCTGGCTTTCTAGGCAGAGTTCCTCTGTCCAGTGTCTGTGTTCTTTTGCCCATCTTAATCTTTTTATTGGCCAGTCTGAGATATGGCTTTTTCTTTGCAACTCTGCCTAGAAGGCCAACATCCCGGAGTCACCTCTTCACTTTTGACATTGAGACTGTTGTTTTGCGGGTACTATATAATGAAGCTGCCAGTTGAGGACTTGTGAGGCGTCTGTTTCTCAAACTAGACACTCTAATGTACTTGTCCTCTTGCTCAGTTGTGCACCGGGGCCTCCCACTACTCTATCTATTCTGGTTAGAGCCAGCTTGCACTGTTCTGTTAAGGGAGTAGTACACAGCATTGTACGAGATCTTCAGTTTCTTGGCAATTTCTCGCATGGAATAGCCTTCATTTTTAAGAACAAGAAAAGACTGACGAATTTCAGAAGAAAGGTATTTGTTTCTGGCCATTTTGAGCCTGTAATCGAACCCACAAATGCTGATGCTCCAGATAATCAATTAGTCTATAGAAGGCCAGTTTTATTGCTTCTTTAATCAGAACACAGTTTTCAGCTGTGCTAACATAATTTCAGAAGGGTTTTCTAATGATCAATTAGCCTTTTAAAATGATAAACTTGGATTAGCTAACACAACGTGCCATTGGAACACACGAGTGATGGTTTCTGATAATGGGCCTCCGTACGCCTATGTAGATATTCCATTCAATATCAGCCGTTTCCAGCTACAATAGTCATTTACAACATTAACAATGTCTACACTGATCAATTTGATGTTATTTTAATGGACAAACAATTTGCTTTTAGATCCAAAAACAAGGGCGTTTCTAAATTACCCCAAACTTTTGAACGGTGGTGTATATATATATATACACTGTATATTAGGCAGTGCATATTTGACCGGCAGAAAATAAATGGGGAGGACAGCAGTACACTAATCCAACGTTAACTGTTATGCCTTTCCCTGACCCTAATCATAACCTTAACCTCACTGAAACTACACCTAACTTTAACCTTCACCTAACCCTCAATCCTAAACCTAAACCTAACCTTAACCCTAACCTTAAAAATGTAGACTCCTATTCCTAACCTTAAACTTGTGGTATGCTGGTTGAATATACACTTAGATTAAGGTTCAGGTTAGATTATAGATTCATAATATAGATTGTAAGTGGAGGAGGAGCAAACCACTACAATTCAATACAGTATGTCTTTGTTTTCCTTTCTTCACATGTAGTAGTTAATCTCCTATACACTTGTGTAAAAATGTACTACTAACAATCCCCCACAGACCTATACAATATGTATGTGACTTTAAGAAATACCCTGTCAATTTGAGTGGAAAGTTGTAACTTCACTATAATTACTGGGAGCAGAAATCAAGTGCATATTATCTGATTCATCATGAGATTAGTAAAGAACGTTTTTTGTTACACAACTCTGCGGCGCTCCCGTGCAACACTCACAATATACTTTTAATCTCCTGAACTATCGTCTTAAAGGTTGTCTTATTAGATTCATTGATACTTTATGCAGTACAGTAAAAACAGAAGGCTTGCTATCGTTTGATCTTTGGCATGAAAAGCTTGCTAAGAACTGACAGATTGTTTAAAGGCGGAAAAAGAGTTTGCACTACTGTGTTAAACTGTATTGTGTGGTGTATGATACATAATGGAAAATGCAGGTAAAAGCAAACTTACTGACCCTTTCAAAATTGAAACTGACAAAACCATAAAAAATTATAGGATATAGTATTTTATTTTTTATCTGATATGTGAAATGATGTGGCATAATAGGTATGAGGTAGAAATTAAGATCATTGATCCTCACTGGGCAGTGAATCGCCCACAACTACATAAATTAGATACAGTTGAAACTCTCTCTCACTGTTTTAGTTTCCCAACTCCTTTACATTTCTAAATAATTTGTGGACATAGTCTCTAAGTTCACACTTCTAAATAATTCATATAGCAATACATAAAACTAAAAGTGGCTATCTCGGAACGTCCTTGCAAAGAACATTGAAGTCAAAACACTGAGAAATGGAAAAAAAATTGCCAACAAGGAAAGTCGTGTCTTTACTGAATTCAAGCAGATGGAAGAAAAATGTTGGGAGACGAGAAGTGGCTTCCCACTGGGCACAGATGTCAGTTCAACATTTAATTTTGATTTACATTTGTTTGAGATGTCTTCTAACCTGAATTCAATTATTTAGGTTAAAAGTTGGGTGAAAAAAATACGTATTTCCATTACTTTGATTACTTTGATGAGTTCTCAAACTCTGAGTGACCCACACATCAGTAAGCATTGCAGTGTACATGATGACGTCACTGCTGTAATCAGTTCAGTGCAGTCATCTTACTCCTGAAGTGTACACTAGATCACTACATTTAACAAATCTAAAAGCATTGGATTGGTGGAGACATGGGCTAGAGGGAGTTTCCAACATAGTTCTTGTCATAGCCTTTCAAATCAGTGAAGGGAAGTAAACAAGTGCACACTGAGAAGAAGGAGAGATAATTGGGACATTGGCCCTACAATATGTTTACCCCTCCATTTCCCTTGAACAGTCATGCTGGGGAAGAAGACATTGATTCCCTAGGAGATATTGTTTCTGTATGAGAGTCTGGATAATCGCTGGAAAAGCTGCATTAATCTGCTTGGTTCTGCGTAACAAGGAACTTTATTGCAGGGTGCAGAGTTTTGATCAGTGATCATTTTGACAAATAGCTATATTTCACAGATGTTCCCATCTTTCGAATTTGGGAAGGGAAGGGGACATTTGTCACATAAACTTGCCCATAACTTGAAAGAGAGGGGGGTCTGCCCCAGGAAGGGGTCTGCCCCATGTCTGCCCCAGGAACTTAATCGAGCATCTGACGCAATTACGCAATATTTTAGTTCTGTGTTTCCAAGATAACCTTCCACTTCATCCCTGGTCATGACTGACAGATGGTGACATGACATATGGAAGTGTCATGAAGGTTCATGCTGGAGAAGGTTCTGGCAATTGAACCAGAAGCCTGACTATAATAGGAGAGGAAGTGAACGTGGTCTGCATTTATTGTAATGGAAATGCAGCATGTACAGTACATTGCGTGCATTAAGTAACCAGACAACATTGAGGAGGACATTGAGACTTGAGGAACATAGCAGAAGTACTCTAGCACAGTTTACCGTTTGCTTTTAGTGTCTACCCGTGAAAACACACTTGTATGACGTGATAGACAACTTAAGTAATCAGCCTTTTCTTTTTAAGATCAGTTTCAAAGTTTTGTACCGTATACACTGAGTGTACAAAACATTAGGAACACCTTATTAAAATTGTGTGTCACCCCATTTTGCCCTCAGAACAGCCTCAATTTGTTGGGGCATGGACTCTACGAGGTGTAGAAGGTGTTCCACAGGCTGGCCCATGTTGACTCCAATGCTTCCCACAGTTGTGTCAAGCTGGCTGGATGTCCTTTGGGTGGTGGACCATTCTTGATACACACAGGAAACTGTTGAGTGTGAAAAGCCCAACAGCATTGCAGTTATTGACACACTCAAACCGGTGTGCCTGGCACCTACTACTATACCCTGTTCAAAGGAACATAAATATTTTGTCTTGCCCATTCACCCTCTGAATGGCACACATACACAATCCATGTCTCAATTGTCGCAAGGTTTAAAAAACCTTATTTAACCTGTCTCTTCCCATTCAGCTATTCTGATTGAAGTGTATTTAACAAGGGACATCAATAAGGGATAATAGCTTTCACCTGAATTCACCTGGTCAGTCTATGTCATGGAAAGAGGTGTTCCTAATGCTTTATACACTCAGTTGCATGTGACTATGTTAAATAAGCTAACAACTACATGAAATTCCCTTCGATGTTGCTATTGATATGAAATTCAGACCCCCCAGAATTGACCCTGAATTAATGTGCAGTTCATTGAGTTTCGCTTTTGACAATCTTTGTCTTTAGAGACAGTGCATTTGTGTTACGTACCTCTGAAGTTTCATTTAACCCTCTCATCCACTGTAGACCATAAACTGGTAAAAGCTGAACTGTACAATTCAACAAGGTTGGTCCTTCCAATGATAGATTAGAGAAGGACCATGGGATTGGGAAAATAGAAGATCGATGTAGGCAGACAGCCTTGTAAATTGATTGGGAAAGAAAGGGCAGTTCAATGGACAAAGACTTCGATGATTGAACCTTTTGTTTGATGAGTCATATGATAGTATTACAGTGGTCAAGACTCTGGGGCTTGCCTACGGAGCAGCAAGGGGAACTGCCCCTCCCTACCTTCAGTCAGCCTTCGTCTCTTGTCCCTTCCTCCCGCTCAGCCAGTCATATCTCTACTCTGTCCTGGCACCCAAATGGTGGAAGGAGCTTCCTCCCAATGTTAGGGCAGCAGAGTCACACTGCCCATCTCCCGGAAACCTCTTAAAACCTACCTCTTCAAAGAGCATCTTCATTAATGCCACAACACACTTGCCTTACGTGAACTAACACTTGGATTAGTCTTTTCTGACTAGCTCTAACTTTGCTGATAGCTACTTTTGAGGATTCAAATGTTTGCCTTACTATGACCGTGATATGTGGTAGTTGCTCTTGATAAGAGCGTGTGCTAAATTACGAAAATGTAAAAAATATATATATTAAAAGCGGATTAACATACAGACACAACCTGTTATGTCAACAGAGAGCAAAGAGGTTTGAGGAACAGATGAAGATCAAGCTAGTATGCTAGATCAATACGATATTTATTTCTAAAGCCACAAATATGATGGAAATCTATAGTTGAATCAATGTTTGTAGAGGCTACAGTCAGTCCATCAATGTAACTGCCGGGACAGGAATTAGCTCCACTGACATTCATGTATATTCACAGAGATCTGCCGTCATTGATCAGTCATAATGACGAGAGACATCAGACATCAAAGCTTTTGTGTCCTCGCTCGCCTAATCACGGCATGATCACTATCCGTGTGAAATATTATTCCCCTTTTTCTCTTCGACCTGGTCTGGCCATTTGAAGATAACGGACTCATAAAAATGGGCTCGTATTGACCGAAATGACTTTAAGATAGAATGGAAAATTCCTAAAAGTTGCCTTTTCTGATCTTGTGTGTCAGTAACTCCTGTAAATTTCCAATCACCATTATCAGGTCTGTCTCTTTGTTCTGGGGCTAATGCACTCTGACTGGTTCAAAGCAATGCTAATCAGCCCTCATGTGGATGTCAGGAGACCAAATACAACTTATGAGCTGCACTTCATCTGCCCAACTCAAACATTGGTCGAGGCCTGCCCGGATCTCCCACCAATACAGAAAGTAAAGTTGACCTTACCAGGGTGAGTGAGAAAGAGAGAGAGATGGAGTGAGAGAGAGGGAGAGAGCTGGAGAGAGTGAGATAGAGTGAGAGAGCAGGTAACAATGGATACTGATGGAATGGCAACAGGAAAGCTTGGTTTTGCAATTCATAGGTTAACTCCCATTCAATAGATGTTACTGTTGGAGACAGAGCACCCCTATTCTCCCTAGTAAGTGGTTCCTTCCGAGTTGCATGGTGCAAATAGATGCCAGGGCGCTAGATACTCTAGTGCGTGCAGAACTGTCAGTGGAGAAGGAGAGAGAGTGTAGAGTGACACACCACAGTGTTTGATTTGATTTTAACTGCCAGTGATGGGCAGGAGGTATCTTTGTAAATGAGTTTAATCAAGCTATGTAGCCTATTGATTCCTTCTTGATGAATATATGAAACTAAAATGTTCTGTTGTTTTTCTGTAATTCTAGTCACCTAGCAATTTTATGAAGTTGGCTTTAGCCAGCCAGCCAGCTAGACAGGTTCCCAAACTCATAACTAGCTACCAAGCCATTTATGGCTGTCAATCAAGTTAGAGTAGCTTGTCTAACTATCTTCGCTGGCATGCCTGCTGGCAAGGTTGCTAGATTTTAGAAAAGCAAGCAGTTACTAAATGTATTGAATAATACTCACAATCCTTTCAATCTTTAACCCAATTCTTTTTAGCAGAGATGCAGAGAAGCAAATGTAGTTTCGTTTAAAAAATGACCACCAGTCAGGAGGATACAGACAGATCAAGATGTATGCTTAGATATGCAGAAAAATACTTGGTGTAAATGACAATTGAACAGGTAAAGAGACATGCTTAGATAACCTACGCAGACGAATACTTGGTGTAAATGACAATTGAACAGGTAAAGAGACATGCTTAGATAACCTACGCAGACGAATACTTGGTGTAAATGACAATTGAACAGGTAAAGAGACATGCTTAGATAACCTATGCAGAAAAATAGACATATTTTTGTCATAGAATTAGGCATGACTCTAGATTTCAGAAAAAAACTGTTTCAAAATGCTAAATGCTCTAACTCCTCACCCCCCCAGCCTTCCTGAGGTACTCGGTACCCCTTTTAAAATAATGGTTGGAGTACAGTAGATTACGACCATGTTGTTAGCCATTTTACACTAAGTGCCTATTATGCTGTGTAGTTACACTGTAAGTACTCATGGTAGGCTGATTTGACTCCCAAGATGAGCCTGTAATGGGCTCCCGAGTGGCGCAGCGGTCTAAGACCCGGGTTCGATCCCGGGCTGTGTCACAACCGTCCGTGATAGTGAGTCCCATAGGGAGGCGCACAATTGGCCCAGCGTTGTCCGGGTTAGGGGAGGGTTTGGCCGGGGGGGCTTTACAAAGTAGGCCGTCATTGTAAATAAGAATTTGTTCTTAACTGACTTGCCTAGTTAAATAAAGGTTGAATAATGGCTAAGTGCATTGGGAGGTTTGAGGATGGGTGGGGAGGGAGCACTGAAACCAGAGCAGCAGGTGATTCTCGCCAAGGTGACTTTAATCAAGCCCCACAATTCTGAGGCACACTGAGCTGTCCGTTGAGGGTTAAAATCAGTCTCCCTTGGGGGGGGGGTTGACAGAACAAATGCATCTTGAACAATGAGTCCAGGTCGATCCAGCTGGGTTTTTTTCCCGTATAGACAACGGAACAGAGGAATCATTCACCCATGGAACCCGTGTCCCAGTCGTCCCCTTTGAGCCAGGCGCCTCCTCCTAATCATCGTCCATCCATCTGTCTGTCCGTGGAAAAATTGATGCGCTTCTGGGTGCCAGCGAGCAAAGGGCCTTTGCTGAGTTCCCATCCAGTTCTGTTCGCGCCAGGACAAACTTGATTTGACCAGAGGGAGGCCGTCGTGATTGATGATCGCATCGCATATCTTCGGCCACAGCAATCTGGCCAAGCCCCCTACCGCTGTGTGTGTGTTAACGTAAAGAAGGTGTGTGTGCATGTGTGGGTGTGTGTGTACGCGCAGGGAACGTGTGTGTGTGTGTGTGTGTGTAAGTGAGATAGCAAAAAGCAGAGACTCCGGGTCCAATCTCCCAGCATTCAGTTCTGTTTCACAACCATTTGACAGGCTAAGATCCAGCCGGGCTTTTCTTGTCCACCCCGGGAAACGGTACAGAGAACAACATTGTTAAATACACTACAAAATGCCTGCAGCTCTTCCTCACACACAGACAGGTTATTCTATAGACTCTTAGAAAGTGGTAGCAATCAGCTCGGAAAGAAAGCCCTCCATGCCTCTGAGACTGAGCCAGAAGCATACACTCCACGGAGCTTCTCTCCCTCTCTCTTTCTCTTAAATGTCAGCTCCCATGATGTCTCTCAGAAAACATCAAAGCTCTTATCACATTCTCGACTCCATCACAACCCTATTTTACTGTGAGGTTTAAATTCAGTCCATATACTGTATACACATAGACATCAGTGATGACATGACAGATATGGCATGTGATGTGGTGCATATAGAACTGGGAGAAAAATCAATGACGTAAGGTTTCTAACAGAAACAGTGGGGCTGTGGAATCACTATAAGTGAAAGGAACGAAGTACACTGTACAAGAAGCCAATGCATGGAGCTCCCTCTCCTGGCCCATCTGGGGTAGAGCAGGTTGGTGCCGTCTCCATCTCAACACTCCTCCAGGTAATTCAACTGAATTTCCTCGTAAAATTGTAATTGTCATTTTTTGGCTGACCTGACAAAATTCACATAGAAATGTGAGTTATAGATTTGTCATTCTCATTGAAAGCAAGTCTAAAAAGCAGTAGATCTGTTCTATGTGTACTATTTCTATGCACCCATTCTTACATTTAGTTTTTGTGTCTTTTACTTTTGATTTTGTACACCAGCTACAAACAGCAGGAAATACAATATTTTTGGTTATGGAAAATATATTTCACAGTGGTTAAGATGGTACAATGATTCTCTACACTGTACTTGCTTGTTTCGTCACATACTGAAATTAGGTGAACTATTTGAATTTTAGCAACCAGGAAATGGCAGAGCGATTTCTGCATAGTGCACCTTTAAGGTTTAGAATCCCGAAAGGTGGCAAAATGGCGACCAACCAGATAATTTACACTGTTGAATAATGAATATACATGCCAAGTTTAGGCCAACTATATCAGTTTATTTTTGCTGGGGGTTATTACTTGATAGCTCTCGGCTCTATTAATGTTGGAGTCCCTGATTTATCTGCTAATGCCACCTTGGCCCATCCATAAAGGTGACTCCCCGGTACAGACAGCAAAATGCACTGTCACCCATTGTTTACAACGCAAAGAGGTCACAGATTTCACTGCCTGTGGAAACAGATGGTTTTTAACCCGTTCCGCCTCACCCCCGATTACTTCCCAACACCCGGTCGTAAAGCAAAGTGTATCTTCAGACACATGTATTGCTTGATGAGAATTCGTGCTTGATTTTTTCTTCTTCATGTATTACGGGAGTAGATGTCATAAAGCAAGTTACATGTATAAAATGTGTTAAAAGTCTTTCATCAGACAATGTATCGCTGTTGGATCTGTGCACTTGTATTATGATTGGGGGTAATTCCATTTCAGCGCAGTTAACTCAAGATGTACATTTCAATTCCAATTTTCAGCACCGAAAGGTATTCTTCCTGAATTGACCCCAAATTTGACTTAAATCTTAAAAAAGTGTATCCAACCAGCGTATCACCGTACCATAAACTGCAACTGTTCTTTGGTTTCTCTCCTATGACATCATTGTTTTTCATTATCTCATTGATGTCTGCTGGGCCATTTTTTTAGATTTCACCCAGATAGACTGAGGTGTAGGACTGACTATACTACCTTTTCCCATCACGCACAATTTCCCAACTCTTTCATCATTCTAAATGTGTCTAAATGGGTCTGGGGAAAGAATAAGCGGCAATAACCGTATCTTTGTGTTGGTAGTGGAGTGGGAATCTTTGATGATTTTTCCTCGCATGAAATGTATTTTCAAATACCTTTGTGGAGGCCAATTAAGGTTGACTATTTAATTAGGCATAAGGGCATTCAGCAATAACCGGGACGCTGCTGATCAATGAGATGACTGAGTAGCCTTCCTTCAACGTCAGCCACGTAGGAAAGAGGCATAACTTCCCCTTCAGGTGCCGTTCCGTTTACTTGCACAGAGCAGAGGCCATTGGCCAGAATACTTTATCATCAAGCAAAGACAATACGATTGCTCGATGCATTTGGAATGTGTATTTGGTTTTGTTGCCTGTGAACATCTATGTTTGTATAAATAATTTTCTTGTGTAGATATTTTTTTCTTACTCAAGTCCATCAAGGGACGTCTTTTATAGATACCATACAATGTGTTGCATTATTCAATCATGGCAAGAGTACCTCTGAAAAAGACATGGACATGTTTGTTCATACATTAACAACCTGCACCAAGCGACCTTGTCAAGAAATTCAAATCTCTTGGAGTCATGGCTAAGGTGTTGTCTTGATGGTCGCGGGACCGGGGTTTGAGTCCCGGTCGGGGATACCCTCCAAATTCACTACATTTGTGTGGGATGGTGCCTATGAGGCCATTGGAGAGACCTTAACCCAACACCTAGTGACCTCGTGAAAAGGTTTGAATCTCCATGTCGTAGCGTTTAAGGTGTTGTCTTGACTGTCACTGGTCCCGGGTTTGAGTCCCGGTCAGGGCTACCCACTGAATTCACTGCAATACTTAATTGTTTCAATGCAAGTGGCTTCACCTGTTACTGTATGTAACATCTTGATTTATCCGGAGGACAGGTTGATATATAACTTGTATCTTGACTCTGGAGTTTGTGACAGTCAACCATCGTCAGCTTAACTCCACTGTTGTGCCATTTACCTGTACAATTGGTGCTAAAACACCCCATTTAAAACATGCCCTGCCATCAAAACACAATACAGATTACAGAGCAAAAGCACTTTATTCTATGAAGCTGTCTTTGCTCAATACCTGTCATAGCTGTAACACTTTTCTTGAGAAACTGCAAGCTAGCTGAGTTAATCAAACTTTTTGGGGGAAAACAAGCTATGACATCTTTCCATACCACCAAAATGTTTACTCGGAAATGATGAAACCTTTCTCTCTCTATTCATTTCTGCTTTAATCCAACTGATCTACAACATACCCCCCGGGGCACACGCAAATAAAGGGAAACTTGTGTTCTACTTTGGAGACTTTCAGAGTCTTGCCACTGAACTAACGTCAAAATGCACGGAGGCCTCAGAGACAAACGCGCAAAACATATAAATGCCCAATTACAGTAGCTTCAAAGAGAGACACAATAAAAAATTAATAACGGGGAGGCATCAAGTAATCCACAATGGCTAGGTTATGTAAGTGGCCTAAATAAAGAGAACAGACAGGGGTTTTGTTTTCATACGCGTTGCTTGAGAGCAAAAAGGGGGTGTAGGGATGGGAGGGGGGGAGGGGTACAAGAGGGACTAAGCATTGTGAAGACAACACACCACTCTCTCTCAAAGACCTCAAAGTAGCTCCTCCCTCAAGATATCAACCCAATGCACTCTGACGTCAACTCGTTACCTCAATTCAACTTCAAGACTGCAGACTTTTGAGTATTTCCACAAAAAAACAGCTCATCCCAGGACGACACAATGCATATTCTGTGTAGTACTACAAGCCTCATTTCAGCTATAGCATAATGTCTGTGGACACAGAAATTGGGTGGATGTGAAAACAGGGTGAGAATAAAATATGCCATTCTGCACTATTTCTGACTAAGGATCAATATACTGTATAACATCCCACAGAACCCAAATATAACATAGAGATAACAGGAGAGGGTGATGGGAATCATTAGCTGGTTGGCGTTAGCTGAAGGGCATTATCAAGAGACATGATGTAATGCAGGCTAGCTTGTGTGGTATTTGAATATTCACAGAGAATTAGGTCTGTCTCTTCCACTAGCTGTCGTTACTCCAAAAAGAAGAGCAAATAAAAGAAGAGATAGGTTACCGTCGTATCCTCAGAGGAAGTGAGGAGTTCTTGTTCATAACATTGGAGAGTGAACGAATAGTGAATTAATGGTCAATTTGCTCAAGACAAATGATGAATATTGCAGAACACTGAAGTCACTTCAATATTAATATTGGGAGCTACAGGGAAAACACTTGCCCTGAGCCATGAAATGAATCAGTAACAGATGCATGTCTGTGTCATTTTGTATTAGTCTTTGGTGGCACAAATTGGTTTAAGTCTGATAGAAATTAAATGAACAGGTTTTCTACTGCTTATTCATGATATATTACATTAACAGATAAGGACTCCTCGCAGTTTGTTATATCATTGTAGTATACCAGGTTGGTCACAGACACTGTGGCGGGATCAGAATCTATCATTCCCCTTCTGAGTTTCGAGACAGATTTTGTCACCATTTCAGATAGTTATATTATGGGTATTTTCTGACTCACATTGGGAATGATTATAGAGCAAACTGATTTGATTTACTTTTTATGCACCGTTGTCATCTGTGGGAAACTTGGTAATCCATTTCACCCAATCTGATAAGTTTGACATGGTTTAACTATCAAGGGAAAGCCATTCCTAGCTTGGACCTCGGGAAATCATTGAACATGATCTGAAATGTATAATTTGAAGTATGATTTGTGGTCAGTTGTCTAGTAAGAGAGAGATTATATTTTCTGTTGTATCAGATGGTATAGAGTATAACATAACTACACAAAATAAAGCTATACACTGTTTGATTGTATCGAACGTCCATGCATTTAATTTGGGATATGATGCCTATGATCCCATGTAAAATATGTTGTTTATTGTAAGCATTCACTGCTGAACCCATTTTTTCACACATATAACGCTACCATAATGCATCAGTTGAATAACTTGCCAAGGTCTCCAGGCTTGCATATATACCCTCTTGTCATGTTCCCAATAGGGATACCTCTGTGCTATTGTGCTGCTGTTGATAGCCCAAGCAATGAGTCATGACAATAACACAAATCATGCTTATCCCAGGGGGCATGAGTCTCCATCACGGCTCCTATTCCTGCAAAGATAAACAACCTGCAATAGCTTTAAGTCTCTTCAACACAATACAGAGTAGATGGAAGTGTCCAAATGGGGTTTATTATCTTGCTTCTGTATTGCTTTGTTAGAGATAATTAGCATGGAGTACTAGTGGAATTGTCTCTTTAAGTCTTCTTGATATGCCATGTAATCTATGCCATTTAACAGCCGCTTTTATCCAAAGCGATTTACAGTCATACGTGCATATGGGTGGCCCCAGCGGGAATCAAACCCACAATCCTAGCATTGCTAGCGCCATACTATACTAACTGAGCCAGGACCAAATCATGACTGAAGCATCAGTGCTAAGACGTACCATGATTGACAGTTGTTCCACTGTTTTGCTTAGGTTACGTAAGTGTCTCTATACTATAGCATCCAATTACTCGAGCTGTCAAAATGGGGCACCTAGGCTCACAGATGCATGGAATTGCGTCATGAATACCTGTTATTTTTATCATTCACCAGTACTCATGCAGAGAGGGTATAAGACACTGGGAACGCAGACAGCGTTGGGTCGACCCAAATCCTTGCAGTGACAGCCTGTAATCTTCTGTCTTGAGAGAAAGGTAAAAAACCTGTTTGATCTTTTGACTGAGGATTATGGAACGAATGGGAGAAATAGGTGAAAGGAGCTCTATACGTTTGGTGTAGTCTCTCCTTGAATAAAAAGCCACTTTTCTTGAGCCATTACACCTTACATTACCCAGCACAGATCTAAATTACATTTGACAATAATATTTGTTGTCATATCAGTTGTAATGAGAGTAGAAAATGACAGTTACATCCCCACTATATTATGTCTCAGCTTAGTCAGTCCTCAGAACCAGAAGTGATGTAACCTATCATAAGTAAATGAGATTTATAACATCGACGCAGTTGTGTCAACTTGTTAGAAGTAAGTCGATTTTTCTGAACCAGTCCATAGAGTAGGAGCCCATCTCCTGTTTCTGTAGCATGAGGCAGCTTGACAGGGCGATAGACTAGCGCCCCTGCAGGACCAGGGTCAGTTGGTGTGGTCCATTCCTGGGCCCATAACTATTTATATTCTACAAAAACACATGTTGCAATGCTATTACTTCACAATGTTAGCTGCAATGTACATTTTTGGAGACCAAACCAGGTCAGTGAGTTTAGCATGGCAATTATGCGACTGCGAAGTAGAACTGCTCTAAATGAATTGGACGATGACGTCGTCATGTAAGCACTAATCCCTGAATGAAACCCCATATCAAACATAAGCATCCATGTCCTTTTGTCAGTATGTTTAGTGTGCAAAGGACCACGAGTGGGTTCTGGTGAACGCCTCCATTGCCCATTGAACACCTAAGCTTCCCAATGAAATCCCCCTGCTTACGCTGCATCCCAAAAGGAACCCTATTCCCTGTATAGTGCACTACTTTTGACCATGGCCGATAAGGAATAGGGTGCCATTTGGGATGCATAGAGAAAGCTGTCGCAGGCCTTCCTCCTCGAGACACGCTCCTTTCCAATTATGAAGAAATATGGAAGGGAGACAGCGACTGTCACAGGTCCCCCCCCCTCCCGTCTCCCTCACCTTCCCCACAAAATTTCATTTTAATTAATCTCTGGCAGAAATCGGCAGCTCGGCGACACGCGACACACATCACGGGCCCCTGAAGTACATCCAATTTTCTGTCTCAATAGGCATTAAATTAGCAAGAACATTTCCACTGTCGTCACCCCTGCGCACATAACAAATGGAATACATTTGGCGACGTGACATAATGGAGCGCTAACAAATGACTCGCTTGCGTGGACGTTGGGAGGGAGACAGAGCAGGTGAATCACTACCTTGGGCGCTCTGTCATGTAGTCGCTTAGGAATTCGAAATGTGCAGAAAGGCAGATTTGGGGATGTGGAATGGAATGTGAGGGAGACTTTCTGCTTTCTGTGGATTCATGTGGATATCTTCCAGGGCAGTGATGTCATGTTTGATTTTAGAGAACGTCAATGGACTCTTTTTTGGGCTCGTACCCATGGATGTTCTGAAGTAATAGTGTGTTTTACCTTTTCGATTATGACTGCCTCAACTACAGTGTAATGTTCTGGCTGACTGCCAAGCTTAAAGAGCCCCTAAAAAGCAGCTTCTTGATTTGAAAACAACCTATACGGCATCGATATGAGTCCAAAACATTTATTCTACCGTCAAAATTGACTACAAAGTGTAAATAAAAGGTGGTGTGTCATAGAATGAAGGGTACCGTAACAGTTTTATTTGGTTTGGGTTTATTTAAATCCTGCCCACATGCCTACAGCTGGTAGCACCCAAGTAATCATCAATTTAGAGCACAGCTGCACACAACCCGATCAATTTGGTCAATTTGGTTTGACATTCGATATCCCTGTAGGACCAGTTAGAGAGGAACCATCAGTAAATTACACAATGTACATTTGTCAATATAAAAAAATGTCAATACCTCCAAATTTCAATTACCTAAAAACTAACTATAAATTGTGGAAATGCATATACACATATTGAAAGCATTTAATGAGATAACTAAAAGATGTGAAAAATGAAAATTTTGTTTCATCTACAGTACATTGTGTAATTTATTGACGGTCCCTAACTAGCCCCAGAGATAAGCTATCCAATGTCAAACCAACTTTGCCATAACTGCACACCAGCTGGCTGAAGCTAATTGGCAAAATAAATTGGCTAGCGCTAGCTAGCCTAGGCGACTTCAAGACACAAGGCCTAGTTAGACTGTATCGAGTTATCGAGAAGGGTGATTGACCGTAACCTGTGTACTGTTTTGGCAGAGTGAATGTACAAACGCTTGCCATGTGTGAACATACACACACACAAGAGATACCCACATTAAATCACTCCCCCAAGACTCCTTTCGTTTGGCTTCAGTCATGGCTGCTGCATTAATGACCAAGCCGAAAAACAAAGCCAAATCAGGAAGGGCTGAAACTCATCGGCTAAAAGTCGAATTGCTAGGGGGCTGGCCCATATGGGGAGAAATGTAGAGAAAATGGCATGGCACAGCTTAAAAACAACTGTCGCTTTCAAACCAGGTATTTCTTGGCTAATTGAGGTAAGACAGTAATTCTGCTCATAGATTATGCATGCATGTATGAACTAAACATTGATACATCCAGCCCAAAACGGGAGGTTTTAAAAATGTTGCTCGTCTGACTCTGAATTTGATTTGTGTAAATTGATTTCATTTTTGAATGCAACACATGGTATTATTGGCACATGTGAGTGTTTGCTGCATTTAGAATATCATTTTAGAAGTAATGTTTTTTCTTTTTGATTTATTTGTCACACAGATTGATAGTAGGGTTGATTAAGTATTCAATCCACTGGGAACACCAAAGTAGTGTCTATAAAGGGAAAGGGGCCATTGATTAGCATGTGGTATGGGTGCGTCCCAAATAACACCCTATCCCCTACATAGTGCTCTACTTTTAACCAGGGCCCACACCCTATTCCCTAGATAGTGTGCTACTTACTTTGACCAGAGCCCTGTGGGCCCTGGTCAAAAGTAGTGCACTATATGTGGCATAGGGTTTTATTTGTGACACATACTAAGTTTCTGGAACTCTTAGAACTGTTACAATCATCCAATGTAGGCTACTCTCACTCCCTCCGATGTGATACGGCACAAACAGAATATGACTTTGTCATACGATCCTAAAAAGTCACACTGTCTATGCACAGATGAACAAAAGGACGACAGCTCATTTCAAATGCATTACATGTGCACACACACTTCCCTTACACAGTAGAAACTTCCATTCCTTAACCACATGCTCTCCAGTCGGCACACATCAATGTCTGATACTAACAACTCTGCTCTATATTCAGAAAGATACCGCATATATCATTAAAGTGGTAATCTGGGATTTAAACAATAAAGTGGTCACCCCACCATTTTGGGTTAACAAATGAGGGATGGAGCTGGAGAAATGTAACCACTCTCAAATTCAAAGACTGAGCTATGGATGCAAGGACTAACCATCTATTTGATGAAAATAATAGTTTTAAAGCCATAGAGCTATGCAAATTTAAAAAATCTAAAAGTTGATATACCGATCCCAAATTGCCCCTTTAAAAAGGAACAACCGTCCTCTTTCGTACAACTTTGAAAGGGTGGATTCAAAATGACATTTCTAGTTCTTCTACGCTCGCGCTCTATGGCCGTTGTGTTGCGCCCAACAAAATGGACACTATCTTACACTGTGTAATCCAGGTCAGGCCTCATCCAAACCCTTGATCTGCTCACTCTTTCCACCGATCCCTTTGTTCATGGTGTCAGCATGCTTCAGATGGCAGCTGTGTGTGTCTACGTGTGAGCGGACACCTAATGAGGGATTCACGACTAAAGCTTGTGTGAGGATAGCGCTAGATTGCACAGGTGAGGTATCCTATCAGAGCACCGCACGGTTGGATATAGTAGCATGTGGTACATTAATTTCAAATCATTGCTGGCGTATTGAAAATGTCATTTTTGTCACTGTTTGATTGAAAGGTGTCATGAATGCCCTAGTAGACCTATACACCCTTCAAGTAAAGTGGCACCGAAATTACTGCCCGACTTTACATTAAATAGGTACTTACGTACTACTCACTGTGCAACTTTGTGTATATAGTAGCCAGTTACAGTATAATTATAGGCAGTTCCACCATTAGTTACTCTAAGGCCCATGTGTCATGATTAACTTATTTGGTCATATTCTTGATGGTTATTGATCTGTATTTACATTATTGTAGCCATTGGAGAAGGTGTGGTCCATATAGAAGTTTTGATGGAGCTGTCCATTCAGCACTGTAAATAGCCTGAGCCTGGTCAGGGCCATGGACAGCACCTTATGAATCAATCCCGATAACAATATTTGCGGTCTTAGTTGGTCTTGGTCTTTCCAGCTCATCGGGCTCTGGTACTGTATCATTAACGAGCACTGTGATCCTTCACCATTTTTGAAATATCAAGCATCTTTTCTGTACTATTCGCCATTTGTTAGGCTTTTATTCAGTGTTCTCTTAAATGACTAATCAAATCAAATGTTATTTGTCACAGACACATTTTACACCAGATATAAAAGGTGCAGTGAAATGCTTAGGTGCTAGCTCCCATATTATTGCAGCACAATATCAATATAAATAACAATCAAAAGTAAAATAAAAAATAGTAAATAGAGGAAGATAGTATGCATAGTAATGAAACGGATATGTGCACAATAGAATATACAGTATAAATGATGAATGTGCTAGTTGACTGTGTAACAATTATAGAGTGGATCGTGTCTTGGTCGTGCAGTTGAATTAATTGTATATATATATAGAACAGCAGAGTTTTGTGTGTGTGTGTGCGTGCTTGTGTGTAAGGTTTGGATGTGTAGAGATTCAGTACAAACAGTATCTAACTTGCAAATAGTCTCTAATAGTCTCTAAGGTGCAGGTCCGAGCAGGAAGACAGCTAGGGTTAGCTGTTTTGGTGGAAGCTGTCTCGGAGCCTGTCGGTCTGAGACCACAAGATGCTCTCGACGGTACAGCTGTAGAACTTATTGAGGATCTGAGGGCCCAGATTTCTGCAGTCGCCTGAAGTTGAAGAAGCGCTGTTGCGCCGCCTTCTCCATGATGTCGGTGTGATTGGTCCATGCCAGGTCCTCTGTGATATGCGCGCAGAGGAAATTGTAACTTTTGACCCTTGCTACTGCAGTTGCATAAGGAGGTGTTCAGACCCAGGGCTCTGAGCTTAATAAAGAGCTTGGAGGGGACTATATGGGGTTGAAGGCTGAGCTGTACTCAATGAAAAGCATCAATGAAAATCCTTCTCTTGTCCAGGTGGGATAGGGCAGAGTGTAACACAATGGCGATTGCGTCGTCCGTGTCAAATCATTGCTGGCGTATTGAAAATGTCATTTTTGTCACTGTTTGGTTGAAAAGGTGTTATGAAAAGGTGTCATGAATGTACTGAAAAATAACTAAAAAATAAAATAAAATATTATTAAGTAACTGGTTCCACAACTTTTTTTTACTCAACTTTTGGTCAAAGTGTACCTGATCTTCACATTTTTAGTTGACCCAAACTCCAACATGAGAAAACGTACGCAAAAATCATGTTTGCTCAAATTGTCTCATGTTCATACAACTAACAACACCCCCAAAAAGAAAAGGCTGTGGAACTAGTTACACACACTGCTTTTAACATACAATGTTTTCAACTTACATATTTGACACACATTAACATTGTGCATGTTCATTTATACAGTAATTAATATTCAACATGTCGTCACCTGCTGCACCATCATGTCTGTATCAATAACTGATATCACCTGTATTGCTACACTTTGAACTTCAAAGTAAATCTCAGCTCTGTTAAAAGAACACTCAAGAAAAAATATTTTATTTATCATAGTGATTAAGGAGTAAGATTAAAACAGAGTAATATGCCCGGCAAACATTAAACAACTTCACAGAAAAACCTACAAAATAAGTCAATCAAATCAATGATGAGAGAATGGTCCGATTAACTGATAATTGACACAGATATGGTGGTGTAACAGGAATATTGGAATGCCAAAATGCTGTGAGTTCAAATCCCATTTGGGGAAATGTTGAATAATTAGTACTGTATAAATGAACATGCACAATGTCAACATGTGTCAAATATTTCAGTTGAAAACATTGTATGTTGAAAACACTGTTTGTGTGTGTGTGTAACCAGTTACAAAGACTTTTTTAGTTAAGATGCCCAAATAATGATTTATAGTTGAATGAATGTATGAGACAAGTTGAACAAACACATCATTGGAAATTGACAGCATTGTTGCCGAAGATTTCTCAGGTTGGAGCTAAGTTTAGGCCAACTATTTGTTTGTTTTCTTTAGGTAACACTTGGACCAAAAAGTTGAGTAAATAAAAGGCTGTGGAACCAGTTACTTAATAATTCATTGAAACAACTAGATTTGTTTTTTTCTTACAGCTTGATTAAGAAAAATTGCTAATAATGCCGATATAGTTGAAATCAAAGCCTATTATGTGATCTCTATACTAGACCTATGGGGCGTAAAAGCATGGCTGAGCACACTGTTGCGTAACCTTCCTCCCGTTTATCCTCCTCCATTTGTCTCCTGCGTTTTAATTGGCTCAGACTGATTCAACCTTCCAACCCAGTCGGTTCCTAGCACATCCTGGCACTAAGGATTATTCCACGCTAATTACCGACACAGCCTGCAATAATCTGCTTCATAACGAGCCTCCCTCCTGCTGATTTATCCCTTCTTAAACTTCTCATTCTCATTCTCTCTCTCTCTCTCTCTCTCTCTCTCTCTCTCTCTCTCTCTCTCGGTGGCTCGGTGGCTCAACTTTACCCATTTGGCTCAACTTACCCCTCTCTCTGTACCTCATATTGCAGCTTATAGAGACCCCAACTGATTATCTACTTTGGTTTAGATACAAGCATCATAAAACCTGACTCAAATACTTGTGTGTGTGTGTGAATCTCCTGTGTGTGTGTCACTCTCCTACAGAGAGAGTGGTGTAAGTTGAGCCACCCTTGTTTCTGGGAAACCACACACAAAATAAATAATATGACCAAATATTTAGGAAGAGGTCATTTCAGTCTGTGAAGGAAGAAACCACATGGAAAAAGTGGTAAGCATGTTGTTCACCAAGTCAAATTAATGTATTGTCTTAGAGGTTTCATGATGCTTGTATCTAAACCAAAGTAGATCACGATTGTTCTATACATCAGTTGGGGTCTCTATAAGCTGCAATATGAGGTCCTAAACCTAGCATGGAAGTGAATCCTTGTAGCTGTGTGGGATAAAATAGCAAGTTGAGACAATGGCCATGGGTGAGTTGAGCAAATGTAAGTGTTTTCTTCCCAGCCATGATGCAAGGCTTAATACAGGGCCTGGCCTATGTTAAAAGTGTTAAGACTGTGTTAAAATATGCTTTAAATTATTAGAAGACAAAAAAGTGATTGTGATTGTGTTTGGGAAATAAAGATAGACATGGTTGTTAAAAACTAGTGGTACAGTTTCATTCACTCCATAAATGTGTAGGCGTCTTAACTTACCCTGACCCAAAAAATATACCACTTTTTTTGGACGAGCTATGTATTGTATATTTCAAAACTGTAATGTTTATGAATTCCGTTTATTTCCAGGGATACACAACGTCCTGAAATATTTGGAGATATCTTTGTCAGAAAGAATGCTATATTTCCCTTGACAGAGTAATACGGAATGTAAAGAATGGCTCCTTACCCCACTCTCCCCTAAATCCTTTTTCATTTCCATGTTTGCCCAGATATCGGGTGAGGTAACTTCTCACACACAGCGCTACAGCTTCGAGAACCCTCTCCATCAAGACTAATGACGGTTAAAAAGCAATCAGGTGATAGCAGCGGTCGTGGGCAGTACATCTCGGGTTTTTATTGCTAACGCCATGTCATGGCTCCAGTACTGTTTAAATGATTGCTATGTAAATCACCTGAAACGCTTTCGTATTGGAAAGCAGCAGATTTAAGGTGCTGGTGGCGGCGCTAAGACTAAGTGGACAGTAACCCGATATTTGAGGAGGCTTTGGAGAGGGCCCTACTCTGCTCATTTATCAGCGTGTCTGTCTAGCGTGTGCGGACGCCATGTTCTGAGAAGTTACCTCCCCGGTGAAACAAATTAAGCCCTTTTCCCATACTTTATGTACATGGCTGTTTCTGCTTACTGTGTTGAAATGGGGCCCTGCAATCAAAGTTTCGACTGTGTTGCAGAAGCACTGTTACTTTCAATTAATTAAAGAGTTTACATATCACCCTTTTTTCCTTTGTATCACCTTACATTAAGTTGTACATTTGTTTTTACACTGCTGCTACTCGCTGTTTATTATCTATGCATATGGTCACTTTACAAATGACCTCGACTAACCTGTACCCCCGCACATTGACTCGGTACCGGTACCCCCTGTAAATAGCCGCGTTATTGTTATGTAAATATATTGTGTTACTTTCGATTTGATTTCATTTTTTTTTTACTTTAGTTTATTTAGTAAATATATTATTAACTCTATTTCTTGACCTGTACTGTTGGTTATGGGCTTGTAAGTAAGAATTTCACGGTAAGGTCTACACCTGTTGTATTCGACGCATGTGACAACTACAATTTGATTTGATTAAGTTGCAAGCGCACACTTTGAGAAAAGTGTGGCGAATTGTGAAGGAATACCTGGTTTGTGATATCACATTCTGTCTCACTGTCTCACTGACACCTATTCCAATCTTTAGACGCTAAATCCCCCAGCAGACTGATATAAGCCATGAGTAAGGTCATTGTTTTATAAAGAACTGGCCTTCTCAACTCAATACTCTTCATTCAAAAGTCTTTGAGCAGGGTATTAAGGGCATATAATAACTAATTGAGAGTAGGCCTAGTCTTTAGCAGTGGTGGAAAGTGCTTAAGTAAAAATACTAAGTTGTTTTTGGGGTTATCTGTACTCTACTATTTCTACTTTAACTTCAACTTTTCCTAAAGAAAATAATTTACTTTTTACTCCATACATTTTCCCTGAGTAAAAATACTTCTTACATTTTGAATGCTTAGCAGGACAGAAAATTGTCCAATTCACACACTTATCAAGAGAACATCCCTGGTCATCCCTACTGCCTCTGATCTTGCAGACCCACTAAACACAAATGCCTCATTTGTAAATGATGTCTGAGTGACGGAATATGCCCCTGGCTATCCGTAAAGAAAAAAGAAAATTGTGCCTTCTGGTTTGCTTAGTATAAGGAATTTTTCATTATTCATACTTTTACTTTTGATACTTACATATATTTAAAAGCAAATACTTTAGACTTTTACTCAAGTAGTATTTTACTGGGTGACTTTCACTTTTACTTGAGTCATTTTCTATTGAGGTATCTTTACTTTTACTCAAGTATGACAGTTGGGTACTTTTTCCACCACTTGTCTTTAGATTTTTAATTTAAACAGACACCGAGACTGTTTGTTTTACTTAGCACTTATTTTTCAGAAAAACTTCTTAAGCATTGTTGGTTTGGGGGCTTGTAAGTAAGCATTTCACTGCAAGGTCTACACCTGTTGTATTCGGCGCAAGTGACAAATAAAATTTGATTTTATTTGGGGAAAATACTTTGTTGGTGGTTGGAGAACAGTGGACAGCCATATGTGCATTTGTATATTTAGAAGCCTATATACTGCAAATATAAAAGGTATGTTTTTATATATCAGGTATATATGACAGTATTCCTGAAACAGGTGATTCTGTGGATGTAGATTTAGATGTAGAGTTTATTAGTCACATGCACAGGGTTGCAGATGTAAATGCAGGGTACAGCGAAGGTCAAAGGGAAGCTAATAAAACAATACAAATAAAATAATATGAATAAACATTGCCCACGTCTGAGTGATGGAAACGGGGAGAACAGTCCGTGGCTCTGGTGGCTGGGGTCCCTGATGATCTACTTGGCCTTCCTGCAACACCTGGTGTTGTAGGTGTCCTGTAGGTCGGGCAGTGTGCACCCAATGGTGCGTTGGGCTGAGCGTACCCCCCTCTGTAGCGCCTTGTGGTCCGCGACGATGGAGTTGCCGTACCAGGCTGTGATGCAGCCCGACAGTATGCTCTCAATGGTGCTCCTGTAGAACACTGTGAGGGCCCTCAGGGACAGACCAACCTCAGGAGGATGCAGAAATTTGTTGTGACTTCTTCAACACAGTGTCCGTGTGGTTTGACTATTTTAGCTCCTCTGAGATGTGTACACCAACAAACTTGAAGGAAGTGTTTCCCCTTCTTCAAGCAGATACACTACTTAGTGTCTAAATGATGGCCAACTGTTGTGAAATGTAACACTCAAAGTGGGATCAATGATGAGAAATACTTCGGTCTCGTGTTGTGCCAAATTAATACAGCCCTTTATATGGGGTAATAGGGACCTCTGCTGGTGAATGGGTGATATTACTCATTTGAATCTGATGGCGATGACGCAAGCTTAGATTGGAACCACACGAACAGCCAACCACACCAATTAAAACCGGCAACCAAATAAATAAAATAAATAATCATTAGAATTTCAGAAAGGGGCGGGGCATAAACTAGAACAGATCTTTTGTCCATTGTGATTTTCTTCACTGACTAGACATAGCTTAGACTTGGCCATAACCAACATGAACATTCCACCAGACCTGGGTTCAAATACTATTTAAAATGATTTAAAATATTTGAGCTGTACTTGATGGAGCTTGCCTGTTGCAATGGAACCAATAGAAAGTCCCAACAGTCTAAACCCTGTCAACATGGCAGGCTAAAACAAACGCTCAGAGTATCTGAAAGATTTCAAATAGTGTTTGAACCCAGGTCTGGTTATCACTTGCCCTCACTACCACTTGCCCTCAAGGTGCAAGACTGTTTTGCCAACTGGATTTAGGTGGTCAAATTAAATGCTATGAAATGCCAACCTAAACTATGATTATCAGCGGAACAATTTGTCAGTGTAACTTGTGACTGCTTAGCATGATTATCACTACAGAGCTTTGTGAGACTTGGTTGTTGCACTGTAACAAAGTAGCTGTTGTCTAGGCCTGCATATCTCGACTTATTGCCCTCCAACCCTACATATTTTCACTGTGCTGCCTCTATCCCTTGCCAAAAATGTTGTGTGAAGTAGTATTGGTGGAGAAAAGGTCAGGGATATTTTAGATCCTTTCCTTTCAACAGTCAAATTGCAGGGATTACAGGGATCAGTGTGCAGTTGCAGCATATTGCCTTTATAAGGTTGTCATCAAGCAGGACTTAGACTTTTAAGGACATGTTATATGAAGCTCTATTGAAGCGCCTGTCAGTTTACACTTGGCCTGCGTCTCAATCCACCACATCCGCCTGTGTCGCCCTTCCAGATCTGCGGTGGAAAGTGGCAGAGCTACAGCGCTGTGTGTCAAATCGGTTTTCTCACGAAAACATTTTGGTCTATGACCCCCACAAGTGTCATGAGACTGTCTGAAGGTAACCCATTCAAATGAATGGAAGTATGGAGGTAGTTTTGTGACAATAAAAATAAGGGCTATAAATATGTAAAAAAAAATATATATATATATATACAGTACCAGTCAAAAATGTTTGGACACACCTACTCATTCAAGGGTTTTTCTTTATTTGTACTATTTTATACATTGTAGAATAATAGTGAAAACATCAAAACTATGAAATAACACTTATGTAATCATGTAGTAACCAAAAAAAGTGTCAAACAAATCCGTTGCCACACTTTGCCTTGATGACAGCTTTTCCTCACTCTTGACATTCTCTAAACCAGCTTCATGAGGTGGTCACCTGGCATGCTTGAAGGAGTTCCCACATATGCTGAGCACTTGTTGGCTGCTTTTCCTTTACTCTGTTGTCCAACTCATCGCAAATCATCTTAATTGGGTTGCGGTTGGGTGATTGTGGAGGTCAGGTCATCTGATACAGCACTCCATCACTCTCCTTCTTGGTCAAATTGCCATTACACAGCATTGAGGTGTGTTGGCTCATTGTCCTGTTAAAAAACAATTGATAGTCCCACTAAGCGCAAACCAGATGGGATGGCGTATCGCTGCAGAATGCTGTGGTAGCCATGCTGGTTAAGTGAGCCTTGAATTCTAAACAAATCACTGACCGTGTCACCAGCAAAGCACTCCCACACCATCACACATCCTCCTCCATGCATCACGGTGGGAACCACACATGCGGAGATCATGCGTTCACCTACTCTGCGTCTCACGAAGACACGCCGGTTTTTGGTTCTCATAAAGAACCAAAAATCTAAAATTTGGACATTAGACCGGTGGACAGATTTCCACCGGTCTAATGTCCATTGCTTGTGTTTCTTGGCCCAGGCAAGTCTCTTATTCTTATTGGTGTCCTTTAGTAGTGGTTTCTTTGCAGCAGCGATTCACGAACTCCTCTGAAAAGTTGATGTTGAGATGTGTCTGTTTCCTGAACTCGGTGAAGCATTTATTTGGGCTGCAATTTCTGAGGCTGGTAACTCTAATGAACTTATCCTCTGCAGCAGAGGTAACTCTGGGTCTTCTCATGGCAGTCCTCGTGAGAGCCAGTTTCATCACAGCGCTTGATGGTTTTTGCGACTGCACTCGAAGAAACTTTCAAAGTTCTTGAAATGTTCCACATTGACTGACCTTCCTGTCTTAAATTACTGATGGACTGTCGTTTCTCTTTGCTTATTTCAACTGTTCTTGCCATAATATGGACTTGGTATTTTACCAAATAGGTCCATCTTCTGTATAACACCCCTACCTTGTCATGACACAACTGATTGGCTCAAACGCATTAAGAAGGAAAGAAATTCCACAAATTAACTTTTAATTATGAAGGCACACCTGTTAATTGAAATGCATTCCAGGCAACTACCCCATGAAGCTGGTTGAGAGAATGCCAAGAGTGTTCAAAGCTGTCAAGGCAAAGGGTGGCTACTTTGAAGAATCTCAAATATAAAATTTACTTTGATTTGTTTAACACTTTCCATATGTGTTATTCCATTGTTCTGATGTCTTCACTGTTATTCTACAATGTAGAACGTAGTAAATAATAAAGAAAAACCCTTGAATGAGTAGGTGTGTCAAAACGTTTAACTCATACTGTATATATTTCCCAAGCTTTCTTATATCTCCCAGATACAGGACAGTCACTTTTTGACTGTATTTTTGGCCATTTATAAATGTGTTATTAAATGTGTTTCTAAGGGCTATAGTTGTAAAGGTCAAATTCAATATTTTATCAAATACTTTTTATTTAATGTATTTATTCCTAAAATTCCAAATCAAATAGCTAACTGGTCCAGGGTATGACCATCTTAAAACAATTCCATATGTTAGCTTAGTATCAAGGTACAAGGCGAGACGCAGGTGCAGACAAAGGAGGCAGATGGTAGGAGTCTTACAATGTTTAATAATCCAAAGGGGTAGGCAAGAGAATGGTCGTGGACAGGCAAAAAGGTCAAAACCAGATCAGAGTCCAGAAGGTACAGAGTGGCAGACAGGCTCGTAGTCACGTCAGGCAGAATGGTCTGGCAGGCGAGTCCAGAAACAGGCAAGGGTCAAAACCGGGAGGACTAGAAAAGGAGAATAGCAAAAGGAGTACGGGAAAAACACGCTGGTTGACTTGACTAAACATACAAGACGAACTGGCACAGAGAGACAGGAAACACAGGGATAAATACACTGGGAAAATAAGTCCATAACTCTGTTATGAGGCATGACATAATAAAATATTTGCTTGCTTGGCCAGGGCTCACTTGGAAAAGAGTTGTCAATATCAACGTGACTTCCCTGGATAAATGCAGGATAATACATTAGAAAACATGTTGATGAGCCAAACAACCACTAAATATTGATAAGGATGTATCCACATCAGTTCACTTGAACAACCGTATGTTTGAATTTCCTGAAAACCCGCCTACACAGAGGACTAGGAGCAGTCCTTCAGAACCACAGTACACTCTTAGAAGAAAAAGGTGCTATCTAGAACTATCGGCTGTCCCCATAGGAGAACCCTTTGAAGAACCCTTTTTGGTACAAGGTAAAACCCTTTTGGGTTGCATGTAGAATCCTTTCCATAGAGGGTTCTACATCCCATCAGCAGTGCATCACAAGGAGGCTTGTTATAAGCCAGTCCCACCGTTACCATAAGGGCATTCCTGTGTTTGTTCAAGATATAAGAATGTGACCCTTAGGCAGTCTACAAAATCGGAACGTGTTTTTCTCTGAAGGCAACTAGGCTAGACATGATGTAATATGGGCCGATGCAATCATGTGTCTACTGTAGCAATAAGCCATTGTTTTATGCAGCTACATACACTATGGAAGTTTAGTTCATTGCAAAATGTTGGCATGCATGTTTTATTGTGTGGTGGTTCATGACATAGACTGGCCAGGTGAATCCAGGTAAAAGCGATGATCCCTTATTGATGTCACTTGTTAAATCCACTTCAATCAGTCTAGATAAAGGGGAGGAGACAGGTTAAAGAAGGATTTTTAAGTCTTGAGACAATTGAGACATTCTGTATGTGTTCCATTCAGAGGGTGACTGGGAAATACAAAATATTTGAGTGCCTTTGAACAGGGTATGGTACTGTAGTAGGTGCCAGGCGCAGCGGTTTATGTCAAGAACTGAAATGCTGTTGGGTTTTTTCACACTCAACAGTTTCCCATTTCTATGAAGAATGTACATATGTGTTAATAAATAGATTAATATGAATTAATTGATATATCTCAAAACCATACAAATTTTTAGGCAAACAATTCATGTGCATACTCAAGTGTGTGGGAAGGTGTGCCCCATTTAGTACATTTTTCTATCCAATATTTCTGTTCATTTAGGTGACCCCTCAGATGCAAAGGTTCCATAAAGCCTCTTTAACTACTGTGAATTCATGTGAACTTGGATATACAGTTGAAGTCGGAAGTTTACATACACCTTTGTCAAATACATTTAAACTCAGTTTTTCACATTACCTGACATTTAATCCTAGTAAACATTCCTTGTCTTAGGTCAGTTAGGATCACCACTTTATTTTAAGAATGTGAAATGTCCAAATAATAGTAGAGAGAATGATTTATTTCAGCTTTTATTTATTTCATCACATTCCCAGTGGGTCAGAGGTTTACATGCAGTCAATTAGTATTTGGTAGCATTGCCTTTAAATTGTTTAACTTGGGTCAAAGGTTTCGGGAAGCCTTCCACAGAACGCGTCTCCTTCCTGAGCGGTATGACGGCTGCGTGGTCCCACTGTCACGACTTCCGCCGAAGTCGGTCCCTCTCCTTGCTCGGGTGGCGTTCGTCAGTCGACGTCACCGGTTTTCTAGCCATAGCCGATCCATTTTTTATTTTCCATTGTTTTTGTCTTGTTTTACACACCTGGTTTCAATCCCACAATTACTTGTTCATTATTTACACCCATGGTGTTTATACTTGCGTACTATTGCTTGTACAGATGAACGTGCTACCTTCAGGCATTTGGAAATTGATCCCAAGGATGAACCAGACTTGTGGAAGTCTACAATTTTTTTTCTGAGGTCTTGGCTGATTTCTTTTGATTTTCCAATTATGATTTTCCCAAGAAATGTGTGGAGTGGTTGAAAAACGAGTTTAATGACTCCAACCTAAGTCTATGTAAACTTCCGACTTCAACTGTATGAAGGAATGATTCTCATAATCACATGAACGAGATGAGACAGGAAAAGGAGAAGGAAGAGAGGGGAGGGGGATAGTGGGCGCCATCCGAGAGGTAGTCCTATGAACAGCTCCTAGTTGCAGTGTTAATGACTCCCACTGTGCCTTTTTGACCAAGGGCAAGGATTACCATTAAGCTCCAGTCACATCTTCTCACATGATCAAAGAGGTTGCAAAGGTTGTAGGCTACTTCACACACTTCACATAGACAGAGTAGTAGTAAAAAGGAGGGATAATGAGGGAGACTGGTTGGTCACGAGATGTGCACATGCATGTGTATGCCATTTGGGTTTTAATGTGCACCCATCCAGAAAAAAAATATATTTTTAATTTCATGTTGACTCGGGGGGGGGGGTGCCCGACCCCTATATGAGTGAGCTGCAGCTGCACCTGTGGTGATATTTATTCAATACTTATGGGGGTATCTGTTATTATTTTTGACATGTATAGTAAGGGGTTGCCCTAATTTGTAATGGGAGTGGCAAGCATTGTCTTAGTTTTAACCATGTATCAACTTCCGATATGCATTCACATATAATGTAAGATGATACTTTGGACTATGAATATGCATGAGGATTCCAAGGTTGTGATTATGTTTGTATAATGGTGTGTGTTTTTGGTTTTTCTGTTTCGGGGACCAGAAGTCCTCACGAGGATAGTAAAACAAGAACAATTCTGACAAGTGGGAACATTTTGCCGGTCCCCACAAGGAAAAAGGCTATTTTAGGCTTATGTATTAGGTTTAGGGTAACGGTTAGGGTTAAGGTTAAGAATTAGGGTTAGGCTTAGGGCTAGGGGTTAGAGAAAGTAGAATTTTGAATGGGAATCAATTGTTGGTCCCCACAAGGGGGTGTAGTCTTTTGAAATTATTGGCCAACAATAGCCAAATATATAGAGAATGCCTAATATATAGAGTATCAGTCAAAAGTTGACACATCTACTCATTCAAGGGTTTTTCTTTATTTTTTACTATTTTCTACAATGTAGAATAATAGTGGAGACATCAAAACTATGAACTAACACATATGGGATCCTGTAGTAACCAAAAAAGTGTATACAGTTGAAGTCGGAAGTTTACATACACTTAGGTCAGAGTCATTAAAACTAGTTTTTCAACAACTCCAAAGTTCCTGTTAACAAACTATAGTTTTGGCAAGTCGTTTAGGACATCTACTAGTACAAGTAATTTTTCCAATAATGGTTTACAGACAAATTATTTCACTGTATCACAATTCCAGTGGGTCAGAAGTTTACATACACTAAGTTGACTGCCTTTTAAACAGCTTGTAAAATTCCAGAAAATTATGTCATGGCTATAGACGCATCTGATAGGCTAATTGACATCATTTGAGTCAATTGGAGGTGTCCCTATGGATGTATTTCAAGGCCTACCTTCAAAGTCAGTGCCTCTTTGCTTGACATCATGGGAAAATCAAAAGAAATCAGCCAAGATCTCAGAAAAAAAGTCTGGTTCATCATTGGGAGCAATTTCCAAACGCCTGAAGGTACCACGTTCATCTGTACAAACAATAGTATGCAAGTATAAACACCATGGGACCACGCAGCCGTCATACCGCTCAGGAAGGAGATGTGTTCTGTCTCCTAGAGATGAACGTACTGTGGTGCGAAAAGTGCAAATCAATCCCAGAACAACAGCAAAGGACCTTGTGAAGATGCTAGAGGAAACCGGTACAAAGTATCTATATCCACAGTAAAATGAGTCCTATATCGACATAACCTGAAAGGCCGCTCAGCAAGGAAGAAGCCCCTGCTCCAAAACCTCCATAAAAAAGCCAGACTACGGTTTGCAACTGCACATGGGGACAAAGATCGAACTTTTTGGAGAAATGTACTCTGATCTGATGAAACAAAAATAGAACTGTTTGGCCATAATGACCATTGATGTATTTGGAGGAAAAGGGGGAGGCTTGCAAGCTGAAGAACAGTGAAGCATAGGGGTGGCAGCATCATGTTGTGGGGGTGCTTTGCTGCAGGAGGGACTGGTGCACTTCACAAAATAGATGGCATCATGAGGAAGGAAAATTATGTAAACTTATGACCCACTGGGAATGTGATGAAAGAAATAAAAGCTGAAAATAAATTGTTCTCTCTGCTATTATTCTGACATTTCACATTCTTAAAATAAAGTGGTGATCCTAACTGACCTAAGACATGGAATTTATACTAGGATTAAATGTCAGGAATTCAGAAAAACTGTGTTACGAATCCCTTTTACCCCGTGGTCTAGGGGGAATGGAATAGAGACCCGCAACATATCTTGTGCAAATTACTATGGTGAAAAGGGAACAGTGAGAACAAAAACACAGACAACTTAAATCTACCGTCAAACACAAAAGGTTTATTTTAAACACACGGTAAAGAGGTGTGGGGAAAAGGGGCTGAGCCGGACCCAAGGAAAGAAATAATATATATTCAAAAACCCCTAAGCTAATCTACCTGCGTCACTAACAGCTAGCTAACTAACTAAGTAAATACAATGGGTGGTCCGCCCAGTTCTAACTAATGTATTTAACACAGGGTTTCCTACGGGTAATGTATGCCCAAGGGCGACTTGTCTGGTTATCCCCTTTTCCACCAACATACACACAGCAATATATCACCACAGTACATACTCACAGTTAATGTGAGATGTTGGCACCTACACAAAAGAGATAGCACACACAACCAAACCAACTAGGCTTCACCAAATACTACACCGAGCTAGAGCTCTGTAGCTACAAAACAAGCCAGCTACTAAACAACAATAGAGAGCAATGCATACACAAAAGTCAGTTACAAACCAAGAGTGCTACATACCAAAAACAAGCTAGAGAGAGAGAGATAACTGACTGGGTTTTAAACCAAGGGAAAGGGGATGTGATTGGGTAAGGGAAAAGGAGCAGGTGTGTCTTCTGATTGGGACTGATTGGTGATTGATGACGGCTGATGAGTGACACCTGTGACTAGGGCAGAAGGAGAGAAAACAAATACACACACAGGATACCTGTATCCGTAACAAACTGAGTTTAAATGTATTTGGCTAAGGTGTATGTAAACATCCAACTGTATATATTTCATATTTGAGATCCTTGGCCTTGGTGACAGCTTTGCACAATTTTGGCATTCTCTCAATCAGTTTCATGAGGAATTATTTTCCAACAGTCTTGAAGTTCACACATATACTGAGCACTTGTTGGCTGCTTTTCCTTAGCTTTGTGGTCCAACACATCCCAAATCATCTCAATTAGGTTGAGGTTGGGTGATTGTGGATGCCAGGTCATCTGATGCGGGACTCCATCACTCTCCTTCTTGGTCAAATAGCCCTTACACAGCCTGGAGGTGTGTTGGGTCATTGTCCTGTTGAAAAACAAATTATAGTCCCACTAAGCACAAACCAGATGGCATGGCGTATCGTGGCAGAATGCTGTGGTAGCCATGTTAGTTAAGTGTGACTTGAAATCTAAATAAATCACAGACAGTGTCACTAGCAAAGCACCCCCACACCATCACACCTCCTCCTCCATGCTTCATGGTGGAACCACACATAAAGAGATCATCCGTTCACCTACTATGCGTCTCACAAAGACACGGTGGTTGGAATCAAAAGATCTCACATTTGGACTCATCAGACCAAAGAACAGATTTCCACCGGTCTAATGTCCATTGCTTGTGTTTCTTGGCCCAAGCAAGTCTCTTCTTATTATTGGTGCCCTTTAGCAGTGGTTTCTTTGCAGAAATTCAACCATGAAGGCCTGATTCATGCAGTCTCCTCTGAACTGTTGATGTTGAGATGTGTATGTTACTTGAACTCTGTGAAGCATTTATTTGGGCTGCAATTTCTGAGGCTGGTAACTCTAATGAACGTATCCTCTGCAGCAGACTTAACTCTGGGTCTTCCTTTCCAGTGGCGGTCCTCAAGAGAGCCAGTTCCATCACAGCACTTGATGGTTTTTGCGACTTCACATGAAGAAATTTTCCAAGTTCTTGAAATTTTCCGTATTGACTGACCTTTATGTCTTAAAGTAATGATGGACTGTTGTTTCTCTTGGCTTATTTGAGCTGTTCTTGCCATAATATGGACTTGGTATTTTACCAATTAAGGCTATCTTCTGTATACCACCTGTACCTTGTCACAACTCAACTGATTGGCTCAAATGCATTAAGAAGGAAAGAAATTCCACAAATTAACTTTTAACAAGGCACACCTGTTAATTGAAATTCATTCCAGGTGACTACCTCATGAAGCTGGTTGAGAGAATGCCAAAAGTGTGCAAAGCTGTCATCAAGGCAAAGGGTGGCTACTTTGAAGAATCTCAAATATAAAATAAATGTGGATTTGTTGAACACTTTTTTTGGTTACTACATGATTCCATATGTGTTATTTCATAGTTTTGATGTCTTCACTATTATTCTACAATGTAGAAAATAGTAAAAAATCAAAAAAAAACTTGAATGAGTAGGTGTGTCCAAACGTTTGACTGGTACTGTAATATATAACCCTTCATTATTGTACAGATGACCTGCTTGAGTTAACCAATGATATACAAATGATGGTATTTTTGCACCTAAAACAATTATGGGAATGGATACCACAGGACCAGAATTAAGATTTACTGACCTATACATATTACCTCATAATTGTCACACCCTGATCTGTTTCACCTGTCTTTGTGCTTGTCTCCACCCCTCTCTAGCTGTCGCCAATCTTCCCATTATCCTCAGTGTATTTATACCTGTGTTCTCTGTTTGTCTGTTGCCAGGTAATTTTGTTTCATGAAACCTGCCGGTTTTTACCTTTCTGCCTGCCCTGACCCTGAGCCTGCCGTTCTGTACCTTGCCACACCACACTGGATTATTGACCCCTGCCTGCTCTGACCCTGAGACTGTCTGCCGTTCTGGACCTTTTGAACCCTATCTGGATTACTGACCTCTGCCTGCCCTTGACCTGTCATTTTGCATGCCCCTGTATTAGTAATAAGCTTTTGTTACTCAACACTGTCTGCATCTGGTTCTCACCTGAAACGTGATAGTACAAACTAGCCATAACTGACCCAGCAGACTCGGACCATCTCCTATAAATGAGCCACCATTGGACGGCACGAGGAGTTGCTTCGTGGTCTTATGGAAGGCTGAACGCCATTACCAAGCATTGAACACATTGCTGGAGCAATTCCACGGGTAGTCTGTTAGGCAATATACCATGACGGTAACCTCCCAGCCCCTCAGCAACCTGGCTGTTAGCAGCGTCGCCTCTCTAGTCACCCCGGTTTCCCGGGAACCCCGCTTACCTCCCCCGGAATACTTAGATGGAGAGTCAGGCACCTGTCGGGCGTTTCGCGCCCAGTGTTCCCTCATCATTGAGCTGCAGCCCTCCTGCTTCCCCTCAGACCGCTCTAAGATAGCGTACCTCATCATGCTGATGTCCGGGAGGGCTCTCGCCTGGGCTATGACAGTACAGGAACAACAGCTGGCCGTATGCTTCCGTCTGGAGGAGTTCGTGGCGGAAGTCAAGAAGGTTTTTGAGGCTCCATTGTTCGGGAGAGAGGCTGCCCGGAAGTAACTCCAGCTTCGGCAAGACTCCCGAAGTGTGGCAGACTATACAGTGGATTTCTGCACGTTGGCAGCTGAGAGTGCCTGGAACCCCGAAGCACTGTTCGACATGTTCCTGCATGGAGTATCGGAGGAAGTAAAGGATGAGCTTGCAGCCCGGGAACTACCGACGGATCTCGGCTCATTGCCTTGACCATTCGGATCGATGAGCGACTACGGGATTGAAGAAAGGAGAGGAGTGTCGATTCCACCTCGCCTCAGAGGAATCCCGGAAGTCCCTGATGGCTCCCTTGCCAAGGCTAACTGATTTCCTCCGAGAGCCTCCAAAAAACGGCCGATTCACCTCTTCCCGAGCCTCCAGCTGAACGGCTATACAAGCTTCACACTAAGAGTTGCCTGTCTTGCGGGACTACTTGTAATTTCATCTCCACCTGTCCACTAAAAGACCAGGCTCACTGGTAGGAGCGAGTACTCTGGTGGGCCATACGGATAACTTTTCCTCTCCACTTACTCTCAACGCTTAACATGCTATTTTGCTGTGGGGGAACCAGTCAAAATTTCTCCGGGTACTCATCGACTCTGAGGCCGATGAGAGCTTTATGGACACTACCCTGGCTTCCGAGCTGGACATCCCTACTCAGCCCCTCTCCATTCCCATGGCTGTTAGAGCGCTGGATGGGTGCTCTATAGGCTGGGTCACCCACAGTACCACCCCCATCAACCTACGTGTGTCAGGGAACCACAGCGAGACGATTAAATTCTTGCTTGTTAGGTCTCCTCAGGTTCCCATGGTATTGGGATTCTCCTGGCTCCAGCGACACAATCCCCTCATTGACTGGTCTGCTGGTGCCATCATGGGCTGGAGCCCGTTCTGCCACACCCATTGCCTGAAGTCAGCAGAGCCTGCCCCGGGACGTTTTCCTGAGAGCTCGGAAGTTGCCCTGGACCTCTCCACCATTCCCACGGAGTACCAGTACCTCCGGGAGGTGTTCAGTAAGGCCCGGGCCACATCAATTTCGTCGCGCCAGCCATATGACTGCGGGATTTACTTTCTCCCAGGCACCACTCCACCCCGGGGACGCTCCACCATCCCCTTTCTGGGATACATCATCGCTGCAGGGAGTGTACAGATGGATCCCGGGAAGATGAGAGCGTTGGTGAATTGGCCCCAGCCTTCGTCCAGGGTGCAGCTGCAACGTTTCCTAGGATTTGTCAACTTTTATCGCCACTTTATCCGGGGTTACAGCACCTTGGTTTCCCCCATGTCTGCACTCACCTCTCCCAAGGTTCCGTTCTCGTGGTCCCCAGCTGCTGACCGGGCATTCCAGGATCTCAAACATTGCTTCACCACAGCTCCCATCTTCGTTCATCCTGGAATATCTTCGCACCGCCAAGCGCCTCAATTCCAGGCAAGCTAGGTGGGCCCTGCTGTTCACCCGGTTCAACTTCTCCCTCTCAAACTGGCCGGGATCCAAGAATGTTAAGCTGGATGCGCTGTCACACTGCTATAGCCCCACGGCGACAACCCCGGAACGCGAGACCATCCTGTTCATTTCTGATGCAGTCCGCTCCTCGGTCCTGGAGTGGACCCACTTCTCCAGGTTTGCCTGCCATCCGGGCTCCTGTCAGATCCTGGCCTTTGTGCGACAACGCTTCTGGTGGCCTACCTTGGTTCCTGACGTCTCCGCGTTCGTTTCCGCATGCACGATCTGTGCACAGAACAAGACTCCTCGGAAAGCTCCAGCTGGTCTCCTTCAACCTCTATCTGTCCCTCACGTTCCTGGTCTCACATATCCCTGGACTTTGTCACTGGTCTCCCCTCGTTTGATGGCAACACCTCCGTTCTGACCATAGTGGATCAGAATCCAAAGCCATCCACTTCATTCCTCTCCCCAAGCTACCCTCTGCCAAAGAGACGGCCCAGCTCATGGTGCAGAACGTCTTCCGGATCCATGGACTGCCAGTGGACTTGGTCTCCGACCGGGGTCCTCAGTTCTCGTCCCGGTTCTGGAAGGCGTTCTGCACACTCATTGGGTCGTCGGCCAGCCTGTCCTCCGGGTTCCACCCCCAGTCCAACGGCCAGTCGGAGCGAACCAAGACCTGGAGACGACTGCGCTGCCTGGTATCTGCCAACCCCACCACCTGGAGCCAGCAACTAGTGTGGGTTGAATACGCCCGCAGCACCCTTCCTTGCTCTGCCACGGGTCTATCGCCCTTTGAGTGTCCGGGGTATCAGCCCCCGCTCTTCCCAGAGCAGGAAGAAGAGGTTGGCATACCTTCGGCCCAGATGTTTGTCCGCCACTGTCGTCTGCCGCTGTCGGATCACCACCGGACCCCGGCTCTCCAGTATCGTCTCGGGCAGAAGGTACGGCTATCCACCAGGGATCTGCCCCACTGGGTGGAACCCCGCAAACTCTCCCCCCGGTTTATCGGCCCTTTCCCCATCTCCAAGATCAATAGCCCTTCTGCTGTTCATCTTCTGTTGCCCCGGACCCTCCGTATACATCCCACTTTTCATGTGTCCAGAATTAAACCCATGTCGCACAGCCCTTTGAATCCTGTTTCCAGGAGCTTCTGGCCTGCCACTGACCTGTTGTTTTGCCAGCCCCTGTTTTAGTAATAAACTTTTGTTACTTCGACACTGTCTGCATCTGGGCATTACCTGAAACGTGATAATAATGCATTAAATGGATGAGAACATTATCTTCCAGGACAATTGTTTGTTTAATTATGAAATGTGTATATATATTGCAATGAAATACAATTTCATCAATAAAACAATTACAGTTAAGGATTGTCAGCAAGCATGTACTGCTAAATAAGATCGAACTATGTTTGAGACAATATTTATTTTGTCAAATTATTACATTATCAAATATTTTTATTATGACAATGTATTTGCATTTCAATTAAAGAAAGGATTAACAGTTCAAAACCGATTGAGGTTTAGTGATGATTAAATTCGGGGCTGTGCACAGACCTTTAGAAGTGCAGTTGCTCAAAGTGACCCCCCCCCTGCTCAAAAAGAGGGCAAAGATGGGTATGGTCATTGCGAATGTAGATTATGTTAATCAACTAGTTAGCTAGCTGCAGGGCTAGTGCAGTGTGCACGCTCATGTTGGGACAGAGAAGCGGGGGAAGGTGAATTTTTCCAAAATTATAAAAACTAAATCTTAGCTAATGATGGGCAATTACCTTAAATAACAACAGAGAAAATAAAAGTGAAATTAAAATGTAATAAAAAATGCCACCAACCTGAAAGGGCATTTTTCTCCTAGGAGGGCAAATGCTCAGGCACCCTTAGACCTATCTGTACGCGTGCCTGTTTCAATTATAAAAGGAAAGGACTGTAATTAATCTATGTAATTCACTATTTCCCTAAACAGTAACCTGTGATTTTACAACCCCTAAGGAATGTATGTTCATGCGTATTTCATAAGAATGGGATAACATCTTGGTTATCCTTACAACCCAATTAAGAAACGTTACACTGGCTGGTATTATCGCAAAAAAACGATGTGAAATGCATGTGACTGGTTTGAATCTTTTCCCTTCCACTATGTGTGCTGGCAGCCAGATGAGAAAGGCGACAGGTTCTTTCATGTAGGCCTACATGAAGGCTGTTTTGTAAGATGAATAAACTCAAGTGATACTGGGAAGGGCAGTGTGCAAGTTTCTCTTTTAATTTAAGATATCATCAAATTATTCACACGCACATATGCAATATAGATTCTTAATTACCTTTTTCAATTGGCAAACAATTCAACTCCAATAGTACAGATAATATTAGAAGTAAATCAAAGACTTGCTATTTTTCTGCCCCTAAATGTACCTGTTAATCATTTCTACTTTAGCTAGATGGGGAAAAAATGGCAGGCTTTGTTTTGTAGGCCTACATGAAGAAAAGTATGTGGCGGATTCCTAATTCATCTTTTCCATTGGCAAACAATCTAACTCAGATCTTACAGAGAGAGTTAGAAGTAAATTGAGGACTTATTATTTTTTCTTTCCTTAAATGTACTTGTTTAATTATTTCTACTTCCTTTATACACCTGGCAGCCTACAACCTTCTGCCTTTCAAAATGAGGTGGCTCTCTATAACTTTGTAGCTGTTAAGATATTTTTAAGGAATGTTGGCTTTCTTTCAAGTTATTTCTAAAAGTGCTGTCTGTGCTTTGAAGTGGGAAACAAACATATGGTAATTGAAAGCTAAGAACCTGCCATTGAACTTTTTTTTCAAAGCACTCATCTGATGTTTTCGCCCATCTCTCAAACCGTAGCACCGAGAAAATGGCCGTTCTCTAATTAGGAAGAGTTCACCCTCCTGAGGACGTCGATATCGTGCATGTCCTAGTTATTGTGAAATAATGACTGCTAATTAGTGCAACTTAACAACTATTGTCTGTATTCGGAGATGCCCTCAGAATAACCCACTGCCAAGCAAATAGTATACCCATTGGGCACACACTGGTTGAATCAACGTTACTTCCACATAATTTCAATTGGTAATGTGTGATTGATGAAGTTGCGCTTACTGTGATGTTGAATGCTCTAAAGGAAACTTTAATTATCTGCCTTGCAGGTTATGTTTTGGTCTTTTGTGATTCATTTATTGTGGTGTTGCATTGGGTTAATATCACACTAAATTCTGCTGCTTTGCAATGTGTTCAAAATTCATTAAACCCCACAGAGCTTGAAACGGGAATAACTTTGAGCTGATGATGATGCAGTCCCAACTAAAAGATCATTAACAATACTTAAATGCCAACTCTCATTTGAAACCATCAGCTGAGGGTTTGGATAAAACAGTCCTACAGTATATGCTCTCCATTCCTAGAGGTGAAAGTAAAGTTGTGGTCTGTAAGAGATATAATACTTTCTCACTATACCGCTGACAACATCACAAGGGCCTCCAAGGATTCTTGGCTCACACGAGGAGGGAAGGATTGTAACGGAGGAAAGTGGGTAGGGTGGAGGTGTGAAGTACACTGTAAAAAAAAAAACCCTGTTCATTTACGGTAAAAATCTGGCTGCACGGGTGCAAGAAATAAGACTGTAAAACTGGACAAAATGTACATAAATAATCTGTATAAAAACTGTGATTTACTTTCCATCAAATAAAGTATATTACTGCAATATTACGACATTAACTCCTATTTTAACCTGGAATCCTTTTTTTTTTGCTGGCATTGGTTGTGAAAATGAATTGGTCAGATAAAAAGCGTAAAGAACTCCTTAATTGATGACAAAATATCAAAATATAGCTAGAACACAGACTATAATCATAATATTTTTAAAAAACTACTCTCAATTGAACTGTTATTAGTTGTGAAAATAGAGAATCAGACAGCTTAAACACAGAAATTACTCCTGAATTGATGCCAAAATATAGCTAGAACACAGACAATTTATCACGTTTCAGGTAAGACCCAGATGCAGACAACATCGAAGTAACAACAGTTTATTAATCAAACAGGGGCAGGCAAAACAAAGGTAATCAGTAATCCAGATAGGTAGGGCAAAGGTACGGGATAGCAGGCAGGCTCAGGGCAGGCATAATGGTCAACACCGGGACAACAGGAACAATCGAGATAGGAGCAGAGGGAAAACCGCTGGTAGGCTTGCTGAAACAAAACGAATTGGCAACAGACAGAGAACACAGGTATAAATACACAGGGGATAATGGGGAAGATGGGCAACACCTGGAGGGGGGTGGAGACAATCACAAAGACAGGTGAAACAAATCAGGGTGTGAGATAATTGTCATATTACAAAAACCTACTCTCAATATAACTGGTATCAGTTGTGAAAATAGAGAATTGGTCAGCTAAAAAACTGAAATAATTCCTTAATTGATGCCAAAGTTACACAAAAAACGATAATTGTCATAATATTACAAAAACTTACTCTTGATCTAACTGGCATCAGTTGTGAAACTAGAGAATTGTTAAGCGAAAAAACAGACATTACTCCTTAATTGATGCCAAAATATGGCTAGTACACAGATAATTGTCATTATATTACAAAAAATTACTCTCAATTCAACTGGTATCAGTTGTGAAAATAGATAATTGGTCAGCTAAAAAACAAAATAAGACATTACACAGGGATTTCCTTATATATTTTTACAAGATTTATTACTCATATTTTCAATACATGTTCAAACCTTAACCTGTGCGTGCAGTGGCATGGCAGAGAGGTAAAGGGTAGAAAGAGAGGTATCAGGTAATCTCAGTGTACAAACATTTCTGGAACTATACACTTGATAGTTACGGTGTCAAACAGGAAATTCAATTAAAGCATTTTTTGTATTTTTTTTTTTACATATCAGTATTTTGACATTTTGGTTATAAAATGTAGGTCAATTTATTATTCTGTCGGCCTAACCCACAACTATATGGGGGGGTATAGGACAAGGTATGTCGATCCTAGTGCAAAAACATTTCTTGAACTCAAACTTTACATATACCGTGTCAAACATTCACTTAAAAGCAACTTACAACATGCTAATGTAAAAACATTCAGTTCTAACATTTTGGTCAAGTGTTTATCATCTGCCTGTTTCTTGACAGCGTGCTGCAGTCGGTAGATTTAAGTGCCTGTACGTGTGCATGCGTAAGGCTACTCCCTCCATTCATAGTCTGCAATGTTTGAGATCAGAGAAATAACTTTTGGATTGATTTCATGCTGCTTTCTTGCGTTCTTCTCCACTTTGGACCCCTTATCTGGGTTGATCTTGAATAGGCACTTGCATTGGATGAAATAAAATAAATAATGTCATTCTATACTAGTGTGTCCGCCATTCTTAATCACTAGCAGTGGTCATCTTCCCCTTCAGATACAATAATTTGATTTGTTGACTAACAAAAATGTACCTGCAAAAATCTATTTATCTCATTTAAAAGGGATACATGTAGGATGTTTGCAATGTAATATTAGAAAATGTCTATGGTACAGTTAAAGTAACAGTAGAACAACAATGTTTTTTCACCAGAAAGTATTTGGATGCATAGAAAGTGTATCCTGAACTGCTACATTTCTATTGGCCAACAAGGGACTGGTGTGGTTCTGTTTTGAAATTGAAAGTTGTAGTTAACAGTAAGGCATCCTAGATGACAACACCAGACCAGAGTTAGTTATAACATGTAAACGGCCCTTGCATCGTGTCACATTGTGATACAGCAGACTCTCTAAGATGATCACGCATATAACTTTTAAAAGCATTTTATTTTGTCAACTGAGATTTGCAGCTAACCATGCAGCATACATATTGACCATTTGCTTCATATCGGTGTAATGACTGATGATCCACATAACCTCTTAACGTTTTAACAGTGAGGCCACAGGAACGACATGCCAATTCTTTGGAAAGACCTGACATGTTCCCAATTTCTCTATACTTAATTTACGTGTAACAAAGAAAAAAAAGTACATTGTAGATTTTAATCTAGGTTCCAATTAACTACTGAAGTGGATCTTTCTGATATGCTTGATTAATGACAATGGACTTCAAAAGGGGACAACAGCGATTTATTTATTTGTACTTCCATGCTAAACTACTCAGTTTGCTAAACTAAGCTAGCTATAAATATTACTTCAGTTTGAGGATTGCAGGGAATTTCCTCAATTCCAATTCAAGTAACTGTTGAAGGAGAAAGAGAGAGAAAACATGTTATCAGGTGGGATTGGTTTACAGCAAACTAGTTACCTAGCTAGCAAGTTAGCGCACTAGCTACGTTATGAAATGCAGCTAGCAATCTAGCTAAATAGCTGAATGTCAATGCTTCAAAATCCAGAATTAATACAACTTTAACTGTCAACATATGTTACAAAAAACGTTTGCTTATCTTAGCTGGCTTGCTGCTAGCTAGCCAAGGACTGGTTTGTAATTAGCTCGGGTAGTGTGTGAGCTGCCAACCACAAACTCCACGATACTAGCTAGCAAATACAACACAAAGTTAATGAACTGCACATCTAGCAATTTCGTCAACTATTTAAACTTCATGTTAAACAATGGTTTGGTGGTAATGCTCAACTTGGTATGATAAATATCTCCTCTCATATCACTGCACGTGCCAAGCTGCTGCCTGCTGCATTCAATTGGCGCCAGTTGTGCGCGCGGGCGTTTGAATGACGCCTCCAACGTGTTTCTGATTCGTTGTCAAATGGTTTCTAATGGAAATGGCTAAATGCAATGTGAAATATTGACGAGTCTTTAATTACACTAACCTTTTTAATAGTTCCGAAGAGTGATGTAGAGGATGGTGACTTTGAAATAGAGGAGGACGTGTCTGATATGGAAGACAATGTTGGATCATAAGGATTCATACTCTGATGAGGGCGAGATTGCTGAAGTGGTGATATTAATATTTTTAAAAAATGACAATACAGCATGGTCTTCTACCTGAGAGTCAAGGTAGAATGTAGTGTTAATGTAAATACCCATAACTTCACAGTCTATGTTTGTAATATAGTGATCAACGTTTGTAACATGACAGACAATATCATTCTTTTTACATTATCTTTCATAGCTTTATGCAATTTTTAATCCTTAAAAAAACGGAACTTGACAATTAATAAATAGTAAACGAACTGGCTTAATCAGTTAAATAACACTCAGTATCTGTTAAGTTATATTCATTCACTTTCATTGAGGTATTGTAAATACTCATCATTTTACAGTTAATGTTTGTAATGTAGTGATCAATATCAGTATATATCATATTTTTACATTCTCTTGCATAGTTTTATACTGTTTATAAACATCAGAAATATTTTTTTTACTATAATTATCTGCATTTAGAATGTAAAACTAAAGGTAATATCCATAAAACAATGGTAAATGTAGTTGTTTCTTTATAATGTATATTACTGTATTTCTACAGCTTATTATTGTGAAAAGGGGATGCATGTCTGTAAAAATACAGGAAGTTTAATGTATTTTGTATTTACTGACATGTCCTATTATTCTACACGACGCAAGTTAAATATAAGTTTATCCCTGTCATTTCACAGTATTCTACCATTATTCACAAATACAGAAAAAACGTAAAAATGAACAGTTAAGTATCGTAAAAAAACATTGTTTTACTGTGTAGGTAGGGAGGAAGGGGTGTTGCGTGAGAAGTCAAAATACTTTGGTAACATGTTCACATTCTAACATGAACACATGAACCTGTGTAAACAATTAGGAATTATCTAAAGGAGAGGGCCATGCATTGCATACCATGTATTACCTTTAACTTTGTATAAAAAAATATCTGTGCAAATAAATAAACAAACTGAACTGATGACACTATGTGTTATGATACAAATGTGTGACAGTTAGCAATACATCACAAAGGACAACTGTTATGTTTTGAGAAAGTGACTAATATTCTGATTATATCGTAATGATAAACAGTATTTCAATGATAGGTGGGCTGATAGCCTAGGTGGGCTATCTCTTAGAAAATAACATGAAGATGAGTGGGTGGTATTAGTGATAAGATCCACATAAATATGTGCAGGCATAATAACATGTAAGTATGGTTCCATTTTAGTCTAATTGACACTTAACCAAGTAGCAGGCAACAGTTTTTGTAACGGATCCTGTGTGTAGCTGGTGTAGCGGAGTCAGGCGCAGGACAGCAAATATGAGTAATCAACGTATTTACTCAACAATATAACAATTACAACTCAATAATTCCGAACCGTGTTACCAAACAAACAATTACTGACAGATTTATTGCAGTGTACTTCATCACTTCATAAAGTGGCAGGCCTAGTTTACCATTAGAGACCACCTGCCATACCAATTTGTGGATTTCAATGAACTCGTCAGGAAAATACTATTTTGGACATGTAATTTAAAGTGTAATACCTTTTGACAAAATGTGGTGAAATTGGTCTAGAAGTTCATGAACATCAATTGATGTGATGAAAACTGGAGGACCGCATTAATTCAATAGCTTGCACAGGTGACATGCGTGCTTAAACTCTGTTTTAGGCCTATTTTAAGTACTTTCTAACAATGTTAAATCACGTTCTTCTCAAAACTCTGAATATCCGTCTCAGAATGTTGGTGTGTCTCATAGTAGTAAAACAGTGTGCATGACTGCCTAGTAGTAAAACAGTGTGCATGACTGCCTAACCTCTATCCCTCTCAGTCCAGTACGAAATGTGATGTGATCACGAGGGGATCAGAAATCCGGGCATCCAGTCATGCGCTAATGTGGTATTTAAAGGCTAGACGTTTATTTGGCTGGTGTGTGGGCAATTAGTTAACTAAAAGAGGATACAAGTGCGCACTCAGTTGAAACAGAAAATAAACTATGAAGTGATGTGGTTTCGAGTAAGGTGCTGATTTCTGGTAGTGTGATCGAAGAAGAATTATTCGTTGATCCACTGTTCCATTTAGCTAACTTTCTGGTGTGCGTCTTTTTGCCTATTCGTTGCCTATGTGGAAGTACGGTTTGTTGGTGCTTTTCGGCGCCGTGTTTGTGCGCGCGCAGTTTCCACGGGAATGTGTGACTCTGGAGGGACTTCGGAGTGGTCAGTGTTGTCCATCCCCGTTTGGGGTCGCGAATGACGCCTGCGGGTCCGCCACAGGACGTGGACAGTGTATTTCGATAGCGGCAGACGCAAGTCCACACGGCCCCCAGTACCCCCACGATGGACGGGATGACCGTGAACGTTGGCCCGTCCGCTACTTCAACCGAACCTGCCAGTGCAACGGGAATTTCACAGGTTATGATTGTGGCCGTTGTATGCATGGATTGGCCGGGTTAAACTGTGACCAACCCGTCGCTGTCGGTACGTTTTGTTTTATCCCACTTTAAAACAAATAACCAAATGTTGCAGTTTCCATTACAAAGCGATTTGATGTTTTTACGCAATCGAAACAGCATAGGTCATCTCAATTATGTGTCTCATATAAGTGGAGTGGTAAATCTCACACTTAAACCAATTTTATTTAAATCAACAGTCCACATATCTGTTGAATAAAATAAGCTATGGTGTAAAGTACTTATGTATAAATACTTGAAAGTACTACTTAAGTAGTTTTTTGGGTTATCTGTACTTTTACTTTACTAATTATATTTTTGACTACTTTTACTTTAACTTCACTACATTCTTAATAAAAATAATGTACTTTTTACTCCATACATTTTCCCTGACAGCCAAAAGTACTCGTTACATTTTGAATGCTTAGCAAGACAGGAAAAAGGTCTAATTCAAACACTTATCAAGAGAACATCCCTGGTCATCCCTACTGCCTCTGATCTGGCAGACCCACTAAACACATTCTTCGTTTGTAAATTGTGTCTGAGTGTTGGAGTGTGCTCTTGGCTATCCGTAAATAAAATAAAAAACAAGAAAATGGTGCCGTTTGGTTTGCTTAATATAAGACATTTTAAATGATTTATACTTTTACTTTTGATAGATAATTATATTTGAGCAATTACATTTTACTTTTTATACTTAAGTATATTTAAAACTTTTACTGGATGACTTTCACTTTTACTTGAGCCATTTTCTATTAAGGTATCTTTACTTTTACTCAAGTATGGCAATTGGGTACTTTTTCCAACACTGAAAATAAGTAAATGATAGCCTACCACAAACAACCTCTATACACCGCACCAATGCGCCGTACTTTACCAGGCTGTTGTCATAGACTAGACGTAACATAGTAGACGAAAATCCGGGACGATCAAATTAGTAGGCTATGATATATGGTATGGTTGTATAAGACAGAAGGTTACTTAAAGCAAAAACGAAAGAAGGGTGATGCGAATGTCTAAACCCAAAGGTTGTGTGTTCGATTCTCATCACGGACGACTTTAGTATTTTATCTAATTATCAAGTTTACAACTACTTACTACTATTTAGCTACTTTTCAACTACTTACCATGTTAGCTAACCCATCCCCAAAATCTAACCTTAATCCTTTAACCTAACCTACCCCTAACCTTAACCCCTACCAGGGTGGAAAAATAACAAATGAGCATGTTTTGCAATGTTTTTAAAACAAGAAATGTATTAGTAGTAAGAAGTAATGTTGTATATTGCTCAATTAAATTTTATTTTGTGACCTGAGTCTTTCAACAGATGTATGTTAAAATAAATAATTTAGATACAATAGTAAAAAGTAAAACAGGTAAACAGTTCTACAACTGAACATCAAGAATCAACAAAGTGCCTGCCCTGCCACAAAATGCAGAGTGAAACAGCTTATTTATTAGTATTAGATCAGGGCTTTAACACAGATTTTATTTCATAAGGAGTATATAAGTTGATATTTAGGAGCACAAAAATAAATGTAGGTCCACAGTAAAATTATTTGAGTGTTTTAATGATAACAAATGACAAAACAGGAATAAAAGGTTTTTGGAATGTTCCATGTTCAATACAAGCACAATTTACCCCAAATATTTGAGTCATTAGGTTTGACAAAAATCTTCAGCTACCCCTTTAAGGGGTGGGCCATTACCGTGGTAACGGCACTACCTGTCTGTCAGAGATGATAATCTCATGTCTGCTCTACCAGCAGACAGTTGCAGCAACCTCAAAACTAATATTGAAAAACAATGTAGCGTTTGAACAAAACAATGTAACTAGCCAAAAAACAGGTGGACAAAGTCACACTTTAGTAGACTTTCAGGTCAATTCCACCAAATTTTACATTTGGGTTGAAAAAAACTGTTCCCAAATGCTGTGTGATCACCCGCTAACGTGGCTGGTGAAATAGACATTCTTACCCGCTAATAACAAAATCTACCCATCAAATCAAATAAAAGTTTATTTGTCACCTGCGTCGAATACAACAGGTGTAGACCAATAGTGCAAAAAAGGTATTAGCTGAACAATAGGTAATTATAGAAATAAAACAACAGTAGAAAGACAGGCTATATACAGTAGTGAGGCTATATACAGTAGCGAGGCTATAAAAGTAGTGAGGCTACATTCAGACACCAGTTAGTCAGGCTGATTGAGGTAGTATGTACATGTAGCTATGGTTAAAGTGACTATGCATATATGATGAACAGAGAGTAGCAGTAGTGTAAAAAACGGGTTGGCGGGTGGTGGGTGGCGGGACACAATGCAGATAGATAGCCAGGTTAGCCAATGTGCGGGAGACCTGGTTGGTAGGCCCAATTGAGGTAGTATGTACATGAATGTATAGTTAAAGTGACTATGCATATATGATAAACAGAGAGTAGCAGCAGTGTAAAAGAGGGGTTGGGGGCACACAATGCAAATAGTCCGGGTAGCCATTTGATTACCTGTTCAGGAGTCTTATGGCTTGGGGGTAAAAACTGTTGAGAAGCCTTTTTGTCCTAGACTTGGCACTCCGGTACCGCTTGCCATGCAGTAGTAGAGAGAACAGTCTATGACTGGGGTGGCTGGGGTCTTTGACAATTTTTAGGGCCTTCCTCTGACACCGCCTGGTGTAGAGGTCCTGGATGGCAGGCAGCTTAGCCCCAGTGATGTACTGGGCCGTACACACTATCCTCTGTATTGCCTTGCGGTCAGAGGCAGAGCAATTGCCGTACCAGGCAGTGATGCAACCAGTCAGGATGCTCTTGATGTTGCAGCTGTAGAACCTTTTGAGGATCTCAGGACCCATACCAAATCTTTTTAGTTTCCTGAGGGGGAATAGGCTTTGTCATGCCCTCTTCACGACTGTCTTGGTGTGTTTGGACCATTCTAGTTTGTTGTTGGTGTGGACAACAAGGAACTTGAAGCTCTCAACCTGCTCTACTACAGCCCCGCCGATGAGAATGGGGGCGTGCTCGGTCATCCTTTTCCTGTAGTCCACAATCATCTCCTTTGTCTTGGTTACGTTGAGGGAGAGGTTGTTATTCTGGCACCACCCGGCCAGGTCTCTGACCTCCTCCCTATAGGCTGTCTCGTCGTTGTTGGTGATCAGGCCTACCACTGTTGTGTTGCCTGCAAACTTAATGATGGTGTTGGAGTCGTGCCTGGCCACACAGTCGTGGGTGAACAGGGAGTACAGGAGGGGACTGAGCACGCACCCTTGGGGAGCTCCAGTGTTGAGGATCAGCGTGGCAGATGTGTTGCTACCTACCCTCCCCACCTGGGGGCGGCCATTCAGGAAGTCCAGGATCCAGTTGCAGAGGGAGGTGTTTAGTCCCAGGATCCTTAGCTTAGTGATGAGCTTTGAGGGTACTATGGTGTTGAACAGCTGAGCTGTAGTCAATGAATAGCATTCTCACACAAGTGCTCCTTATGTCCAGGTGGGAAAGGGCAGTGTGGAGTGCAATAGAGATTGCATCATCTGTGGATCTGTTTGGGCGGTATGCAAATTGGAGTGGGTCTAGGGTTTCTGGGATAAGGGTGTTGATGTGAGCCATTACCAACCTTTCAAGCGCTTCATGGCTACGGACGTGAGTGCTATGGGTCTGTAAAATAGACATTCTTACCCGCTAATAACAAAATCTACCCATATTTGGCGGGTGATGGGTGTTAATTTCCCACCCTGCCCCTAACCCTAACCCCTAGCCTAGCTAACGTTAGCCACCTAGCTAACATTAGCATTAGCCACCTAGCTAGCATAGCCACAACAAATTGGAATTGGAAACGTGATATGTATAGCAAATTTATAACATTGTACAAATTGAAATTCGTAACATATCATACGAATTGTAATTCGTAACATATTATATTAATTGTAATTCGTAACATATCATACGATGATGGAAATCCACAAATGAATATCATACCAAACGTATCATATCACACCAATTTGAGTCCCAGATTGTCGTTTACTATGTTATGTCTACCCCTGAGTCAAGGTTGACTTCATGCACTGCCACTCAACTGGTTGAAAGACACATTTCTGCACAGACTATGGAAAGCATACAATACTTTTTTTTTTGAAAGTACACTAATCTCGTTACATATAGCTGCATTTTATGTTTGATATAATGACATTTTTGCCTCATATTGAGGCAATGGTGTATGCATAAAGATGAACGGTGACTGTGGATAGGCTACATGCCCAATAATGTCTTAATTTCTTTACACAAAGAATGTGCTCATTATCACATGAATGATTAAGATAATCAAATTAAAATGTTCTCTTTAATCCTTCAGTCCGGAGAAACGTGATGCAGCTAAGTGCAGATCAGAAGCGAGCTTTCGTGATCGCATTGGACCAGGCCAAGCGTACCGTGCATCCGGACATTGTGATAGCTACGCGGCGATACCAGGATGTCTTCGGACCCGATGGAAACACCCCGCAGTTTGAGAACATCACCATCTACAATTACTTTGTGTGGACCCACTACTATTCTGTCAGCAAGACCTTCTTGGGGGCCGGCCAGCCGAGCTTTGGTGGAGTCGACTTCTCTCACGAAGGTCCCGGTTTTGTGACCTGGCACAGGTTTCACCTGCTCCAACTTGAGCGTGACATGCAGGTGAGATGGTGTACCAGCAATTACATGTATGTCCCTGCATGTAATATGAACTGAATATGAACTCAATAAAAATGCCAACTATAGTGTGCCTACTATTCAATTGGATATCACAATATAATAGGCCATTATCTAACGGTGTTATGGATTTTCACCACCAGCAAAATCCATTTTAATCTGTAGGCTGGGCATATTTATTACCCATCAATAGTCATTTCACTTTCCCTATTGTTTGCTTGAATTAGTGCCCCATTAAGGGTGAGGATATCTTTCCAGATGAAGCAATGTTGTCCCATAATCAAGCAAGCTTTGTAGAAAATGTGCTTAAGCGTTTACTAGCCTGAGCCTAGATTTCCCGTATAATAGGGCACAAAAGAGCATCTGTTGCCCAAGTTATTTCTTGAATTATGCATTACTCATTGGCGTTACTGACAAAGACTGTTTATTGTTTTCAAAGATCTTTATCTTGGATGTCAGTAGGCCAGCTATATTAGGCCTCAGCAATAAAGACAAATCATTATTTCATACAATGGAAAAAGTTGAATCAGTTGCGGCTAAATATTGAGATTGTGATACAGCTGTATGTTGTTGGATTAAAATAATGCAGGCACTATATACTTCTCCAATACCATTTGTAAAATTTTTATTTGCAGTTCAATATTGTGGTTTCTAATTGCACAAACTAATTATTATAATTGTGTGCCCTTTATATAATTCATTCTAACCCTACTTTAGGATATGCTGCAAGACCCTTCCTTTGCCCTGCCCTACTGGAACTTTGCCATTGGTGGAAGCACCTGTGACATCTGCACAGATGACCTATTGGGAGCGAGGAGCAACCTCGATATGAATTCCATCAGCCCCAACTCCATCTTCTCCAACTGGAGGGTGATCTGTGAGAGTGTGGAGGACTATGATACATTGGGAACCATCTGCAACAGTAAGCATTCAATAGTGCGCTTATATCCTTCCAAGTTTTAAAGAAAACACCCTATATGTTGGGTAGAAGTTGCCTGTAGGCACAGATCTAGGATCAGCTCACCCTCCCCAAATGTTAAAATGTGTAAAAGTCATTGAGATTATAGAAACATGCTCACAGGGACACCTCCGTGTCACCATTCCATATTGTGATACCTGTTGATTACTGTCATTACTATCATTGCTTACGCCCAGTTCACTATTCATACTTTGGTGCTATTGGCGCAACACCTTGTCTGAAAACGAGACAAAAATGGCGGCGTACTGGATGGCCGACGTTTGGCAAGCTCCGACCCAATTTAGCTATTTTGTGATTATTTTGTAGTTTATTTTTATCCGATCGTTGATTTGCTACCAATAGGACTTTAGAAACTGCAATATTCTTAGCTTTTCTGAAACATGGCTGTCGGACAAGATACCCCCCATGGCTATCCAACTCGATGGATTCTCCATTCACCCGGCAGACAGGACAGTGGAGTCGGGGAAATTGAGGGGGGGAAGGGTTTGCCTCTACATCAACACCATGAAGTTTGCTCAAATCAAATCAAATCAAATTTTATTTGTCACATACACATGGTTAGCAGATGTTAATGCGAGTGTAGCGAAATGCTTGTGCTTCTAGTTCCGACCATGCAGTAGTATCTAACAAGTAATCTAACAAATTCACAACAACTACCTTATACACACAAGAGTAAAGGAATGAATACGAGTATGTACATATAAATATATGGATGAGCGATGGCTGACAGCATAGGCAAGATGCAGTAGATGGTATGGAGTACAGTATATATATATATATATATATATATATATATATGAGATGAGTAATGTAGGATATGTAAACATTATATAAATGGCATTGTTTAAAGTGGCTAGTGATACATTATTTCATCCAATTATAATTATTAAAGTGGCTAGAGATTTGGGTCGATGGCGAACGGCATAGGCAAGATACAGTAGATGGTTTAGAGTACAGTGTATACATTTGATATGAGTATGTTGGATACGTAAACATTATATACAAAATTGTTTAAAGTGGCTAGTGATACATTTGTTACATCCAATTCCTATGTTTAAAGTGGCTAGAGATTTAAGTCAGTATGTTGGCAGCAGCCACACAATGTTAGTGATGGCTGTTTAACAGTCTGATGGCCTTGAGGTAGAAGCTGTTTTTCAGTCTCTCGGTCCCAGCTTTGATGCACCTGTACTGACCTCGCCTTCTGGATGATAGCGGGGTGAACAGGCAGTGGCTCGGGTGGTTGTTGTCCTTGATGATCTTTTTGGCCTTCCTGTGACATCGGGTGGTGTAGGTGTCCTGAAGAGCAGGTAGTTTACCTGGTGATGTGCTGTGCAGTCCTCACTACCCTCTGGAGAGCCTTACGGTTGTGGGCGGAGCAGTTGCCGTACCAGGCGGTGATACAGCCCAACAGGATGCTCTCGATTGTGCATCTGTAAAAGTTTGTGAGTGATTTTGGTGACAAGCCGAATTTCTTCAGCCTCCTGAGGTTGAAGAGGCGCTGTTGCGCCTTCTTCACCACGCTGTCTGTGTGGGTGGACCAATTCAGTTTGTCCGTGATGTGTACGCTGAGGAACTTAAAACTTTCCACCTTCTCCACTACTGTCCCCTTGATGTGGATAGGGGGGTGCTCCCTCTCCTGTTTCCTGAAGTCCACGATCATCTCCTTTGTTTTGCTGACATTGAGTGAGAGGTTATTTTCCTGACACCACACTCCGAGGGCCCTCACCTCCTCTCTGTAGGCCGTCTCGTTGTTGTTGGTAATCAAGCCTACCACTGTAGTGTCGTCAGCAAACTTGATGATTGAGTTGGATGCGTGCTTGGCCACGCAGTCATGGGTAAACAGGGAGTACAGGAGAGGGCTGAGAACGCACCCTTGTGGGGCCCCAGTGTTGAGGGTCAGCAGGGTGGAGATGTTGTTTCCTACCCTCACCACCTGGGACCGGCCCGTCAGGAAGTCCAGGACCCAGTTGCACAGGGCTGGGTCGAGACCCAGGGTCTCGAGCTTAATGACGAGCTTGGAGGGAACTATGGTGTTAAATGCTGAGCTGTAGTCGATGAACAGCCTTCTTACATAAGTATTGCTCTTGTCCAGATGGGTTAGGGCAGTATGCAGTGTGATTGCGATTGCGTCGTCTGTGGACCTATTGGGACGGTAAGCAAATTGGAGTGGGTCCAGGGTGTCTGGCAGGATGGAGGTGATATGATCCTTGACTAATCTCTCAAAGCACTTCATGATGACGGAAGTGAGTGCTACGGGGCGATAGTCATTTAGCTCAGTCACCTTAGCTTTCTTGGGAACAGGAACAATGGTGGCCCTCTTGAAGCATGTGGGAACAGCAGACTGGGATAGGGACTGATTGAATATGTCCGTAAACACACCAGCCAGCTGGTCTGCGCATGCTCTGAGGACACGGCCAGGGATGCCATCTGGGCCGGCAGCCTTGTGAGGGTTAACACATTTAAATGTTTTTCTCACATTGGCTGCGGTGAAGGTGAGCCCGCAGGTTTTGGTAGCGGGCCGTGTCGGTGGCACTGTATTGTCCTCAAAGCGAGCAAAGAAGTTGTTTAGTTTGTCTGGGAGCAGGACGTCATGGTCCGCGACGAGGCTGGTTTTCTTTTGTAGTCTGTGATTGACTGTAGACCCTGCCACATTCCTCTTGTGTCTGAGCCGTTGAATTGTGACTCTACTTTGTCTCTATATTGACGCTTAGCTTGTTTGATTGCCTTGCGGAGGGAATAGCTACACTGTTTGTATTCAGTCATGTTTCCGGTAGCCTTACCCTGGTTAAAAGCAGTGGTTCGCGCTTTCAGTTTTGCGCGAATGCTGCCATCAATCCACGGTTTCTGGTTGGGGAATTTTTAAATATTTGCTATGGGTACAACATCACCAATGCACTTGCTAATAAACTCGCTCACCGAATCAGCGTATACATCAATGTTGTTGTCAGATGCTATCCGGAACATATCCCAGTCCACGTGCTCAAGCAATCTTGCAGCATGGAATCAGATTGGTCGGACCAGCGTTGAACAGACCTGAGAACGGGCGTTTCCTGTTTTAGTTTCTGTTTGTAGGCTGGGAGCAACAAAATGGAGTCATGGTCAGACTTGCGAAAGGAGGGCGGAGAATAGCCTTGTATGCATCACGGAAGTTGGAATAACAGTGATCCAGGATTTTACCAGCCCGGGTGGCACATTCGATATGCTGGTAAAATTTCGGGAGCCTTGTTCTTAAATTAGCCTTATTAAAATCCCCAGCCACAATAAATGCAGCCTCAGGATATGTGGTTTCCAGTTTACATAGAGTCCGATGAATTTCTTTCAGTGCCGTCGATGTATCAGCTTGAGGGGGGATGTACACGGCTGTGATTATAATCGAGGAGAATTCTCTTGGTAGATAATGCGGTCTGCATTTGATTGTAAGGAATCCTATGTCAGGTGAACAAAAGGACTTGAGTTCCTGTATGTTGTTATGATCACACCACGTCTCGTTAATCATAAGACACACACTCCCACCCTTCTTCTTACCAGATAGAAGTTTGTTTCTGTCGGGCGCGATGCGTGGAGAAACCAGGTGGCTGTACCGACTCAGATAACGTGGTCCTGAGTGAGCCATGTTTCCGTGAAGCAAAGAACGTTGCAGTCTCGGATGTCTCTCTGAAAGGCAACCCTTGATCTGATTTCGTCTACTTTGTTGTCAAGAGACTGTACATTGGCGATTAAAATACTTGGGAGAGGTGCACGATGCGCCCGTCGACGTAGCTTGACCAAAAGACCGCCGCGTTTCCCTCTTCTCCGGCGCCGCCGTTGTTTTGAGTCGCCGGGTGCTATCCAGTCTGTTGTCCTGGCTGGGGTAACAAACCGAGAATCCTCTTTGGGAAAGTCGTATTCCTGGTCGTAATGTTGGTAAGTTGACGTTGCTCTTATATCCAATAGTTCCTCCCGGTTGTATGTAATAAAACTTAATATTTCCCGAGGTAACAATGTAAGAAGTAATACATAAAAAAAAAAAAAATACTGCATGGTTTCCTGAGAACGTGAAGCGAGGCTGCCATCTCTGTCGGCGCCGGAAGTCCCACGCTGACGACACTACAGTGGTAGGCTTGATTACCAACAACGACGAGACGGCCTACAGGGAGGAGGTGAGGGAAAATAACCTCTCACTCAATGTCAACAAAACAAAGGAGATGATCGTGGACTTCAGGAGAGGGCGCACCCCCCTATCCACATCGAGGGGGCAGTAGTGGAGAAGGTGGAAAGTTTTAAGTTCCTCGGCGTACACATCACGGACAAACTGAATTGGTCCACCCACACAGACAGCGTGGTGAAGAAGGCGCAACAGCGCCTCTTCAACCTCAGGAGGCTGAAGAAATTCGGCTTGTCACCAAAATCACTCACAAACCTCTACAGATGCACAATCGAGAGCATCCTGTCGGGCTGTATCACTGCCTGGTACGGCAACTGCTCCGCCCACAACCGTAAGGCTCTCCAGAGGGTAGTGAGGACTGCACAACGCATCACCGGGGGTAAACTACCTGCTCTTCAGGACACCTACACCACCCGATGTCACAGGAAGGCCAAAAAGATCATCAAGGACAACAACCACCCGAGCCACTGCCTGTTTACCCCGCTATCAGTACAGGTGCATCAAAGCTGGGACCGAGAGACTGAAAAACAGCTTCTACCTCAAGGCCATCAGACTGTTAAACTGCCATCACTAACATTGAGTGGCTGCTGCCAACATACTGACCTAAATCTCTAGCCACTTTAAACATAGGAATTGGATGTAACAAATGTATCACTAGCCACTTTAAACAATTTTGTATATAATGTTTACGTATCCGACATACTCATATCAAATGTATACACTATACTCTAACCATCTACTTGAATCTTGCCTATGCCGTTCGGCCATCGACCCAAATCTCTAGCCACTTTAATAATTATAATTGGATGAAATAATGTATCACTAGCCACTTTAAACAATGCCATTTATATAATGTTTACATATCCTACATTACTCATCTCATATATATATATGTGTATATACTGTACTCCATACCATCTACTGCATCTTGCCTAGGCCGGTCAGCCATCGCTCATCCATATATTTATATGTACATACTCGTATTCATTCCTTTACTCTTGTGTGTATAAGGTAGTTGTTGTGAAATTGTTAGATTACTTGTTAGATACTACTGCATGGTCGGAACTAGAAGCACAAGTATTTCGCTACACTCGCATTAACATCTGCTAACCATGTGTATGTGACAAATATAATTTGATTTGATTTGAACTGGTGTGCTTTCTCCAGTGCGGTGGAAGTCTCAATATTTGGGGTGATAAAGACCACTGTTATTCTACCCACAAGTAATCATACAAGGCCCTCCCTCGTCCGCCATTCGGAAAATCAGATCATGACTCCATACTCCTGCTTCCTGTTTACAAGCAAAAACTCAAACAGGAAGTACAGTTGAAGTCGGAAGTTTACACACACTTAGGTTGAAGTGATTAAAACTCGTTTTTCAACCACTCCAACAAATGTCTTGTTAACAAACTATAGTTTTGGCAAGTCGGTTAGGACATCTACTTTGTGCATGACTGTCACGACTTCAGCTGAAGTTGGTCCCTCTCCTTTTTCGGGCGTCTACCGGCGGTCGACGTCACCGGAGTTCTAGCCACCACCGATCCATTTCTCAGTTTCTGTTTGTCTTGTCATCATTCACACCCGGTCATCATTACCCTAATTACATGTGTTATTTATCCTCTGTTCCCCCCATCAGTGTTGTCCGTGATTGTTTCATGTTTGTGGCTCGGTGTGCGAGCAGCCGTATTCTACGTTCATTGTAAATTTGTGCCTTATTAAAGTAAGGAGCGTGTAGCTGTTCTCTTGCGTTTGTTTCCGACAAAGACCTGCTGTAGAGCCACTACAATGACAAAAATAGAACTGTTTGGCCATAATGACCATGGTTATGTTTCGAGGAAAAAGGGGGAGGCTTGCAAGCCGAAGAACACCATGAAGCACGGGGGTGGCAGCATCATGTTGTGGGGGTGCTTTGCTGCAGGAGGGACTGGTGCACTTCACAAAATAGATGGCATCATGAGGATGGAAAATTATGTGGATATATTGAAGCAACATCTCAAGACATCAGTCAGGAAGTTAACTTCTTGGGGATTGCTGGGGCGCTAGCGCCCCAATCCCGACACTACCAGGTGAAATGCAAGGCGCCAAATTCAAAATCCAAAAGTTTAATTATTAAACATCCACCAATATACAAGTGTTCCATACTCATCAAAAGCTCTGTTTCTTGGCAATATCACAGCGTTGTCAGATTTCAAAAAGGCTTTACGACGAAAGCAGCACATTTGATTGTTTGAGGGTAGCACCTCACATATTTTTTCCATTATCATAATTTCATAATCCATCACGGCACACACATAACACATTTCACAGCGAAAACAAATCAATTACCTGTTGAAGAACTTTTGCTGAGGTCTTCCTAAGTTTCCAACGAAGACAATCCATGGTTCTTTTGTTAGAAAAAGTAATGTATTTTATCCATAAATCTCCATTTGGTTTGCGCGTTATAATCAGAAATGACAGCTTCCACTCCTGCATTGAAACGTGACGCAAACTCGTTCATCTTATACCTATAAACTTGTCCAAGAACAATCAAACATAGTTTTAAATGTATCCTTAGGAACACTTTTACGTATATTTACTATTATAAATCAACCGGAATATAAACTGATCGATAAAGACGGTAAAAAAACACAGCGCGCTTTGTCGGGAGTGTGCGCTGGCTACTGTTGACATAAATGAGACACTTCCTGGTTTCCTCTTCTACTCTGGTCTAATTCATCCAAAATGAAAATCCATACTGTCTCGAGACTGTTGACATCCAGAGGAAGCGATGGGTACTGCATTCATATGCCCTTATAAGGGCATTTTCATGAGGGAGGGGTTCCAAATGAGGCACTCTGTGAAAACCACTTTTTCCAGGACAGAAATTCCTCAGGGTTTCGCCTGCCATATCCGTTCTGTTTTACTCACAGACAAATGGTTAATGGAAAATTCAAAGTGTTTCCTATCCAATGGTACCAAATATGTGCATATCCTATTTTCTGGGCCTGAATGGGAGGCATTTTACTTTGGGCATGCCGGGCTCTCCAAAATGGTCACCTCATGCACCCATCCCCAAGAAGTTAAAGGTTGGTCGCAAATGTGTCTTCCAAATGGGCAATGACCCCAAGCATACTTCCAAAGTTGTGGCAAAATAGCTTAAGGACAACAAAGTCAAGGGATTGGAGTGGCCATCACAAAGCCCTGACCTCAATTCTATAGAAAATGTGTGGGCAGAACAGAAAAAGCGTGTGGGAGCAGGGAGGCCTACAAACCTGACTCAGTTACACCAGCTTTGTCAGGAGGAATGGGCCAAAATTCACCCAACTTATTGTGGGAAGCTTGTGGAAGGCTACCCAAAACATTTGACCCAAGTTCAACAATTTAAAGGCAATGCTACCAAATGCTAATTAAGTGTATGTAAACTTCTGACCCCTGTGGGAATATGATGAAAGAAATAAAAGCTGAAATAAATCATTCTCTCTGCTATTATTCTGACATTTCACATTCTTAAAATAAAGTGGTAATCCTAATTGACCTAAAACAGGGAATTTTACTAGGATTAAATGTCAGGAATTGTGAAAAACTGAGTTTAAATGTATTTGGCTAAGGTGTATGTAAACTTCCGAAAGAAGTCCCGCTATGACTGCCGCAGAGTCATCAAATGAGCAACAGGACAAAATAGGAATAAGGTGGAATCATATTACACAGGCATGTGGCAGTCCATTACGGATTACAAAGGAAGACCCAACCGTGATCTGCCCAACAAACTCATTTTATGCACTTTTTGACAACAACAACACTGTGCTGGGTGTGAGGGCTGTGACCGACCCAGAGAATTGCCCGATGTGAGAAAGGTCTTTAATAAGGTCAACACCCGCAAGGCCGCGGGGCCCGACGGTATTCCAGGGCGCGTTTGCAGAACAGCTGGCAGGCATATTCACTGTAATTTTCAACCTCTCCTTGTCTCAGTCTGTAATCCCCACATGTTTTAAAATGACCACAATCATTCCTGTCCCCAAGAACTCTAAGGCTTCATGCCACAATGACTACCACCCTGTAGCACTCACTTCTGTAATCATGAAGTGCTTTGAGAGGCTGATTATGGCACACATTAACTCCACCATCCCAGACACCCTAGACCCACTCCAATTTGCATACCACCCCAACAGATCCATAGATGACGCAATCTCAATTGCTCTCCACCCTCCCCTGCCCTCACCCACCTAGATAAAAGGAATACATACAGTATGTGAGAATGTTTTTCATTGACTACAGCTCAGCGTTCAACACCATTGTCCCCACAAAGCTCGTCACCAAGCTTAGGACTCTGGGTCTGAACACCTCTCTCTGTAACTGGATCCTGGACTTCCGGACAGGCCGACCCAGGTGGTGAGGGTAGGCAACATCACCTCCGCCACGCTGTACTCCCTGTTCCCCCACGACTGCATCAAGTTTGCTGACAACACAATGGTAGAAAGGCCTGATCACCAGCGACGATGAGTCAACCTATAGGGAGGAGGTCAGTGACCTGGCAGTGTGGTGCCAGAACAACAATCTCTCCCTCAATGTCAGTAAGACCAAGGAGCTGATTGTGGACTACTGGAAAAGGGTACATCGACGGGTCTGCAGTGGACCAGGTTGAGAGCTTTAAGTTCATTGGTATCCAAATCACTAAAGACTTAAAATGGTCCAAACACACACGCCTCTTCCCCTCAGGAGGTTGAAAACGTTTGGCATAGGCCCTCAAATCCTCAAAATGTTCTACAACTGTACCATTGAGAGAATCTTGACTGGCTGCATCACTGCCTGGTATGGCAATAGCACCACCCTCAATCGAATGGCGCTACAGTACAGTACATCATTGGGGCCGAGCTCCCTGACATCCAGGACATCTATATTAGGCGGTGTGGAAGGGAAGCCTGGAAAATCGTTAAAGACTCCAACCACCCAAGCCAAAGACTATTCTCTCTGCTTCCACACAACAAGCGGTACCGGTGCATCAAGTCTGACACAAACTGGCTCTTGAACAGCTTCTATCCCCAAGCAATAAGACTGATAAATAGCTACACAGACTATCTGAGTAAACCTTGTATCTTTATTGACCTTTTATTTAAATGTTTACACTGTCTCTATGCATACTCACAGGGCCCTACTCACACACACACACTCACTCACTCCATCATCTGCTCACTCACACATAATATGAACATACATTTATACTGACTCTACACACACACACACCCACTCACATACAAGCTGCTACTACTCTGCTTATCTTATATCCTGTTGCCTAGTCACCTTACACCTATACATATCTACCTCCATCACTCCAGTATCCCAGCACAATATGGTATTGGAACTGTATATAGTATGTTTACCTACTTTTTGTGTTCTTCATATTTCTTCTTATTTCTTGTGTGTTCTTCCGAGTATTACATTGTTATTGATTATTGCGTTGTTGGGTTTTCAAATGCATTTCGCTGTACTTGTGAATGTGACAGTAAAACTTGAAACTTGAAACTAGGGTTTCAAAGCGGAGGGGCCTTGGACCTTCTTCTCCAATAGGGTGATTACTGGAAGGAAGGTTGGAAGTAGGAAGAAAGGAAAGTAGGAAGAAAGGAAAGAAGGAAGGAAAGAAGGAGCATCTAAATAGTGTTTAAACAGGGCCCGGGTGTGTGCTTTAGCACTTGCCAACTTCCCAAGCCTATTTACTATTGCCTCTATTAGCCCAGGTTACTGAGACCCCTCTTAACCCTCTCCTCTCTCCCCCCAGACACTGAAACCACCCCCATCAGAAGGAACCCAGCAGGTAACGTGGCCCGCCCCATGGTGCAGCGTCTCCCTGAGCCTCAGGATGTTGCAGACTGTCTGCAGGTGAACACCTTTGACACCCCTCCCTACTACTCCACCTCCTCAGAGAGCTTCAGGAACACCATCGAGGGTGAGTGGGTATTGCTGGTCTACACCAATAGATGCAGTCATTCACATTGATGCACACAGATATCACAGACACCTACACATACTGTACATATGCTTACACACACTGAACGTTGAGGGTTGTTGTGAATGCTGACACACAGCCACATGCAGGCACACACACACACACAACCGTCTTAGCCAACAGAGAAAGAGACAAATCTGTCACTCTGTGAGCTTTAGATCTCAGGGAAGGTGTGATGTCACTGAGTTTCACATCCATTAAGCATGATTCCCTGTATTTAATCCACAAACTACTTGTGTTGTGTGCGCAGGCTATAACGCCCCCAAGGGAAACTACGACCCTGTGGTACGGAGCCTTCACAACCTGGCCCACCTGTTTCTGAATGGAACAGGCGGACAGACCCACCTCTCACCTAACGACCCCATCTTCGTGCTGCTCCACACTTTTACCGATGCCATCTTTGATGAGTGGCTCAGGAGGCACGCCCCAGGTAATAGATCCCATCCTACTATTGATCTCATGTTCAAGACCTGATCATTGTCTTCCTGTGCTAGTATCTTTGTCTATGCTTGCTTGTCTGAAAATATGATGCTCTTCCATCCTTTTGCCAACTAATCTACACTGTGTGTAGAAAACATTAAGAACACCTTCCAAATTTTGAGTTGCAGCCTCCCCTTTTGACCTCAGAACAGCCTCAATTCATCGGGTCATGGACTCTACAAGGTGTCGAAAACATTTGCACATGGATGCTGGCCCATGTTGACTCCAATGCTTCCCACAGTTGTGTGAAGTTGGCTTGATGTTCTTTGGGTGGTGGACCATTCTTGATACACACCGGAAACTGTTGATCATGAAAACCCCAGCAGCTTTGCATTTCTTAACACAAACTGGTGCGCCTGGCACCTACTACCATACCCTGTTCAAAGGCACTTACATTTTTAGTCTTGCCCATTCACCTTCTGAATGGCACACATACACAATCCATGCCTCAATTGTCTCAAGGCTTAAAAATCCTTCTTTAACTTGTCTCCTTCCTTTCATCTACACTGATTGAAGTGGATTTAACAAGTGACATCAATAAGGGATTATAGCTTTCACCTGGATTCACCTGGTAAGTCTATGTCATGGAAAGAGCAGGAGTTCCTAATGTTTTGTACACTCACTGTATGAGTTTGTTGAATATGCTGTATTTTACAGGTTGCTTTTTACCTTGTAGTTACTTCTAAATGGCATGGTAAAATGGTAATTACACATCAATTACATGATTACTTTGTAAACTAAGATTCATAATACACACACCACTATGCAACATTTGTTTCGCTCTGGGAGGCTTTTTTTCTTTGTACGTCAGCGCCATATATTCAGAAGCTGACTCTTAACTTATACATTTTGCAGATTCTGCAGTCTATCCTTCAGAGAATGCCCCCATTGGTCACAACAGGGGGTACAACATGGTTCCCTTCTGGCCTCCAGTGACCAACGCTGAGATGTTTCTTACAGCCCCTGAGAACCTTGGCTACTCCTACGAGGCTGAATGGCCAGGTGTGTATTGTCAATATAATGACAGGCTGAATGGCCAGGTGTGTATCGTCAATATAACTACAGGCTGAATGGCCAGGTGTGTATTGTCAAAATAAATACAGGCTGAATGGCCAGGTGTGTATTGTCAATATAACTACAGGCTGAATGGCCAGGTGTGTATTGTCAATATAATGACAGGCTGAATGGCCAGGTGTGTATTGTCAATATAACTACAGGCGGAATGGCCAGGTGTGTATTGTCAATATGAATACAGGCTGGAAGGCCAGGTGTGTATTGTCAATATAAATTCATTATGGATTATGGATATTATATACATTATCTACTATGTATATAACAATCTGGTCCACTTGTTATAGTACCGTTTCTTCATAGTATCTATATATATATATAGTCAAAAGTTTGGACACCCCTACTCATTCCAGGATTTTTCTTTATGTGTACTATTTTCTACATTGTAGAAAACATCAAAAATATCAAACAACACATATGGAATCATGTAGTAACCAAAAAAGTGTTAAACACTATTTTATATTTGAGATTCTTAAAAGTAGCCACCTCTTGCCTTGATGACAAAAAAAAAATCTTTATGTGTTTGAGCCAATCAGTTGTGTTGCGATAAGGTAGGGGTGGTATACAGAAGATTTGGTAAAATACTACGTCCATATTATGGCAAGAACAGATCAAATAAGCCAAGAGAAACAACAGTCCATCATTACTTTAAAACATGAAGGTCAGTGAATATGGAAAATGTCAAGAACTTTGAAAGTTTCTTCAAGTGCAGCCGCAAAACCATCAAGCGCTATGATGAAACTGGTTCTCATGAGGACCGCCACAGGAAAGGAAGACCCAGAGTTACCTCTGCTGCAGAGGATAAGTTCATTAGAGTTACCAGCCTCTGCTTCACAGACTTCAAGTAACAGACACATCTCAACATCAACTTTTCAGAGGAGACTGTGTGAATCAGGCCTTCAGGGTAGAATGCTGCAAATAAACCACTACTAAAGGACACCAATAAGAAGAAGAGACTTGCTTGGGCCAAGAAAAGCGAGCAATGGACATTAGACCAGTGGAAATCTATCCTTTGGTCCAAATGTGAGATTTTTGGTTCCAACCGCTGTGTCTTTGTGAGACGCAGAGTAGGTGAACGGATGATCTCCGCATGTGTGGTTCCCACCTTGAAGCATGGAGGAAGAGGTGTGATGGTGTGGGGGTGCTTTGCTGGTGACACTGTGATTTATTTAGAATTCAAGGCACACTTAACCAGCATGGCTACTACAGCATTCTGCAGCGATACACCATCCCATCTGGTTTGTGCTTAGTGGGACTATCATTTGTTTTTCAACAGGACAATGACCCAACACACCTCCAGGCTGTGTAAGGGCAATTTGACCAAGAAGGAGAGTGATGGAGTGCTGCATCAGATGACCTGACCTCTATAATCACCCGACCTCAACCCAATTGAGATGGTTTGGGATGAGTTGGACCACAGAGTGAAGGAAAAGCAACCAATAAGTGCTCAGCATATGTGGGAACTCTTTCAAAACTGTTGGAAAAGCATTATAGGGGAAGCTGGTTCAGAGAATGCCAAGAGTGTCTAAAGCTGTCATCAAGGCAAAGGTTGTCTACTTTGAAAAATCTAAAATCTAAAATATATTTTGATTTGTTTAACACTTGTTTGGTTACTACATGATTCCATATGTGTTATTTAATAGTTTTGATGTCTTCATTATTATTCTAAAATGTAGAAAATACTAAAAATGAAGAAAAACCCTTGAATGAGTATTTGTGTCCAAACTTTTGACTGGTACTGTATGTATGTGTGTATGTATGTATGTGTATGTATATATATATATTTTTTTATTTATTTATTTTTTATAAACACGGTTAGAGTCCATCTGTCTGTTTGTGTCTGTCTGACTCTTTGCTAATGTCACATTCCATACAATTATAAATGTAACTGTTATAAATCTTGTTTCCTCACTATAGCTGCTCCTTTCACTTTGACCGAGATCATCACTATTGCCATGGTGGCGGCCCTGGTCATCGTGGCTGTAATCTTTGCTGCCACCACATGTGTTGTGCGCGCCCGCTCCTACAGCAAACTGGAGGGTCGCCAGCCCCTGCTGGGTGAACAGTACCAACGCTATGACGACGACAAAAGCCAATCCGTGGTCTGAGCTGAATGTGAAACTACAGGGTCATGTTCATTAGGGCACAACAGAAAATGTGTAGTGGTTCCCTGTTTTTGTCCGTTTTCTTTTGTTTATTGATTAATGAACATGATCCAGGCTTAGCTGAGTGTCACATATTTCCATACTTTTGTATTGTTTGCAGTCATGTAATTAGATTACAAATTAATGTTTTCATCATTTCAAATAAAGTTTCGAATGCCATATAATATGTTTCACAGGGTGGCAGTGTGAGTAGAATTAGGTGCGTTAATGCTGGTTGGGAACAAAAACCTGCACACTGCGGCCCGTCCTTTCATGGCCAAGTTTTACCACAACTGCTGTAGTCCATAATATGGAATCTAATTGACTGTATCACTCATAATATGGAATCTAATTGACCCTACCACGCATTCTACTATTAGTTACGTAACAGAGTGCTTTGACCTGTATAACTATAGATTCTGAGTATAACAATGATTTTCTGTAAATGTGTAAACATATTTTAATTTTATTTTAATCCTTTTGGTTCAAATTGAAACATTTTTAATTCCATTTAAAATATGAGTTGATTAAAGAAAAGATTAAGAGTTTGTCTTGTATTATTACCATTTCTGCAACACTTGTGGAGTGTAATGTCATAATTCATACATAAGCAAAGCACTCTCCTTATATATCATTTAATAAAATAGAAAAACAACAGGATAATATCTGAAAAGTAGTATAGCCTGCTTTTCCACTCTGGTGTAAGTAATGTCAATTTCCATTAACTGCCACAAGGTGGTAGAAGTGAAGTTGAATACAACTTGAACATAGTAGTTGAAAGAGAGGACAGTGTCAATCAAGGCGAACTGTGTTGCTTTGAATACATATATGATCATTAATTCGATTTTACATTAACATTTTAGTCATTTAGCAGACACTGTTATACAGAGTGACTTACAGTAGTGAGTGCATACATTTTAATATTTTTTTCATCGATCAAACAGGTTAATTAGTTTGCTTTAAATTAGTTCAAGATAGCTTTTAAAAATGTATTGATTTTATTATGCTGGTATAATAAAACGAGCCTAATAACAATGTAGCCTAGAACTATGCAAATAGGCTATAGGCCTAGGCTACACGACATTGGTTTGAATTAAAACACGATCAGCACGAAAGACCGCATACCGTACTCTTACTGTAACCTACTTTTCTAACATAAAATGTAAATTTAGTCGTTTGTATGATTGAACTGATGATTCGTAAATTACTGTAGGTTACCATATGGATGTATTTTGTGCACAATAAACCAAAACATATGCTGTGACAGTTGCATTACGATTACAGCAAACAGGCGTGGTTTCAAAGTCCCACCTGTCTGAGGTCATAAACTCCATATGGGTGTCTCTGTGGCTGTTATCCAACTGTCTTGCTCGACTATTGTTTCAGTGGACACGACTGACACCGGCCGACGGGACTTCCAAAACTACAATTCTCACGGATGAGTGTAGTGGCTTTGCAGTAGGCATAATAACGGGATATGTATATATTTTGTTGTGGATTGCACTCTTTATGTTGAATTGATGAGAATAAGTGGATGGGGCAACTTTGTTTTTTAAATTACTTTTCTCTGCAACTGTGTGCCTAAAGCAGTCGCTTTCAACATCGGATCTCAGACCATCCTAAAACATTCACAGACGCTTACGGATAAGAAGGGTTTTCGAAAGCGTAAGACCTTTTATTTTCTTTGGACGTGAAGTCAGCGGGAGTCCTCAAGCCACGGAACCCTATAATTTGCTCTCTCGGTTGTTCCTATTGCACATTGTGAAAAACGTAGCGTATATATATTTTTCGTTTATAGGCCTAGTCTTACTGTAATTCTACAATGGACGGGGAACACGTCTTACGCGATTTTAAAGATATTGAGACAAAGTTGGGTCGCAAAGTTCCTGAAAGTCTCATTCGTTCCCTTGCAGGAGTAAATAATCATCACGACAAACATGAGGATGCAAAACCGGCGACACCGAAAAACCAGTCGAACTCTGCTGATTTGAAACGACTGGAGAGCAAGATGTTATTTTTGAAACAGGAAATGGTAAGTGATTGCCTTAAAGATGCGTCTCCAAATATATTTCATTCAGTCTGTCCCTGTTGGTTTGGGTCAGTGAGTTGCTTCATACCACAGGAGGTTGGTGGCACCTTATTTGGGGAGGACTGGCTCGTGGTAATGGCTGGAGAGGAATTAGTGGAATGGTATCAAATACATCAAACACACAGTTTTCATGTGCCATTCCATTGGCTCCATTCCAGAATTTATTATGAACCATCCTCCCCTCACCAGCCTCCTATGCTTCATACAGTAAGCCTTTGATAACGTTTCTTGAATACTGAAGCAGGCATCCAAAACAGGTACTGTTGCAATTCGACCAGGCTTTTTCAACCTTTCTTCATGTTCAGTGATGAATTGCATTAAGTGCAATTTACACCAGGCCCCCAGTGTCTGGTCTGGAGTGTGAAGTCTCTGCCAGTCGGCTACTGCATAGCAACCAATGATATATGTAAACCAATGATTTCGGATGATATGTATTGGACATTGAGTGGCTTTGAACCACTGGTCAGCCATATTGGCACTCCCCAGTAGGAACAGTCCTCCATAGGAATGAATGGAATTCTACAGTATTTCAATTAAGGACAAAATTACATGTATTTAAGCATTTTGTTGCTGTAGTGGAGACTGTAACATTAGAATATATATATATATATATATATATATATATATATATATATATATATATACACACACACACCTATATATATACACACACACATCTATATACATCTAAAAAATATATACTTTAAGGACATTTAAAAATATATATTAATTCATTTTTTATTTGTATGTTTAGCTCACATAATATGCATTATGGTGTATGTAATAGAATAAATGTGGCAAAAACAAATGTAGAATGTAAATGCATTTTTATAGCTTCCACAATATTTTTAACAACTGTGAGGGAGTGCCAAGATGGAGGCATGGTGGCTTCAACAGGGCACCCACAAATAGTAATCTAGTGTATATATAAATCATTGGTTGCAACCTAGTGGTGCCAAAAGCCCTGGTCTTCCCTAGAAAGCATATGTAAATTAGATCGCAAGAAAGGTAAAAAATATGTAAATAATAGATGGCCACTTTGGTCTCTAAAATTAGTTTATTATGATCAATTTCTATCCTTGCAGTGAATTATTTCACAACAAATCGAGATATTTAATGAAATAGTGGTCCATTAGACTACTACATTTGTCATCACACAGGACCATATGCTGACACAGACCAGTCACTCACCCCGTCATGAACTCTCTTTGCACGTGCACCTTAGGAGATGTGGTGTGCCTATAGCAGCTCTTGGTTTGAATCTCTTAGGTAGGATGAAAACGACTACATCGACCATGATCCTTTGCTAGTTACAGCCACTTTAGCACATGTTTGCCATTCAGCCCCATTTAACAATATGGCGTGCTTCAAATTCAAAACATCCGGCTTTCTTGCGCCACTGGGAGTTTTCCATAGGAATACGTGGATTCGTCTGCGTTATCACTATCTACTGGTTTTAATGTATATGAATTTACCCAAGCTAACAAAAGAGCTTTTAGCTGCAATAGTCTGGTTGTTGTCCAAGGTTATTGCAGCTGTTTGCTTTAGGCTATATTGAAAGTTCACTGACCTGTGATATCTTAACTCAGCATGTTATGCAATAACTTCCAGACGCCTGATGGCAATCCAACTTTATTGCCTTTATGTTCATAGGCTATACTTTTGTCTTCTCAGAAGTTTATGGATGACATAATGCTGATTTGCAAGGCAATGGAGATATACTGTATAAAATGTAAGTCCATTCATAGATGCTAACTACATTTAGAGCCTATTGACGGTAGTATCTTCTGGCTGGGGGAGTTTTGTTAAGAGCCCTGACACTTGCTCTAAATGTTAACACGCATCGCTTGCGGTACGGTTTTGGAAACGTAAGGAACATATCTTTCATATATATATATATATATATATATATATATATATATATATATATATATATATATATATATTACAGTGCATTCGAAAAGTATTCAGACCCCTTCCCCTTTTTCAACATTTTGTTACGTTACAGTCTTGTTTAAAATGCAGGAAATAAAAATGTTCCTCGTCAATCGACACACTACCCCATAATGACAAATGTAAACAGGTTTTTGGAAATTTTGGCAAATGTATTAAATATAAACAGAAATATCTTATTTACATAAGTATTCAATCCCTTTGTAATGAGACTTAAAATTGAGCTCAGGTGCATCCTGTTTCCATTGACCATCCTTGAGATGTTTCTACAACTTGATTGGAGTCCACCAGTGGTAAATTCAATTGATTGGACATGATTTGGAAAGGCACACACCTGTCTTTAAAAGGTCCCACAGTTGACAGTGCATATCAGAGCAAAAACCAAAACATTTTTGCAACATTGAAGGTCCCCAAGAACACAGTGGCCCCCATCATTCTTAAATGGAAGACGTTTGGAACCACCAAGACTCTTCCTAGAGCTGTCCGCCCGGCCAAACTGAGCAATTAGGGGAGAAGGGGCTTGGTCAGGGAGGTGACCAAGAACCCGATGGTCACTCTGACAGAGCTCCAGAGTTCCTCTGTGGAGATGGGAAAACCTTCCAGAAGGACAACCATCTCTGCAGCACTCCACCAATCAGGCCGTTATGGTAGAGTGGCCAGACGGAAGCCACTCCTCAGTAAAAGGCACATGACAGTCCACTTGGAGTTTGCCAAAAGGCACCTAGAGGACAAGATTCTGGAGGAAACATGGCACCATCCCTACGATGAAGCATGGTGGTGGCAGCACCATGCTGTGGAAATGTTTTTCAGTAACAGGGACAGGGAGACTAGTCAGGATCGAGGCAAAGATGAACGGAGCAAAGTACAGATATATCCTTGATGAAAACCTGCTCCAGATCGCTCAGGATCTCAGACTGGGGCGAAGGTTCACCTTCCAACAGGACAATGACCCTAAGCACACAGCAAAGACAAAGCAGGAGTGGCTTCGGGACAAGTCTCTGAATGTCCTCTGAATGGGAGAAACTCCCCAAATACAGGTGTGCCAAGCTTGTAGCGTCATACCCAAGAAGGCACAAGGCTGTAATCGCTGCCAGAGGTGCTTCAACAAAGTACTGAGTAAAGGGTCTGAATACTTATATAAATGTGATATTTCAGTTTTATTTAGCTAAAATGGATAAAAAAAAACTATTTTTGCTTTGTCATTATGGGGAATTGTGTATAGATTGATGAGAAAAATAATATTTTAATACATTTTAGAATAAGGCTATAACGTAACAAAATGTGGAAAAAGTCAAGGGGTCTGAATACTTTCCGATTGCACTGTAACACAACAAGAGTACTCTGCTGTGTTCCCTCCCTACTATAGATGGCCCAAATGGGGCATTCACTAAGGCTTTTGTGCTGTTGTCACCTCTTACAATCACAACTTAATCTTTAATCCAATCAGGCTGCTTTTCTCCTGGCCAACTGGCTGTTTCACTTCACAATAGTCCGCCACAGTGGACACATCATAATACACAGAATTTTTAGCCATTCATTATTCACATAAAAACTATTCTAAATAATTGTTTCTTTGTTGTAGGCTTACCTTGGCATTATATGATATTTTTTTTTTTTACCTTTATTTAACTGCGCATGTCAGTTAAGAACAAATTCTTATTTTCAATGACTGCATAGGAACAGTGGGTTAACTGCCTTGTTCAGGGGCAGAACAACAGATTTTTACCTTGTCAGCTCGGGGATTCGATCTTGCAACCTTTCGGTTACTAGTCCATCTAGTCTAACCACTAGGCTACTTGCCACCCCTCTCTCGGACAAGGTGAGTTTTATCAATATATTCGCCTCAATTTACTCAAAAAAAGACACAATGCTAGTTATTGATAAAAGTTGATGTCTGAGAGAGATTTGTGCGTTTATCAAAAGGTCACGCCAGGGTAAGCCTACACGAAACACAGACCTTATGAAGTAGTCCCAGATGAAAAAATGAATGGTAAAGAAAACAGATTGGAACCATTTCCGGGTTTTATGACTCATATGGTGGGTCTGTATCCATGTAATCTTGTGTATTTCTCCACAAATATTTCATTAAAATACTGTATATTGTTATAACATAGGGATATAAACATTTTGTTGAAAGAAAATTGCCTATAACCCCCCATTTTAGACAAAAGCATAGAATAATGTAACTTGTTTTTAAACAGAGTTCAGAAAATATCTTAAACTTAACGCTTGTAAGTATTGTTGGAGGAAAGGCTAAATCAATAAAGTTTAATAATGATAACAAACTAAAAATCAAGCAGCAGTAAACACATTAGCTAGTCCCGTCTTGTGATTCACAACCCCATTCGAACCAACTTTAATTGACACTGCTAATACTGTTGTAAAATTCCACTATGCTCCAGGTCAACGTGTGTGCATACATAAAGGACGGGTTATATCGGCAAAGCAAACACTGGCAGAATTATGAACTAAACGGGGCCTGTCATGATCCACTCCCAAGAAAGGGCTCTGTTTTATAAAGCCAGTTGATCGGAACATTGTATCAGCCATCTGGCGTAATGCTTTTTGACTGCTGCCACTGACTGTCCATTGGCGTAAGCGGCTGGTTATTTGTCGCTGGTAGCCTGGGGGAATCTTTCAGAATGAGACCGTAGGCTACCTCCCCCTACTCTATGGGGATTGTCATGTTGCGGTGGCAAATCAATGGTGGTACTGTATAGGCATCTGGACGAGAATGTCCTTCTATGCAGTCACAGACCATACTGTTACATGCCAATGATGGAAGGATTTCCTGTGGCATGCTGTTCTGTGTGTCTTTGTCTACATGTCATTTCCAAAGAGTAGAGTAGTGTCTTTACTATCCCCCAGGGGCAATTTGCTTTTCACCATTACCAAAAGACATGCTGGTGTTGGCATCTCACAAAAATGGGAAAGCAATATATCTAAAAGAACAAATAAGATTGTATGCCTACTTGTTGGAAGTGTATTTGTGTGTGACTTTATAATCATTTTGGGTTTCAAGTTGTCCAGTTTCTAGTCCAAATCTACAATGATAAAGGCCTTAAATATATCTCCTTCTCACACCAAATGCAGGCCCACCTCCGTGCCATCGATGTCAAGCTGATGCAGCAACTAATGTCCATCAACGACGGCATCGAATCCATCAAATGGGTGATGGACGACAAGGAGGGCATAGCCAGTCGTGAAAGCAGCCTGACAGGCAGCCTGTACAGCCTATTGGACAGCCAGGATGACACCTCTTCACGCGGCAGCTTCACCAGTTTGCACGATGGACACAGCGATGGATTGGACGGGATATCCGTGGGCAGCTATCTGGATACGTTGGATGAGTTAGCCGAAGACCTTTCGGAACACGCCTCCCCGACGGACCTTGATCTTTTCTCTGATAAACCTGTTATAGAGGACGAGACTTTCAGCAAGCCAACAATGCGACTCAGAGTGGACTCCGATGAGTACTACTGCTTTGGATAGCGCTACGTGGCTATGAGGCTAATACAAACGCAGACAAAGACCAGAGGGTTATTTTACCTAGCGTTGTCAAGATTTAAAATTCAAATAAAATCAAACACAGTTGGCATGGTAACTTTGATAACATTTTAAAATTATGAACTAGGACTTCAACTGGTTGAAATTTGAGTAGTTTCGAAATGTTTCATAAGGTGGCTTGTTCATTGAGTTTACTGTGTGAAATATAGAACATGGATTTGTTCCCTTGATGATCTACATTCTTTTCCTGCTGCTAAGTGTTCTACAGTGTTGTCACAGTGACATTTAAGTGGTTTTACAAAGAGCAACTTTTCACAGCTGTGCTATTTTGTATCTTTAAACCAACTTCCTTTTTGTCTGATGCATTTACACCTCACTAAACCTTAGCTACTTGTCCCTTCACCAAAACAAGTAAGGTCGAGCTTTAAACATAATTCTGAATTTAATTGTTGTACTGATAGGAGGTTAAAGGTGCAATTTGTAAGTTATCTGCTCCAACAAGATGACCTACAACTACAATCAACCTAAAACTAATACAAAATAATGCTAAGTAGTGTACCCTCTTCCTCCTCATTCTTTGTGGTTGCTTGCAGTGCTCTCCAGGAGCGTTGGAGTCCACTTTTTTTTTTACAGAAAATGCACACTGACTGTACTCCAAAGAATCTGATACCTCAGTGTCTTGTTTCCCTTTTCGCTTAGATACCATGTCTTTGGTTAGCCGTTCATCGATCAGAACTAAAGTAATGTAGTATATAAGGAATTAGTGGTAATTTGGAGCATTAGCGGTTCCATGCTGAGACATCGGCTGGACTGGTTTAGTGGGGCAAAAATACTACATTTCCTTCAGGTTATAGCATCCAAGTGCAATTTGCTACCATGCCAAAGCCTTTGCATCACTGTATTTCAGCTCCTCTACAACATATGGAAGCACATAGCTATCAAAACATGTGTATGTGACCAATACAATTTTGATTTGATTTTGATTTGAAATAAAAAAAATATTTTGACAGCTTTGTGCTTACATGTTAAACATTGGACAGGTACTTTGCTCTTTCTTTTTTTATTTAGACTGATTGCAGTCAACATTGCCATGCCCAGGTCAACAATTTATTTTTGTTTTGTTTTACCTCGAGATTAATTGCAAACAAGTTCCAAAGCGGAAATCTTGAAGTTCACAACACTTAATTAATTTAATTACTACATGGCAATTTTTTATTACGTTTAATAACTTAATTTTTGAGATAGTCAACACTTTAATGACTGGTAACTGACAAAGTTAAGTACAAAAGTAAGCCATTAATTTCTGTGCAAAGATGATTTTGCTTTAAATTCCACTTTCTGTGTCTTCACATTACCTGTGTGTGTTGTACCCATCATGTTGCCTACTTTTTAACGTTGTAACTTATTGTTTTTATTGGTGTTGTTGGGGAAAATAATATATTGTGATTTTCTTCTTTCTCAGTTTCTGTGTACTGTTTAGTTTAATCTACACACACACGCTAACACACACACACACTGGTTCGCATGATTGCCAGCTAATAGTCTATTTGTGGTAACATGCAATTAGTGGAGAGAAATTGACTCCATTTTGGATTATTTAGTAAGACCACAGAAGCGCTCATATGCACATTTTTATGCTGAGACAGTCTTGCTCCATTTTTGACTAGTGAAGTTCCAACGTGGTAGTTTGAGTAATGTACAATGGAAAATTGTGCTCAGTTTGGGCTAGATTCTATCAGATGCGCGCTAGCCGACACCCGTATAGTGGTTGCTTTTACTTGTCGGAGGTGGAACTGCGTTAGAGCTATCAAATCCACAAGCGTCTCTCAGCATTATACCTAAAGCGGACACTGCCATTGGCTGCACGCAATCGCATTAAGATTAGTCCCATGCATACTTGTTTACAAGTTCAAACTCTGGAATGTGAGACATAATCTACACCTCTATTAAGCTGATATAAATCCCCCTTATTTCGTTGAATGATTTTCAATTTGAGCATCATTATTTCTATATAGCCTACTCTTTCTCGTTCTGAACTTCTAATGCGAGTGGGATGGGTGTGGCTTTGTGAAAATGATCACAAGAGCAGCTGCTCACTGATTGGATAGCTCCAACTCAGTAACACCTCAGACACAGTCAAAACATCAGCTATGCGGGTGTAGGCTATTGCCGGTTAACGCTTGATCTGATTAAATCTAGGCCTTACTTGGAAAAAACACAAAGCAAAGAGGGCTATTACCTCTTTTCAATTCATGAAATGAAAGTACATTTTCTTTTTTAAAACATTTTAACTATCAGTGGAAGGAAAACCGTTTTGGATTACTCTCAAGATTAACATGACTTAACTTCTCATGGACGAGGCATCACGTTACTATACATAAACCGTGGGAGTATTCATCACAAAATATTATAGTCGGATCATGTAAATCTAAAAACATGTACGTCAGAGAGAAGACGGAAACAGAAAAGGAATGCTAACCACAGTGTTTTTTTATGTCCATTTTAATTATTCTCACTGGCTTGTTGCTATTCTACAGGGATAAGTGCATTTCAAGACTGGAAAGCAGAGGCCCTTGTGGTACAACGAGCAGTCCCAGGACATTCCTCTCCAGTACTCTATTTAACTCTGCATACTATATCACTTCTCACTTTATTTTAGCATAAATGACCAAATACAATGCCAGCCATTGTAGTCACATACACCTCTGAGTCATAGATGATTCTGAGGATGGTTAGCATGCAAAATAAATACAAATACTCTTGGAAGGGGTATGATAAAGTTTCATGGTTCAAATGACATGTTTTCCTTAGCATTGGAGGTGCAGAGAATTACCATATAGACTGAAATAGGAAATGCATTGAATTGTTATTAATCACTGCATAAGGATTGGGATGAAACTGTATGAATACATTATATCTCAGTCAATACCACAAGGATTTGTATTTATTTAGCTGCAGCAAAGTAAATGCCTTGTGTACTAAATTGTTGGGTGTCTAACGTATTGGTCACATACTGTTTACCACTGTTAATATAGCTCTTTCATCTTTTTCAGCCTCACACTTTATTGTCTGAAACCACACTCTACGTACGTTAAGAAAGGGTCAAATTGAGCATACTGTTGATTCCCCTAACTAACTAATTTTCCAACTAATTTCCTCAAACCAAGACATTTTTCCGGCAACTTTAGCATCCCACCAGCTTTTTGTCAACTTTTCTTTAAATCTGAAAGATATTGCAGACAACAAAGCCTGTAGTCATGACTGCGGTAATGTCAACCCCTCAGTATAAACATCACCTTTCATCTTACCATCTTTGGCATGCATTACATCATGAACATTCTATTGTTGTTGTCAGACATCAAACTTGTCCTTTACATTATGAAAAAGTATAAACAAAATGGCAGTCTGCATGACATCGCAGCAACCTGGTCCAAATAGCAAAATCACTTGCTACCTTTTTTGCACATAAAGACCCATCCATTTAAAAATGTACTTAGGATATGCCGATCTATCAAGCCAGGCAACTTTCTAAAGACAACGTTAACTTGTTAACTAGCTAACTATCTAGCCTAGCTGGCTAACGAGCTAATCAAATTTTGACTTTAACAGTTTGACTTTAACTGTAGCCAACTTTTTATTCACCATAAGAGGAATAAATGACACGATGACTGCTTGTTTTGTCGCTTAATTTTAGCAACCAGATAATGGCGGAGCGATTTAGTGCATCTTTAAATGTCTCTTGATCAGTTGTGGCAAGCAATGGCGATGTAAAAGATGAATGCTGACAAGAATGTGGTAAAACATTTTTTTATCTGTATGGGGACCAATTATGCCCAATACATTTTTCAGGCAACACACCAAAATGCTATGTGAATTACGGATAATTCACCTTCTTAGGGCCTTTGGCACACTTAAGCCGCCTGTCAAGACTAAACAAAGCCAAAATAACCACCCCAATAACCACCCCAGAAAGCCTTGGTTGACTAGCTTCCATTGAAACAGATATAATTTGCTCATCAGTTCCTGTCGAACAAGCTTAACTGTGTCGCCATTAGATATTCTTTGACTATCCCCTTCAGGAAAAATAAATGACTAGACCTAGTGGCCCCTAAAGTAATTGGAAGATTTCAATAAACAAGAACAGGTTGATTGGCTAATAACCCTTCTATGTGTTGGAATTTCTGAGAAAAGGACAGGGTATAATACCCATGTACAGTCGTTGCTATTTTATCTTTCCAAGACGAAGATTAAAGGCTTACTTTTTCTCCATGTGCTCATATTCCTTAAGCACCTTTGTGACAAAAGATTCTAAAGCTCTCTTACGTAATCATTCACCAAGTCAAGTCTCTCTCTTTAAATACTGACTCAGCAAAACATCGTCTTGGTTGCTCATGTAAACAATGCAGACAAGGGCTTTCTTTGACACAGAATACAGTTTGTTAATTAAGTATACACCTTCAGCAGAGGCGCGCCAACCCAATGAGTCACAAGGGACACATGCCCCTTCTATTTGAGCAAAACTTAATGTCAACAGAAAAGTTGCAAGCCTGATGTCAAAGAAAAGCATATCTTACTTTGTATATTTTGTTAGTGTAAAAAGACCTGTAGGATAAAAGTATAGTTTTAAAGATTGTAAACACAGAATGAATTTATATTTCAAGAAAGTCAGTATGGAATATGGTTTATTAATGCTTCCTTAATAAATTCCTCTCGAACCTTGAACTAAGAGCGACAGAAAAGTGCAGAACCTTTTTTCTCGGCACCTCTGCTCTGTAATCTTGAGTAAAGTTTCTATCAAGAATGTGTTCTTCAGGTCAAACTGTAGGCCAGAGTTCTTAAAGAACCACGTTATAACTAGCCAGGTGGTTGAATAGACTATCTGCTGATAATCATACCCCTTCAGTGCTGTCATGTCATGACTGTTGTATTATGTACTGTTTTTCCATACAATGGTACGATTACCATGCAGTCGGTCAGATCACAGGTAAGTTGGTATTGTTTTGGATGATACAAGTCATAAAGCGGACCTGTTTGGCAAAGAATCATTCCTTATAAAAAAATGTAAGGCCTTTTTCTGGGATATCCTAACTTAGATCACTAATAGTGTGCAAAGCTGTCATCAAGGCAAAGGGTGGCTATTTGAAGAATCTCAAATATAAAATAGATTTTGCTATTTGTTTAACACTTTCTTGGTTACTACATGATTCCATATGTTATTTCATAGCTTTGATGTCTTCACTATTACTCTATAATGTATTAAATAGTATGTAATAAAGAAAAACCCTTGAATGAGTAGGTGTTCTAAAACTTTTGAACGGTAGTGTATGTCTCCATAATAATTTTGGATTGAAATGCCAAGTATATGTCAAAGATCCTTCCTCCAAAATACATATTTGTACTGAAGAAAAATACACAATTTCATAGGACATTTCAGTTCCAGTTTCACATGGAATGAACCCATAAGAGCAAAGTCATGCCATTGTCTGAACTACATCCGAACGGGAAAGATACGCATGGGAAGCAAACACAGGGGGCCTAGCCATCTTCCAAGTCAAAAAGATCACAGTCCAATATAGTTATTTATTCATTTAAGTTGGTGTAGCCCCAATTACTTCCCTCCAGAGCAATTAATTACACCGACATGCGTTTAAGAAAAAGGGCTTCCAGTGGAGATCCATTAGCAAATTAGACACTGTATTGTGCATGTGGTATATGGGAAACTGTCACCAAGTGATACACTGGACACACAAGATATGGGTTAGTGGAGTAGGGGGATCAACAGGATATGGGATAGTGGAGTAGGGGGATCAACAGGATACGAGTTAGTGGAGTATGAGGATCAACAGGATATGGGTTAGTGGAGTATGGGGATCAACAGGATATGGGTTAGTGGAGTAGGGGGATCAACAGGATATGGGTTAGTGGAGTATTGGGATCAACTGGATATGGGTTAGTGGAGTAGGGGGATCAACAGGATATGGGTTAGTGGAGTAGGTGGATCAACAGGATATGGGTTAGTGGAGTACGGGGGTCAACAGGATATGGGTTAGTAGAGTAGGGGGATCAACAGGATATGGTTTAGTGGAGTAGGGGATCAACAGGATATGGGTTAGTGGAGTAGGGGATCAACAGGATATGGGTTAGTAGAGTAGGGGGATCAACAGGATATGGTTTAGTGGAGTAGGGGGATCAACAGGATATGGGTTAGTGGAGTAAGGGGATCAACAGGATATGGGTTAGTGGAGTAGGGGGATCAACAGGATATGGATTAGTGGAGTAGGGGGGTCAACAGGATATGGGTTAGGGGAGTAGGGAGATTAACAGGACAAGGGTTTCCATACAGGGTACAGGCCCCTGAAAACAGGAAGGAAGGCACAGATATAGACTACTTAAACAAGAATCCAAAGTCAATTTAGAAGTCATTTTATTAGCTGCCTGTCAGTATGCTCTGGGGCAATGTTATCCCAGCAGTGAGAGACTATTGAAAGTGGTAGAAAATGTATTTCTGAATGAATATTTGTAATATCTGAAGAAGGTTTTAGTGTCAATGCCTAGTTCAAACACATTTTATTCCTTAGGTCTTGGTGTGGCTAGTGCTTTTGCAACCGTGATCCTCGTAGTGAATCGGATCCACTGTGTCAACCATTCTGCTTTCCCAGACATAAAGGAGTGCATGTTGGGAGATGTATCAAGCTGTGGTATGTCTTTTACCAATAATATCTTATTTCTTACTCTGAAAAATACTTACTGAATGTCAAGGTTAACCAAACTTCACAGTGTTATGTTTGTCATGTGATTTTCTGCCCAACAATACCAGTCAACTTCACAGCCAAGCTGAATATTTCAGACCAGTTAGATTACTCCCCTTACATAACTGGAAAACTCTAAACTGTGGTGCCCACAAGCCCACAAGCATTTGGGCTGTTTAATGCCTCTCTAATGTAGAGTGACGCCCCAGTTGGACACTGTCCAAGCTGTAGTACCATTACTTAGTCTGGGGAACTGTCTCACCATGTATGGCAGAAATCGTCTCAGAATACTTTCTTGTGTAGTCATCCATCGCCCTTTTGCAATACAAGCGAGACTAACAATGGGGGTCTCAGACTCGGACCATAAATTCTTTGAGGTTTACTATAATTCCCATTGGTACGTTTTTGTAAAGAAGATTGTGTAAAGTTATGGGAAGCTCAAGTGTACAAATGCACACCACCCTGAGAACATACTACCCTCAAATCTGTCGGGGTGCATTCCAGACACAGTCATTTTCTGTGAGACTATTTAAAAAATACACAAGCAGATATTTATCAGATTTTAGAGTGGGTCATTTTCGCTTGAGTACTACAGACATTCCCAAGGGAAGGACATAGGAAATGCTAAAGGTCAGTTCTTCCCCTCTGGTATTTAAGGTTAACTTAAGGTCTCTAGTTGAGAGTTGTTAAGTATATTTATTTACCTATTCACCCAATTACTTTGTCATTAACATGATCAGTAGTGCCTGCCTCATGTACTGTGTGCAATTTATGCTCATTACAAATAGTGTGGGATATGGTGCTGCATAACAATAGTAGTAATGTAGCATGCAGCCAGAAGAAAATATGAATTTAATCAGCAGCACATTGAATAGTTCACAATGATGGTAATTTTTTATTTCAACCTAATTATACACTTGTACGGATCAAATATAACATTATACTCTGCAGAAAATATATTTGATGATAGGCATTTTTCCCCCACCATTAGTTTATCATGTTTACTATTAGACAAGACACACATGTAAAATCCAGGTTCTGAAATCACATGTGCCTACTCTCTCCATCCTCAGCTGTAGAACCAGTGTATGACATATTGTAAAGTGAAATTTTCTGGGGTGACATAGCCGTTCTGGTACATTTCCATGGAAGGCACGTTTCTATGGGACTAGGAATAGGCTAATTTGTCAGTGTTAGTCACACAATTTAGGCCTAGGATGTGAACTCTGGCCAATAGATATAGAGAGCTGACTCTTTTTAAACTATAATCTGGGGCACGTACAGCAGGACTCAATGATTTGGAATGTTCAGATAGAAACATGCTATGTAGAACAAACTTGCCCGTCTGACATGTAGAATAATGAAAACTGTTGGCTCTTCGTGATATTTCTATCTGCATTGTTCAACAACGTTTGGCTACATGGCCCCGGTGGTGACTTTACTGTATGCCATAATGATGTGGTTATCCAGATTTGAATTGACAATGGCCATGTGTGAATGACAGATGTGTCATCACTGTAGGAGGGTTGGGTTTAAATATAATCTCCCTTCATGCAACGTAAACACATAGAAGGTAAACATTTAAGACCAGACACTGTGTTATAATGAATCTGAGTCTATCTGCAGTTTAGCATGCAGTATCAAATCAAATCAAATTTAATTTGTCACATACACATGGTTAGCAGATGTTAATGCGAGTGTAGCGAAATGCTTGTGCTTCTAGTTCCGACCATGCTGTAGTATCTAACAAGTAATCTAACAATTTCACAACAACTACCTTATACACACAAGTGTAAAGGAATGAATACGAGTATGTACGTATAAATATATGGATGAGCGATGGCCGACCGGCATAGGCATAGGCATAGGCATAGGCAAGATGCAGTAGATGGTATCAAATGAATATGCAGAAACCATATGAATATGCACAAGCACAGCAAAAAGCAAAGCCTGTCTCAAGCATTAGTTGAAAGCTTGGATTAGTAATGCATGGCTTTTATTAGTAATACATTAGAGTAGCAGCAACATTAATCACAAACCAAATTCCAAATGACATGCAATAAGGCCTTCTGCATTGAATATAGCCAGCAATACTCACATAAACTTTTCATCATTTGTAATTAAATTTTTCGAGTCAATGTGGAGATGATATAGGAGTTAAACAGTCCATAAAACGCTGATTTGGGTTTAGCTCTGCCAAAACAAGGTAGAGGTGTGCTTTAGGACCATGCAGACGCCTCAGAGAGGTCGGGTAAGCTGTTTGGAGTGTTTATCCAACTGGATAAAAAAACATACAGTACCAGTCAAAGGTTTGGACACACCTACTCATTCAAGAGTTTTTCTTTATTTTTACTATTTTCTACACTGTAGAATAATAGTGAAGACATCAAAACTATGAAATAACACATATGGAATCATGTAGTAACCATAAAAGTGTTAAACAAATCAAAATGTATTTGAGATTCTTCAAAGTAGCCACCCTTTGCCTTGATGACAGCTTTGCACACTCTTGGCGTTCTCTCAACCAACTTCATGAGGTAGTCACCTGGAATGCATTGAAATTAACAGGTGTGCTTTGTTAAAAGCTCATTTGTGGAATTTATTTCCTTCTTAATGCGTTTGAGCCAATCAGTTGTGTTGTGACAAGGTAGGGGTGGTATACAGAAGATAGCCCTATTTGGGTAAAAGTCCATATTACGGCAAGAACAGCTCAAATAAGCAAAGAGAAACGATAGTCCATCATTACTTTAAGACATAAAGGTCAGTCGCAAAAACCATCAAGCTTTATTTAGAATTCAAGGCACACTTAACCAGCATGGCTACCACAGCATTCTGCAGCGTTACGCCATCCCATCTGGTTTGCGCTTAGTGGGACTATCATTTGTTTTTCAACAGGACAATGACCCAAAACACACCTCCAGGAAGTGTAAGGGCTATTTGACCAAGAAGGAGAGTGATGGTGCTGCATCAGATGACCTGGCCTCCACAATCAACCAACCTCAACCCAATTGAGATTGTTTAGGATGAGTTGGACCGCAGAGCAAAGGAAAAGCAGCCAACAAGTGCTCAGCATAAGTAGGAACTCCTTCAAGACTGTTGGAAAAGCATTCCTCATGAAGCTGGTTGAGAGAATGCCAAGAGTGTGCAAAGCTGTCATCAAGGCAAAGGGTTGCTACTTTGAAAAATCTCAAAAAATATTTGTTTAAAACTTTTTGGGTTACTACATGATTCCATATGTGTTATTTCTTAGTTTTGATGTCTTCACTATTATTCTACAATGTAGAAAATAGTAAAAACAAAGAAAAACCCTTGAATGAGTAGATGTGTTCAAACTTTTGACTGGTACTGTATAAACTCAGCAAAAAAAGAAACGTCAATTTTTCAGGACCCTGTCTTTTTCGTAAATAATTAGTAAAAATCCAAATAACTTCACAGATCTTCATTGCAAAGGGTTTAGACACTGTTTCCCATGCCTGTTCAATGAACCATAAACAATTAATAAACATGCACCTGTGGAACGGTCGTTAAGACACTAACAGTTTACAGATGGTAGGCAATTAAGGTCCCAGTTATGAGAAGTTAGGACACTAAAAGAGACCTTTCTACTGACTCTGAAAAACACCAAAAGAAAGATAACGTGGGTCCCTGCTCATCTGCGTGAACGTGCCTTACGCATGCTGCAAGGAGGCATGAGAACTGCAGATGTGGCCAGGGCAATAAATGTCAATGTCCATACTGTGAGACACCTAAGACAGTGCTACAGGGAGACAGAACGGACAGCTGATCATCCTCGCAATGGCAGACCACGTGTAACAACACTTGCACAGGATCGGTACATCCGAACATCACACCTGCGGGACAGGTACAGCATGGCAACAACAACTGCCCGAGTTACACCAGGAACGCACAATCCCTCCATCAGTGCTCAGACTGTCCGCAATAGGCTGAGAGAGGCTGGACTGAGGGCTTGTAGGCCTGTTGTAGACATCAGACATCACCGGCAACAACATTGCCTATGGGCATAAACCCACCGTCGCTGGACCAGACAGGACTGGCTCTTCTCTGACGAGTCACGGTTTTGTCTCACCTAGGGTGATGGTCAGATTCGTGTTTATCGTCGAAGGAATGAGCATTACACCGAGGCCTGTACTCTGGAGCGGGATCGATTTGGAGGTGGAGGGTCCGTCATGGTCTGGGGCGGTGTGTCACAGCATCATCGGACTGAGCTTGTTGTCATTGCAGGCAATATCAACACTGTGCGTTATAGGGAAGACATCCTCCTCCCTCATGTGGTACCCTTCCAGCAGGCTCATCCTGACATGACCCTCCAGCATGACAATGCCACCAGCCATACTACTCGTTCTGTGCTTGATTTCCTGCAAGACAGGAATGTCAGTGTTCTGCCATGGCCAGCGAAGAGCCCGGATCTCAATCCCATTGAGCACGTCTGGGACCTGTTGGATTGGAGGGTGAGGGCTAGGGCCATTCCCCCCAGAAATGTCCGGGAACTTGCAGGTGCCTCACAGCAAGAACTGGCAAATCTGGTGCAGTCCATGAGGAGGAGATGCACTGCAGTATTTAATGCTGCTGGTGGCCACACCAGATACTGACTGTTACTTTAGATTTTTACCCCCTTGTTCAGGGACACATTATTCAATTTCTGTTAGTCACATGTCTGTGGAACTTGTTCAGTTTATGTCTCAGTTGTTGAAGCTTGTTATGTTCATACAAATATTTACACATGTTAAGTTTGCTGAAAATAAACGCAGTTGACAGTGAAAGAACGTTTCTTTTTTTGCTGAGTTTATAATTATGTCCCCCCACTTCTAAAACCAAAGTTGCGCCCCTGGTCATCTAAAGTACTCATCATACAGTGTTCCACTTGTTTCAAATCTAGATGTCCCCATCCCCAAAGTGAACTGACTGTCAGAAATATTGGACAAAGATGTAATTGATTGAAGATTGGTGTTAGTATGGAATATGTTGTGATACATCTCTGTCAAGGCAAAGAAGATCAATGATAACACGGCCTTCCCCCCTATCTTTCACTCTTGTGTAGTTTTATTCCTCCCACTATTTCTCGCTCCCATTTTCTCAATTTTTTTCAGAGAATCTCGTCCTTTCTCTTTCCCTCTCTCATCCCCTTGTCTTATTCCTCCCTCTCTCACCCTCTCATCTCCCCTCTTCCTCTTTCCCTAAACCCTCCTTCATCACCCCTCTGTCCCTTTCCCTCCCTCCCTCTCCCTCCCTCCTCTTTTAGTCCCTCACCTCACCCTCTCCCTATTGCTCTGCCTCTCTCACCCCCACCCCTTTATCCCTCCCTCCCTCCCCCCTCTCTCTTCCCTCTTTCACCTTGATGTTTGTCGGGTCACCTCCCAACACCCTCTGTGTCTGTCCTGTTTGATCTCTGTCTGGGATAGATGCACTCTCTCCTCTACCACGCTGTACTGAGGCTCTGTTCCAAATGGCAGTCTTTTCCCTATAAAGTGCACTACTTTTGACCACAGGCCTATGGGCCCTGGTCAAAAGAACTGTACTCTAAAGGAATAGACTGCCATTTGGTATACAGCCAGAAGATCAATCCGCTGAACTGTGTAGATTAAACATAGTGGGACATCAGCCAGGAAGCTTCAACTGTCAAAAATATAGAGAACAAAACAAACTCCCGGTTGCATTTGATCTTTAAAAAAAAAAGGAATCAGGCCCGGAAACCTTTACATGGCTATATTCAGAATCAAAGACTCATCTCTTTCAAGGCTGTTAGCCCCTTCAGTGCTTTAGACTTTGCTGTCTGTTCTTTGAAAGCTAACTTATGTGTCATGAGTAGGAATAGGGGGGTGGATTTTTCTTTACTTTGAAGAGATTGGAGATTGGAGACCTACTTCACATCTAATTTCTGCCAATTATTTCCACCATCATGGAAATGTTCTCATGCCCAGTATGACAAATGCAGAAAGGTGTAACTTCATTAGTGTAAAGAGCTGGGGATTCCACCAACACCACAGACACTGACCTTTGAACCTCAGGTGAAATTAGGGCAGACACCACAACAACAGACAGGCTTACACTGTTCAAGTGAATTTGATCAGGTTTTCGACAGGTTGCAGGGTGAACTCAATTGAGTTATCTCTCCTGCGCTATACAGATGTAGGATCTTAATTGGATCACTCTTTTGTTGATGAAAATGTTCTTGTAAATGCAAACTTGTGCGTATTTGAGGTTTTAAAAGGCTACTAAAGTTTGTAATTTCCACTTTATAATGTCAGACTTGATTTGCACTAACAAGTAATGTCCGTTAATTATAATCCACATAATTATTCACATTGCCTGTTGCTGCAGGATTATTTTCCTGCTTTAGCAAACTGGCTCAAATTAAGATGATACACCTGTAGAAGATGACCACCCCTCTGAATCACAAGGGGCTTGCACACTGGGCTCTGGACTGATATGGTAAATCAATTATATTTAACTCTAGAATGTTCCTGTGTTCCCGTGTGGCAAAACGCATTACACATACAAATATTAAATGTTATGTATTTCTAATTCAACATAACTTCATTGCATTTGTGTATTTTTTTATTTATTTCATTCCATCAGAGAATTCCTCTAGAACCCCATATTTGTTTATGTGTATACCCACAAGCTGTTGCAGAGGCAGCAACTATTCTTCCTGGGGTCCACAATAAACACAAAACATGACAAGTAACAAAACACTCATACACTGATAGACAAGGACAGTCACACAAATTTAAAATACAACAATACACAAACAATACAACAAAAATATGATAATAATAAAACAAACAAAAATTATGTGTTTCTTTGTGTCTCCTCACAGTCCCTGCCGTTCCATGAGATGTTGTTTAATCTTTTTTTTAAGGTAATTTTTCTGTTTGCTTAAGTAATTGGAGATGGAAGGGAGTTTCATGTTATCATGACTGCGTTGCCATGAATTTGTTTTGGACTTGGGGACTGTGAAGAGACCCCTGGTGGCATGTCTTGTGGGGTATGTATGGGTCTCAGCTGAATGTTATTTGATTATGCAGACAATCTGGAATTTGCATTACAGTAATGCTTCTCATAAAACTATATATTGTATTGTCATTTTGTGGCTCCTGTCTCTGCATTGTGGAAAGAACAATGTAACGTTTGTAACATCAATGTAACGTTTGTAACATCCAACAATGTAACATCCTCATTTTAGTTCTGTCACACTTTTGTGCTTGTGTAAGTGCTGTTGTATTAATGTGTTCATTTGGACTAGGAAATCAGGTTTCCTTATTGTCAGTTAGAAATGGGTTCAAATACTATTTGAAATTGATTTAAATATGCTGAACAAAAATATAAACGCAGATTTTACAGAGTTACAGTTCATATGAGGAAATCAGTCAATTGAAATGAATTCAAAAGGCCCTAATCTATGAATTTCACATTGGTAGCATTGGATACAAAAATATAAACGCAGATTTTACTGAGTTACAGTTCATATGAGGAAATCAGTCAATTGAAATGAATTCATTAGGCCCTAATCTATGAATTTCACATTGGTAGCGTTGGATAGAAAACACCTTGAAGTTTCTAAAACTGTTAAAATAATGTCTGTGACTATAACATAATTGATATGGCAGGTGAAAATCCGAAGAAAAACCAATCACATTTTTATTTTTGAGGTCCCAGGCTCTCCAATGGAAACCTATTGCTCCTATGTAATTCTGGCTCCCAGATTGCAATTCCTTCCCCTAGATGTCAAGAGTTTTTATTCAAGGTTTCAGGCTTGTTTCTTGAATAATTTGGAGTTTTGGTGAACAGATCACTGGAAGAATATCACTCTTTCGTCGCGCGTGGAAGAGGGCACGTGCTTACTAATTTTACTTTTCTATTACTGTAATGCAAATTCCAGATTGTCTGCATAATCAAATAACATTCAGCTGAGACACCCATACATACCCCACAAGACATGCCACCAGGGGTCTCTTCACAGTCCCCAAGTCCAAAACAAATTCATGGCAACGCAGTCATGATAACATGAAACTCCCTTCCATCTCCAATTACTTAAGCAAACAAAAAAATGACCTTAAAAAAAAGATTAAACAACATCTCATGGAACGGTGGGGACTGTGAGGAGACACAAAGAAACACATAATTTTTGTTTGGGAACATACTACTTTCCAGATGAAATATTATAGTTTATTTACATTTTAGAGTACCTGGGGATTAAATAGAAACGTTGTTTGACTTGTTTGGACGAAGTTTAGCGGTAGCTTTTTGGATTCCTTTGTCTGCATGTTGAATGAGTGGATTACAGAAATCGATGGCGCCAACTAAACAGACTTTTTGGGATATAAAGAAGGATTTTATCTAACAAAACGACCATTCATGTTATAGCTGGGACCCTTGGGATTGCAAACAGGAAGAATTTCAAAAGTAAGTCATTTATTTGATCGTTATTTGTGATTTTGTGATGCCTGTGCTGGTTGAAAAATATGTTGATGTCGAACGCTGTCCCTAGACAATCGCATGGTATGCTTTTGCTGTAAAGCCTATTGTAAATCGGACAACGCCATTAGATTAACAATATTTTAAGATTTTAAATGATATAAGACACTTGTATTTTCATGAATGTTTGATATGTGTGTGTGTTTGAAATGTGTGCACAACATTTTAGAGAAATACGCTTTTTGTGCATATGGAACATTTCGGGGATCTTTTATTTCAGCTTATGAAACATGGGACCAACACTTTACATGTTGCGTTTCCATTTTTCTTCAGTGTTCTTGTGCTGGGCTTGATTGAGCTTGCCTTGCACAATGGAACCAACGTAATCGTTGGAAAACTGCAAAGCCCACCAATCTGGCACTGTAGGCAGGCTATACCAAACGTTAAATGTATTTGAAAATGTCCAGGTAGGTCATTATGAGGCGCCCATCATCCTCTGTTTCAAGCTGTCTGTCTGCACTTCCTCATAAAATCATCTTCCTGCCTGGGAACGTTTTGACAGCGCTTGGCGGGATATGATCCCCTTGGGAAGATGCACAAACTACGCTCCCCCTCACTGTCTTTCCCAACAAGATCCCTCCCTCTGATCTTGATCACAGGATGTGTTTCAGGATTTTCTTCCAACCGATGGCTGATACCTCTGAAATCATTTCACCTTAGTTGTATGTAGAGTATGAACATTTTACACATATTCAGATCTGTTTGGTGATGTAGTGTAAATCATGGCTTGTACATTTTTCTGTTTGCAGTCATTACATCACTACCGTTGTTCCCAGTCAGATCAGATGGGAGCTGGTTTGTTTTAGGCCTAGGAAGCAATAGAAGTGTCTAAGTTTTAAATCCTCTTAGCACTACTGGCTGAGTGGTTTTGGTGTGATCGTGTAACTAACTCCATCGGATTAGTATATGTCTTCCTCTTTCACAGACCTCCAGTTGTTACTGTCTGATGATGTGACGCCGCGAAACAGACAAAGGTCTGATTGTCCATCCCGCTGCCCCTGGTATGGCTTAGGGTGCCAAAAATAGGAATTCACTCATCAAATTTGAGGCTAGATTGCAACAAAATCCCCTTCTATCGCTAGACATTTCTGACAGATGTAGTATGTAAAAAAAGCTACCCTGGCGTCCAATCCTCACCAGAACTGGGTTCAAATGCTATTTGAAATTTCACATACTTTGAATGTTTGCTCTAGCCTGCTTAGAGTGCCAGATGGGCAGGGTTTACTGTTTTGGGACTATTCTATTGGTCCATTAAGCCAGGCAAGTTCAATCAAGCACAGATAAAGTATTTGAAATTATTTCCAGTAGTATTTTAACCCAGGTCTGATCCTCACTCAACCATTAAGACTCTCTATGTGTAACAGGACCTTTGCTATTTCTTCTCGAGTGCTTTGGTTCAAGAGGTAAGGAACCTCTAATGTCCTTACAGATTAGGCCTGGATACTGGCAATGGTTCCTTGGCACGGTCTAAAGCCTCCTCATTCAAATGCCACGCTTCAAAAAGAACGAAAAAAATAGATTGTTTCCACTTGAAGGGGATTTGGAGTGTCCACCTCAGAAGCAGCGTAATGTCTGCAGGTTCAAATACCTACCAACGACCCCTCTACGACCTCTGTGGTCTGGGAGCCCAGTAGGCTCAGATCTCAAAAGAGACCTTGAGTTGTAGACTCTCATGTTACTTGGCTTCTGTTTTTCCAAGATGAACCATATTCCAAATGAGTTTTACATATGCACCGTGATAGATAACTAAGCCGAATGTGTGCAAATCAAGTCGGTTACTACTTTAAATATTCTCCTATTAAGTGGCCATAAGTCATTGCCTACTGTTGAGGGAAGCAATCAAGCATGGAAACAAAACATTTGACCTCTTTATCCCTTCTTTAACCTTGTAACCACCTTCTCTTAGCGGCCATTTTGAACTGTCCAATGTTTATTACTGCTAATAGACCCACTTCCTCTCTGGTTGAGTGGGCGTTCGTGAACAGAACACCTTTGACCCAGCCATGGTAAATATGTTGTTCAACAGTTAGAAACCGTTCGAGAAACACACCACACACCAGTCGACACCACCACAGTGCTTATGTCTCAGGCTGGTCTCTGATTACGCTAACAGCCGCCCTTCAACCACCTTCCCAGCCCCCACATACACTCCCCGTGGGGATAGCCACCTGTCCCAGTTGACTCCAGGGATCCCCGGATCCCCACGGCCTAACAGAAAGCTCTTTGTGCTGAAGATAAAATCCTCTTAGCAGCCTGTTACCGATAGGACTCAGAGGGCCTCTTCTGTTCAAAGAGGAAGTACAACGCCGTTTGTTCAATCTGCTGTCGTGGGTTTCTATGGTTCGGTTTTTACTTAACAAATACATGCTTTTTGGGAGCAATGCATTAGGGAATTGAAGTTGCTCTTAGTTGCTCTTGCTTAGTTATCATGCTACTCAGTTCCACTTTGATTAATTTCTACATTTATAAATAACGGTGAACTGAGGCTAAAGTGCCAAGAGTCATTTGAATCACTTGCAGTTAAAGCCATTGAATCTCCCCTATGCCTGATTACTTTACCAGACACATAAAGTAGCTGCACTTCAACCTACATCCCTACCCTGCCTTGACTATTTCTCATTGGTCCTTACCACAAGGACGGATTGGACAATTGCAATTATTGCATTTTATACAACACATTGTAAATGTGTTTGATTTCTTCTTATTACCTGAGGACACTGACCAAGCTCTATGCCAATTTACAATGACGTCATCTGAAATGCACGCCAGATAGACATTATCTGTTTCCCAAATGGCACCCTGTTCCCTACAAAGTGCACTATATAGGGAATGGAGTGCCATTCGGGACACAGACATTGCTATTAATTACATGCTGACCTAGCTTGCTGTGCATTGCAGCGACCAACATGTGAGGTAATTGCAGTCAGGCAATCAGCAGTGACTGTTAATGATTATCTCTAGGCAGGCTAATCATTATGCATCCCACTGGTGGGCCACTCACTGACAGGGAGCTTGTCTGTTCATTGAGATTGATGGCTAACCCTTGCCACAGTCCTCATTTACTGTTGTCGTTGTATAGAGAGACATATTGTGCAGCTGCGAAGACTGATAAAGACAAATTAGTTGTCATGGCGATGGTCATTGATGTGTGAATGCGTACACTCTTGTGGTTTGAGAATTTCTCTCTTGTCCTCAGAGTCAGTCTGTTAAGTATACACTGCCGTTGAAAATCAATGACACGTTGTCCCAATTTAACCTTGTAGAAGTTTATTTAATGTTAGTGAAAAAACATTTGAAAGTAGCTCTCTCATCGCTTTCCCTGTATTTCCTCGTTTAAACTATCTCTGCATCCCAGCCTGTTTGAAACATCTCTTGTTAGTGTCTTCAAAGACTATCCCAAAAGAATAGCCAGAATGGGATGCCAGAAATCACTCTAAGATATGCCCTTTGTGTTACTCTGAAAAAGGAAAGCATTCTATTGTCTGACGAAAGAATGAAGAATGCTGCTCATTCTCTGTGGATATGGAGGTTTTTCAAATGGTACCGGAAGTCTTCCTGTGTGTAGCAGAGTAAATGTTTGTACAAATAAAAGTAATTCTGGCATAAACACAGATTAGCAGCTGACAGTAGCCATTTGCTGGTGATGAATGAAGGAAAAAAATGCATGGGAAATCTCTAAATCTTGGCTAGCGTAGTCTCATGGCAGAAATTCCTCTATAGCCCACCAGTGAAAACAGTAGGAGGATTCCCATAACTAACTGGTTGGCTGAGGGACCTTGTTTGTGGTCAGAAAAGGGCTATTGTCGGTAGCGTTCTGGTTAAAATGTTAGCCTTTACTGTAATAAACTTACTCAAATTTAAGTATTTAGAATTTTAGTGGAATACAGTTATATTTTCAACCTCAATATTTTTTCTCATGGATATTTGCCACTAAGGACTGTCTAATGTACAGGCCTGATACAGTGCCTTCAGAAAGTATCCAGACACCCATTTTTTACGTGACAGCCTTATTCTAAAATGTATTAAATATATATATAAATATATATGTTTTATCAATGTACATACAATACCCCAAGATTTTCAAAGCAAAAACAGGTTTTTAGAATTTCTTGCTAATTTACTTATCACATCTACATAAGTATTCAGACCTTTTACTCAGTACTTTGTTGAAGCACCTTTGTCAGCGATTACAGCATTGAGTCTTCTTGGGTATGACGCTACAAGCTTGGCACACCTGTATTTGGGGAGTTTCTCCCATTCTTCTCTGCAGATCCTCTCAAGCTCTGTCAGGTTGGATGGGGAGCGTTGCAGCACAGATATCTTCAGGTCTCGCCAAAGATGTTTGATCGGGTTCAAGTCCGAGCTCTAGCTGCGCCACTCAAGGACATTCAGAGACTTGTCAAGAATCCACTCCTGCGTTGTCTTGGCTGTGTGCTTAGGGTCATTGTCCTGTTGGAAGGTGAACCTTCACCCCAGTCTGTGGTCCTGAGCACTCTGGAGCAGGTTTTCATCAAGGATCTCTCAATACTTTGCTCCGTTCCTCTTTGCCTCATACCTGACTACTCTCCCAGTCCCTGCCACTGAAAAACATCCCCACAGCGTGATGCTGCCACCACCATGCTTCACTGTAGGGATGGTGCCAGGTTTACTCCAGATGTGACGCTTGGCATTCAAGCCAAAGTGTTCAATCTTGGTTTCATCAGACTAGAGAATCTTGTTTCTCATGGTCTGAGAGTCTTTAGGTGCCTTTTGCCAAACTCTAAGCGGGCTGTCTTGTGGCTTTTACTGAGGTGTGGCTTCCGTCTGGCCACTCTACCATAAAGGCCTGATTAGTGGAGTGCTGCAGAGATGGTTGTCCTTCTGGAAGGTTCTTCCATCTCCACAGAGGAACTCTAGAGCTCTGTCAGAGCAACCATCGGGTTCTTGGCCACCTCCATGACCAAGGCCCTTATCCCCCGACTGCTCAGTTTGGCAGGCCAGCCAACCCTAGGAAGAGTCTTGGTGGGTCCAAACTTCTTCCATTTAAGAATGATGGAGGCCACTGTGTTCTTAGGGACCTTCAATGCTGCAGAAATGTTTTGGTACCCTTCCACAGATCTGTGCCTCGACACAATGCTGTCTCAGAGCTCTTCCTTCGACCTCATGGCTTGGCTTTTACCCTGACATGCACTGTCAACTGCGGGACCTTATATATATATATTTATAGGTGTGTACCTTTCCAAATCATGTCCAATTAATTAAATTTATCAAAGGCGGACTCCAATCAAGTTGTAGAAATATCTCAAGGATGATAAATGCAAACAGGATGCACCTGAGCTCAATTTAGAGTCTCATAGCAAAGGGTCTGAATAAGGTATTTCTGTTTTTATTTTTAATACATTTGCAAAAATGTCTAAAAACCTGTTTTCGCTTTGTCATTATAGGGTATTGTGTGTAGATTGCTGACATTTTTTATTTATTTTTCATTTTGGAATAAGGCTGTAACTTAACAAAATGTGTAAACAGTCAAGGGGTCTGAATACTTTCCAAAGGCACTCTATACCAACCAGATATACCAACCAGATATACCAACCAGTAACTAGCCTATTAGCAAAAGTGGAACATTCAGGTAGATGGTTGGTGATTGATAACCATCAAACTTCAAGTTTGGACGTCACACACGTTCAAAAGAGCTGACTGAAAAGGGACATGTTCTCCTATTGTATCAGGCTGTTTCACCTAAATGCATCGAAATGGCATTGGAATGACATCTATTAAAATGCAAACAGACCTAGCCCCCAAGCAATGTTCCCTCAAATTTTTGTGGGGCACTGAGCAAATGTTTGGTCTTGTGAGCAGAAACTTGAACATTATGAGAATTTTGTGCAACTTCCGGCACGTGTTTACAGTGAACGCTGATGTTGTACCCTTACAGTTTAAGACAGTAGCCAAAAGACTATTGTGGCTATTTGAGAATAATGTAGGTCTACCAACAAAACCAATGGCGCGAATCCCATAACATTTTCTTTGAAGAAGTAGGAGGTGAAGATCTCCTGCACACGGATTGCTTCTCTTGCTGCATTGTTGGACCCCATCCTTGAAACATCCTGCAGTGTCTGGCACACGGCAGCGAGCTGCAGATCCCCTCCAGGTCCTCGTGTCCATCTTCATGAAGTTATGCAAGACACAGGCAGCCTTCACATGCCTGAATTCCTCCAGGAGGCAGTCCCAGATGTCCCTGGTCACCCAACCTTGCAGTTGGGAATCGTATCTGTAGGAATATGGAAGATAATGTCATTATTAGACTTTTACATCACCAGGTCATTGTGGATTACTAAAGTATAATATCCTATATAACAAATCATGATATCCTATATAACAAATCAGGATTGATAGATGCATGTGCACACATGTGCATGTGTAGCATGTGACAATAATAGGATCATATCAAGGATAGCATCACAAATGAATACATAAATACCACTTGAAGCTTGATGATGAGTTGATCACTTGTATCAGCTGTGCAGTGATAAGGCAACAACTAAAATGTGCACCCCTTTGAGTCCCCAGGAACAAGACTGAGAACCACTGCTCTTCATTGGGGCCTCTTCATCTGTAGACATTATTTCATAGCTCTCTTTATAGTGAGGACAGAAAACCTTACAAGAAACAGACTTCATTATACTCAAATTACACCGCACTAAATATTATGTTACTATTATCTCCGTCCTCACTTCTAGGGACTGGAACTACACAACTACATGCCCTATCCAGAATTGCCTTGTCACACCCTGATCTGTTTCACCTGTCCTTGTGCTTGTCTCCACCCCCCTCCAGGTGTCGCCCATCTTCCCCACTTATCCCCTGGGTATTTATACCTGTGTTTTCTGTCTGTCTGTGCCAGTTCGTCTTGTTTGCGAAGTCAACCAGCGGTTTTCTCTCAGCTCCTGGTTTTCCCCAGTCTCTCTGTTCCTCCTCCTGGTTTTGACCCTTGCCTGTCCTGACTCTGAGCCCGCCTGCCTGACCACTCTGCCGGCCACTGACCTCGAGCCTGCCTGCCGCCCTGTACCGTTTTGGACTCTGCCCTTGTTATGAACGCTTGCTTGTCCCCGACCTGTCTTTTGTCTATCCCTTGGATTATAATAAATACTAAAGCTCAAACCGTCTGCATCTGGGTCTCGCCTTGTGTCGTGATAAGCCTACTCTCACTTTGACAGTCGGGCTGCTATCCTTTCACCCTCCTCCATGGTTGTTAGCTAGCTACCTACAAATGCATTTGTTTTTTACAGTGATGAAAACATCAAGATAGCTAGCTAATATGAAGTTAGCTAGCTAAGTGAATTAAATATCACCAGCTGCCTATCTATACATTATGTAAAGTTGGCTAGATAGCTAGCTAGCCAACTAGCCAGCTCATTTAGCAGCTCATTTGAGTTAGCCTACACTGTAGCTAGCTAGCTAATAATACATTTTTTTTTTTTACATTTTCCAAATCTATTTACTGACTTGAATAGTTTATCCCAGCCATGTGGACAATGGGAAACAGGGCAGCAAAATGTGTTTGTCACCAGAGCGTTTTAGAGCATATTACTATTGAACTATTTACCCATTTAATAACTAGACCTTCACATGAATTCTTGACGCACAATCAACATGCTGCCAGATGCTGCTAGCACGCCCACAAGCGAGTCACAATGGGTGGCCTAAGCGGCACGCTTCAATTTACCGCTTGCTAGTGAACATGCCCCGTCATGCGTCTCTGCGCAGCATAGCATTTCTTCTGCACGGCAGTACTTCTTCTGCGCGGACGCACTTCCATTCACAGAAAACAACACATGGGAGGATTATCCATTAATTGAATCACATCACCATTAATCATGGACCACATTGGTGATTATTTTGTAGATACGGATTTTGACCCAGGCAAGTGTGGCATGCTGTGATGTTCTGTGAAGTGCACCAAAAATATACTTCATCTTTATACAGCCTTTCTGTGGAGTGGGTCTGGGCACTTGGTTTTCAACGCTGTCAAATGTCAAAACAAAAACCTGGGAGTAGACATATGTAGACAAATGTGTGTAGGGCTAAGATCATGAGAAAGCATATTGTATCGATACTGTGTGTTAGCATAGGCGTGTGGGATGTCTGTCAACAGTTCACTGTCTATGCATGTCAACACACAATGTGCTGAGTCTACAGATTTCACAACAGGGACGCTTGGGCAATGATGGTGTTTAAGTGAGAGTTCAGAAACCCATGTATACCTGTCAGATCTTTTACGGAATCTAATCTGGCTATAAAATAGATATATGTAATATATTGTATGGTTGTGAATTATCATCTATCATATTTCTTTGATAATTGCCTGTATGACAGTAGTTTAACATGAGGTATGAGCACATGTCAAAGCTGTTGTTCCAATGAACAGGTTCATACGTTTGGTGGAAAAATTAAGAACATTTTGGTGAATGAAGACGCTCGCTCAGCAGTGTCGGATGCTTTATGCAGCCAAGAAAGACCTATCGAAAACGATTACCACAGTTGGGGCATTGCAAACCGGTGTCTTGTTCAGTAGGTACCAAATGGCAAGAAAGGTTTTGATATTTTCTTTCATTTTCTGGTTCAAAATCAAACTATAGGGTCAAACCGAGCCAAGCCAGGACAACCTGTACTAGAACCAGCACAGTACAGTCCGGGTTGGCCCTATAGTGTGAATTAGGCATAAGTGCAATATTTTGAAAGTACTGAACTGACAACACTTCAAAAGCTGAAGACCTTTGCCTCAACGAGTAATGATCCTTACTTTAGACAGATGTTTGTCTGAGTTTTGTCTATGTTATGTGCTTTAATGTGCCATTAATTATATCCATGTTTTTGACGAACCAAACTGGCCATTTTCGGCGGGCCAATTGCGAGGTTTGTGGCGTGTCTCACATGCTTGTTCAAACCCTTTAGCCTCCAGCACTATGGCATGATCTAAAACAGACAAGGGATCCACTGCGTGAACATATTTCTGCTGTAATTATCGCCTGGAGACATGCAACCACACCGGGCGACATTCCTCTCTACACAGTGCTAAGGTGAAAGACAGCATTTGCATCACAAAATGGTCATCATGGAATCAACTTCTAAGAAGAGATCAACAGAGTATGCTATTTTAATGAGCAGCAGTATGTAACCTATACCTTCAATGTTTACTTCTGTATTTGGTTAAGTACAGAATAGATTGGTGCAATGGCTAGGGCCCTATAAAGTCTATTATATTTTTAACATGATACCATTTAGATTTTTCCCAAATTCCATTTTCTCCGTTTAGATTTTCCAGGTTTTGTTTTTTTCAAAAAAAAATAACATTTTTTTTTAATAGAAAAATAGTACAACAATGTCCACAACAATGCTTAAATGACATCAGGAGACCACTTTTGAGGTCTGGGAAAAATCAATGAAATTTATATTTTTGGGTATAGACTTGTCTGGACGTCAACCCTTTAATTCAACTGTGCAACAGCCAGAGCAACCCATTATCACAGATTGTTGTGAAATAGACGTTTACATTTTTTGTGTGCGGTACACGATTTTGTACACAGTGCATTTCAATCACAGATATAGTAGGTTACTTAAGACAGAAACGATAGGCAGGAGGTTGGTCAGGGAGGATGGGTGGGCATATATAAATGTCTAGAAACTTGAAAGTTGTGTGTTCAAATCTCATCCTGGACAATTGTAACTAATTTGCAACTACTTACTACTTTTTAGCTACTTTGCAACTACTGTACTTAGCACGTTAGCTAACCCTACCCTTACCCTAACCTTAACCACTGCCAATGCATCATTCAGGGCAAGTGGGGCACAGCACCACCACTGTAACAGATGAAAGAAAAAAAAATAATAATAATGGTTTTAATAAAGCAGCATATTCGACTCTTCTGTGGTATTATTGTTTTGGTACATTTTCTTTGAGCAGGGCAGCTCCAGAATGTAGCTGTTTCAGCCTCGCTCAGTGCTTCTGTGATGGAGGGATGGCCAAAGTAAGCACACAAAATGCATTGTGAAGAAAATCGTGTCATGGATTTTGAATAAGTAATTTGTGTCTATTTCACAATAAGCTGTGATAGTGTGTAGGCCAGAGACAGTAGCGCTGACGTGCTTGCAGAGTTTGCAAAACAAATGACCACTGGATTGATGGAAATATGATATCATTCTGCCAGGTAGGCATACCCTACTTGTATTTAAAATTTAAGTGAGAAGGTTTTTGGGAAAGTCTTTCCATCTACCAGAAGACTGTTTTCATTATATTAGCATCATCGGTAATGGCTACACAAAGTGGTAGACACACGTGCACACACAGACTGGCATTCCTGTGCTGTTGCCTCTCCAGAAAGTTGAAGGAAAATGCAAATCACTGATGCATTTTGTAAACGTGTTATTATAATCTTAAGGAAATTAATGAATTGTTCTAAAAAGAGCAGGTCATTTACTTGATTTCCTACTAAGTTCTATAAAAAATATATATAATGTTGAATTCTATTTTAATGGCTGGATTCCGTGATTCCGTCTGCCCACGTTCTCTGCAACGAAGATTGTGGCAAAGTAAAACAGTACATATTCTGTCTCATCCTGGACATAAACCCGCAACCCTCTGCACATTAACACAACCAACGAAGCACTGTCAATACCAGTGAGTCATCAAAGCCAAATAGCAGCCAAGGTTTATGGGGCTACATATTTAACGGAATTTGATAGGGAGGTAACGCTCATCTGGCAATGGGAGTGTAAACACATTTTAATGCCCCGTTGTGGGGTTATATTGCATGTCACCTCTGTTTTAAAGGCATATGGCAGCTCTTACTAGTGTGCGTACCAAATGGCACCCTATTCTCTATGCAGTGCACTTCTATTACCTAAGTAGTACTAAGAATGGAACAGGTTTGGTACATAACGCTACCTCCAGGATATGCTCGTAAATCAAATGGGGAAAACTGAATTCAAAGCACTGCACATGCTACTATGAAATGCTAGTAGGTCATCTTACGCTGGTAGGTCATCAATACACAGTACAGCATTAGGATATAGTAGATTATTGTTAGAAAAAAGTCCCTGTGGTTTGACACAATTTATGACAATGGCATTCATTTCTGTGGCCTCCATTACATCTGTGTTATCATATTTCTTAAATCTCATTGGCATATAACGTAAAGCCAGAGTGAATTGAACATGTGCAACACCTTTGAACTTAGAGAGACATACGTACAGTTGAAGTCGAAAGTTTACATACACTTAGGTTGGAGTCATTAAAACAAATTTTTCAACCACTCCAACTTCTTGTTAACAAACTATCGTTTTGGCAAGTCGGTTAGGACATCTACTTTGTGCATGACACAAGTAATTTTTTCAACAATTGTTTACAGACAGATTATTTCACTTATAATTCATTGTATCACAATTCCAGTGGGTCAGAGGTTTACATACACTAAGTTGACTGTGCCTTTAAACAGCTTGGAAAATTCCAGAAAATTATGTCATGGCTTTAGAAGCTTCTGATAGGCTAATTGACATCATTTGAGTCAATTGGAGATGTACCTGTGGATGTACACTGCTCAAAAAAATAAAGGGAACACTAAAATAACACATCATAGATCTGAATGAATGAAATAATCTTATTAAATACTTTTTTCTTTACATAGTTGAATGTGCTGACAACAAAATCACACAAAAATTATCAATGGAAATCAAATTTATCAACCCATGGAGGTCTGGATTTGGAGTCACACTCAAAATTAAAGTGGAAAACCACACTACAGCCTGATCCAACTTTGATGTAATGTCCTTAAAACAAGTCAAAATGAGGCTCAGTAGTGTGTGTGGCCTCCACGTGCCTGAATGACCTCCCTACAACGCCTGGGCATGCTCCTGATGAGGTGGCGGATGGTCTCCTGAGGATCTCCTCCCAGACCTGGAATAAAGCATCCGCCAACTCCTGGACAGTCTGTGGTGCAACGTGGCGTTGGTGGATGGAGCGAGACATGATGTCCCAGATGTGCTCAATTGGATTCAGGTCTGGGAGCAGGCGGGCCAGTCCTTAGCATCAATGCCTTCCTCTTGCAGGAACTGCTGACACACTCCAGCCACATGAGGTCTAGCATTGTCTTGCATTAGGAGGAACCCAGGGCCAACCGCACCAGCATATGGTCTCACAAGGGGTCTGAGGATCTCATCTCGGTACCTAATGGCAGTCAGGCTACCTCTGGCGAGCACATGGAGGGCTGTGCGGCCCCCCAAAGAAATGCCACCCCACACCATGACTGACCCACCGCCAAACCGGTCATGCTGGAGGATGTTGCAGGCAGCAGAACGTTCTCCACGGCGTCTCCAGACTCTGTCACGTCTGTCACGTGCTCAGTGCTTTCATCTGTGAAGAGCACAGGGCGCCAGTGGCGAATTTGCCAATCTTGGTGTTCTCTGGCAAATGCCAAACGTCCTGCACGGTGTTGGGCTGTAAGCACAACCCCCACCTGTGGACGTTGGGCCCTCATACCACCCTCATGGAGTCTGTTTCTGACCGTTTGAGCAGACACATGCACATTTGTGGCCTGCTGGAGGTCATTTTGCAGGGCTCTGGCAGTGCTCCTCCTTGCACAAAGGCGGAGGTAGTGGTCCTGCTGCTGGGTTGTTGCCCTCCTACGGCCTCCTCCACGTCTCCTGATGTACTGGCCTGTCTCCTGGTAGCGCCTCCATGCTCTGGACACTACGCTGACAGACACAGCAAACCTTCTTGCCACAGCTCGCATTGATGTGCCATCCTGGATGAGCTGCACTACCTGAGCCACTTGTGTGGGTTGTAGACTCCGTCTCATGCTACCACTAGAGTGAAAGCACCGCCAGCATTCAAAAGTGACCAAAACATCAGCCAGGAAGCATAGGAACTGAGAAGTGGTCTGTGGTCACCACCTTCAGAACCACTCCTTTATTGGGGGTGTCTTGCTAATTGCCTATAATTTCCACCTGTTGTCTATTCCATTTGCACAACAGCATGTGAAATTTATTGTCAATCAGTGTTGCTTCCTAAGTGGACAGTTTGATTTCACAGAAGTGTGATTGACTTGGAGTTACATTGTGTTGTTTAAGTGTTCCCTTTATTTTTTTGAGCAGTGTATTTCAAGGCCTAACTTCAAACTCAGTGCCTCAGTGCCTTTGCTTGACATCATGGGAAAATCAGAAGAAAAAAGTCAAGAACTTAGAAAAAAGAATGTAGAACTCCACAAGTCTGGTTCATCCTTGGGAGCGATTTCCAAACGCTTGAAGGTACCACGTTCATCTGTACAAACAATAGCATGCAAGTATAAACACCATGGGACCACGCATCCGTCATACCGCTCAGGAAGGAGACGTGTTCTGTCTCCTAGAGATGAACGTACTTTGGTGCGAAAAGTGCAAATCAATCCCAGAACAACAGCAAAGGACCTTGTGAAGATGCTGGACTAAACAGGTACAAAAGTATCTGTATCCACAGTAAAACGAGTCCTATATCGACATAACCTGAAAGGCCGCTCAGCAAGGAAGAAGCTACTGCTCCAAAACCGCCATCAAGAATCCAGACTACGGTTTGCAACTGCACATGGGGACAAAGATCGTACTTTTTGGAGAAATGTCCTCTGGTCTGATGAAACAAAAATATAACTTTTTGGCCATAATGACCGTCGTTATGTTTGGATGAAAAAGGGGAATGCTTGTAAGCAGAAGAACACCATCCTAACCGTGAAGCACGGGGGTGGCAGCATCATGTTGTGGGGGTGCTTTGCTGCAGGAGGGACTGGTGCACTTCGCAAAATAGATGGCATCATGAGGAAAGTAAATGATGTGGATATATTGAAGCAACGTCTCAAGACATCAGTCAGGAAGTTGAAGCTTGGTCGCAAATGGGTCCTCCAAATGGACAATGACCCCAAGCATACTTATAAAAGTTGTGGCAAAATGGCTTAAGGACAACAAAGTCAAGGTATTGGAGTGGCCATCACAAAGCCCTGACCTCAATCCTATAGAAAAGTTGTGGGCAGAACTTAAAAAGTGTGTGCAAGCAAGGAGACCTACAAACTTGACTCAGTTACACCAGCTCTGTCAAGAGGAATGGGCCAAAATTGACCCAACTTATTGTGGGAAGCTTGTGGAAGGCTACCCTAAACGTTTGACCCAAGTTAAACAATTTATAGGCAATGCTACCAAATACTAATTGAGTGTATGTAAACTTCTGACACACTGGGAATGTGATGAAAGAAATAAAAGCTGAAATACATCATTGTCTCTACTATTATTCGGACATTTCACATTCTTAAAATAAAGTGGTGATCCTAACTGACCTAAGACATGGATTTTTTACTAGGATTAAATGTCAGGAATTGTGAATACTGAGTTTAAATGTATTTGGCTAAGGTCTATGTAAACTTCCGACTTCAACTGTATATATTTCAATAGCAGGTATAGCTGCTCCTTTGGAGTGTGGGAACCAGTCTGTTGTCTGTTGTTTTTACGTTTTATATGTCCGTCTGAGTGCCCAAACTTTCAAGAATGTCCTGGAATTCCAGTGTGAAACCTCACCAATTTTCTCTCTTTAACTTCTTAAAACCATCACTGGAACACTGCTTGGCTGATAAGACACTAATAGCATGCTGGAAACGCTGCAAAAAAGCTAATGAGGGGTTTTGTCTGGGAAGCAACATTAGAGAGACAGATTTTTAAGACTCTTGGATCAAGCTATTGTTATGAAGACACGATTATTACATGCTACACCATAGGTTTCATCTGGACCTACAGTACCAGTCAAAAGTTTGGACACACTTACTCATTCCAAGGTTTTTCTTTATGTGTACTATGTTCTACATTGTAGAATAATAGTGAAGACATCAAAACTATGAAATAACACATATGGAATCATGTAGTAAAAAAGTGTTAAACAAATCAAAATATATTTTACATTTGAGATTTTTCAAAGTAGCCACCCTTTGCCTTGATGACAGCTTTGCATACTCTTGGCATTCTCTCAACCAGCTTCATGAGGTAGTCACCTGGAATGCATTTCAAATAACAGGTGTGCCTTGGTAAAAGTTAATTGGTGGAATTTCTTTCCTTCTTAATGCATTTGAGCCAATCGGTTATGTTATGACAAGGTAGGGGTGGTATACAGAAAATAGCCCTATTTGGTAAAATATAGAGTTTTCTGGATTTTGTTGTTGTTATTCTGTCTCTCACTGTTCAAATAAACCTACCATTAAAATTATAGACTGATAATTTCTTTGTCAGTGGGCAAACTTACAAAATCAGCAGGGGATCAAATACTTTTTTCCCCTCACTGTAGATCATGGTAAAGGGACTCGTCTAATAAGCAATCTACAGTATATGAACCAGGAGAGACTACAATCTACAGATGTATTTTATTTACCTAGCCACTGCCACTAATTAATGATATATAGCCATTGATTGTTAAAGAGTGTAAGTTATAAATGCCTCATGAGCTTAGTTCAACTGTTTTATCAATAATGCATATGAACCCTGGAATGCTGATGTTTCGGGCCATTGACAGGCTTTGAAGGCGCCGGTCAGCCATATTGGCACTCCCTAGTAGGAGCATCCCTCCATTGGAATGAGTGGAATTCTACATTATTTCAATCAAATGTTTCAAGGAAAAAATGAAATGTGTTTAAATATTTTGTTGTTGTAGTAGATTAGTAATCTCCAAAAGTTATACTTTAAGGAAAAAAAATGTTAATATATTTTTTCATTTTGTTTAGCTCACATAATATATTTAAAAAGTATGCATTAAGGTGTTTGTAATATAATACGTGGCAGAAACCAGAAACATTAATAAATGCATTTCTATAGCTTCCATAATATTTTTTTTTACAATGGTGGAGGAGTGCCAAGATGGAAGGCACGATGGACTCAACACGGTGCTCTTATCAGTCATCTAGTGTGTATATACCTGTATATATATACACCTGTGTGTGTGTATATATATATATATATATATATCTCAATAATGGTGTCTTACGCCATCAGAACCCAAAATAAGATTTTTTTCCTACATTGTTTGTAAACAATGTAATCCAAACATTGTATAGCTTCAAAACATGGTTAAAACGACTAAATCAAATTTATTTGTCACATACACATGGTTAGCAGATGTTAATGCGAGTGTAGCGAAATGCTTGTGCTTCTAGTTCCGACGATGCAGTAGTATCTAACAAGTAATCTAACAAATTCACAACAACTACCTTATACACACAAGAGTAAAGGAATGAATACGAGTATGTACATATAAATATATGGATGAGCGATGGCTGACCGGCATAGGCAAGATGCAGTAGATGGTATGGAGTACAGTATATAAAAATATATATATGAGATGAGTAATGTAGGATATGTAAACATTATATAAAGGGCATTGTTTAAAGTGGCTAGTGATACATTATTTCATCCAATTATAATTATAAAAGTGGCTAGAGATTTGGGTCGATGGCCAAACGGCATAGGCAAGATTCAGTAGATGGTTTAGAGTACAGTGTATACATTTGATATGAGTATGTCGGATACGTAAACATTATATACAAAATTGTTTAAAGTGGCTAGTGATACATTGTTACATCCAATTCCTATGTTTAAAGTGGCTAGAGATTTAAGTCAGTATGTTGGCAGCAGCCACTCAATGTTAGTGATGGCTGTTTAACAGTCTGATGGCCTTGAGGTAGAAGCTGTTTTTCAGTCTCTCGGTCCCAGCTTTGATGCACCTGTACTGACCTCGCCTTCTGGATGATAGCGGGGTGAACAGGCAGTGGCTCGGGTGGTTGTTGTCCTTGATGATCTTTTTGGCCTTCCTGTGACATCGGGTGGTGTAGGTGTCCTGAAGGTCAGGTAGTTTACCCTCGGTGATGCGTTGTGCAGTCCTCACTACCCTCTGGAGAGCCTTACGGTTGTGGGCGGAGCAATTGCCGTACCAGGCGGTGATACAGCCCGACAGGATGCTCTCGATTGTGCATCTGTAGAAGTTTGTGAGTGATTTTGGTGACAAGACAAATTTCTTCAGCCTCCTGAGGTTGAAGAGGCGCTGTTGCGCCTTCTTCACCATGCTGTCTGTGTGGGTGGACCAATTCAGTTTGTCCGTGATGTGTACGCCGAGGAACTTAAAACTTTCCACCTTCTCCACTACTGTCCCCTCGATGTGGATAGGGGGGTGCTCCCTCTCCTGTTTCCTGAAGTCCACGATCATCTCCTTTGTTTAGTTGACATTGAGTGAGAGGTTATTTTCCTGACACCACACTCCGAGGGCCCTCACCTCCTCCCTGTAGGCCGTCTCGTCGTTGGTCCAGGGTGTCTGGCAGGATGGAGGTGATATGATCCTTGACTAATCTCTCAAAGCACTTCATGATGACAGAAGTGAGTGCTACGGGGCGATAGTCATTTAGCTCAGTTACCTTAGCTTTCTTGGGAACAGGAACAATGGTGGCCCTCTTGAAGCATGTGGGAACAGCAGCCTGGGATAGGGACTGATTGAATATGTCCGTAAACACACCAGCCAGCTAGTCTGCGCATGCTCTGAGGACACGGCCAGGGATGCCATCTGGGCCGGCAGCCTTGCGAGGGTTAACACATTTAAATGTTTTTCTCACATTGGCTGCGGTGAAGGAGAGCCCGCAGGTTTTGGTAGCAGGCTGTGTCGGTGGCACTGTATTGTCCTCAAAGCGAGCAAAGAAGTTGTTTAGTTTGTCTGGGAGCAGGACGTCATGGTCCGCAACGGGGCTGGTTTTCTTTTTGTAGTCCGTGATTGACTGTAGACCGTGCCACATTCCTCTTGTGTCTGAGCCGTTGAATTGTGACTCTACTTTGTCTCTATATTGACGCTTAGCTTGTTTGATTGCCTTGCGGAGGGAATAGCTAAACTGAACTCAAAATCCATCAGACTTGACTTACCAGTGATGAAATTATCAAAGCATTTCAGGTCTTGACGGGCAAAAATGTTTCTTAGCTTTTCTGACAGTTCTTGAGTCTTATCTCATTGGTGTCACCAATGGTGTTTCATGATTGCGGGGAATCTGTAAATATATGTTTCCCTGTTGTCTTTCCTGCCTTGTTAGAGCAGCCAAATAATCCACAGAAAATGACCATGGTGATGAATCAACTAGTTTTAGGCACTGTTATCATGCAGTTTAGGTTAGCTAACATGCTAAGTAGTTGCAAAGTAGCAAAAAAAGTTATAAGTAGTTGGCAAGTTGACAATTAGCTAAAATGCTAAAGTTGATGAGATTTGATGAGATTTGAATACACAACCTGTGGGTCGATAGACGTTCCTTTAGTTTTTTTTCATGAAGTAACTTTCAAACCTACAGTAACATATCATACTAATTACAGCGTTACGGATTTCTGTTTACTATGCTACGTTTAGTCTATGAAACCAGGCTGACCTGACAGTTATCAGTTGTGAAATGAGAGGCCCATGGGATGGGAGACTGCAGCTACATAGGGATGGAGTGATATTAGTACCAACAGAAATTGAATCTGAATATAATCCTTCTGAATTTGTATTAAGAAATTGCATTTTTTGGGGGCTCTAATATGAACCAAAGCTGTACATGTTTAACTGAAGCAAGGGGTGTGTCATCAAAAATTATTTTGTCAAATAGGATTAATGGATGATTCTTTACCATAGGGATGATTCAAATATGATGATTCATATATTCCACATTTGCCAATTCATTGAAATATAAATCATAGTCGTACAATAGATAACAATCCAGTTTGTCAAGTCTCAATTTACTCCATATCTCTGTACTGTAACTAATAGGTTGCCAAGTGTATTTAGACTATTCCAATATGTAGAGGGGTTTCCAACCTGTCACAATGTATCACTCCACAACTTGTCCAGTCTTCTTAGCACTGGAATCGATGTGCTGCTGTAAGTAATATGATCTTCAGACATTTTGCTAAAACAGTGAACCGTTACTGACTGAACGGATGTGTCATTTGAGATCATCCTGGTGTATAACTATTTTTCAATAGAACAAACCTAAAAGGGAGAAACAAACACATTTTTCCTTTTCTTGTCAATTTCCTTAACTGAAAAAATGTATATGTTGGACACATTCAAAAACATAAAGCACTGCTTGATATATCAATTATATATCCTTAACAAACATGAGATAATAATAAGGTACATGTGTGTGTTATTTATGTTGAGCACAACATGTATGTCAAATCAAATCAAATGTATTTATAAAGCCCTTCTTACATCTGCTGATGTCACAGAGTGCTGTACAGAAACCCAGCCTAAACCCCCAAACAGCAAGCAATGCAGGTGTAGAAGCACGGTGGTTAGGAAAAACTCCCTAGAAAGGCCAAAACCTAGGAATAAATTATGTCTCTTCCACCCCACCCTCCCTGATACACCTACTACATTTGTGTAACCCAGCTTCTGTTTTCTAAAGCCACCTGTCTATTTTTTTTACTTTAAAACTTTTTTTTCTTTCCTCTTGTTGATAGACCCCCCATCAATGCGAGTACTTATTTTCTAAAAACGGCTACCATTGCTGCCTAAAGTCTGACCAATAAAACACGTTTGTACTTCAAACAGATGTGGTTTTACTGTGATGGGGGCAACAGGTTGCCATTTTAACTAACACTTTATTTCGATAGACCTTTGGTAGACGCTCTACAGACTATCCGTAACATTTCAACTAACTAACTATCTACTAACCCTAACCTTTACCCTTATCCTAATCCTAGCTCTAACCTTAACCCTTACCCCAACTCTTATTTTAAACCTAACCGGAACCAGAACATTAGCAAGCAATTGCTCATCAACAGATAGTTTGGGATGAAGTAAGGTCACACTTTATTTGGATAGTCCATCTGTAGACGCTCCACAGATGGTCACACTATCAACAATGTCTCATCTGAATCAGTGTCATTACTAACAACGAGCGCACCTGTTAATCTTATTACCCGTTTGTGTTGTGTTAAAGGTTTATTGTTTTTACCCAATAAGCACCTGCATAGGCCTGTGCACGTTTCCCATTTTCAAACAAACCCACGTAGATGTGTAATATGTATGTTGTACACCTGGCATGTTTGAAGATCCAGATGAAAATACTATTCATGTTGAAGACAGAGATTTCATGCAAACATTGACCCTGTTGTGTTCCATTTTCATAAAATGTCTATTTGCAACATAATGCTTTGTCAACACCTTAATGAAACACTAAACCATCTCAAACAGAACATGCCCAGACAGCTCAATATTTGACACACATGACAGGCAATCGAGCGCACGCACACACACACACACACACACACACACACACACACACACACACACACACACACACACACACACACACACACACACACACACACACACACACACACACACACACACACACACACACACCCTTAGTATTGTGTTTTATAACAAAAAATATATTAGTACACATGGGAGGACTTGGGAGGGCTTTGTCTTTCTAAACAAATTTCCTCCAACCCACTATGTTTAGTAAACATAGGTTAGGGGACAAGGCCACTCAGTGATGTTGTGGTTGATTTGGTTACCTCCCATCTCTATTTAACATGCAAGAGACCGAAAACTAGCAGAGCTGAAATCTGGGATTCAAACAAGCTTATAAAATTATAAGTACATTTTTAAAGAATCAATGGCTATTCTGTATATAAAAGTCAAAAAAGTAATGCACCAATCCCTGATCGGCCCTTTAAACCATATCCCAAGGAGGAATAAGCTTTTGTAAAATCATAAATCATAGCATTTAATGTCCTTGTCAAGTATGGCTTTCACAAGTTTGTTTGTTTATTATGATGCCTCACTGAGCCTAAAACATATTATATCATCTATGTTATTAGAATCTGAATTAGGACACAAAGAAAGTGTATATAACTCCTCTTCCTCCTCTGCTCTGTCTGGGTGGAAATGTGACACCGGAGTGGGAAAATGAGGACATGAACCCATAAAGAACTGTTTTGCAGGTGTCTTGTCATGTAATGTTATTTAGCAAGTGTAATGGGGCTCAGTGTACTGCTAAGGATGTTGTATTGAAGAAGTTAGAAACCGCCAACTTGTTTACCAATGACAGTCAATGTAGGCAACAGAAATGATAAGTACTCATAAATCCTCATTGTCTGACTTTATTAGTCATTGAATACATTGATTAAACAATGTTGATACAGACCTTGTCAAAAGCTTATCAACGCAAGTTGTAATAGGTACGTATGTCATCCAAAATGACTAGGTTTGTGCATCATTTGTCAACAGTCGTCACCTGAACTGTACACAGTAAGTCCTTTGTGTTGAGTGAGCAAGACCTTTTAGACGAAAAAATGTATGCCGACTTTAACAATATGAAAGATTGTGCAAGCACGTGCCTCCACTAATCTCTGAGACAGTACTTCATTAAGAGCACTGAGTAATTAACCCACAGGCAATATACAGGCACCGCGTAGGAAGGACAAACGATTGCTTCACCAGACAGGACGGTTGTTCAATGAACTTTTCTTTCCTACCAATAGTTGAATACTCAACTTCCTTGGCATCTGTTGACTTCAATGGAATGCATTGTACCTCTGTGAATTTCTGTTGGAAATTAAATTATACTGAACAAAAATATGAATGCAACTGTAAGGCTCTCCGTGATGCCGGTATGTCAGAGTCAGACGCAGGACAACAAAGACAAGTGTTCATAAGTTTACTCATATAAATAGAAATATAAGTGGGAAAACAACCACTCGCAACACGGGAAACAAATACAACAAACAATCACGCACAAAAACATGAGGGGAACAGAGGGTTAAATAAGGAACATGTAATTATGGCATAGAAACCAGGTGTGTAAAATGAAGACAAAAAAACAGAAAATGAAAAGTAGATCGGCGGTAGCTAGAAGACCGGTGACGTCGACCGCCGAAAGCCACCCGAGCAAAGAGAGGGACCAACTTCGGCTGAAGTCGTGACAGCAACATGCAAAAGATTTTGCTGAGTTACAGTTCATATAAGGAAATCAGTCAATAGCAATACATTAGTTAGGCTCTAATCTATGGATTTCACTTGACTGGGAATACAGATACACTACATGACCAAAAGTATGTGAACACCTGCTCGTCGAACATCTCATTCCAAAATCATGGGAATGAATATGTTGGTCCCCCCTTTGGTCCCCCCTTTGCTGCTATAACAGCCTCCACACTTCTGGGAAGGATTTCCACTAGATGTTGGAACATTCAATTCCATTCAGCCACAAAGGGCCGGACACTGATGTCGGGCGATTAGTCAGCGTTTCAATTAATCCCAAAGCTGTTCGATGGGGTTGAGGTCAGGGCTCTGTGCAGGCCAGTTAAGTTCTTTCACACCAATCTTGACAAACCATTTCTGTATGGCCTCACTTTGTGCACAGGGGCATTGTCATGCTGAAACAGGAAAAGACCTTCCCCAAACTCCTGCTACAAAATTGGAAGCACAGAATCGTCTAGAATGTCAGTGTATGCTGTAACATTAAGATTTCCCTTCACTGGAACTAAGTGGCCTAGCCGAACCATGATAAACAGCCCAAGACCATTATTCCTCCTCCACCAAACTGTGACTCCTGGCAGTCCGCCAAACCCAGATTTGTCCGTCGGACTGCCAGATGGCGAAGAGTAATTCTTCACTCCAGAGAACACGTTTCCACTGCCCCAGAGTCCAATGGTATTGACATTGCAAATGATGATCTTAGGCTTGTGTGAGGCTGCTCGGCCATGGAAACCCATTTCATACTGCTTTAGACAAACAGTTATTGTGCTGACTATGATCCAGAGGCAGTTTGTAACACGGTAGTGAGTGTTGAAACCGAGGACAGATGACTTTTACGCGCTACGCGCTTCAGCGGTCCCAGTCTGTGAGCTTCTGTGGCCTTCCACTTCGCTGCTGAGCCATTGTTGGACTTAGACATTTCCATTTCACAATAACAGCAGCTCTAGCAGGGCAAACATTTGACTTGTTGGAAAGGTGGCATCCTATGACGGTGCCACATTGAAAGTCACTGTGCCAGATTGAAAGTCATTGTGCCATTCTACTGACAATGTTTGCATATGGAGATTGCATGGCTGTGTGCTCCATTTTTTTTCACCTGTCAGCAACGGTTGTGGCTGAAATAGCCAAATCCACTAATATGAAGGGGCGTCCACATAGTTTTGTAAATACTGTATAGTGTATGCATTTGTTGGTCACAGATACCTTAAAAAAAACGTAGGGGTGTGGATCAGAAAACCAGTCAGTATCTGGTGTGACCACCGTTTGCCTCATGCAGCACGACACATCTCCTTCACATAGAGTTGATCAGGCTGTCGATTGTGGCCTTTGAAATGTTGTCCCACTCCTCTTCAATGGCTGTGCGAAGTTGCTGGATATTGGCGGGAACTGGAACGCGCTGTCGTACACGTCAATCCAGAGCAACCTTCCTATGACACGGCCTAGTATATAGGTCCTGGATGTCAGGAAACTTGGCCCCAGTGATGTACTGGACCATACGCACTACACTCTGTAGTGCCTTACAGTCGGATGCCGAGCAGTTGCCATACCGGGCGGTAATGCAACCACTCAGGATACTCTCGATGGTACAGCAGTATAACTTTTTGAGGATCTGGGGACCCATGCCAAATCTTTCATTTTTCAGAGGGGGAAAAGGCGTTGTCGTGCCCTCTTCACAACTTTCTTGGTGTGTTTGGACCATGATAGTTTGTTGGTGATGTGGACACCAAGGAACTTGAAACTCTCAACCAACTCCACTACAGCCCCGTCGATGTGAATGGGGGCGTGTTCGGCCCTCCTTTTCCTGTAGTCCACGATCATCTCCTTGGTCTTGTTGTCCTGGCACCACACTGCCAGGTCTCTGACCTCCTCCCTATAGGCTGTCTCATCGGTGAACAGGGAGTACAGGAGGAAATTAAGCACACACCCCTTGGGGCCCCCTGTGTTGAGGATCAGCATGTCAGATGTGTTGTTACCTACCCTTACCACCTGGGGGTGGCCCGTCTGGAAGTCCAGGATCCAGTTGCAGAGGGAGGTGTTTTGGTCACAGGGTCCTTAGCTTAGTGATGAGCTTCGTGGGCACTATGGTGTTGAACGCTGTGCTGTTGTCAATGAACATCATTCTCACATAATGTAGGTGTTCCTTTTGTCCAGGTGGGAAAGTGCAGTGCTGAGTGCGATTGAGATTGCGTCATCTGTGGATCTGTTGGGGCGGTATGCGAACTGGAGTGGGTCTAGGGTTTCCGGCATGATGATGTTAATGTGAGCCATGACCAGCCTTTCAAAGCACTTCATGGTACTTCATGGCTGCCAACGTGACTGCTACAGGGCGGTAGTCATTTAGACAGGTTACCTTCGCTTTCTTGTACAATAATGGTCTGCTTGAAACATGTAGGTATTACAGACTTGGTCAGGGGAGAGGTTGAAAATGTCAGTGAAGACACTTGCCAGTTGGTCCACGCATGCTCTGAGTACACATCCTGGTAATCCATCTCGCCCCGTGGCCTTGTGAACGTTGACCTGTTTAATGGCCTTGCTCACATCGGCTGCGGAGAGCGTGATCACACAGTCGTCTGGAACAGCTGATACTCTCATGCATGCTTCAGTGTTGCTTCTCTCGAAGCGAGCAAAAAAAGGCATTTAGCCTGTCTGGTAGGCTCGCGTCACTGGGCAGCTTGCGGCTTGGTTTCCCTTTGTAGTCTGTAATAGTTTGCAAGCCCTGCCACATCCGACGAGCATCAGAGCCGGTGTAGTAGGATTCAATCTTAGTCCTGTATTGATGCTTTGCCTGTTTGATGGTTTGTCTGGGGGCATAGCAAGATTTATAGCAAGGGACGACGTCATCGATGCACTTATTGATGCACATGTCTGGTGAGTATGCAGGCTGTGGAAGAACTGGGACATTTTTAACTTCAAGGAATCGTGTACAGATCCTTGCGACATGGGGCCATGCATTATCACGCTGAAACATGAGGTGATGGTGGTGGATGAATGGTATGACAATGTGCCTCATTATTGTATCTCTGTGCATTCAAATTGCCATCGATAAAATGCAATTGTGTTCGTTGTCCGTAGGTTATGCCTGCCCATACCATAACCCCACTGCAACCATGAGGCACTCTGTTCAAAAGGTTGACATCAGCAAACAACTCTACCATCCGACGTCATACATGTGACATAAATACTCCTCAATTTCATCATCTGTCAGGGTAGCTGGTCTCAAATAAAGGTGAAGAAGCCGGATGTGGAGGTCCTGTGCTGGCGTGGTTACATTTGGTCTGCTGTTGTGAGGCCGATTGGACGTACTGCCAAATTCTCTAAAACAACGTTGGAGGCAGCTTATAGTAAAGAAATGAACATTCAATTCTCTGGCAACAGTTCTGGTGGACATTCATGCAGTCAGCATACCTCAAAACTTGAAACATCTGTGGCATTGTGTTGTGTGACAAAACTGCACATTTTAGAGTGGCATTTTACTGTCCCCAGCACAAGGTGCACCTGTGTAATTGTCATGCTGTTTAATCAGCTTCTTGATATGCCACACCTGTCAGGTGGATGGATTATCTTGGCAAAGGAGCAATGCTCACTAACAGTAATGTAAACAAATTTGTGCATAACATTTTAGAGAAATAATCAAATCAAAATCAAATCAAATGTATTCATGAAGCCCTTTTTACATCAGCCGATGTCAAAGTGTTATACAGAAACCCAGCCAAAAACCCCAAACAGCAAGCAATGCAGATGTAAAAGCACGGTGGTTAGGAAAACCTCCCTAGAAAGGCAGGAACCTAGGAAGAAACCTAGAGAGGAACCAGGTTCTGAGGGGTGGCCAGTCCTTCTGGCTGTGTAGGGTGGAAATTATAACAGTACATGGCCAAGATGTTCAAACGTTCATAGATGACCAGCAGGGTCAAATAATAATAATCACAGTTGTAGAGGGTGCAACAGGTCAGTACCTCAGGAGTAAATGTCAGTTGGGTTTTCATAGCGATCATTCAGAGTTAGAGACAGCAGGTGCGGTAGAGAGAGAGAGTTGAAAACACTAGGTCCGGGACAAGGTAGCATGTCCGGTGAACAGGTCAGGGTTCCATAGCCGCAAACAGACAGAACAAAGCAGCTAGACCAAGCGGACTGGGGACAACAAGGAGTCATCAGGCCAGGTAGTCCTGGGGCATGGTCCTAGGGCTCAGGTCCTCCGAGAGAAGAGAAAGAGAGACAGAGATAGAGAGAGAGATGAAACTGGATAAGACAGGAGAAATACTCCAGATATAACAGACTGAACCTAGACACTGTGGCCTCGTCCGACGATTAGTGCTTTATCCAGGAAGATGGAAAGTAGAGCATTGCAGTAGTCTAATCTAAAAGTGACAAAAGCATGGATACATTCCTCTGCATAATTGTTTGACAGAAAGTTTCAGATTTTTGCAATGTTACGTAGATGGAAAAAAGCTGTCCTTGAAATGTGTTCGTCAATTTTGGGGCGTCACCATGTTTCATCGAAATGTACAGCTGTGTATTGTCTGCATAGCAGTGAAATTTAACATTATGTTTCTGAATGACATCACCAAGAGGTAAAACATACAGTGAAAACAATAGTGGTCCTAAAACGGAACCTTGAGGAACACCGAAGTTTACAGTTGATTTGTCAGAGGACAAATCATCCACAGAGACAAACGTATATCTTTCCGACAGATAAGATCTAAACCAGGCCAGAACTTGTCAGTGTAGACCAATTTGGGTTTCCAATCTCTCCAAAAGAATGTGGTGATCGATGATATCAACAGCAGCACTAAGGTCTTGGAGCACGAGGACAGATGCAGAGCCTTGGTCTGATTCCATTAAAAAGGTCACTTACTACCTTCACGAGTGCAGTCTCAGTGCTTTGATGGGGTATAAAACCAGACTGAAGTGTTTCGTATACACTGTTTGTCTTGAGGAAGGCAGTAAGTTGCTGCGGAACAGCTTTTTCCCCAAAAATGGAGAGGAATGGGAGATTCGATATAGGCCGTTAGGTTTTTATATTTTCTGGGTCAACGTTTGGCTTTTTCAAGAGAGGCTTTATTATTGCCACTTTAGTGAGTTTGGTACACATCCGGTGGATAGGGAGCCGTTTACTTTGTTCAACATAGGAGGGCCAAGCACAGGAAGCAGCTCTTTCAGTAGTTTAGTTGGAATAGGGTCCAATATGCAGCTTGAAGGTTTAGAGGCCATTACTATTTTCATCAATGTGTCAAGAGATATAGTATTAAAAAACTTGAGTGTCTCCCTTGATCCTAGGTCCTGGCAGTGTTGTGCAGACTCAGGACAATTGAGCTATTGAGAAATACACAGATTTAAAGAGTCCGTAATTTGCTTTTTAATGATCTTGATCTTTTCATCAAAGAAGTTCCTGAATTTATCACTATTGAAGTGAAAGCTATCCTCTCTTGGGGAACGCTGATTTTTAGTTAGCTTTGTGACAGTATCAAAAATACATTTTGGATTGTTCTTATTTTCCTAAATTAAGCTGCAAAAATAGGATGATTGAGCAGCAGTGAGGGCTCTTCGATACGGTCTTTCCAAGCTAGTCGGAAGACTTTCAGTCTGGTGTAGCGCCATTTCCGTTCCAATTTTCTGGAAGCTTGATTCAGGGCTCTGGTATTTTCTGTATACCAGGGAGCTAGTTTCTTATGACAAATCTTTTTAGTTTTTAGGGGTGCGACTGCATCAAGTGTATTAAGCAAGGTTAAATTTAGTTCCTCAGTTAGGTAGTTAACTGATTTTTGTACTCTGACATCCTTGGATAGGCGGAGGGAGTCTGGAATGGCATCTAGGAATCTTTGGGTTGTCAGAGAATTTATAGCACAGCTTTTGATGGTCCTTGGTTGGGGTCTGAGCAGATTATTTGTTGCGATTGCAAACGTAATAAAATGGTGGTCCGATAGTCCAAGATTATAAGGAAAAACATTAAGATTAAGATTCCACGGGCCAAAACTAGGTCCAGAGTATGACTGTGGCAGTGAGTAGATCCGGAGTGGGTCTGTGGACTTTTCCATGTGAATATTAAAGTCACCAAAAATGTGAATATTATCTGCCATGACTACAAGTTCCGATAGGAATTCAGGGAACTCAGTGGGGAACGCTGTATATGACCCAGGAGGCCTGTAAACAGTAGATATAAAAAGTGATTGCGCAGGCTGCATAGATTTCATGACTAGAAGCTCAAAAGACAAAACTATTTTTGTGCATATGGAACATTTTCAGAATCGTTTACTTCAGCTCATGAAACATGAGACCAAAACTTTACATGTTGCGTTGAATTTTTTTTCCCTGTATATGTTCGTTAAGTTGTCTGTGCATATATTAGAATTAACTATGGCTCCGTTTGCGATGACCTTTGAAAGTGTCAACCCAGGAAGGTGTAACCCGATCGACCAGTCAGTAGACTCCCTCGTTGTAGCCTACATAATAAGGCCTTTTATGTAATGTAGAAGTCAGATCCATGCACAAGATAGAAACTGCTTCCTTGTGCATAAGTGCGCACATCCTTTTATCTTTACACACCAGGTTTAGGCATTTGTTCAATCATCCATGCCCCTGTGTGCAAACACGTATCAGTGTTCTGAGTGGCAGGTTTTTTTTAAATGTTACGGCATTTTTGAGATTAAGCCGACATGAAAATGTGCTCTGTATCAGAGTGGTGACTAGGAATAATATATAAGCTACACTAGGGAAAAAGCAGGGTTTGAAAATAGAACCAGAACATAATTTTATGCTAAGCAGCACCAGCCTCTCGTGGAGCCAGCACACTTACACCCAGGTTTTATTGAAATGAATCATGAGAGTGTCTCACTCTCTGCAAAAGTTATTTGTCTATTGTAGCAGGCCAGTAGCACTTTACTTGAAGCAGGTATACACAAGTTCCTTTAGGAAACCAGCGAGTGTTGCAGTATAATTCCTAACAACCTTCAAGTATAGTGTTTCCACAATACCATTATGATGACAACATTTTAAAGTGAGGAAATGCCTACACAACAGGAAACGGTAGAGAAACCATTTGTTTTGCAGCTAAAGTTAATTGCCCTCTTGATTCATTGCACTCAAACAGGACAAAACAAACATCAATCTTGCTATGTTTGTTGACATGCTGACTGCACACTACTGATCTTGATTTAATGTAGTCTTTCCCGAACATCAAATTTAGCCACTAACATCTAAGGATAGTTATTACAGTGTGTGAAAAGTGTAAAAACAGATTTGAAAACTGAACAGTATGTTCAGACGTGGATGTCATAGGGCAATACTTGCTACCTGAATGACTACTGCGACGTGACAAAAATTCTATCGTTATGCTAATGCTCCTGACAACCTTATATGAAGGCACCCTTTAGCTATAGCGTTCCCATGAAATCATTGAATTCCATAACCAAACTGCTGTAACAAGGGAAAGTATAGTTCTTTGTTCTCTATCCATTCCACCATCCCACTGCACACCCTCAGTATTCCAGCTATGCACGGAAATCCTTATTAAGTGCCAATAAACTGAAATGTCATGAGAAGGGGTGATGTAGCGTGACATACCCTACCTTGGCATGTTAGTTGAGTCATCATGAACCACTTGTTGGCTGTGGCTGCTGGTTTCTGTTTGCTTAACCTCTCAATGGCCAACGCATAGTCCCACCACAACATGATACTGTAGTAGGTGTTTGAACAACTGGCAAATCCTGGCTTCACAACCAAAGACTAAAGCCCAGGGGTGGAAGCATTAGTCAAGGGTTGACGATTGTCTGTTGGGGAAGATGTGGAAGTGACTATCGTTGTCAAAACATCTTATTTATAGTTTTGACCCGATTGTACCCGTCTAACTTCATTCCAAATTCAAACTTTGTCTGACTTTTCTGGATCGTAAAGTGGTCTCATGTCGAGATAAGTCTAGATACATTTTTACATTGTCTAATCCTTCCTATTCACTTCTTGATGACACTGGATCTACACAAAAGATAGCACAGGGCTTGGACTCCTCTCAACATTTGAGGTCTGAAAACGCCTGACAGAACTAACTAATGAAATCTGACCTTGATCAGCTAAGCGTGACCTGGTCGCCCGCATCTGATCTCACTTCTCAGGAACTAGCCCAGACAAGCCTGTCCTCTCGTCAGCCAGCTCATGTTTCTTGAGTCTGGAGCGGTTAGGTAACTAACCCACAACCCCACAGGCAATTAAAACAGCAGGTGCTTGTGATAGCTCAGCTGTCCATAGCATGTCTCGGGTTCTTGAGTTGTGGCACTGGGCTAACAGCTGTAGGCTACAATACTAGCTAGCAGAACAGTGAGGAAAGGTCCTAATCATGCTGCAAATTCACACGTTTACACTATTGTCGCTTTGACAACTATTGTAAAGCCAATGTGATTTATTGTACGTTTGTGTGGTGGAAAAGGCGATTGTTGAGGACTTCAAACGTTCCTCAGAATCTCCTATTTCCCAGTTGTGAAGTCTTGAATATGACATGATTGCGTTCCCCAAAACCATCAAGTGGTTTTGAAGTCAGAACAATTCTTCAAGCAATGTCATATTCGCTAAATAGATGAGCTATATTAAAAAGTTAGCTAGTCTGCTAATGTTGGCAATTGGTCAAACTAGCTACATGCTATATATCCACAAGGTTAAAGTTTGACAAAAATGGCTTCGATTTACCTTTAGTTTGAAAATGTGAAAAGTCAGTGATAAAATGACAAGTCATTACTTCCCAGTCAGAACCTCATATTCCAGAATTTCGGATGGAATTTTAAGGCAGAATGTGTTATTTTTTGTGGTGCGCTCTTTGTTTATTGTTCCAAGATACAGAAGAACAAAATTGACAATAAAAAGATTTGGATATCAAAAAAGGGAAGTTTTTCCACTTGGATAGAGGCAATTGGTGATTGGAGTATTTGTTTATGTTAGGCGGTTTTGAAAAAGGAAACAAGATGTCACTTGGTTTTGTAGGAGATTACTTAGTTCTGGGTGTCTTGGGGTGGTGGGTTGGGGCGGTTCTCCCATTGAATTCTGAGTCAGTAAGCACAGACAATGCCTTAGCTTAGCAATAGCATGACCGCAAACAACACACACACACACACACACACACACACACACACACACACACACACACACATCAACATCCACACACATCCCATAGCTCTATCCACAGTAACAAGTCACACTTTTTGACTCTCCAACACTGCAAAGAGAAAAACCCAGCCAGAGACCTCTTACAAAGGTTTCATCAGGGGCACAACTTTGGTTTTAGAAGTGGGGGGGACATAACCTGGCAGGCAGTCTGGGGGTCCTCCCTCAGAATTTTTGGGGCATCTAAATCAAATTTCCTGAATTTCTACACAATCTAAAATTAACTGTTTGGGGTCATTTTTGGGTCACTTATTATAAATAAGAATGTAAAACATTTCTAAGTGCTTCTACATGCATGTGGATGCTACCATGATTATGGATTATGGATCCTGAATGAATCGTGAATAATTATGAGTGAGAAAGTTGCTAACCTCCCGCTATTGAAATAGTGCAAGGTTAGCATGTCTAAACAGAGGCCCTTTCTCTACTCTCACTCTGAAAAAGCTTCATAGAACAACCTGGGTTTGTTCATTAGGGCACTCACCCAAAAATCTTTACATTTTGCAACAGAAAAGGAACATTTGTTTCACATTGGAAAGGTTTAGGTAGTCAATTTGCTTCCATTTGGTGCCTAACGAACATGACTGAGGATGAAGTAACTGTATTATATGACATTACTATCCTTTAGATATCTAAGGAAGTATCAGATTTTATACACTGTACATTTCTGCTTAGATGTGTGGGTTTGGAGCCATTCTCTTTAATCTTACAGTAGATATAGCCTCTAGCTAATAAAATATCAGATGCAAAAGCCACATTCACACCTCACACCCTCATAAATCCCGAATCCACATGATATATATTAGTCAGATGTGCAGATTATGTGTGATGCCGTAAGCCTCCAATAATAACCACCGCTTGGTAGATATTCTCAATAGAATTCCCATCAACTGTTAGAAAACCAGTTAGACACACTAATGAAAAGCCTATGGACTCTATGACATTACTCAAATAAAACCAATCAATAACTGGGGTTTGAAGGTAACTTTTATTAATTCATTCTCTGAACAACTCAATACTGTGCTGGATGTACTTAACTAAGAACAAGTGCATTGTAATATAGGATCTTCATTTGATCACCCTGTTGCAGGAGAACTTTCCTGCAATGCAGGACATTTTAAGCTTGTAGTGTATTTAAGGTTTAAAAAAACTTCTGAAGTGTGTAATTTCCACTTGGAAACCCCTACAAAAATGTCAATTAATTATAATCCACATAATAACTCCCATTTCCTGTTGCTGGAGGATTATTTTCCTGCTGTCGCAAACTGGCTCAAATTAAGACCCCACATCTGTAAGAGTGTGACTGACGCCATGTTAAAAAGGGGATCCATTGTTGTGAAACTGGAACATGGGGTAGCTAATGGTTTGAAATGAATTAGGAAGCTCCAACTTCCTGGAGAGTGGTTGGGTGTACAGGCTTTTGTTCCAGCCCAACACTAACACACTTGATTCGGCTAATTGTTGTCCATATTGAAAACTGTCAACGGTTGATTATGTGAAACAGCTGTGCTAGGTTTGAGCAAAAGGCTGCAGTAGCTCTCCAGGTTGGACACAGCTGAGATAGACCATATAAGCTGGTTTCCTTCACCTACCATCATATTATGATAAAGTATGGTCATGGCAGACAATGACCCCAAAAATTGGTAATACTTGAACGGTAAAATACTGTGAAACAATACTTCACATCTGCATTAGCAGAACTACACTACGTCTCATACACACCCTCTCCTTTCCCTGAGTGTGTGACCACGTACACACCCTTAGATACTTGGTCTGTAGAACTTCTGACCAAGAAACCAAAGCTTTAAGATCATTTCACTTCTGAAAAGGTGGCTTGCGTCACAAACAAAACGTTATTCAAACGTTATTCAAATGTTATTCAGAGTCTAGACTTAAATACGACAGTGACTTCACTATAGAAGAGGATGGACAGCGGTTTACAGTAGCATAAGCTTTAAATAATGGTCTTATTCTACCAATATTTTTCAGACATTGCTTAAAAGGGCTCTTAACCCTAAATATCATAATAACACAGTCCATGTCTGAGCATAGAAAACTAGAGTATAAAAGATCTGAGCCACAATGCCCAGTGAATATTTCAGTCTACCTGCAGTTGCTTCTTGTAAATACAAATAATATAGGTCACAGTGTTTCTCGCTACAAGATCAAAACAAGCTTACATGCTAACCACACTGCTCGCGTCGCGTTAAATGTACACATACCTGTTATTCAATCAATGCATCCACACTGCTTGCGCGCAACAGCGAGTGTCTGCGTGGCCAGACGCTAAAATAGAAGTTGGTTCTATTTGTGACGCTCAACGCGCTGCAAGTCCTGCCTCTTTATCATCATTGGTGTTTAGGAGCATATACCCACGTGGGTGATTGAAAGATGAACTGACGTCCACACTCCAGTCGGTTGTAGTTATGCAACGTAAAGTTGGTTGCCAACCGCCATATAGTCCAAAGAAGAAAAAGAAGCCTGAAGAAAGGAGGAGAGATGACGAGAAAATAACTAGGTTTACCGTTTTATCTGTAGATTAGCTGTCGGAGTAGAAGACCTTGTGCATTTCAGGTAAAAAAAACAACCCAATGTTTATATCCCGGGACAAATTAGCTAGCAACAGCAAGCTAGCCAGCTAAATTGCCATAAACGTTTAATGCTTTTCGACCTGTCCACAAATTAATATAATTGGTTCAGAGTTTGTTTTGATATTTCAACCTGCGTGTCCTGATCGCTTCTCGTGTGGGTGAACAAAATCAACGTGCACGTGATGGCGCAAGCGCGCGTCAGGTTTGGTAAGCATGTTAGAGTTTAAGAATATATGGGTGTGTTCACATTTCAATACATGTACAGTATATTAGGGTGTGTGTATGAGTCTTTGTCTATGCGTGTAGGGTGAGGTGTGTGTGTCTAGGAGAGCACAGTGAGGGCAATTGTTCCCTTGGTCCTCTTCAGGATGCCCACGGCCTCCTCGTGGGTGACCCCCTCCAGACTCTGTCCGTTAACAGCCATAATCTGATCCCCCCGCTTCAGACGCCCGTCCTCTGACGCTGCCCCCTGGAGAACACACACGCCAGGTTACCACAATTACAACTGTCGTAAATGTATATTCAAAAGGAATAGATTTAATTGATTTAACATATTAACACTGACTTGCTTTATTAAACATCATTTAGCAAAACAATTAGATTTCCCCTAACCTTTCCAAACACGGTTTTCACATAAATGGGCAGGTCTCCATGTGGGCTTCCAAAGCCACCAACAATGCTGAAGCCCAGCCCATCTGGGCCTCTGTCCAGGGTAATGGTCTTATATTGAGGAGGTCTGTAGGACGTAGAGAAATGTTGTCATTAGTGATCTTCTGTTGACATTTCTCAGGCCTTATAAGGGTTTGACAGGAACAACAGGTGTGTGTGTGCGCATGTGCGTGCGTGCGTACATACCCCAGGTCATCGTGGAAGATGCTAGTAGCAGTAAGGCTGGAGACTGAGAGCCCGGCAGCTGTCTGCTCCTGAGACGGGCCGGTCACTGTGGTACCACCCCCTGCTACCACCTGTTGAGTTTTGTTGTTGCAAGACGAATGATACATGAAGAGGTCATTTAGTTTTATTTGTTCAGTTCATCAGCTCATTTTCGAGCACTGCAATAAAGAACAATTTCATCAACATTTACAGACAAAATGGCGTAGATGACAGCAACCACATAAAACAGATAGAGCTTTATACTGTACACGCACAAGGTACTGATAATGCATAATAAATCAATTAAGGGTAGCTCATTCTCCACAGTACGCACCCTTGGATACAAGACTATACTGATCTTTTAGCAACAACGCATATACAAACGTATATATGAAAACCGCTACTTCATCAGTATACCTGTATTCACAGTTATCACTGATGAAGTAGAGGTTTTCAGATATGCGTTGTACTGTACAGTTGAAGTCGGAAGTTGAATTTCTTTCATCACATTCCCAGTGGGTCAGAAGTTTACATACACTCAATTAGTATGTGGTAGCATTGCCTTTAAATTGTTTAACAAAAAAGTCTATATACAGCGAGTGCAAATTAGGTAAGATAAGGCAATAAATAGGCCAAGGTGGCGAAGTAATTACAATATAGCAATTAAACAAACACTGGAATGGTAGATGTGCAGAAGATGAATGTGCAAATAGAGATACTGGGGTGCAAAGGAGCAAGATAAAAAAAATAAAAATAATAATAAAAAAAAAAAAAATACAGTATGGGGATGAGGTAGTTGGATGGGCTATTTACAGATGGGCTATGTACAGGTGCAGTGATCTGTGAGCTGCTCTGACAGTTGGTGCTTAAAGCTAGTGAGGGAGATAGGAGTCTCCAGCTTCAGTGATTTTCGCAGTTTGTTCCAGTCACTGGCAGCAGAGAACTGGAAGGAAAGGCGGCCAAATTAGGAATTGGCTTTGGGGGTGACCAGAGAGATAGACATGCTAGAGCGTGTGCTACGAGTGGGTGCTGCTAAGCTGAGATAAGGCGGTGCTTTACCTAGCAGAGACTTGTAGTTGACCTGGAGCCAGTGGGTTTGGCGACGAGTATGAAGTGAGGGCCAGCCAACGAGAGTGTACAGGTCGCAGTGGTGGGTAGTATATGGGGCTTTGGTGACAAAACGGATGGCACTGTGATAGACTGCATCCAATTTGTTGAGTAGAGTGTTGGAGGCTATTTTATAAATGACATCGCCGAAGTCAAGGATCGGTAGGATGGTCAGTTTTACGAGGGTATGTTTGGCAGCATGAGTGAAGGATGCTTTGTTGCGAAATAGGAAGACGATTCTTTGGAGATGCTTTTTGTGAATTTTGGATTGGAGATGCTTAATGTGAGTCTGGAAGGAGAGTTTACAGTCTAACCAGACACCTAGGTATTTGTAGTTGTCTACATATTCTAGAACCGTCCAGAGTAGTGATGCTGGACGGGCGGGCAGATGCGGGCAGTGATCGGTTGAAGAGCATGCATTTAGTTTTACTTGCATTTAAGAGCAGTTGGAGGCCACGGAAGGAGAGCTATGGCATTGAAGCTCATCTGGAGGTTAGTTAACACAGTGTCCAAAGAAGGGCCAGAAGTAGAGGTGTCGTCTGCGTAGAGGTGGATCAGAGAATCACCAGCAGCAAGAGCGACATCATTGATGTATACAGAAAAGAGAGTCGGCCCGAGAATTGAACCCTGTGGCACCCCATAGAGACTCCCAGAGTTCCCGGACAACAGGCCCTCCGATTTGACACACTGAACTCTATCAGAGAAGTAGGTGAACCAGGCGAGGCAATCATTTGAGAAACCAAGGCTGTTGAGTCTGCCGATAAGAATGTGGTGATTGACAGAGTCGAAAGCCTTGGCCAGGTCGATGAATACGACTGCACAGTAATATCTCATCGATGGCGGTTATGATATCGTTTAGGACATTGAGCGTGGCTGAGGTGCACCCATGACCAGCTCTGAAACCAGATTGCATAGCAGAGAAGGTAAGGTGGGATTCAAAATGGTTGGTGATCTGTTTGTTAACTTGGCTTTCGAAGACCTAAGAGAGGCAGGGTAGGATAGATATAGGTCTGTAGCAATTTGGGTCTTGAGTGTCTCCCCTTTGAAGAGGGGGTGACATGACATATTTCCAATCTTTGGGGATCTCAGGCGATCTGAAAGAGAGGTTGAACAGGCTAGTAATAGGGGTTGCAACAATTTCGGCAGATAGTTTTAGGAAGAGAGGGTCCAGATTGTCTAGCCCTGCTGATTTGTAGGGGTCCAGATTTTGCAGCTCTTTCAGAACATCAGCTATCTGGATTTGGGTGAAGGAGAAATGGGGGAGGCTTTGGCAAGTTGCAGTGAGGGGTGCAGGGCTGTTGACCGGGGTAGCCAGGTGGAAAGCATGGCCAGCCATAGAAAAATGCTTATTGAAATTCTCAATTATCGCGGATTTATCGGTGGTGACAGTGTTTCCAAGCCTCAGTGCAGTGGGCAGCTGGGAGGAGGTGCTCTTATTCTCCATGGACTTTACAGTGTCCCAGAACTTTTTGGAGTTAGTGCTACAGGAAGCAAATTTCTGTTTGAAAAAGCTAGCGTTAGCTTCCCTAACTGCCTGTGTATATTGGTTCCTAACTTCTGTGAAAAGTTGCATGTCGCGGGGGCTATTCGATGCTAATGCAGAACGCCACAGGATGTTTTGTGCTGGTTAAGGGTAGTCAGGTCTGGAGTGAACCAAGGGCTATATCTGTTCCTGGTTCTACATTTTTTTTGAATGGGGCATGCTTATTTAAGATGGTGTGGAAGGCACTTTTAAAGAATAACCAGGCATCCTCTACTGACTGAATGAGGTCAATATCCTTCCAGGATACCCGGACCAGGTTGATTAGAAAGGCCTGCTCGCTGAAGTGTTTTAGGGAGCGTTTGACAGTGATGAGGGGTGGTCGTTTGACCGCTGACCCATTACGGACGCAGGCAATGAGGCAGTGATCGCTGAGATCCTGGTTGAAGACAGCAGAAGTGTATTTGGAGGGCAGGTTGGTTACAATGATATCTATGAGGGTGCTCGTGTTTACAGATTTGGGGTTGTACCTGGTAGGTTCATTGATAATTTGCACAGCTGGGGGCAGAGGGTGGTCTATAGCAAGTGGCAATGGTAAGAGACTTGTTTCTGAAGAGGTGGATTTTTAAAAGTAGAAGCTCAAATTGTTTGGGCACAGACCTGGATAGTAGGACAGAATCTCTGCAGTAAATTGCAACTCCGTCCCCTATGTTATAGTTAGGGATTGAAATTTCAGGGTTTTTGGTGGTCTTCCTAAGCCAGGATTCAGACACGGCTAGGACATCCGGATTGGCAGAGTGTGCTAGGGCAGTGAATAAAACAAACTTAGGGAGGAGGCTTCTAATGTTAACATGCATGAAACCAAGGCTTTTACGGTTACAGAAGTCAACAAATGAGAGCGCCTGGGGAATGGGAGTGGAGCTAGGCACTGCAGGGCCTGGATTAACCTCCACATCACCAGAGGAACAGAGGAGGAGTAGAATAAGGGTACGGCTAAAGGCTAACAGAACTGGCCGTCTAGTACGTTCAGAACAGAGAGTAAAAAGCGCTGGTTTCTGGGCACGGTAGAATAGATTCAAGGCATAATGTCCAGACAAAGGTACGGCAGGATGTGAATACAGTGGGGGTAAACCTGTGCATAGAGTGACGATGAAAGAGATAGTCTCTAGAAATAGCATTTAAACCAGGTGATGTCTCTGTGTGTGTAGGAGGTGGAACTCAATTGTTAACTGAGGCGTATTGAGCAGTGCTAGAGGCTCTACAGTGAAATAAAGCAATAGTTACTAACCAAAACAGCAATGGACAAGGCATATTGACGTAAGGGAGAGGCATGCGTAGCCGGGTGATCATAGGATTCCAGTGCGTGGCTTCAGGCAGCTAGCAGGCCGGGGCTAGCAAAAGGTTAGGGCTTTGTGATGGCCACTCCAATACCTTGACTTTGTTGTCCTTAAATTTTGCCACAACTTTGGAAGTATGCTTGTGGTCATTGTCCATTTGGAAGACCCATTTGCGACCAAACTTTAACTTCCTGACTGATGTCTCTCAATATATCCACATCATTTTTAAGTGCACCAGTCCCTCCTGCAGCAAAGCACCCGTGCTTCACGGTTGGGATGGTGTTCTTCGGCTTGCAAGCCTCCCCCTTTTTCCACCAAACATAACGATGGTCATTATGGCCAAACAGTTCTATTTTTGTTTCATCAGACCAGAGGACATTTCTCCAAAAAGTATGATCTTTGTCCCCATGTGCAGTTGCAAACCATAGTGGCTTCTTCCTTGCTGAGCGGCCTTTCAGGTTATGTCGATATAGGACTCATTTTACTGTGGATTAAGATACTTTTGTACCTGTTTCCTCCAGCATCTTTACAAGGTCCTGTGCTGTTGTTCTGGGATTGATTTGCACTTTTCGCACCAAAGTACGTTCATCTCTAGGAGACAGAACACGTCTCCTTCCTGAGCGGTATGACGGCTGCGTGGTCCCATGGTGTTTATACTTGCGTAATATTGTTTGTACAGATGAACGTGGTACCTTCAGGCGTTTGGAAATTGCTCCCAAGGATGAACCAGACTTGTGGAGGTCTACAATGTTTTTCTGAGGTCTTGGCTGATTTCTTTTGATTTTCCCATGATGTCAAGCAAAGAGGCACTGAGTTTGAAGGTAGGCCTTGAAATACATCCACAGGTACACCTCCAATTGAGTCAAATTATGTCAATTAGTCTATCAGAAGCTTCTAAAGCCATGACATAATTTACTGGAATTTTCCAAGCTGTTTAAAGGCACAGTCAACTTAGTGTATGTAAACTTCTGACCCACTGGAATTGTGATACAGTGAATTAAGTGAAATAATCTGTCTGTAAACAATTGTTGGAAAAATTACTAGTGTCATGCACAAAGTAGATGTTCTAACCAACTTGCCAAAACTATAGTTTGTTAACAAGACATTTGTGGCGTGGTTGAAAAACGAGTTTTAATGACTCCAACCAAGTGTATGTAAACTTCTGACTTCAGCTGTATATGCATTACTGCTAAAATACCTGTATAATATTATTGTAGTTGGGAGAATGACGTTGATTAGTCTTTCACTGACCTGCAGCTCGATGGTGCCGGTGGCGTTCTTCAGCAGGGTGACGGCCTGGGTGTGGCTCATACCCTCAGTAGCGGTCCCACAGATACTGACGATCCTGTCACCGATCTGGAGGGGTCACAAGGTTAGAGGTTACAGCATGTGTTAACCCCTTGGTCACAATGTTTGTAAAACCGGTACATTAGAGTTAGAGACAGCAACTAATCCTAAATCAATCCCTAAATCGTTCCCTAACCCCATACCTCCAAGGCCCTTGTAGGCATAATCTAACAAAGATGTATTTAAGGCATTGTAGTGTAAACTAACAAATATTTATTTAAGGCATTGCACTGTAAACTAACAAAGATGTATTTAAGGCATTGTATTGTAAACTAACAAAGATGTATTTAAGGCATTGTATTGTATGCCACTAGCTATTATTATTACTATGCGTTTTACTTTTATAGTATTTCTCAATTTTCTTTCTCTCTGCATTATTGGGAAGGGCCCTTGAGTAAGCAGTCCACACCTAAAATTTGATTTGAAGGGGTTAGCGGAAGGAAGATAGTGGTTTGTGCTGATTGAGAATATTGATCATGCATTACCGCTCATCAGCTGGCCTTCAGCCAGGAATCATAAAGAAATATATTTTAATAATACTGACTTATTTTATCTTTACTAAGAAAACTACTGACAAAGTTAATGTAGGCTATATCTAACGCAAGGAAACCGTATCCAGTATTTCTAAACCACTGCTTTGTGTTTCGCCTGTTTTAGTTCACCCATTCTTCTTGTTCTTTTGAAGGGATACCAACATAGATATTCCATTCAAGACATCCACACAGTCCCTCTATTCTGTAACATTTTATGGGCTCAGTGCAGTATAACTAGATTTATGGTCTCCTATGGCTTACTGCTCTACTATTGTCTGCTGCCAGTCTGTCTGTGGGGGCTACAATGGTCAGTTTGTCTGTCCTTCTGCAGGAGGCCCTAGGCCATCGCTTTCAGCTGTAAAGGTCCTCGACCCTAATAGTACCAACCTACGTGATGACTTGAGACTGACTACAGGCAGTATTTAGACTTGAGATAACATTTTCACACGAAGATTGACCAGAAAGTCTGAGTTAAGTGCACAAATCTGAAGAGTCCACTGTCCAAAATGAACCAGCCACAAATAAAAGAAGAATACACTTACTGTAAGTGTAAATATTCTAAAGTTGACTTAAACCTGACGTTTGTGCTCGCATTTGGTGAATTTGTATGAACTTTCATCGATACGTTAAAACTCCTTGCTGTTTGATCTTTTGTAGCTAAAAAAACGGATCTCTTTCTCGTTTGAGTGAACATTTAGTGAATAGGTTCCATGTGATTAGCGGAGTCTTTCTTTCCTTGAGGGTCCTTAAAGTCAACAAACAACAGAGCCCACATAACCCATATTCTCTTGATCAGGTCTCTACGGCTGCTGCTGTACCAACCCACCTTGAGTGTGTGTGTCTGGGCAGCGAGGCCGGTAGGGTTCATCATGGCGATGAAGATGGGCACATCGCCCAGGGGACTGCCCACTCCACCCGCAATACTGATGCCCAATGAATCAGTGAGACCCTATGAGGAAAGACAACCAATTACAAAAGTACTTCAAAATCACTATAATCACTAACCAGTTGTAGTAAGTTACATCACAAAGACAAATAAAATACATATTTAAATAGTTAAAAGTAGTTGGAGCCGTTGGGGGGGCTCTAAGCTGACATATGGAATTGTTATAAGATGGTCATACTATGGATAATTTTGCTATTTGAATTTTTTAGGTATCAAAACAATAGAAAAAAGTATTTGATAAAATACTGAATTTGGCCTTCACTACTATAGCCCTGAACAACACATTCATAAATGGCAAAACAAGAATCAAAAAATAAATCATAAGAAACAAGGTTTTGAAGTGTTTGTCCTATATCTATGAGATATAAGAAAGCTCAGGAAATATGTGTTGTTTTTTACACATTATTTAACCCTTTTTTGGGTAGGCACAAAACTACCTTCAAACTGTACTTTCCTTCATTTTGGTAAACCGGTGCTGGTTACCTTCAGACGAGTCCCCTGCCACTTGTGGCAGTCATAGTGCAAAATGGAGCCCACCTGTTCTGAGAGTCTGCCCTTTCCATAGTGGCCATAATAGTTTGTGAGTAAAACCGTTCGGACGCTACAGACGTTTTCGTTAGAAGACCGATTTTCGGGATGTCTCACGGTCTGACAAACATCGCTCTAGCTCTGCAGATGCGGAAGTGCGACATCGGCGGATGCAGTGGATTGAGACGCATCCAATGTCAAAACAGACACCTCTAGCTTAAACTGACAGATTTTGATGGGGATATGTTTATTATGTGACTTATATTGACACAATCGGTATGTTGCATCAATCTTAATACAAGGACAAGCTAAAAATAGATTTGTTTTTCGATATAAATTGAAATATTATAAAGGAAAGCTGACCTTTGTGAATTCAACACTTCTGATCTCCTGGTGGTCCAGTGCTTTGTAAAAGAGTAAACAACAAGAGAAAACAAGAGTAAACAGGCAAAACGAATCAACACAAATGAGACCACGACATGACGACTAGCTTTGGTTTTCCAAACAGCTAGATGTTTATCAACTGAAAAGGTCTTAGACTCCTGACTTGTATGTTGTCCGCTGTCACAGTCCATCTGGAGGCTACCAGAGGAGGCTGACAGCGAGTGAGGGGTCACCTTGCAGCTGCCTGTTTCACTCATCTACCCAAACACAAGGAAAGAGAAACAAGAAATGAATGACAAATTGCTTTCCTTTATCTGAACTCTATTTGGGGACTAAGGACTACCAATAGGATATAGAGGAAGGAAGAGAACTAGGGAGTAATCAGTGAGCTGAAATATATTCAGATAGATCTGTAATGAATAGAGCTTACAGGGTGTCCCTATTCTAGATGGGTCCTATCTGTTAGATGCATTTCTATCTGAACATTCTGTAACATGGCCCTCCTGAACAGGCCGACAGGACATAATTAAATGGCAGCTTACCTGACTGCTCTGTGAGAACCTCCTCTCAGAGTGGAAGGGCCCGGCTTTAAATCTGCCCACCTCCATCATTATGGGTCCCACACCACACTGCAAACACAAACATGTAAACATACAAACACATAAAAAGCTTTTCAACTAAACAAACCATCCAAAGAAGAGATGCTAGTGATGTATTCCACACCAACACAGCACTCATTATACATTTCCTTTTTAAATTCATAAATGATCTATCCACATCAACAATTTTTATTTAAGACAACAAAAAACCCAGCCTAGTCCCAAATCTGTTACTGCTGTATAGCCAAAGCCTGTGGTCATATATCAAGACGGCACCAACAGATCTGGGACCGGGCTTTATTTGACCCAGCTTCCCATGGTTCCTTCATAGGTTCACCTTCAGCAGTGCAGCCACTGACTCCTGGGTGGCGTTTCTGACATCCTCCTTGTTGACGGAAAGGATCTGGTCTCCCTGCATCAGCCTCCCGTCACTCTCCACCACGCCCCCTTTCACTATGTCCGACACAAACACACCTGTGTCGTTCCTGTTGGGGATAGAAACAAATTACGAGTTAACCAGGGTTTATCTTGTGTTAGTTTGAGTGCTTGGTCTCTGCATGTGTCTGTCATTTCTCTGTGAGCATTTTGCAGTTAGGATTCGATAGAAAAATCTAATGATGAATTTTAAGTGTACCTTTTTTTGTGTTGTTCTAAAATGTTGTATTTAACTAATAGGCTCTCTCTGAGGACAATAGGGTATCTATCAATCTATCTAACAATCTATTAGGTAAAATAGCAAATCAAACGCCCGCCTCCTGCTGTGGTTCAGGTGTGGCGGTTCAGGATCTATAGATATGTTAAGGAAATGCAGGTTCCAAAGCAGGTAGGATGACCGAAATACACTGAAGGCAGACCCAGGTAAAAAATCCAGGGTATATCTACCTTGGTGTTTGTGGGATTTATCTATACATCTATCTACTAGGGCAAGGGCTGGATATCTTTTGGATTTTTTTCTTTTCCGATACCAGTTCCCGTTCTTCAATTCGGTACCGGTTCTAGAAGGTTTCCTTTTTCGTTTCCTATGTTGAATGAAGAACACATTTAAATCTTTAAATGCCTAATCTTCCTCATTATATTATTCATTTTCTTACTAGAACAAGTGTATATTAAAACAAGTGTTGGCTCCCCCCGTCACCATTGATTTAACTAGTTTCTCAGCAAGGATAGCAACTAGTCAATACAATGACCAATGTTAATCACTGAGATGGGAAAGGTCAAACACCCTGACCACCCACTGCTAAATAACCTGTGGCCTACACACACACACACACACACACACACACACACACACACAATCCCCGTCATCACTGCAGGCCTGACTCCTCAAATGTCTAATTGGCTCAGGCAAACAGGAGAAGCATGTTTCACACACACACACACGCACTGGTGGTTGCCTGAGGTTTCTCTGCTGGGGCCAATCCTGTGCTGTCTGTCTCCAGTGAGTTAGGGCTAGAGGTCACACACCTCTGATACCATGTGTTGAGAGAGCCTCAAGGCGTGTGTTGTTATCTACTGGGATAACACACTGAGGATGGCTCAGCACGACCTTATGTGAGTCTGAATGAGTCAACACATTATTTAAACTATGTCCAATAATCTAATTGTGGTCTAAATAAAAAAACTGGGACTAAGAACCCCTCGGGGACATTCTCAACCCGCACGGACATTTACCCGGCTCCCACCCCCAATGGGCATTTATCATTGTTACAGTTGTAAATATGTATATATTATTAGCATTATTTTTTATTATTGTTTCATTCACTTCTCTTTTTGACCTGCACTGTTGGAGCTCCAAGCTTAAGAATGTCACTGTACCCTGCAATTACATCAGCGACCCTGTGCATGTGACAAATAAACTAATCTAATCATCCTAGCGAAAGAAAGCTTCTCTCCAACATCTTTACGGTGTGTACATTTTAGGACATCCCTGTTTATGGTGTACATTTGAGGACATCCAAAAGTACGGTGTACATTTTTTGGACATCCCTGTTTACGATGTACATTTTAGGCCATCCCTTAAATGATTTCAGTCAAACGTCCCTATGAGACTTATAGGTTCTAGTACCTTCTCCCCACGATGCTGAGGCCCAGGCCCTGGCCGGGCTTCTTGTTCAGCTCCACGGTGAAGGCATCCCACAGGTCCTCCTCCTTGTACTGGGCCTCATCCCTGAACACGCTCAGACGCACCCGCTGAGGGGTCTGCCGTAGCACGTTGATAGCTTCGTCGTGAGTGGCCACGCGCAGGTCAATGCCATTCACCTGCAGAGATGGGGAGGGAGAGAGATTAGAGGGGGAGAGAGAGATGAAAGAGGAAGGGATAGCAAGAGAAAGATGAAAGAGGAAGGGATAGTGAGAGAGAGAGAGAGACAAACAGATTTGTCAATATAAAATGTGGTAGCAAGGGTACAATGGATAGCATGTTATATTGTTCCTATGTATAGAAACACTGTAGGCCCAAACACACTGTCGAACATGAATATTGGTGAAGAAAGTGAATAATGTAACATACACTGTCAACAGCTAGCATACATGTGTGAGTGTAGGCCTATACTTTAGTATAATTCTACTATTTCTGGTAATAACTCCACAATGTACTTAGTTTAGAGCTGAGAACTGCAAACTATTTTAAAGTGATGCTACAGAGGTTTTGTACAATTTCAGCCAGTTGTGTTGAAAGTAGCATACACGAGTCAAAACGGGTCCCCAAAAATTGTGCACAACGTCATCCATTCGTATTATATATGTTACGTCCTGCAAACTATTTTTTTTTTTTATCCTGCAATTCGTATGATATGTTACGAATTCCAATTCACAGAATTTGTTCAGAATTTGTAAGTGCTTAAGATCCTCTTTAAGGGTCCATATCAAGGGGAAATAGCCCATTAGCGCTAGCATAGCCATGTATGGCTTTTCTCATAGCAGACTGAAATGGGTCGCTAATGATGTTGGTTCTGCTTGAGCCACAGAATGGGTGGCCACTCTCTCACCCTCCCCCTGACCCTATCATGAGCAGTATGAATACAACAGCTTAGCTGGGGGCCCAAAGTGAATTACTGAGCTGGGGCAATTAAGTCAGAAGAGTATGTGTGTGTGTTGGTGTGTGTGTGCGTGCATGTATTGAAAGGGGGTTAAGTGAGGTGCTTCCAGCCCCATTGACTGAGTTACCATGACTAACGGCCCAGTCACACCCCTAGTCTGTCTCTATAACAAAGCAAAGGGCAAAAGGGTGGCTGTCAGAGAGTTAAGCTGACTATTAATATGTTGTTCTATATATTACGTCATCTATACATGACTCTTTTTTCCATTCATTGTCTATATTTATATCATTTTAGAAGTAACATATGATTCAAGTGCAACTGAAAAATTATTATTCAGATTCTAAGAACCAAATCCTATCTTAGTGATATGAACACAGTGTTATACTAGAGTGTGGGGGGGTGGAACTGATCCTAAATTATGAATACAGGCCCTGTTACATTCCATTACCTCAAGGATCTGGTCCCCAGCCCAAAGTCTCCCATCCTTGGAGGCAGCTCCCTCCTCATAGACCTCGTGAATGATGATGGTCCCCTAGAGAAAGAGAAGAGAAAGGGGGAAAAATAAGTGTGAGAAAGGGGAAAAATAAGTGATGAAATAGGAGAGGTGTGTGGCACGGTAGGAGGGAACAGGAAAAAGAGAGAAGGAACAATGGAAAACGGAGGGAGGAACCAAGGTGAAACTGAGAGAAATAGTCAAATAGAGAAATGAAGAGAATAAAATGACAACGTGAAGGAGTTCAGGAATACATGAGAGATTAGAGACAGAGTGGAACAGGTTGACACTAGCTAGAGTCTGTGTCTGTAGGTGTCTATGGGGGCTCATTCTCAGGTTAAGGGTCACATTCCCAGGATATTGTCTCCTGTAGTTGAGGACTGACTGAGCACACGGGGGGAGAGGAGGAGCGGGGTGTGTGCGTGTGTGACAGACTTGCCATTCCACTGCCTCCGCAGCTTTTTCAGACCTGGGTTAATACTACCAGCTCTAAAAGCACACACAACCAAAGACTTCTAAGTGGGTGGCATATCTTTTAAGTTTGTATCATTGTGTAAGTAGTAGTGGGAATTGGTCTTCTCGTAATGTTAGTGGTTCAACTTTTACTTGTTTCTTATGTATTGTTATAAAATATAGAACTGGACAAAAACCCTGTGTAAATTCTGATTTAAAGCTTCAGATAAATCTATGGAAAACTAACCCAGATTCTTTGTCAGTATCTGTCAGTTTGGAATCTGTTAATTGGGTTCCAACAACCATTCTGTCATAGATTATTCAAAAATACAAGTTTTGTTATTATTCTACAATACAAGGGGACACTCAGAGGCATCACAGAGCCACCCCCTGGCATCACAGAGCCACCCCCTGGCATCACAGAGCCACCCCCTGGCATCACAGAGCCACCCCCTGGCATCACAGAGCCACCCCCTGGCACTCTGACCTACCAATAGAGTGTCACAGCCCCCCACGATGCTGAGGCCCAGGCCTGTGCGGCCTTTGGAGATGTCTATGGTGGTCTCACAGCCAGGGATGATGGGACAGGTCACAGGGTCAGAGGAGGCCAGAGTGCCAGGGGTGGACGAGCGACTTGAGCCTGATGAGAGAGTGGAAATTGAGATGAAAAGATTGAAGAAATGTTTTCATTCTAGCCTGGTCCCAGATCTTTGTGCTTTTAGCCAATTCCTCTGATTATTATTGGCATGCTATTCAATATAAGGCAATGACAAAAAATATTCAGAGCATTTGGCTAAAGCACCTATTCATTTGATGCCAAGCTAAAATCAGACTAGAATATATTCAGTCACTGTAAAACTAGAGGCTATATTAATACTATATTTGGATACTGTATCTGTTCCATTATTCATTGTGTAAATCAGCAGAAACTTTTTGACTAACAATCACAGATGTGATTGGTTTGCCAAGTGATTGGTATTGAAGTTGGGGGCACTTGCCCTATAAGCATATCACTCTGCTCTACCTAACTGAGTGAATCATACTTCGTTCAGATTTTGAGTTAAAACTAGCACCAATATTTAAGTTATGCAAAATAAATCTTCAGCTAAGTTGTTTACGTTCAAAAAACCCAAATGCTAATGATGTATGGCATGTCCTCCTGTCAACACATGACAAGCTGTTTACTCACTCCTGATTGGCTCTGACTCAGGCTGGCCCAGGTTAGCCATGTAGAGGCTAGGGATGCTGGGTAGGCTGGTGGCCTGATCAGTATAGTGGGGGGGGAGGGGCAATGACTCATTCGTGCAGATTGTCAACTTCACTGAGCCTTTGGCATTCCCCAGTAGAGAGTGGACCTGAAACATAGGAAAAGAAATACACAATTGCATAGTCCCCAACAGATGGTCTATCAGAGATGGGCAGTACTTCTGTTACATGTATTTGAAATATGTATTTGAGATAGTCCTGAATATTTTGTAATTTTAATTACACTGGGCTGAATATACTCCAATGCATTTTGTATTTTCAAAATACAAAATACTTTTCTATACATTTTTTTTTTTTTTTTAAATAGCGGTTTACAGTTTGCGGCTACCCTTGTATTTTAATACAAGTTTATTTTGATATATTGATCTTTATGGTATTTTGGATATGTATTCAGTACATTTTGCCCATCCCTGTGGTCTATAAATGTTAAACTAACACTCAACAAACTGTAAAATAAAATGTATGTATATGTATAAAAAAATAAAAAAGAATCAAATGACTATCCAATAACCCTGGCCGTAGGGAGTGTCTAAAATGTCTGCAGAGGCAGATCTTACCCTCTCCACAGTGTAGCCCATCACTGGTTCATCCTCCACAGCCAGGAGTTCATCTCCAGATTTGATGCTGCCGTCCTGCATAGAGTAATACAGGACTGATGTTTTTAATCTTAAAATATATCCATCAAATTAGCATAACATGTAGGATGTCCAATATTATTTTCTGTCCAGCATTGTTCTTTAAAAACTGCTCCTGGACAGCTACAGGGTGTGCATGTTTTTGTTACAACCCAGCACTTTATTGATTGAACTAATCAAGGTCCTCTTAGTTTTATCAGGTGGGTTAGTGCTAGGCTATCTTGTGGGTCTCCAGGACCAGGATTGAAGAACAGTGCTATAGAGGACACCTGTTTGAATCATGAGAGTAAGACAGAGTGACATACCTTCCCCGCTGGTCCTTTTTCAGTTATACTCTGAATCACCACCCCATTCTTGGGGTCTTCACCCTCCTCCTTGAGTTCAAAATAGATAATGTACTTCAACTTTCTTCAATTACCTCCCTGTCAACCATAATTACACACACAGTGAATCATGCATGATGACACATTGGACATGAACAAAGCGAGCCATTGATAACCAGAAACGTCACAATGCAAGAACGGTTGATTTTGTAAATTGTGAGGCAGTTTGGAACATTATGGTTCTAAACTCAGCAAAAAAAGAAACGTCCCTTTTTCAGGACCCTGTCTTTCAAAGATAATTCGTAAAAATTCAAATATCTTCACAGATCAACATTGTAAAGGGTTTAAACACTGTTTCCCATGCTTCTTCAATGAACCATAAACAATTAATGAACATTCACCTGTAGAACGGTCGTTAGGACACTAACAGCTTACAGACGGTAGGCAATTAAGGTCACAGTTATGAAAACGTAGGACACTAAAGAGGCCTGTCTACCGACTCTGAACAACACCTAAAGAAAGATGCCCAGGGTCCCTGGTCATCTGCGTGAACGTGCCTTAGGCATGCTGCAAGGAGCCATGAGGACTGCAGATGTGGCCAGGGCAATAAATTGCAATGTCCGTATTGTGAGACGCCTAAGACAGCGCTACAGGGAGACAGGACGGACAGCTTATGCGCCCCCCGGGGCAATATAGAAACAGGGAGGTACTATCTGGACTTGACCAATAAGAAACAGTAATTTCAGTTTTCCATTGCAAAACGGTCTGCTAGGGTGTGCCCTAATGAACACGACCCAGTTCTACTCAGAATCTTGAAACGGCATGATCTTTTGTTCCTGGGGAGTGAGAGGAAGTAACAGAGAAGTATGTGTCTGGTATGTGCCCATACCAGATGTCGACTTCATACCGTGAACCTCTAATAGACTATTATATAATAAACCATGTGGACAGACAGCTAGGCTGAGATTCCCATCCAGTTTTTTGGCTTGTCAGAAGACCCATTAAACTAGAATAGGTTCACATCCTCTTTAGTCTCTCTGTCCATCCTGCACTCTCTCAGTTCCTAGGGTAGATTACCGTCCTTCCTCTCTCATTTTCTTCCCTCCCTCTTGTAGCAGCCTAGTCAATTAGAATAGAGAATAGACTCCTTTTCTCCCTCTTTCCCTCCCTCTCCCCATGAAGCGGTCTGAGCTTATGTTAACTAATAGCAGAGCAGCATGGTAGAGTCTCAAGGTAACTCACCTTCGGCAGAATGATGTGCTGCACATACTTGAACATGTCGACATCGATCGCCAAGGGTGCAATGGAAGTACATGTTTCTAGCTGTGAGAAAATGATTAATAAGAGATTGAAAGAGTAGAACACAGAGCGTTTCCAGTCATTGAGCTGCTTCATACCCTAAGGCCTTTTTCAACCAGAGAAACTATCTACACCTAGACAGGATGACAGGGAGACGGTGTGTGAATATGTGTTTGTTTGTGTTCCTGTGTGAGAATGGACATATCATGTGTATATGCATGTGGCATGTTTACCTCTGTCTGGGGCTCCAGGGTGTCTCCATGCTCCCTCACTGGTCCTACAGCCATCTGGTTCAGAGCATCTGTGTTCCTGTCCACCAGTCATAACTCAAGAGTAAATCACTAGTCACTGTTTCAGGACACATCTTTCTGTCTGTCTGAGACCCATAGCTCATGAGTGGGTCGCAAATGGAACCCTATTCCCTATACAGTGCACTACTTTGGTCAGAAATAGTGAACAATGTAGGGATTAGGGTGCTATTTGGGACGGATCCCGAGTCTGAACCACACAGTCTAATTGAGGCTGTCAGTTGAGTTAAGTAGTGTGTGTTCCTGCCTGCCTTATTTTGGTCATATTTCTTTTGGCCTGTCATAAGTAGCTGGTCCATTGGTTTTCCATGATCATGTGACCTTACAAGGAATAACGCAGGATACAATGGAAGGAGACATCTTGGAGTATCGTGATGCCTGTCTGCACTGATATCAGTTTAGATCAGTCTTTTTTAACACCACAGCTCCCTCTACTGGGCTTTGTATGGTGATGTTATTAGGCTTAAAATAGTCCTCTGCTATTGAAAGGGCTCAGCTACAGAATCTGTACATGTTTTGTCATTGTAAAGAATTGGGATGAGTGATTATACTACTTTATACAAGGCAGAAATGAGTTAAACTTGGTGGTTCAGTTGAAACATACTTGGTGGGGGATGGGAATAAAGACTTGTGATATATTTCCTTGGTTCTTTAAGTACACTACCTGATGAAAATGATCTTGACCTTCGATGGGGCGCTTTTGATGATGGAGGAGGCATTCTGGTGACTCCGCCCATACAGAATCTGCCCGTTGATCTGATAGGGTGCAGAAATGAACAATATGGAATTTGTTACTACTGTCTAACATACCGCATTATTCAATTCAGCAAATGGCATTCGTTTTTTCTTCCTTCCTGCAAACCTCAGATAATATTGTGGAGATTAGATATCAAATCAGAGAGGAAAAGCTAAATTGAGATATAAATGTGATTTACTACATAAAACCCAGTAACACCCACTGGGCACCAACTCCTGGTTAAAAACCACCCATCTATAGCATCGGTGACCACTCAATTACTAATCCAAGCTCCTTACCTCCAACAGTTCATCCCCAACCACAATGCGACCATCTTTGCTGGCGGCGCCACAGGGGTCGATCCCAACCACAAACACGCTCAGGCGGGAGCGGTCGCGGTTGCCAGCCAGACTAAGGCCCAGGCCGGTCTTCCCCTTCTCCAGCTCAATCATGTGCAGCAGCCCCGGAAGGCTGCCGTAGCGCTGAATGATGCTCTCTGTAGAAAACAGTGGATAGATTGAAATGAGTCGAACCACGGAAACATCATACTGATGAATGTGAAATGATTGACTATATAACTGAGGAGCTTTCTATGTAGTGTATGGCATAGATTTGAGCTGGAAAGCTTTTCATGACTTGCTATACTCATACAACCAAGTCATGAATGGAAATTAAACAACTTAACAGAAATCATAGTCAGTGGTTCTAAACTAAAGGATCACATCAAATGCAAAGTCATACTCAACGCATCTCACAGTAGAGTCAAATATGTCATCGTTTCAACTTACAAAGACACTGCCAAACCTAGGTTTGTATTGATCCTGACAGCCAGACAGGCCTCTCTCTTTCTATCTCTCAGTGGAATGGATAGTATTCAGAGGATACCATGTTGTTCTGGGCTGTGTGCCACAGACTGTACTGTACCATCACTCCTGTACTAATCTCCCTGACTCACCTCATCAATCTGATCCCCACAGGGCACATACACACACATTGCACACACACCAGGGGCCCAGCAGGGACTATACTGTCCATAATCAGAAGAGCCTGAGGCCCCATCCAGAAACCACCCCTTGCCCTATCCCCTAGGCACTGCATTTTGAATAATTGGATAGGAATACTATGATTGTGCTAGCCTAGTTCACTTGCTTTGGGAGCCTAGCAGCAAGACTTAGTGCTTGAAGTAGACTGAAATAGGTGCCTGTACCTATTTTGGGTGTGCCGGTGTGTTCTGGCCCAATTCATGCACTGGCAAGACTATGAGGCGCAGATCAGGTCACGTTCAAAATGCAATATGGAGGCCCTCTAGTGGCGGCTAGGTGGTAGCACATGGGAGTAGGCAAGCTAAGAGGGAGCTGGCTGAATCCATGGAAACAAACCCTAGTGCCTACCCACTAGGCATTGGTACTTCATGTTAATATGAAATGATTTGATAGGTATAAACAATATGGTAGTAGCTGCACATTGCTCTCTGATGAATTTGTAGGCCTTTCACCAATCATATATATTCAGTTATATTCAAGTGCCTACGGAGTAGGGGCTAGGAGTTGTTTCTGCACTGAGTCCATCCATGGTCTTGTTCATTGTATAATGATCCATAATAACAATATGAGAACCCAGATAACATAATTACTTCGGTCCAAAGAGTGACCATTCATGAAGAAGGAGGAAGTTGCCCTTATTAGTCGGTTTTCAGTGCCCCCGCCTACTGTGGCCAATGGTTAGGATTAAGGGGAGGGTAACTGCCCTAGATCTGTTCATAGAGTCACACTCACTCCAGCTGTAGCCAAACTCATCCTCGTCTTCCACCTGGGCCAGTCTGTCGGGAATCTCTGTCAGGGTATCTGTGTCTGTCTCTCCGACGTGGGGAACAACAGGAAGGGAGAGGTGAGGAGTGGTGGACGTCTTTCCCGCTTCCCTCTTCAGTGGCTGTCACATCACAGAAGTATCAGGACAATAGATTTGTAGTGCGGCAGAAAGGCAGATAATCATTTTGTTTCAGCGTAGCAGGTTCAGCTGACCACAACCTAAAGCCGTACTGTTGAGTCGGTAAAGTACGTTTTAGTCACTCATCTGCAGGTGGACATTTTCAAAATGGCGTCACCCTACTTTTTAGGGATGTCATTTTTGTTTATATGACTGAACTGTTATTTGACTAAACTGCTGTAAGCAAAGCATTCCATTGATTCAAGTCATAAATAGTGTATTTTTCGAGTTTAATAACAAAATGTTCCTTACTGATGGAATTCAATTCAACCATTGTCCATCTGATAACACATTCAAATGGACACTTACCTTATGAAGAAAGTGCAACACAATCCAAGACAAAACTTGAATTATTTTGATCAATTTAGGCAAATTAAAATGCATTTTGATTCAGAATCAAAACATTGCATATTTTTTGCAAGAGATTAAAATGGGCGGGTTTCAATTTCGACATTTTAATGTTCTATTTGTAACCAACAAAACACAAAAAAGAGAAAGGTATTCAGATAGATTTAGTGGAAATGTGTTAGGACAGCATGTATGCATGTAAGGCCTGTCCAATATATGAGTCTCCACATATATTCCATAACACAACCGTACGAGCATACACGGAAATAGAAGGGGAAAAGCACGACAACACAAAGACCCACAAACCTTAAACGGAGTAGGAGTGAAAGGGTTAGTTGGGGAGAGGCGAAGGAATAGTCTACTGTGACTCTCAACCTCCTACAGAGAACAGAGAAGAGTCAGAGACTTTCAGTGAGACAGACAAAGGACTAGGACAACATTGTGAAACTAAGGGCAGAAACTTCACTCCACCGCTATGATGGAGAGTGTGAGTGAAGTGCTAGGTCTACTAAAAATCATAATTTGATCAACTAAATAAGATTTATCCCAGGTGTCTCAAACTCGATTCCTGAAGGGTCATGTGTATTCAGTCACACATTTGCTGGTCATGATGGGACATGAACTTAACAGGTGAATAGTATAATGTACATGGATATAAATCATTTGGCATGAAAAAGGTGTACACAAAGCCCTGCGAGAATTTGGGTTGAGACTTCTACGACAATACAACATCAAGTTACAGGCATTGTCCCCTAAGGTTACAAGACCAGGGCCCAAACACTTCAAAATACTTTCCTTTGGTTTCAGTACAGTGGAACTAATGGAATAGTCCCAAAAGTGAAAACTGTGCTAAATCCAGTGCACCTCAAGTATTTGACATAGGTCTAAAGGTTGCATAGAGAGACACTGACCTTGTCACTATTGCGCCGTGCCATGGCCGCCGCTCTCTCCTCGTTGGTGTCCGTGGTTGAGGACTGTCATGTACAAGAGGGACGGAAAGATGAAAAATACACTACTAGGCATTACCATCAAATGTCATAATCAGCAAAGGCTGAATTTACAATGGTGAGGCATCATACTGTATTTAATTTGTGAGGCTTGCATGGGACAAGTAAAAGCATCCATATATATTAAAAACATTTGAATGTAACGGAAAAAGTAGCCTGAGCGAAATTTCAATTGTTTTTGTTTTTCTTCATGAGTTGTGGTTGTATTGGCTTGACTACAACAGAATATGGATTGCCCTTGGTCAAAGTGGGTACTGTATACACATTGGGAAAATGAAAATGATGTGTTCAGTGAGGTAGGCAGCCCGTTATCAATATTCCACCCAGGCCTGACCACCTCTCACCCAGGAGCTGATTTAATATACTCCGCCTGCCAACTAGAAACCACCACAGCAACATGCAGTGAACCTTGTGGTCTGGGGTACGTGACATATGAGCTATTGTGCTATTTTAGCTTTTCCTGTTCCTTGACTCTTTCTCAATTCACAAAATGTTATGAGCCGGTATCCCAGGCAGACACAATCTATTCCTGGACTCAAATGCACTTTCAATTGAGATTCTCCACTGAGCATGCTTTTGAGTTCATTAGTATAATTAATCTGAGTCTGGGAAACTGGGCCAGAAAATATTCTACACAAAGAGTATATTATACACTGTAGGATTGACCCCACCACAAAAAAGCAAACCTTGAGCAGCAAAAGAAAGCAGTTTACATGAAGGAAGATTGGACACTGGGTTACACACACACACACACACACACACACACACACACACACACACACACACACAAACCTGAAGCGGAGAGGCAGGAGATAATAAGCTGGCAGAAGTTTGATTAGTGGGTCGTGGGTTGGACCCGGGGTGGGTGTTTAGCCTCAGAAGAAAGGGTAGGAGCGCCTTCTAAAAGCAACACAGGGGATCAACAGCAAGTTAAGGATACAGAAGTTGAAGGAAATTAAATGTGGTGGCAGAGCCCTGACAAAAATGTAATCAGGTGTCCAGGAAAGAAGGGAATAGACAAGAAAATGTTCAGAAGGAAAAACACCTCTGGAGTCAAATTATTCCAAAATGAGTGACTGGTAATGAATGTCCTCGAGGAGACCCATTTTTTTTTTTTTTCAAGAAAATCAAAGTAGAGCTCTTTCTTAGAACCAAACAATAAATGTTTCAGAGAATCCTCAAGGCTGCTTTTGGATTATTCACCAGTGACACAGAAGAGTAGAAGGCCGTAAAGGGGAACTGCTAGGAAGCATCATTACGATCTGTAGGTGGGTCCCAGTGGGCACCATTTAAAAGAGCAAGAGCAATACATACCTGCCCGTAGCAGTTAACCTTTGTAGCATATAACGTTTGATCTCTTTTTTCCCCCTGGATGCACTCAGATTCCAATTTTTATTTGGGTCTCGTTTTGCACATTCAGTAGCCTATTAGAGAGTCTGAAAACCTCTGGATGGAGAGATAAAGCAACATACAGTCGTGGCCAAACGTTTTGAGAATGACACAAATATTAATTTACACAAAGTTTGCTGCTTCAGTGTCTTTAGATATTTTTGTCAGATGTTACTATGGAATACTGAAGTATAATTACAAGCATTTCACAAGTGTCAAAGGCTTTTATTGACAATTACACGAAGCTGATGCAAAGAGTCAATATTTGCAGTGTTGACCCTTCTTTTTCAAGACCTCTGCAATCTGCCCTGGCATGCTGTCAATTAACTTCTGGGCCACATCCTGACTGATGGCAGCCCATTCTTGCATAATCAATGCTTGGAGTTTGTCAGAATTTGTGGGGTTTTGTTTGTCCACCCGCCTCTTGAGGATTGACCACAAGTTCTCAATGGGATTAAGGTCTGGGGAGTTTCCTGGCCATGGACCCAAAATATCGATGTTGTGTTCCCCGAGCCACTTAGTTATCACTTTTGCCTTATGGCAAGGTGCTCCATCATGCTGGAAAAGGCAATGTTCGTCACCAAACTGTTCCTGGATGGTTGGGAGATGTTGCTCTCGGAGGATGTGTTGGTACCATTCTTTATTCATGGCTGTGTTCTTAGGCAAAATTGTGAGTGAGCCCACTCCCTTGGCTGAGAAGCAACCGTCTCAGGATGCTTTACTGTTGGCATGACACAGGACTGATGGTAGCACTCACCTTGTCTTCTCCTGACAAGCTTTTTTCCGGATGCCTCAAACAATTGGAAAGGGGATTCATCAGAGAAAATGACTTTATCCCAGTCCTCAGCAGTCCAATCCCTGTACCTTTTGCAGAATATCAGTCGGCCCCTGATGTTTTTCCTGGAGAGAAGTGGCTTCTTTGCTGCCCTTCTTGACACCAGGCCATCCTCCAAAAGTCTTCGCCTCACTGTGCGTGCAGATGCACTCACACCTGCCTGCTGCCATTCCTGAGCAAGCTCTGTACTGGTGGTGCCCCGATCCCGCAGCTGCATCAACATTAGGAGATTGTCCTGGCGCTTGCTGGACTTTCTTGGGCGCCCTGAAGCCTTCTTCACAACAATTGAACCGCTGTCCTTGAAGTTCTTGATGATCCGATAAATGGTTGATTTAGGTACAATCTTACTGGCAGCAATATCCTTGCCTGTGAAGCCCTTTTTGTGCAAAGCAATGATGACGGCACGTGTTTCCTTGCAGGAAACCATAGTTGACAGAGGAAGAACAGCACCACCCACCTTTTGAAGCTTCCAGTCTGTTATTCGAACTCAATCAGCATGACAGAGTGATCTCCAGCCTTGTCCTCGTCAACACTCACACCTGTGTTAACGAGAGAATCACTGACATGATGTCAGCTGGTCCTTTTGTGGCAGGGCTGAAATGCAGTGGAAATGTTTTTTGGGGATTCAGTTCATTTGCATGGCAAAGAGGGACTTTTCAATTAATTGAAATTCATCTGATCACTCTTCATGACATTCTGGAGTATATGCACATTGCCATCATACAAACTGAGGCAGCAGACTTTGTGAAAATGTATATTTGTGTAATTCTCAAAACTTTTGGCCACGACTGTAGACTCTACTGATCTGCAAAGAGAGAGATATAGAGAGGAAGATAGTAATACAAATAAACATAGAGAGCGAGACAGAGCAAGAGATTACCTGGCACATGTGATAAGGCAAGCATTTTAAAGCGGTGCTGTATTTCTCTATGACTGGTGATGAAGCAGGGCTACAGTGGGACTCGGGCTGAGGAAGAGGTGCATGCTGGACTGGTTAGTTGAAGGTTAGTGGAAGGTTATGGAAAATGTCTGGAAAGCTTCAACCATGCATGAAAATGAATGATTGTAAGTCGGACATCAAGATATGTTGGCTATTGCAAAGCTGGCAGCAATTTCAGTAGGATATTAGTTCTGCATGCTTTAGGAGCCTAATGGCGCTTTCAAACCAATGAAGATGATGCATAAAAACATTGTCAGTCAGTCAGTCAAATGTTTTGAAGTTTCCGTTCAACTTTTAGTGAAATGAATCCTGACAAGGAATCTATCAATGAATTGAATAAAGAGATATAGATAGCTACTGTAGTCTTTGTTGGATACAGGATGGTTAAGTAGCTTTTTGAAGTTAATGTTGTGTTAAATGGGATAACTAATGGTTTGAGATTAGGGAATAAAGTATTGTTGTTGAAAGACATTAGCCACTTAGCTAGCGTGCCAACACAGGGAGCTAGCGTGCCAATCATCACTCTTCATGACATTCTGGAGTATATGCAAATTGCTTGCGTGCCAACACAGGGAGCTAGAAGGCTCACCCTTGGCCTGTGGACAATACTCTGGACGAGGAACACTACAGGGTTTCCTGCCCTGCGGATGGCCTCCACAGCCTGCTCGTGACTGGCATCTCTCAGGTCAACGCCATCCACCTGATACATTCCAAAGAAACAAGTCATTCATAGGTTTTTACTGTGCAATAACCATTTTGCCATGTCAAAGTAAATACATTCTACTGTGAAATACTATTTTTTATTTCACAGCCAAATGTGATGTGATACAGCCTGGATTCGAACCAGGGACTGTAGTGATGCCTCATGCACTGAGATGCAGTGCCTTAGACTGCTGCGCCACTCGGAAGCCCTAATATTGGTGTACCTCAACAACCCTGTCTCCAGTCTTCAGGGTTCCGTTGCGGCCGGCGGGGCTGTCCTCCAGGATGTGTTTGATGAAGATGCCTCGCATCACCTCGCCGTTGCTAAGGCGACTGCCCATCCCTCTGCCCCCCACGATGCTGATGCCAAGGGACTTGCCAGCTTCTTTTTTGAGCTCCACCCTGAGAGAGACAACATGCATTGTAAAATCTATTTTAAAAAGGGGGGTTCGTTATTGTACCACTTCTTGGGACACAGTTGGCCAACTCCTGTTCTGTGGTTCTAATTAGATTTATTTGCACAAAGTAAAAATAAGATGTGACATTGAAGGAATGAAATTGCTTGTGTAAGAACCTATTGAATACAAATTCAGGAGAGTGCAACGTTACAGAAGGTTCAACAATTTAGATTGTAAATGATTATCTGTTGTACAAAATGAATGGGGCATTGTGTTGGGTTGGTAAATTGGGTAGACCTGATATGATTCTCGGTCTTTTAGATTAGGGAACTGTGTCAGGTGGCTCCATTTCGATTTGTGACATTCTAAACGTTGCAGCCCATTGAATTAGCCTCAGCTATTAATAATCCTGGAGGGCCACAGTGTTTGCTGATTTCCTCTTGATTGTCATTGATTGGACAGAGAGTGTCACACACTTCCGTTCCCTCGCCTAAATCAGTCACTGATTAGAATCAGCAGACAGTGCAGAGCACCTCTCGAGGACAGAAGGTGAGGATACCGGTTTTGAACAATATTACTATCACAAAGCAGAACACAGACAGCGGGTAATATGTGTGCAGGGTCCAGCCCAGTTCCAAAGTGGTATAACTAATGTCATGAACCTTGGCTTGACGTCCAAATCAGTGCTTAATGCTTATTTACCCAATCAGATTTGTTTTCTTAACATTAGAGTTGGAAAGAGGGTATGTCCCCTATCTTTGCCATGATAAATGCTTAACATTAGCTCTCAGGAAGTCACATCCAGTTGCCTACTTTAAATTAGTGAAAGCCTTCAATGGCGCTGCCCATGCTAAAACAGGCTTTGTGGAAAGGGCACCCTTTATCCAACTCGATGTTCTGGACCAAGCCAAAGTCAAACTTCCTACTCACTTCCTGGGCTGGTTCCAGTTACTGAAGGTGGCACTCTGTAGCTCGCTCTCCTCTCCCTCTCCATCCTCCCGCTCCGGGAGTTCTGGGATTTCTCTTCTGCAAAGAGACAAACAGAAAACAGCTGCCTTTGTAAACCATAGCTTGTCTGATAGTAATCAACTTGTTTTGGTACTGTCTGGAGTACAACAAAATAATATTGTGAAAGTTATGCTTTTGATTTCAAGCATAGACTATGAGTTTAGTGAGGGCATCGTCATGAAAATATCTTTCTATAATGTATTACTTCTATGAAGTTGTATAAAGTTTGAGCTTACTTTGGGGCCTGAAGAGCATCAGAGAAGACGTCATCTTTAAGCTGCTCCAGGCTGGCCTTGTACTCCTCCAGATACTCCACGGGAACATAGGTGATGCTGAGAACACACACACACGTGCGCACACACCAATGAGCCTCAGCACACTCTTGATAACAACCTGACAAGATTTGTCATCATCACTGCAAATACCCCCAAAATATATAACCTATCCATAAACATATGACACGCGAGTTCAAACTTGTGTGCAAGCATGTCAATATTCATCATTAGGAATGACATGAACGTTTGACAAAGCATTAGTGTGGAAGTGTCTGCATTCATATGCCACCTGGTATGACAGAAAGGGCACTTTTACAAAAGGACTTTTATTTATTCATTGACGTCTAATCTACATTCAGGAGCGCACCTGTTTTTCTCCCCGTCCAAATTAACTGTGCGGCACAAGATCGCAGGAGGGGAAGGAATGAACTCTAAATTTCTCTGGCAATGCATTCTGCCTATCATGAGCCCAAGGTGAGCTGTCAATGAATAATGTAGCAGACGTCCCCGCATAACTATCCAAAACAGATGTTTCCGTCGTTCATAAATGTCTGGGCCAATAAAGTTGTCTCGAATCGAATTGAGTGGCGGAATTCTTTCCAAAATACGTCATGGAGGTTTGAAGGGAACATCAATTGGAACACCAAATTTACCGGAATAGAAGAACAACTTTCCAAAATATTAAGAATTGAACGAAAGGGAAGTAGCAAAGAGCATCGGTCTGCTTTGGTAGGCCCAGTTTCAAGTAATACATCGTGATTCGTTGATTCTAAAGCACACACACATTTGAGTGAAGATGCCAGATCTAACAACGACGGATTGATTGGTACTTCAGCATTAGGACATGCAGACACTGAGGCACTTGAATCCCTGTTCATTCAAACAGCAATTAAAATGCTTCCAAAAACAGATGACCGGAAGGAACAAGTGGATTAGTGTGTGATGGGGTGGATAGAGCAAATTTCAAAAAAGTGCAAAATGAATCGTTAACACCACACAAATGGACCTGCAAGCCCCATAGTCCCAGAAAAGAATGACAATGGAGTGTTAAGGATGACGTTTTAATGGTTAGTGGTGCAGTCCCCAGTGAGAGATTTATCCAGATACATTGACTGTGTGTTAGACCTGTGTTAACTTGACTACCTGTGCGCATGGACACCAGTAGAAGCTTAGCTGCCACACCAAAGAAAATGGTTAGGAGAGATATCTGTGTTGGTATTGGCAATATAAAATGTGCTGTATTCTTTTTTTATCTGCAAAGCAGTGATTAGCTACGGTCACTTTGCTGTATGTAGCCTATAAGATTATCTGATCTGTACAATTTTAACGGCCACAGATATCAAACTTCATTTGACAATATTTTGTATTATTAATGAGTAAGAGGTAACAGTGAATTTAAGTAGTTTGCTCTTTTTTCATTTAGCTGGTCAGACTAAGGTTTGTGTATGGTAGATATAAGGTATGGTTGATATACTGTACGTGTTTTAACTGCTAGATCTGGATAAAACTCCCAACCATGGACAGGCGATGAGGCCCATATGAGAATGGTGAGGAAAAGTGGACAGTGAGGAAACAAATTAAAATGGCAGATTTTGGTTGCACACCCGTCAGCGTGAGAGTTAGCAATACTCACACATAAAAGGGGCACAGATCGTCCTCTGGTGCACAAGCAGATCTAGAAGGTGAAAAGGATTTTATGGGCTAACACACTGTACTGAGAAGTTTAGAGTAGAGCAAGCAGGACTTGAGATACTGAAAATAATGCCCCACACTTTAATGTAGCTTCCCTCAAACACATGGAGAAAATACAATTTAGGAAAGTGAAGGGCATTAGTGAGTTTTCAAATTTCACCATTGAGCATCTATTCTAGGACAGTCCAAATGCTGTAGTCCAAAAGCCTTTCTATAGTACTGAAAGTCCTACCTTAAATGTAGAATACAGTATTTAATTAGTGTTCATCAGAGATATTAAATGTACAGTACCAGACCAAAGTTTGGACACACCTACTTATTCAACCTTTTTTCTTTATTTTTACTATTTTCTACATTGTAGAATAATAGTAAAGACATCAAAACTATGCAATAACATATATAGAATCATGTAGTAACCAAAAAGTGTTGGAGGTGTGTTGGGTCATTGACCTTATTAAAAACAAATGGTCCCACTAAATGCAAACCAGATAGGATGGCGTATTGCTGCAGAATGCTGTGGTAGCCATGCTGGTTAAGTGTGCCTTGAATTCTAAATAAATCACTGACAGAGTCACCAGCAAAGCACCCCCACACCATCACACCTCCTCCTCCATGCTTCACGGCGGGAACCACACATGCGGAGATCATCCGTTCACCTACTCTGCGTCTCACAAAGACACAGCGGTTGGAACCAAAAATTTCACATTTGGACTCATTAGACCAAAGGACAGATTTCCACTGGTATAATGTCCATTGCTCGTGTTTCTTGGCCCAAGCAAGTCTCTTCTTCTTATTGGTGTCCTTTAGCAGTGGTTTCTTTGCAGCAATTCGACCATGAAGGCCTGATTCACGCAGTCTCTTCTGAACAGTTCATGTTGAGATGTCTGTTACTTGAACTCTGTGAAACTTTTATTGGAGCTGCAATTTCTGAGGCTGGTAACTAATTAACTCATCCTCTGCAGCAAAGGTAACTCTGGGTCTTATTTTCCTGTGGCGGTCCTCATGAGAGACAGTGTCATCATAGCACTTGATGGTTTTTGAGACCGCACTTGAAGAAACGTTCAAAGTTCTTGAAATGTTCTGGATTGACTGACCTTCATGTCTTAAAGTAATGATGGACTGTCGTTTCTCTTTGCTTATTTGAGCTGTTCTTGCCATAATATGGACTTGGTCTTTTACCAAATAGGGCTATCTTCTGTATGCCCCCTAACTTGTCATAACACAACTGATAGGCTCAAACACATTAAGAAGGAAAGAAAGTCCACAAATGAACTTTAAACAAGGCACACCTGTTAAAATGCATTCCAGGTTACTACCTCATGAACCTGGTTGAGAGAATGTGAAAGGGTGGCTACTTTGAAGAATCTCATATAAAATATACACTACCGTTCAAACGTTTGGGGTCACGTAGAAATGTCCTTGTTTTTGACAGAAAAGCAAATTTTTTGTCCAATAAAATAACAGCAAATTAATCAGGTGGCCATGAATTAAAGGATTCTTCCACCAACTCCATGGGCCTTTTCTACAAATACAGTGTAGACATTGTTAATTTTGTAAATGACTATTGTAGCTGGAAATTGTTGATTTTTAATGGAATATCTACATAGGCGTACAGAGGCCCAATAACCATCACACTGCAACCATCACTCCTGTGTTCCAATGGCACGTTGTGTTAGCTAATCCAAGTTTATCATTTTGGCTAATTGATCGTTAGAAAACCCTTTTGTAGTTATGTCAGATCTCACCAAACTATCTCCAATATTGAGATCCGACATGCCCCCCTGAGCCCACTCAGACACTCTTGACACCTATCCCAAATGGGAACTACAAATGTGGCTCATGCGCACAGTGCAATAGCACTATAAAAACGTCTTTCTTCAGACTCCCACATACAGGTCGAAAGATCCCTGTAAGGGGTATCATCTCATGCAAGACCAAGGGAGTAATCCATCTCATCACCTGTTCATGTGGAAAAGCCTACATAGGACAAACGAAAAAGACAATTAAAACAACGCATAGCTGAACACCGCAGCTCAATCAGGTGTAAGAACATTGACTATCCAGTAGCAGCTCACTTTGTTGAAGCTAACCATCCCATCTCCTCCCTGAGATACACAGGCATTGAGCATGTTGCTCTACCAAGGAGAGGAGGTAACATCGAGATCCTACTACTACAAAAGGGAGGCTTACTGGATATCCTATCGAAAAATATTGACCCCTAGTGGTCTGAATATTGACTTAAGTCTTATGAATTGAACAATTATTTTTACAGCTTATTAGCATACACCTAATATGTTCCCACAGTTGATGATGCTCATTATATATTAAGGTTGAACCAAAATATTACATGTAACAAAAATGAAATACGAAATTATTATGTGAAATTGAATGAAACAATAATGTATGTTGATGCTAATATGATGTACAATATTCCATTATGTTTCTATATGATAACAATAGCGTAATATATTTAATATGCCATATACTATTTTTTAACAGTTTCACTAATTAATTTTAATTAACTTAATCATTATGACACCCCCCTTGCTATTGTCATTGGTTACACTAATTGCACTGTGTGTCTACATAACCTGGTTCAAGTATTCATGACATTACTCTGAGGAAGGCACAGCGATGCCGAAACGTTGGTAAATACCCATTAAATTGCTGGGAGATTATACATGGTGTGCGACTGTTTTGATAGTTTAAACTTGGATTAGCTAACACAACGTGCCATTGGAACACAGGAGGGATGGTTGCTGATAATAGGCCTCTGTACACCTATGTAGATATTCCATTAAAAATCTGCCGTTTCCAGCTACAATAGTCATTTACAACATTAACAATGTCTACACTGTATTTCTGATCAATTCTATGTTATTTTAATGGACTTTTTTTTTTTTGCTTTTCTTTCAAAAACAGGGACATCTCTAAGTGACCCCAAACTTTTGAACGGTAGTGTATATTGATTTGTTTAACACTTTTTTGGTTACTACATGATTCCATATGTGTTATTTCATAGTTGTGATGTCTTCACTATTATTCTACAATGTAGATTTTTTTTAAATAAAGAAAAACCCTGGAATGAGTAGGTGTGTCCAAACTTTTGATTGGTACTGTATACAGATGTAGGATCTTAATTTGATCACCCTGTTGTAGGATAACTTTTCTGTAAGGCAGAACATGTAAAACCTGTAGTGTACTTGAGGTTTTAAAAGGGTTTCTGAAGGTCGCAATTTCAACTTTGAAATTTCAGAGTTGATTCTCCCTCACGGAAAATGTATCTATCAACCCCTTCAAAAATTTACATTAATTGTAATCCACATGATAATTCACATTTCCTGTATCTGCAGGATTATTTTCCTGCTGTAGCAAACTGGCTCAAATTAAGAATCTACATATGTACATTCTATCATGCTTTGCATGGCACAACTTCTAAGTGATATTAAGGTGGTCTATGACTCACAACACTGGATTACAATGACCTTTCCTACTATCGACAGTAAGTGCATTGTTCAAATTAAACTGAGCTCATCAACACACTCTACTGCATTATAATGTTTACTACACATTCATTGTCAGGTGTTGTTTCTGAGGTATGCATTTTAGTCATCTCAATTCAGTTCAATTACATGTGTATTTGAACAGCTTTGGTTAAAACAGTTAGCTGTTGTGTGGGAGAGTACTAGGAGAAGATAATATTTATACGAGAGGTGCAGAACAAATTACATTAATGGGATCATTTGGCGCAATTTACTCAAATGCAAAACACTACGAAGCTTAACTCAATGCTTGACTTGCTCATAATTGTACACATAGGCTTTAGAAAAAGCCACCAAATAATTTACATAGCAAAAAAATTAAAATACCACATTTGATCAAGAGGCATTTAGTGTGATGTCAGGCACCATTTATCTGACTGTATACTAGTGTGTCTATGTAAAAGTCCTCTGTGACTTTTACATTGTAACATAAAAAAAAGTGTGTGTACGTGTGTAGGGAATCTAGGGATAATATATTTGAGGTGAAATCTGCACTGTATGTAAATGCAGTAGTTGGGATATTTTAATGAACGCCTATAGTGAAACCATATAAAACAGGTTTCCAAGGACAAGGTTTCAAAACATTGAACATGTTGCATAGCCCGGGTCCTTACCCCATGTCTGGGCCGATGAGGGAGTGTCTCCGGAGCATGGCGCGGGCCTGTACATTGGTCAGGTTGGCTGTGGGCTCGCCGTTGATGGCCAGGATGAGGTCCCCCACCCCCAGACGGCCGTCTCGGCTGATGGAGCCTCCGTGGATAATGCTGCGGATGTGCATCCCCAAGCCATCCTTGTCGGCGCTCACCGTCATCCCTGTAAGGTAGATATAAAGACAACATTCTCAAAGACCTGGAACCTATACGTAATACATTCACCCACATGTATGTGTAATGTGTTCAATCTTTAATCATGTGTTAATAATGTTGATGCACTGGAGATCCACATAGATAATATCATAGTTCAAATCCGACAACCACAGACAGAAAGACCATAATGCAACAGGTATTGCATTATTTACATACAAATGTGGGTTGTAAAGAGGAATGATTGATTAAAAAGTGAATGCTGTTCTCTTCACAGCAATTTCTCATCAGGGCTGACATTTGGAAAAAGAAATATAGGAATATACAGTATATTGCCAAAGTATTCATACAAACCGAGACTGGAGTTGCCCTTGACAACAGTGATTGTCCTTTCAAAATTACTGCCAATGGTTCTAATCTTGTCCCCTTCCTCTTTGGACTGCTTTACAGATGGCTCATCCCCCTTGAGAATGACGATTCAATAAAAAGTATTCATGAATCACATTTCCTTATATTTTCTATGGTACAAAATTCAAAAACAAATAATTGTGACAGAATGAGATTGAGGTTAAATTATAAAATATTTTCTATCGAGGAAGTTTTGGTACAAAATGTAAAACAAATAAATAAGTGACAGAATAAAACAGAGTAGATCTAATCTACCAGGGAGGTTACGTGGGAAGGATTAGTAAGGGCCAGGGAATCAAACATACAAGGTAACGAAGGGGTTCATCTTCAATTATTTTCTGTTATGCTGTTACCTTCGGCATGTAATACCTAGAAATTCGAATCTAAGTAAATAGTAGAATGTTTTAAACTGGTTGGGTTATTAGCCATTATTCTCGTAAATACAATTAATTTCACATTGGCCTGTGATGAGTCGTACTGCATTTCAATATTTGTTAAACGTAACTTGTTGCATTTCAATTTCCCGATGACCAATTTACACATGATTGTTTGATTATGAGGCACACTTAATGACATTTGATGGCAAACCGACAGATGGCACAGCTCTTTAGATGAAGGCTGGTTTAATGAAGGCTGGTTTACCTTCATTAAGCCTTCCATCTCCCCTATGTCCGCAACGGCCATGGTGGGTTCCACCGGAAAATGGAGAGACTGCATTGGCTCCCCCAAATCATTCAAACCGGGCTCGGGGTCAGTGTACAGACTGTACGAGTTCGACAGATCCGACGGCTCCATTTGGGTTAATTGATGCGCCAGGTACTGATCGGAGCTAGCTAGTGTGTTGTTGTCAATCATTAGGGTGTGACTTCTAATACTCCTGGGCAGGGGGAAAGCGATGGGCTTCTCCTCCGGGGAGAAGGGTTCAGTGTCGTCTGTGTGGCAGGACAACGTCACGAAGGGATGTTCGGTCAACAAGTCCAGACGAGCACTCCGCTATGTAGGTAAAACAAACCAGACGAGCCAAAATGGAGGTTACACCTCATTAGTTTCACAATCACCCAACTGGGGGGTTTTCGTCTACCTCGGTCGCCGTTCTGCACTCCACGTAATGAGCCATTGAAAAGCCATCAGTGACAGATGGGGAATAGCGATAATTACAGATGATCCTGTTTTAGAGTGTGCGATGCACCAAATAGCTCTTTATTATCATCCTAGATATATTTCATGAGGCCCGGACTGTGCTGCTATGAATCTCTTCAGCGATTCCTTAAGCATCTGAGATGGCAATATAAAACTTGGAAAAAGAAATCCCTGGGAGGGCAAACTATTTGGAAGAACTGTAACAAGCAGAAATGCTGAGAGCAGGACTGAAGCACGCAATGGACCATTTAATTCTAATAGGGTAGTCATATCTTGTTAAGGTGCAGTGCAGTATATAGGTAGATACTAATCTAAAAAACACTCAACCATTCATCCATAAGGAGTCTGGGAGCAGTACTACAAGAGACAAAGCTCTACAACAAAAACAGGCAACGTACAGTACATGCAAAGGGGTTAACAACAAAATAAACATTGTATCACTTCAATATAGCTGCCAGTTTGAAGAAGGTAAACAATTATAGATAGCACAGTATTTCTAATGTCAACCTTGTATGATAAAATAAGCAACGTATTTTGATTACGTGAGGAGTTTTCTTAGCGAAAAGGGCAGCAGCTTGCAATTGCTCCAATGAAATGTAAATAAATGAGATGACCATACTGATACTGCTTTTGCTTTGAAATAAGCTTTCTAAAATTGCTGACTGTAATGGCTTTAAAATTGACTTAGCTAGCCACAGTGCAAGTTTGTTGGCCTACCTTGGGTGTGGAGGACTGCAAGATCATCTGGTAGGACAGGTCGGCGCTGCAGGTGCTGCCGTGGAGGGCAATCATAGATGCCTGGAAGGTGTCATCTTCCTCGCCAGAGAAGCGATGCGCCAACACCCTCTCGTCGGTCAGGTCTACCTCATTGGAGTCAATCTGCATTAAAGAATGTCAATGTAGTGAATTGGATGGGGAATATGACTCTCTATGCCATGGATGAGCTATTCAATCACGGATAGCTGTGTGGGTGCCATCAGAGCCATTTCAAAAGGATATATTGTTTTCTGTTGCTCAAACTTGATTAGAGTTACGAATTAAATTAAATTCACTTGATAGAATATTTTAAAGGACGCATTTCAGAAGTCACAATGGTTACTTTGTGTCTTATTTGGATTTGTTTATTTTCCCTTGTCCCTCAATTTCATTGTTTGGTTTGACTTGTCCCCAATGGCAACTAACAAATGTAGGCTCTGCCCAGAAATGGTGGCCCTCTTGCTGGCTCCTCTTCTCTCTCTTTAACCAGCAGAGTGTAAAATATAAAAGAACAGATTCCCGAGAATGACGACGGACTGCCCTCTTCATTTTACGGCTGTGGAGACAGGGCTGTAAATGGAAAATATCCGGAAATTCTCAGGAAAAAATACTGAGGAAATTGTCTACAAATTTCAAGTCAAATTTAATTGGAGTTGTTAAACAATGTAGTTGAGGTTGTTAGTAGCGAAAGGAGTGTGAGTTTTATTGGTTTGATTTGGCCTCCATGGTTTGGTCTCTACTTTTGTAATAGTTTGGTGACAAGTTGTACTTGGTTATTTGATTTCCAAAGAACTTCAAAGGAGATAATTTCTTGGAGTTTGCCACAGATTGCTTTAAATGGACTGTTTGATCTTGACTGTATCTAGCGCAATGCTCGGCGAGCGAGAGATTTAGAGAAAAGAGGGAAAGATTGGAGAAGCTATTAGAGGCTTATACCAGTCAAACTCAATTTTGAGAAGCAATACAACAAAAATGCCCCCTCCCCGAATACTTTCCAGGAGCTGCAGGAAAGCTCGATAACTCCAGAGACTTCACAAAAACAATGTAATCCACCGGACCTGCAACAACCTTGACATCAGAGCCAGAACTTACTGTATGTTCTCATCATAATGTAATGGCAAGCCCAATAGAGAAATATAACTCTGAAGCTGAAAGAATGCAACCAATTTTCACAGAAAGACTAGACTAGAAATCCCTCAGGTGGTGAATATGTTTGTGAGAAAACCCTTATTTTGACAAGCTGCCTCAATGCATTTATGTACACGGACTCCAAGGCACCTCAAAATACAATAATAAAGCAATGACACAAAAGGCAGGGATTTTGTGCTGCCTTATGCTGTTGTCAGGGAGCTTGTAGGTGAGTATGTCAACAATAGCATGTAGCCTAACTCTACTGTCTCAGCATGAAATATTCAAGACATCTGTAAGATGAGCCCTCATTATTGGGTGGCCACACACCGGAGAGCAGCAAACGCACACAAATGCTGAGCGCCCACACACACACAAACGCTCACATACAGTGAGCTCCAAAAGTATTGGGACAGTGACATGTTTTGTTGTGGCTCTGTACTCCAGCACTTTGGATTTGAAATGATAGTGTCTATGAGGTTAAAGTGCAGAATGTCAGCTTTAATTTGAGGGTATTTTCATCCATATCAGGGGAACGGTTTAGAAATTACTGTACTTTGTGTACATGCTCCCCCCCCATTTTAGGGGACCAAAAGTATTGTGACTAATTCACTTATGTGTATTAAAGTAGTCAAAAGTTTAGTATTTGGTCCCATATTCCTAGCACACAATGATGACTTTTTGGTCCCCTAAAATGAAAGGACTATGTACAAAAAGTGATGTAATTTAACGGTTCACATGATATGGATGAAAATACACTCAAACTAAATCTGAAAGTCTGCACTTTAACCTCGTAGTCATTGTATCATTTCAAATCCAAAGTTCTGGAGTACAGAGCCAAAACAAAAACGGTCACTGTCCCAATACTTCTGGAGCTCACTGTACATATAAAACACGCACACACCTAACAAGTCTCTCCATAGGACAGACCTCACAATAGGGTTTCCTTACAGGTAGTGGCTTGGCCACCCCAATGTGGACCTTGCCGATGTTAGCCCCCTTCAATGCCTGGACGGCGTCCTCCAGACTGGCGTTGTCCAGGTTGGTGCTGTTGACGAACATGAGCCGGTCACCTGGCAATAGCCTGCCATCCTGTTCTGCCACTCCTTCGGACACCAGAGAGCGAATCACAATCACAGTCTTGGCAGGATCCATTGGGTCCTATGACAAGATCTGTGTCAGTGATGTCAATGAACGCACTCAACAGATAATCCAATACACCAACAAGGATGAAAATGTATCATTCACTTTTATTTGGAGGATTTGTTTATTCTGAATGTTCTGTAAATCACAAGTTATTACTTTTAACAAAAAGAAGAGTAAGCAACTTAGTTTCAATCTACATGAAAAAAACTGCGCACTGCAGTGTATTGAGACACTTATGCTATTTGTTGAACTTCATTTCCAGGAGGGCAACAGCTAATAAAGCTCACGTGACCACTTCCTCCCAAACTAAGAAGACAGGAACAACCCACAACAAAAGCTAATTGAAGTGAATGATGATTAAATAAGCAAAAATGACATGCTTGACTAGCAAGTATCATTCCTATGATAGTCATTCCCATAATTCCGAATCAGAAATCCCACCTGGTAGTCCAAGATGCTGAATCCCAGTCCGCTCTCACCCTTCTCCAGCTCAATGTCCTGTATCTCCGTCTCCCACATGGCCAAAGGAGCTCCGAGTGTCTCATCCGTTACATTTTCCCTCGTTGCCACCCCCTCAGAACCTTCGGAAACCAGGAAACTGCCGAGGTCTCCCTGTATCTGTAGAGATAAACCCTCGATATCATCCCAGCACACGCATTCCTTACTCACGCCGAGCCCATAGGCTGCTGGTACTCCGCTAGTACCGTTTCATAAGATCTTTGGCAGCACATTAAAGGGAATCTTTGGATGCTAAGCAGAAGTGCTGTATGTTGTATTTTTTCCTGAACTGAGGCATCTTATGAGCTGAGGAGAATTCCAAAATCCAAATGCAGGTTTCCTTTGTGTAGCTCCCTGGCTACTATCGCCTGTATCTCATGTATTGTCATAGTACCGGAGGTATTACTTTAGATGGATTGGTGTTAATAAACAGTCAGCGTCCTTCCTAATCCTAAATCTTAATCTGTCATCATTGCCAATCTGGAGGCCCGGCAGAGCATTGGACAGACTGTGTTAAACTATTGGATGAGGGTGGATGAGTGAAGTAGGAGGACTTAATGATGTTGATTCCCAATCAGCCATTCAATATCAAGGGGTGGGGGAAAACACTGTTTACTGTATGCTACTGTATGTCCAACACCCACCATTTTGTGAAGGACTTTCTGGCTTCAAATCACTTCCTGAACAATTCACTTGCTGAAATGAACAAATTATATGACTGAATTGAAATCTGAATTGACCCCAAACACGCATGTTATATTGCATTATGTTTAGGCTAGTAAGCATTGACTATGCTATGACAGTTACTGGAACACTGACAGTTGAAGAAATACAGTACGTAATAATGGTAATGTCAATAGCATCTACAGGTAACTGCCAAAATAAAGGAAACACTTGAGTAAATGAGGGATAGAAAGTATATTTAAAGCAGGTGCTTCCACACAGGTGTGTTTCCTGATTTAATTAAGCAATTAAAACATCACATCATGCTTCGGGTCATGTATAAAAATGCCCAGTTGCCCATTATTTTGGCTACCATGGCTAGAAGAAGAGATCTCAATGACTTTGAAAGAGGGGTCTCAAAGCTGCATAGGGGATTTAAAGTGTCAAATCAAATCGTATGTCACATGTGCCAATTACAACAGGTGTAGACCTTACAGTGAAATGCTTACTTACAAGCCCTTAACCAACATTGCAGTTTTAAGCAAAATAAGTGTTAAGAAAGTACTTACTAAAATAAACTGAAGTAAAAAAAATGATATACAAAAAATTATAAATAATTAAAGAGCAACAATAAAATAACAGTAGCGAGGCTACAGGGGGTACCGGTACAGAGTCAATGTGTGGGGGCACAGGTTAGTCGAAGGTTATTGAGGTAATATGTACATTGAGGTAGAGGTAAAGTGACTATGCATAGATAATAAACAGAGAGTAGCAGCAGTGTGAAAATGGGGCGGGGGGTGAATGCAAATATTCCGGGTAGCCATTTGATTCGCTTTTCAGGAGTCTTATAGCTTGTGGATAGAAGCTGTTAAGAAGCCTTTTGGACCTAGACTTGACACTCCGGTACCGCTTGCCGTGCGGCAGCAGAGAGAATGGTCTATGACTAGGATGGCTGGAGTCAATTTTGGCAATTTTTAGGGCCTTCACCGCCTGGTATAGAGGTCCTGGATGGCATGACTTCTATACCCTCTGTAGTGCCTTGCGTTCGAGGCCGAGCAGTTGCCATACCAGGCGGTGATGTAACCAGTCAGGATTCTCTCGATGGTGCAGCTGTAGAACTTAAGGATCTGAGGACCCATGCCAAATCTTTTCAGTCTCCTGAGGAGGAATAGGCATTGTCGTGCCCTGTTCACGACTGTCTTGAACAGAAAGGAACTTGGACACTGTATAATAAAACGCATTGCCGTGAATTTGTTTTGGATTCGCTTTGTCTTGTGGGGTATGTATGCGTGTCTGAGCTGTATGTTATTTGATTATGCAGACATACTGACATTTTCATCACAGTAATATTTATCATAAAAACTAGAAGAGAAGCAGTTCATCTCTCATCAACACTCAACCAGGAAAGACTGCCATGTATGTTGTTATTGTTAGTTCTGTATGTGCAGTTAAGGTCTGTTTGTAGCCAGCTACAGCTTTGCTAGGTCTTTCTTTGCTGCACTTGACTATATTACTGGACAGTAATCAAGATGGGACAAGACCAGAGCCTGAATAACTAGCACAGTTGATTTGTTTAAAAAAATGCAGAACATCTTTTTAACAGACATACCCCTCCCGATCTTCACAGCAACATTGTCAAAATGACTTGACCATGATAATTGACCATTCAATGTTATACCTAGGAGTGTAGCACCCTTTATGCACAACTCCAGTAGAGGTTTAGGACTTAGAGAATGTTTTGAACCAAATACAATGCTTTTAGTTTTAGATGTATTTAAGACCAGCTTGCTATTAATGACCCATTCTGATACTGACCATAACTTCTATTTAGAATTGCTGTGAGCTCACTGCCTTTGGGTGCTGACATGTAGAGTGTGGAATCATCAGCATACATATTAATTCTAGCTTCATGTAAGACCAGTGGCAAATTATTTGTAAAAATATTTTTAAAAAAGAGTGAAAGGCCCAAGGAAACTGCCCTGAGGGGCACCGCACTGTACATATCTGATGTTAGAAAAGATTCCATTGAAGAACACTCTCTGGGTTCTATTGGATAAATAACTCTCCAACCATGCGATGGTAAGTGATGTAAAGCCATAGCAGGTACATCTTTTCACTAACAATTTATGATCAATAACATCAAAGCAGTGGGGAAGTACCTTCATTTTAGGTTCAGTGGCAAATTCATCCAACCCTGGTTGGCCAGAATCCCTGTCACTCTTCAGGAGAGGGGCAGGCCTACAGCAAGCCATGTAGACACAAACAGGCAGCTCCTTCAGAATGCTCACCACTTCCTTGTGGGTCTCACCAATCAGGGATATTCCATTGACCTGAGAGGGGTGGGCACACACATCCAATGGTCAACACTTATGTTGAGTCACTCATGCCAGGATTCAATCCGATTGCAGGTTATAGGGCATTGCTGTTTTTAAAGGCAATGTTCCCACGCTCGCAGAGATCCTACTCACAGTAAACTATGCATATGTCGGCTCAATCTGAAATTGTCTTTAAAAGCCGCAATGCCTATAACCCGCGATCGGATTGAATCCCGGCCTAAATGTTTTCGATTAAGATTCAAAGAGCAGGAACTGTGCTCAAATATTCCTATCAATATTTCAGGGTCATTTGTTGGATAAAAAAATTGCTAGGTTTTTATTTGTTTGCAATACATTGTAGTTTGTTCACTATTCTTTTTTTGCGTAGTGAAAACACCTTAGTAACATATCCAAGGAATGTAGGCACCTTCAAATTTGATATCAGTGGTGGAAGAATTTGTGCACTAAGTAAGTTCCAGGCTAATGGTTGTCCACCTTGTTCTCGCCATTGGCGGTGTCCCTTACTTCGAGCAGTTCGTCCCCACTGAAGAGTTTCCCACAGCGTCCCACTGGCCCCTCCGGCAGGACGGAGCGGATGTAGTGGTGCCCGTTGTTGGCATCCAGACTGATTCCCAGACCACTGCTCTCACTGAACTTCTCCACCTGGGCAACCTGTCATGGGCACAACTCAGTTGGTACCAAAATACTATGAAGCTTTTTCAGAAAATTATGCTTGCGCTCATCTTGTAAAATTGTCCTATGATGGTCAGCATTCAATTTACCTAGAGTGGCAATATAGTTCAAATTTTTTTTAATGAACAATGTTTTTATTTACAACACCTACAACAATGTTTTTATTCTGCAACCAGTGCTTTTCCATCTATAAAATTGCAATATAATATGTAAAACAGGAAAAAGTACATCCATGTATCATTTAGTAGAGACCGGTTGTGTTTGGATGGACATTACTTCTGTTAACTCACCACTACTTCGTTGCTGGGGCCGAGAGTCTCCTGCCACTTCTTCTTCAGCTCCAACTCGTCATCCCCTGTCAGCTTTGCTTCTTAAAAACATCAACACAACATACACTGAGTGTACAAAACATTAGGAACCCTTGCTCTTTCCATTACATAGACTGACCAGGTGAATCCAGGTGAAAGCTTTGATCCCTTATTGATGTCACATGTTAAATCCACTTCAATCAGTGTAGATGAAGGAGAGGAGACAGATTAAATTAGTATTTTTAAGCCTTGAGACAATTGAGATGTACACTACCGTTCAAAGGTTTGGGGTCACTTAGAAATGTCCTTGTTTTAGAAGGAAAAGCACTTTTTTTGTACATGAAAATAACATAAAATAGATCAGAAATACAGTATGTTCATTGTTAATGTTGTAAATTACTACTGTAGCTGGAAACGGCAGATTTTTATGGAATATCAACAAAAGCGTACAAAGGCCCATTATCAGCAACCATCACTCCTGTGTTCCAATGGCACGCTGTGTTAGCTAATCCAAGTTTATTAGTGAAGAGGCGACTCCGGGATGCTGGCCTTCTAGGCAGAGTTGCAAAGAAATAGCCATATCTCAGACTGGCCAATAAAAATAAAAGATTAAGATGGGCAAAAGAACACAAGACACTGGACATAGGAACTCCGCCTAGAAGGCCAGCACCCCGGAGTCGCCTCTTCAATGTTGACGTTGAGACTGGTGTTTTGCGGGTACTATTTAATGAAGCTGACAGTTGAGGACTTGTGAGGCGTCTGTTTCTCAAACTAGACACTAATGTACTTGTCCTCTTGCTCAGTTGTGCACCGGAGCCTCCCACTCCTCTTTCTATTCTGGTTAGAGCCAGTTTGCTCTGTTCCGTGAAGAGATTCGTACACAGCAATGGAATAGCATGGAATAGCCTTCATTTCTCAGAACAAGAATAGACTGACGAGTTTCAGAAGAAAGGTCTTTGTTTCTGGCCATTTTGAGCCTGTAATCGAACCCACAAATACTGATGCTCCAGATACTCAACTAGTCTAAAGAAGGCCAGTTTTATTGCTTCTTTAAACAGAACAACAGTTTTCAGCTGTGCTAACATAATTCTAATGATCAATTAGCCTTTTAAAATGATAAACTTGGATTAGCTATCACTCCTGGAACACAGGAGTGATGGTTGCTGATAATTGGCCTCTGTACGTCTATGTAGATATTCCATAAAACATCTGCAGTTTTCAGCTCCAATAGTAATTTACAACATTAACAATGAACATACTGTATTTCTTATCAATTGTATGTTATTTTAATGGGAAGAAAATACATTTCTAAGTGACCCCAAACTTTTAAACGGTAGTGTGTGTGCCATTCAGAGGGGGAATGGGCAAGACAAAAGATTGAAGTGCCTTTGAACGGGGTAGATACCAGGCGCACCGGTTTGTGTCAAGAACTGCAATGCTGTTGGGTTTTTCATGCTCAACAGTTTCCCGTGTGTATCAAGAATGGTCCACCAACCAAAAGACATCCAGCCAACTTGACACAACTGTGGGAAGCAGTGGAGTGAAGGTGTCAAAAGCTATCCCTGTGGAAAGTTTTCAACACCTTGTTGTCCATGCCCCGACAAATTGAGGCTGTTCTGAGGTAAAAAGGGAATATTAGGTAGGTGTTTTGTACACTCAGTGTAGACTTAAATAGAATATGAAGTATAAAGTACATTCAACCAACTGCTATGTCCCATCTGATTGATTCAGACTCAGTGATTCACAGCAAGCGGTAGGCTTCAGTTAGACATCTCCAAACGCACTACTTGAAAGAGTTTAGGGGTTACTTTAAGAACCATTTCAAAGACATCTTTCATTTACCCAATAATGTGAATAAAATCTGAATATATCATGGAGAAAACATACAGATCCTTATGTTTTACATGCACAGTTTATTTGAAATGTCTGGTAACACTTCATTTCGATAGTCCATCTGCAGAGGGACTATCAACAGACGATCAAAATCACGTCAAAAACATTTTTGCTGAATTACAACAGGGAAAACATCTATAGACATGCATTAATAGTTTGTTGAGCATCTACATATTGATTGGTTCAATGATTTTGAAATGCACAGTAGCCTAAAACCAGTCCTCACAACAATAGCATACTTTAAAACAGATTCCAATCCATTAGCTATACTTAGTAAAGGACCCCAGATAACAGGGGAGTGGATTCACTTACCGTCTCGGGTGTTCTCAGTTAACTGATCCTTCACGTTGGTGACATCAGATTCCCCACTCAATGCCTGGTACTGTTTCTTACCTACACCGGGCTACGCAATATATACACATGTCAATACACACACACACACACACACACACTTGTAGAGCTCTTGGTTAAGTCATCTTTCTCCCAGCCTGTGCATGGTGGTTATGACAGCATGGGCTGTGCATCGTGTCTTGTATGGTAAAGACAAACACATCAGAGGTCTGCTTCAATTGGTCCTGGTTCCAGCTCCGAACATGCTGGCTATGTCGTCACGGGTTGTGTTATTATGGGTAGTGTGTGTGTGCATGCACATGTACAGTGAGGGAAAAAAGTATTTGATCCCCTGCTGATTTTTTACATTTGCCCACTGACAAAGAAATGATCAGTCTATAATTTTAATGGTAGGTTTATATGAACAGTGAGAGACAGAATAACAAACAAAACAATTCAACTTTTTTCCCTCACTGTATGTTTGTACTTTTAGATTCATGTGTATTGTTGTGTTATTTCGCTACACCCGCAATAACATCTGCTAAATATATGTGTATGCGATCAATAAAACGTGACTTGATTTTGTCATGCATTTCATACTCTTATGTTTACTGGGGTTCGTATGAGGCTGGCCCAATTACAGGTTAAAGGAGTTCAGGGTTTCCTAAAGCAGGACGGAGCGCGCTGCCTTCTAAATCTGGAGCTGTGGTGAGAAGATACAAGTAGAGAGAAGCTTCACCATCCTTACGTAGACGGAAGCCATTAAAGTTATGGCAATGTTGTGATATGTGTACTGTCCTCAAGTAGGCACAGCCCTTCAGCGTCACCGGGGATGGGATCAGGGGCTGTATGTATCAAGCTTCAGCGTCACCGGGGATGGGATCAGGGGCTGTATGTATCAAGCTTCAGCTTCACCGGGGATGGGATCAGGGGCTGTATGTATCAAGCTTCTCAGAATAGCAGTACTGATCTAAATCAGTTCCTCTGCCCAGTCTGTTATTTTGCCCATCTTAACATTTATTTTTATTGGCCAGTCTGAGATATGCCGATTTCCTAGAAGGCCAGCATCCCGGAGTCGCCTCTTCACAGTTGACGTTGAGACTGGTGTTTTGCGGGTACTATTTAATGAAGCTTGTGATGCGTCTGTTTCTCAAACTAGACACTAATGTACTTGTCCTCTTGAGCCAGTTCGTGCTGTTCTGTGAAGGGAGTAGTACACAGCGTTGTACGAGATCTTCAGTTTCTTGGCAATTTCTCGCAAGAAATAGCCTTCATTCCTCAGAACAAGAATAGACTGACGCGTTTCAGAAGAAATATATTTGTTTCTGGCCATTCTGAGCCTGTAATCGAACCCACAAATGCTGATGCTCCAGATGCTCAACTAGTTTAAAGAAGGCCATTTTTAGGCCATTTTTATGCTAACATAATTGCAAAAGGGTTTTCTAATGATCAGTTAGCCTTTTAAATTGATAAACTTGGATTAGCTAACACAACGTGCCATTGGAACACAGGAGTGATGGTTGCTGATAATGGGCCTCTGTACGCCTATGTAGATATTCCATAAAAAAGCTGCTGTTTCAGCTACAATAGTCATTTACAACATGAACAATGTCTAAACTGTATTTCTGATCAATTTGATGTTATTTAAAAAACCAAGGACATTTCTGGGTGACCCCAAACATTTGAAAAGTAGTGTATATACAGTGGGGGGAAAAAAGTATTTAGTCAGCCACCAATTGTGCAAGTTCTCTCACTTAAAAAGATGAGAGAGGCCTGTAATTTTCATCATAGGTACACTTCAACTACGACAGACAAAATGAGGGAAAAAAAATCCAGAAAATCACATTGTAGGATTTTTTATGAATTTATTTGCAAATTATGGTGGAAAATAAGTATTTGGTCAATAACAAAAGTTTATCTCAATACTTTGTTATATACCCTTTGTTGGCAATGACAGAGGTCAAACGTTTTCTGTAAGTCTTCACAAGGTTTTCACACACTGTTGCTGGTATTTTGGCCCATTCCTCCATGCAGATCTCCTCTAGAGCAGTGATGTTTTGGGGCTGTCGCTGGGCAACACGGACTTTCAAAGATTTTCTATGGGGTTGAGATCTGGAGAATGGCTAGGCCACTCCAGGACCTTGAAATGCTTCTTACGAAGCCACTCCTTCGTTGCCCGGGCGGTGTGTTTGGGATCATTGTCATGCTGAAAGACCCAGCCACGTTTCATCTTCAATGCCCTTGCTGATGGAAGGAGGTTTTCACTCAAAATCTCACGATACAAGGCCCCATTCATTCTTTCCTTTACACGGATCAGTCGTCCTGGTCCCTTTGCAGAAAAACAGCCCCAAAGCATGATGTTTCCACCCCCATGCTTCACAGTAGGTATGGTGTTCTTTGGATGCAACTCAGCATTCTTTGTCCTCCAAACACAACGAGTTGAGTTTTTACCAAAAAGTTCTATTTTGGTTTCATCTGACATTCTCCCAATCCTCATCTGGATCATCCAAATGCTCTCTAGCAAACTTTAGACGGGCCTGAACATGTACTGGCTTAAGCAGGGGGACACGTCTGGCACTGCAGGATTTGAGTTCCTGGCGGCGTAGTGTGTTACTGATGGTAGGCTTTGTTACTTTGGTCCCAGCTCTCTGCAGGTCATTCACTAGGTTCCCCCGTGTGGTTCTGGGATTTTTGCTCACCGTTCTTGTGATCATTTTGACCCCACGGGTGAGATCTTGCGTGGAGCCCCAGATCGAGGAAGATTATCAGTGGTCTTGTATGTCTTCCATTTCCTAATAATTACTCCCACAGTTGATTTCTTCAAACCAAGCTGCTTACCTATTGCAGATTCAGTTTTCCCAACCTGGTGCAGGTCTACAATTTTGTTTCTGGTGTCCTTTGACAGCTCTTTGGTCTTGGCCATAGTGGAGTTTGGAGTGTGACTGTTTGAGGTTGTGGACAGGTGTCTTTTATACTGATAACAAGTTCAAACAGGTGCCATTAATACAGGTAATGAGTGGAGGACAGAGGAGCCTCTTAAAGAAGAAGTGACAGGTCTGTGAGAGCCAGAAATCTTGCTTGTTTGTATGTGACCAAATACTTATTTTCCACCATAATTTGCAAATAAATTCATTAAAAATCCTACAATGTGATTTTCTGGATTTTTTTTCCTCATTTTGTCTGTCATAGTTGAAGTGTACCTATGATGACAATTACAGGCCTCTCTCATCTTTTTAAGTGAGAGAACTTGCACAATTGGTGGCTGACTAAATACTTTTTTCCCCCACTGTATGCACTGTGTTTTTCTTGAATATAGACTACTGTGATTGGAGTTATATGTGACGGTCAATCAAAGATGCAGTTGTCATGGTCATGTTCATTAGGGCACGCCATTCAAAACATTTTAAAACACTCTGCAGCGGAAAACCCAATTGAGTGTTTTTTATTTTTTATTGGACAAATCCAGGTAGTCCTTCCCTGTTTAAGTCAGTTCTCTTCCATTTCGTGCCTAATGAACATGGCCCAAACCCTTTGTCCACAGCTACCTTGAGTGGTGGCGTCCACAACATCCGTCCTCTCCAGTGTCGTGTCTCTACCCCCTGGGGTTGGTGAGACTACGATCACACAGGGCACCACAGCGGGTGGGATATCCTCTGGAAGGAAGCCTCGCCTGATCAGCTTCAGGTGAACGGTCTGGCTCGTGTGTCTCAGCACCTCCACGGCCTGCTGGTTGGTGTAGCCCTGTATGTTATTACCGTCCACCTGCAGGGGGCGAACATCCCATGTCATGATTATGGCTACATCATGGAGTTTAATAGAGTTCTTAGAGTGCTCTTCTTTGCATCTTTGTCATATTGGCTTCTGTGACAGCATGGAAAGCATCAAAAAGCAAGCTCACAGGCACACCCATACACACAGAAATAGACAAACCTACATCACAACAAGAAAACAAATCATGATGGAAGATTTGCTCATGCTTCAAATCCATACATTTATTCAGGATGTAACACAGAAAGGGTTTTGCATTAATAGGAAATGCTCAATTTAGGGTCATGACTAGGCTTGTGATGGTCATGACATTTTGTCAGCCGGTGATTGTCAAGAAAATAACTGCCGTTCTCACGGTAATTAACATGAAAACATTTAGCATTTCCTGGCTTCCACACATTGCCTACAAGCCACTCATTCAGACCTTTGGAACATCTACATCTTAAAAAGTCTAATAAATCAATGTAATATAGCCTATACCATCCCAATAAATCCATAACATATTTTAGACAGGTCTAAAGAAACATGATATAAAAGAAAATGTAGTCTACTTCAGAAGAACAGAATAGTATACTCGGAGTTGTCCTTATGTTAGGCCCTGATCTGGCTATGCCATATGGCTGTGGGCTACACTAGTTCATTTAGCAGACAAGATTTGCTTATAATTCCGTGGCATTAATTTATAGTATGAAGAATACAATTGAACATAGCTGAATAAAATAGAAAGGATGTTTTTTTCCAAAAGAATTGAGGAAGTGCGCACATGTGGCTATTCTGTGTTGAGCAGTTAACAAAGAAACAGGTCTTGCTATATCCTTAATTTATAGTTATTTATGCAACTTTAGTTGTGCTCAAAACATATAGCCCAACGTTTGTATTTTTAACACATTCTAAGAACTTTGAAGAATTTTGATTTGTTTAACACTTTTTTGGTTACTGCATGATTCCATGTGTTATTTCATAGTGTTGATGTCTTCACTATTATTCTACAATGTAGAAAAAAAATTTATAAAGAAAAACCCTGGAATGAGTAGGTGTGCCCAATATTTTGACTGGTACTGCATGTGTTTGATTTAGAATGGACCATTTTCATGCACCAGTCTCGAAAATAGCAAATGGAGGATGCTTTTCCTGTGGTTAATTTCCAATGCCAGCCAAGTAGGCTATACTCCTGTTGTAAAGAGAAGCATTGTGCTTAATATTAGAAAAGTTGAGAAATAAATATAGTCTATAGCCTATAGAAAGCTGATGGGATAATACTATTTTTAAGAGGCCATCACTCTGTTTTCTCACGCAATTGCATAGCCTATAGAAATATTGCGCAACATGAGCTAATGGGCTCCCATTAGGTATTTGATTAGATTTTTGATTACATTTGCATTGATGTCAGAGTGATTAGAGGGACAATAGAATGTTGAGTACCAGGCAGTTATCAAGTTTGGTAGACTACTAATGACCATCAGCAGCATCAGAGCTTGGAGAAGCCTAATTACCGTGACTAAATGGTCACGTGGAATTTGACTGCCGTCATGACTCGTGACCGCCGGTGTGGCGGTGATACGGTCACCGTAACGTCCCTGGAACAGTGTGTGTAAATCTCAGCTGAAGCTAAATTATTCAAATACGGGAGATTAATATCTCCCTACATTATCTATAGATAAAGCTCCATATTATTCCAAATGAGAGGCAAATACCTTTGCACACTATTTTATACTTTGACATGGAATTTAAATTTACATAACAGCTGATAAAAAAAATCTGAAGGGTGTGGCTTGGGGTGGTCTAGTGCTTAGGGCCGCTAGTGTTGGCATAGGTTCCAATCTGGCCTACTGCACAATCTCTATCCATCTTTCCCCACTGTCAATCCTCCATCACTCTATCTGTTCAAGTCAGAATGTGAATATATTTTTTAATTTACAATAACCAAAAAAAAAAAAAAAGTTGAGGATAGTCTAAGACACTTACGGCTATGATCTGGTCCCCAACATGGATCCGTCCGTCTTGCTCTACCGCACTGTCTTTAGTTATACTTTTCACAAAAATACCAGAGGGCTCTGAAAATGGCAAAATAGACACATTGACCATGTGTGGATAACATCCTAAAACAAGCGGTATCCTTTATACAGTACAAGAGACGCCCTTTAATTGTCAAACTGTATCTGCAGGTTGAGTGTTCTAGAGAAGTCAGAAACCCACATTTCCCGAGAAGAGGGAGTGTCACTACATAGCTTTGCTCCAGACATTCTATGGGGCTCTTTAAAGTGAATTCCTTCCCAAGTGGTTTCATTCCATCCCAAGCAGAGTGAATAAATTTGAAAATAAATAAAACCAAACTATTTTCAGTAGTAAACAATGCTGCCAAGTCTTACCAGAATTTTTGTCCCCCACATAGCCGGCGATGGTGATTCCCAGACCCTGGGCGTTCTTGGTCAGCCCAACGTCGAACGCTTCGGCCTCGTCTTCCTCGTATCCCTGTGAAGAGACAGAGGAAGAGTGAGTCAGCTTCTACATTCTTCAAAATGGCTGACAGAGAGCACAATGGAGGGGGCGAGTCGCGGGTGCCAAATTCCCCCAATTCCACGTGTTGTTACCAATTTACCAAGAAGCATTCCTCACCTATGCATCAACTCTGTCAGCCAGATGAGTTATGTTATTTATTTAAAAATTGCAATCAAGCAATGGGGTTACTGAGACAGAGAAGAATATAAAGTCTAGTTTGGGAGTGTGAGTCATGGAATGTTGATAAGGTTCATACTGCTTGATAATGGACAGCGAATTCCAATTGTTGGCCTTTTGGAACATTGTGACTTCTGAGGCTGAGTCACAGATGTTACGTGTCACAAATGATTCTCATTGGATACCTATCTCTGAGGGGAAGAGAGCCCTTTATCCTAGTCATTAGTAAATATAACCTTTTAAGGAAACAAACCTAATAAAACCACCTCATCTTGCCCCTTTCCCCCCTACCCATCCACCCAACCACCCACACGATTGTCTTGTCGTACCTGTTGCTCTGTGACCGTGGGCAACACCATTGGGACGATGCCGGTCTCCTCTGGAGGGCCTCTGGTGATGACCAACTTCACTCTGTTACCACACTGCCTCAGGACCTGGACCAATCACAATATAACTGAGATCAGCATTACACACTAAATACTGTACTTGTCACTTAGGGCTATACTGAATAGAACCATAGAAAAAGCAGGACAATGGGGATACATTTTTTAAGTTTTTGTCAAGACTCAGTCAAGTCTCAATGTCATATGTCTAAAAGTCTCAGACAAGTCTCATTATCAGTAGTCAATTCAATACAAAACTCAGTACCTGGGCCACCTGCTCACTTCCCATGCCATATAGGTCAGTGTCCCCAATCTTGAGGATGTGGTCCCCACTGCGCAGATGCCCATCCTAAGTACAAGGTAGGAAAGTTGATGGTTATTACTAGTAGGTATGGCTTACAAAAAACAAAATTCTCCACAGGGCACAGATGTCAGTTCAACATTTATTTTTTTCTAAACATTTGGTAGGGATGTCAACTAACGTGAATTCAACCAAAAATGTCACCATGACATTGGATTTAGGGAAATCCTTACATTGAGGACTTTTTGCAAATCCAATCACTTTTCCACGTTAATTAAAAAAAATGGATTTCTTGTTGTTGTTGAAATGACGTGTAAACAACGTTGATTCAACCAATGTTTGCCCAGTTGGTTCCTGCTTGCAAATCCTCTAAATACCAATGTGTGGTGCATTCATGACATTGAAGTCACCTGATCAGCAATGCCTCCAGGCAGGATGGTTTTGACAATGACACCAGTGGTCTTTCCTCCCACAATGCCAAAGCCCAGGCCTGTCCCGTCATTGACCAGCTCCATGGTCTCCACATGATTCCAGTGGGCCTAAGGAGAGACACAGAGAGTGAGGGTCAGATATGGATCTCAAAACATTCACTACAGGAAGGTTACTATATATAGGGTGTAACCCTCAGGGCAAAAGAGAGGTATGCCGTCCAAGGAGAACAACTAGGACTAATGAAGAAGAAATTAAGAAACATCATTCCAGGAACCACCTGGGAAGATGTAAAGAAAACTACGCCGAACAGGGAGCGAGAAGGAGCGAGAAGGAATACACAAGGAGCGAGAAGGAATATGTTAAGTGCTCAAAGAAGGAATTTGAATATTGCTGTGTGTGTGCCCCAGTGAACTAACATTATTCAACCGTCTGTGTATAAGGGGTGCTTTTGTGTCTGTGTTCCTCATCACGCTAGAGAGGTCAGGCATTACGCTAGCTCCCCCGGGAATGTGAGACACTATAGTTTGTGTGTATACAGAATGTGAGTGTGCTCATGTTTGTGTGTGTGTGTGCTAATGTGTTTATGTACGTGTATGCTTCCACAAGCTTCTGTGTGTGCACTCTCCTCACCGCGCTGGAGTGGGCAGACAGGGTGCTGGCAGCGGAGGGGGTACGGGACACCACGGGGCTGGCCAGCTGAGGGATGGGTCCTCTGGCTACGGTGAGCTGCACGCGCTCAGACGCTCTCTGAAGGATGCCTATGGCCTGCTGGTGGGTCACTGTCTGGTCCAGGGGTTGACCGTTGATGGCCAAGATCTGGTCTGACTCCTTCAGCTTCCCATCGCTGTGGGAACAGGAGGATACTCATGAGAAAAAATATTCCCACAAGACATCAATTAAAGGGATAGTTCACCAAAATTACAGTATGACATCCTGGTTGCTAAAATTGTAATAGTTCACTTAATTTCAGTTTATGTGACAAAACAAGCAAGTATAGTGTAGAGAATTATTGTAGCATCTAAACCACTGTGAAATATATTTTCCATAACCAAAACTATTGAAGCATAGATATAGCGCAGATAGAACAGATCTACTGCCTCTTAAACTTTCTTTCAATGAGAATGACAGATCTATAACACACATTTCTAAGCAAATTTGGTCAGGTCAGGTCAGCTACATATTGCAGCTGTAAGTGGTAACTTTTTAGTAGTTTTGACCAATATGTAATTTTGGGTGAACTATCCCATTAAAGTCTTATATTGTTAAGTTTTCATTGATGACTTAGGTCAAACATAGTTAATTAGGATGCGGTCTCAATGCAACTAAATTCATTATTGAATAGTTGATTATCAACAGCTGATTATCGAATCGGCTGTAAGGCTTGGAACTGCAGATAATCTCACTGTTGAAAAGATGCAGGTCAAAACAGACAGTAGTCACCAACTATGGTCTTGGGGAGATGCAGGGTGGGCAGGCTTCTGTCCCAGACCAGTACTAACACATCAGATAATCAACTGTTGATTCAGCTGGAATGTGCAAAAACTGGGTTTCTGGTTTAAATGACTTCATTTCAAGCAGATTTGTCCGCCACACGTTGGGCATGCTTTTGTTCCAGCCCATCACTAACACATTAGATAATCAACGGTTGACCCAGTAGGCAAAACTGGTCATAATGATGTCATTTAAACCAGATTTATCTGCTGGGGATGACCCTTGTTAAGTTTCCCATACCAGTGGGCCACGCTCCCGGGCTGGATCTCCTGGACGAAGATGCCCAGCTCCCCGCGGTTCTCGCTCCTCAGGCCAACCACGCTGAAGCCCAGACCCCCAGACAGCGGCTTCACCAGCTCCATGTGCGACACGTAGCGCCCCTAGAGACACACGCACGCGCATGCACACACACACACACACACAAATGTACCCATATACATCACACACACACACTCCACATTAGCCCTCCTTCTTACCCCCCTCTCACGGCAGCAGCAAAGTCACTCAAGAGTGTACACTGAACACTGCGTAGTGTAGTGTAGTACGCACTTGTTTTTGAATGTCTTTGAATATTTACCTAGCTTGACCGGGAGTGTAACCAGCCTGGCTTGTGATTATCAAGATATATTTCTGGAGATAATAAATTTTTTACAGTCTAGGGATGTAGAGAAATAGTACCACCAACAGCTTTTGTGCAAAAGTCAAGTCGCATACGAAACAAAAACAATCAACCATATAATGAAATATGTACCTCTTAACATGTGATTCTAAAAGAAAGTTACTTCCTGTGATGAAATAACTCAAAATGTATGAAATGCTTGCGTTTTATCCAAACATGTCTTTACCTGAGCCATGGAGCGAATGATGTGCTCAAACTCCTCAGGCGATTGCTTCCCATTGACCTGTGTACTAGTGGAGGCTTCTGGGTAGGCAAGATGGCCACCATTGGCCTGGGCTGATGTGTAGCATTCACTCAGGTCACCGCTAAGTGTTGATGTGACACCACCCTGAAACCATCAATGGAAATACAGTCAACAAGTGTTGCATTCAAGAATTCTAGGTTTTGCAACATTTTGATATATGGCAAACAGTATAAACTCAGTATTGTTTTTAAGAAAGAGCAGCTGCTAAAAGCTGTTGGCTGTTTTAGATTTGAAGTGCTGTTTATTGAATTCGTGGCAGTTGTTTGATTGAAGTTAGAGAGACATGATCACGAACACTATAACCAATTATTTGAAATGAAATATATTCAATGTTGTGATGGTAGGAAGTATACATCTCGCAAGAAACAGACTTAATCACATTTACTTGTCACATTGTTACGTACATGCATTGCATTGAGTATCACTAATATCCCAAATAAGGCCACACAAGCCGATCCAATCAAGTTCTAACCAAAAACCTGCCATCACTGCTGTTAAGATAAACAAAGGCTAATTTTGTGAATTCCCCAAATCAAACTAAGTCTAGGAGCCTAGGAGCTGGGGAGGCAGGCCAGCTCGTTACCCAACCGTGATTAGCTGGATCTATAGCAGTCTAATCCTTCAGAGATAATAGCCTTTCAGCTGATCCAACAATGACTCTGCCACCAATGTAATATTTCCATCATAGCCATCTGGACGCCTTGATATGCTACTCAAATGGGCTGCAACCACTGTGGTTTTGTGACTAATGGATTATATGAATTAGACAATGTGTAAAACTATGTTTTTGAATCTCATTTGCTTATTGGCTCTAATGTTTGTTTATGATTCGTTTGAATGTGATCCAAAAGGACGAGCGCATTGCTTCATAAGCACTTTGTTTGAAATATAGCATCCTCGGCTTCGGTTGCCCTTTTGAACTTGTGCTTGTGTGCTTAGCATATTGAAGAAGCATTTTTGACACACTAGCTGACATATCATCCAGCCAGTAGCCTATGGTGAGGTTTTAGCCTTTGTAGAGAGAAAAACCCTGCAGGCTCGGCTAAGTTAGCGTAGCGCTCAAGTTGCTGTCCCATACACAAGCTTTGTTAGCCAGCCGGGCTAAGAGGATTAAAGTTCCAGTTTGGTTCTTGCACATTTAAGAAATTGTTTCTGCCCCACTTCACACGGCGGCAGCCTCTCTCTTCTGCGAGCAGGCCCTGTCGCCATAGCGACACTGACAGTGCTAGGCACTACTGGCAGGAGTAGACAGACAGACTATGTGTGGGTCTAGGTATTGACTGACAACAAAAACACTAACTACAGCTTTCCTACAAATTGGTTTCGCCTAAGGAAGCCAGAAAGTCTAGTTGTATTGCAAAATCTCAGCTTAATCTCTGTTCTTCTAAATTTAATTTACATTATTTAATGTTTTCTTTGATTCACTATATCTATAAAACAGACTCCATTGCTCATTTATTTTAGCTTGAAAACATTAGGGCGGAAGAGCAATAGTTTAGCATGCCACACACACAGTTACCGATGCTATACGGTGTGGATTGGATTGCTACAATGTGCTAAGGAATGTGGCACTGCTGAAATAAACTATAAAGCACTGGCGCACCAAAAAATGTCTGCAAGGATTTTATAATCTGAATTCCTTCAGGGGTGAAAAAAAGAAAAGACACAGCAGCACCCCTGCCTCCCACTGCATAGTTCACATATTTTCTGTCTCAAACACTCACCCTGGCCCCTTCCCACAGTGACCTAACCAGAGCTCTTTCTTGGGCAAAAACAAATCTACATTTCTCATGGGCCCTGGATAAGCAGAGGAGGCCTTTTGGCTTTTCCTGGTATTGTCTGCTTATATAACCTTAATAAAAGTGCCCAGATGAACTCCTACTGCAATATGACCACAGTAATACATTATTTGAGAAAAAAAAAAAAAAAAGTTACATCTGGCTGGAGCCCTAATAATTAAATTGGATTCAATGCAGACCAAATCAAGACTGAAATAGATAGCAGTCGATTATTTCATTCTAACTACTAGACATAATAATATTGTCGTAGCAAAGACCAATCCTGAGTCTGCAGCTATGCCATTAACACATTTATCTACAATGTGGACAAAAACTTAAAGACCAGTTAGGGAGTTGGAACCAGAGATGGGTTGAGGTTAAGTCTGTTTACTTTATAGGGGCATGTTTATGACCCCCTGTAAGGGTTAGAGTGATGGCTATCCTAACCTTCATACTTAAAGGGATAGTTCACTCAATGTACAAAAACAACCAAAGCATGGATTGATGTCATACCTTGTTCATAGACTGCTTAGAGGTTAAAGCCCGACTCGGCCATTTGTTTACATTTCATATTTTGTTTTGTTGGGTCAACAAAACAAACCGACGCAAGATCTCATAACATGAGAGTTCTTAAGCAGCTGCTGGGCCCTTTGATCCATTTCAACCAGTAGGCCTATTTTAGTTACAAAAAGCATGTAGGCTGCTGTATAATAAAATAACGATTTACAAGTCAGCTATGAACGTAACAGCAGTAAAATGAAATTCCAATTTACATAGCTAGACAATACACTGCGGTGCAAGAATAATGCCATTATCTGCTTGATTGCAGTCTTGCAGTGCAAAAACTTTTCTGGAAAGTCGACCCTTAGCAACTAGCTAGCCTATGTTGAATTGTAAAATATATTTGCCATCAAAAGGTTGCAATAGTAAACAAAACATCCAAGAGGAAAACAATTAGCCAGCTAACAACTCCAGCAAAGTTTGCAAATGCAAAGTGTTGTTTTTGGTAAGCAACTCCAGTGCAAATTTGGCCTTGTGTTTTAGCTTATTGTTCTGCTGAAAGGGGAATTCATTTCCCAGTGTTCAATGGAAAGCAGGCTGAACCGAAAAAGTAAATTGCTTTGCCTCATTTTTTGCTACACTTTTCACTCTGTCAATTAGGTTAGTGTTGTGGAGTAACTACAATGTTGTTGATCCATCCTCAGTTCTCCTATCACAGCCATTTCACTCTGTAGCTATTTTAAAGTAACCATTGGTCTCATGGTGAAATCCTTGAGCAGTTTCCTTCCTCTCTGGCAATGGAGTTAGTATCTTTGATACTATATCTTTGCCTGTATCTTTGTAGTGACTGGGTGTATTGAGACACCATCCAAAGTGTCATTAATAACTTCACCATGCTCAAAAGGGATATTCAATGTCTGCTTGTATTTTACCCATCTACCAATAGGTTCCCTTCTTTGCGAGGCATTGGTAAACCTACCTGGTCTTTGTGGTTGAATCTGTGTTTGAAATTCACTGCTCGACTGAGATACGGATAGTTGTATGTGTGGGGTACAGAGATGATGTTGTCATTGAAAAATTATGTTAAACACTATTAATGCACACAGAGTGAGTCCATGCAACTCATTATGCATCTTGTTGAGCATATTTTTACTCCTGAACTTATTTAGGCTTTGACTTTGACATTATGGGGTACTGTGTGTAGGCCATCAACAAAAAATCTCAAATTAAACTATATGGAACAAAAATATAAACGCATCATGCAATAATTTTAACGATATTACTGAGTTACAGTTCATTTAAGGAAATCAGTCAATTGAAATGTATTCATTAGCACCTAATCTATCTAGCCATGTGAAAGGCCCACCCACTGGGGAGCCAGGCCAAACAATATTATTTTTACGCCACAAAAGGGCTATATTACAGACAGAAATACTCCTCAGTTTCATCAGCTGTCTGGGTGACTGCTCTTAGACGATCCCGCAGGTGAACAAGTCGGATGTGGAGATACTGGGCTGGCGTGGTTTCATGTGGTCTGCGGTTGGACATACCGCCAAATTCTCTAAGGCAGTTTATGGTAGAGAAATTAACATTAAATTCTCTGGCAACAGCTCTGGTGGACATTGCAGTCAGTATGTCAATTGCACTTTTACTGTCCAAGCACAGGGTGCACCTGTGTGATGCTCATGCTGTTTAATCAGCTTCTTGATATGCCACACCTGTCAGGTGGCTGGATTATCTTGGCAAAGGAGAAATACTAAGAGGGATGAAAACAAATGTGTGCACAAAATGTAAGAGAAATAAGCTTTTTGAGCCTATGGAAAATGTTATTTCAGTTCATGAAATATGGGACCAACACTTAACATGTTGCATTTATATTGTTGTTCAGTATATTTTACATTCAGGCTGTAACGCAACAAAATGTGGAAAAAGTCAAGGGGTGTGAATACTTTCTGAAGGCACTGTATATTTGATATTGTTCATCAAAGTTAGCTGACTAACTTAGTGATCCTACATCCCAACACCAAAGAGAAACCTGATCTTACCCACCTGGTCTTTGAGGAGCTGGACAGACTTCTGCAGGGCCAGAATCTGGTGGAACAGGGGGCTCTGGAGAACTGACTTGAGCAGGCTGAGCTTCTCCTCTGTGGGGACCTCCCCCCGGTCCTTCAGCTTGGCCTGGAGACGCTCCACTGCCTGCAAGGCACGCTGGGTATCTGCAAAAGCATTGCATAGTCCAATGACCGCATGGGGAGGCAGCCGCGTGGAGAAGAGTGGAAGAGAGGGATCGATATCAGTATGAACATGCAGGGTGATCAACGCAAGTGTTTTGAAATTGTTTAGAAGTTGAGTACAGTTAGACAGGAGGCTGACATGCCCCCTTTGACATCTCTAAAACATCCTGTAATTAAACATCCAAGTGATCCTATTTTGTTGGCAGTGTATATTTAGGATGGATTGCTGAGATATCAAAACGTATTTATTTGACATGCACCGAATACAACAGGTGTAGACTTTACTGTGAAATGCTTGTTTACGAGCCCTTACCAACACAGGTTGGTGGCACCTTAATTGGGGAGGACGGACTTGTGGTAACGGCAAGAGCAGAAAGGCACCAAATACATTAAACACATGGTTTCCATGTGTTTGATGCCATTCCATTTGCTCCATTCCAGCCATTATTATGAGCCGTCCTCCCTTCAGCACCCTCCACTGCTTACCAAATATGCAATAAACAATAATAATAAAAAATTGTAACAAGGGGAATAAAATACACACAAAAATGGAGCTATACACAGAGAGTACCAGATCAACGTGCAGGGGTACAAGACATTTGAGGTAGAAATGTACATGAAGGCAGGGTAAAGTGACTAGGCATCAGGATAGATAATAATACAAGTAAATAGAGAACAGAGTAGCAGCAGGCAGCATAGGATGAGTTTGAAAGTGTACAGTACCACTCAAAAGTTTGGACACACCTACTCATTCAAGGGTTTCTTTATTTTTACTATTTTCTACATTGTAGAATAATAGTGAAGACAACAAAACTATGAAATAACACATATGGAATCATGTAGTAATCAAAAAATGTGTTAAATCAATTCTTCAAAGTATCCACCCTTTGCCTTGATGACAGCTTTGCACACTTGTGGCATTCTCTCAACCAGCTTCATGAGGTAGTCACCTGGAATGCATTTAAATAAACAGATGTGCCTTGCTAAAAGTTAAATTGTGGAATTTCTTTCCTTCTTAACTACTTAGGGAGTAGCGGCGCGCTAGTAATATCACAGCGTTGTCAGATTTCAAAAAGGCTTTACGTCAAAAGCACAACATTTAATTGTTTGAGGATAGCACCTCTCCTATTTTCAACATTAGCATAAATTCATATCCAGCACGGGTCACACAAAACCCATATAAGAGCTAAAATAAATCCCGTACCTTTCGAAGAACTTCTGCTGAGGGCTTCACAAGTGTCCAACGAAGACATCCAATGGTTCTTTTGTTAGAAAAAGTAATTTATTATATCCATAAATCTCCGTTTGGTTGGCGCGTTATGATCAGAAAATCCAAGTTCGTGTCGCCCATTGAACCGTGAAGAGAACACGTTCAAATTATACCTATACACTTTCTCCAAACAAATCAAACATCATTTTTTTATGTATCCTTATATGTATATTTACTGTAATAAATTCAACCGGACGATAACGTGAACGATAGGAAAGGAAAATAAAGTGGGGCGCGCTCACAATCTGTTGTCCCTTCACTACTTCCTCTTCCTATCTGTTCTGCTTAGTGCTAGAGCCTCAAGACACTGTATAAAGACTAGTGGAAGCCATAGGTACTGCAGTCTCAGTCCTGGATAACATAGAAATCAATAGGCAGCCTGGAGGAAAAAGGTCATGTACAAAGAAAACTGCAAATCCGGATGGATCTTCCTCGGGTTTTCGCCTGCTATATCAGTTCTGTTATATTCACATACATTACTTTAACACTTTTAGAAACTTCAGAGTGTTTCCTATCCATAAGTACTAATTATGTGCATATCCTATTTTCTGGGCCTGAGTGGCAGGCATTTTACTTTGGGCACGCCAGACTCTCCAAAACCGTCACCTCTGCTGCCACTCCCTAAGAAGTTAATGCGTCTTAATGTGTTGTTGTGTTGTGACAAGGTAGGGGTGGTATACAGAAGATGGTCTTTTACCAAATAGGGCTACGTCCATAGTATGGCAAGAACTGCTCAAATAAGCAAAGAGAAACGACTGTCCATCATTACTTTAATACATGAAGGTCAGTCAATATGGAACATTTCAAGAACTTTTAAAGTTTCTTCAAGTGCAGTCGCAAAAACCATCAAGCGATATGATGAAAACGGCTCTCATGAGGACCGCCATAGGAAAGGAAGACCCAGAGTTACCTTTGCTGCAGAGGATAAGTTCATTAGAGTTACCAGCCTCAGAAATTGCAGCTCAAATAAATGTTTCAGAGTTCAAGGAACAGACATCTCAACATCAACTGTTCAGAGGAGACTGTGTGAATTAGGCATTCATGGTTGAATTTCTGCAAAGAAACCACTACTAAAGGACACCAATAAAAAGAAGAGACTTGCTTGGGCCAAGAAACATGAGCAACGGACATTAAACCGGTAGAAATCGGTCTAATGAGTCCAAATTTGAGATTTTTGGTTCCAACTGCCTTGTCTTTGTGAGACGCAGAGTAGGTGAACGGATGATTTCTGCATGTGTGCTTCCCACTGTGAAGCATGGAGGAGGTGGTGTGATGGTGCTTTGCTGGTGACCCTGTCTGTGATTTATTTCAAATTCAAGGTACACTTAACCAGCATGGCTACCACAGCCATCTGCAGCGATAGGCCATCCCATCTGGTTTGCGCTTAGTGGGACTATCATTTGTTTTTCAACAGGTCAATGACCCAACACACCTCCAGGCTGTATAAGGGCTATTTGACCAAGGTGAGTGATGGAGTGCTGCATCAGATGACCTGGCCTTTACAATCACCCGACCTCAACCCAATTGCGATGGTTTGGGATGAGTTGGACCGCAGAGTGAAGGAAAAGCAGCCAACAAGTGCTCAGCATATGTGGGAACTACTTCAAGACTGTTGGAAAAGCCTTCCAGGTGAAGCTGGTTGAGAGAATGCTGAGAGACTGCAAAGCTGTCAAGGAAAAGAGTGGCTACTTTGAAGAATCTCAAATATAAAACATATTTTGATTGAACACTTTTTTGGTTAATACATGATTCCATATATGTTATTTCATAGTTTTGAGGTCTTCATTATTATTCTACAATGTAGAAAATAGTAAGAATAAAGAAAAACCCTTGAATGAGCAAGTGTGTCCAAACTGTTGACTTGTGTTGTGTCGGTATGCGTGTGTGTTGTGTGTGTGTGCGTATGTAGCTTATGTGAATTGGTGTGGGTTTTGTGTGAGAGTATCAGTGTAGTATGTGTGAGTGAGTGTGTATATGGTGTGTGTATATATAGTCTAGTGAGTGTGCGTAGGGTCAGTGCAGATAGTTTGGGTACCATTCATTGCCTATTTAGCAGTCTGGCTATTTAGCAGTTTTATGGCTTGGGGGGGTAGAAGCTGTCTCAGAGCCTGTTGTTCTGAGAGCAGATGCTCCGGTACCATTTGCCAGACGGTAGCAGAGTGAACAGTCTATGGCTAGGGTGGCTGGATTTTTGGGCAATTTTTCGGGCCTTCCCAGTGTTCAAGGAATGTGAAGTCTATTCTACAATTGACTTCTAAAGTCTTATCTACTGTAAGTAACACATGTTCCTGTTGACACATGGCACCAAACGTGCTTGCTAATGTGTGAATGATTCATGGAGGCTTAGCTTAACTTCCATTCAAAATGATGTTCTCTTTCAGAATAACAATGATTTGCTGTTAGCTTTGGCTCGACCAAGAGACGCACAGGTCCGGACTGGGCAACCGGAGAAAAAGGGTCCTCCACAGTTTGCTTGCTCGACCCTGCATAAGCTCTTCTCTCGCCTCCTCAAAGCGGCTTGTTAGCCAAGGATGGGTTTGACGTCCTCCGGTTGAGGAGGAAGGGGCAATTTCCAAAGCCCGCGGACTGTGACTAACACCTAATAGGGCGTGCACAAGTTCCAAAGCACTGTTCGTTCTGAGAGCTAGCCCACCTCTTTGTGCAAAGACAGTAAACAAACCAATAACACGAGAGTCTCGACAGACACATTTCTCTGTTAACGGCTTGTACCTTCCAGGGTACTTTGTTGTTGTTTTTGTAGCGGAGTGTTCGGGCGTGCATAACAAGGATTCTCCTCAGGGTCTGTGTTTGTTAGAGAAATAGGTTGATTTTACAAAAACTAAGGACTAGTCCGGATTCTTTATGTTTGGATGGGAGATGGGGAGTAAGATTATCTAATTCAATCTCTTCATCAAAGCATTATCACCTCTCCCTGTTTTCATGTTGTGAGACCTTGGACATAACTGACAACATTAGCAATCAACACTTTTCTAACACAAATTGACTGATCACTTACCCATTGTCTCAATCATGTCTTTTATTCCTGGTAGATGTGATAGCTGCGTATCAACCGATGAGTGTTACTCCTCCCGTAGTCAAGGCCTGCAAAACATACATATGTGTTACACACCCTCCATATAAGCACCCCCTATTTGACCTTTGACCAAATGAATATGACATCAACATGAAACCATTACGAGTGTTGTGGCAATGCTACTTTTGTCAATCATTATCACACAGGGTACTTAGTCATTCAATGTTTATATCCAACTACACTCTGACCAGTGTGTTCTTAATGACTGACCGACAATTAAAACACCTCAGCAGCCTACTCTCTGAATTTTCATACTTCACAGGACATAAAATACACGTTTTTATGCTGAATAATTTTTTTATGCTAAAGATGAGAGCTGCTACATTACAGAGGTTTCGTGCAGGTGCTACAATACTACTAGAAGAAGTAGGTCTTTACTAGACACATGCAGGTTGATGGTGCCTTTGTATTTGACTAATTCAGAAATACATTCAGAAATAAGTTGTGTGAGTACCTCTTGAAGGTCCTACGGTGTATTGGCAGCCAGTAAAAAGGCTATCACTAGGAAATGGCTACAAAAAGACCCTCCCACCGTGACACAATGGTTAGACATTGTTAAAGAAATACACCACATGGAACCTATGACCTTTGCTTTAAGAACTCAAGAGGACAGGGGACAGGAATACTGGGAAAAAAGGATTTCGTACATGGAAATTGTCTAATTTCAAAAGATAACAGTAACTAACATGATGAAGGTATGATGTGCACTGTAACTGCCAGATCTTATTTTGTTGTTCTTTTACTTTACTTTCTTTGTGCTTTCTTTGTGTTCCACAATAAAAACAAATTTAAAAAATAAATAATAATAAGCTGTGTGTTACTATACCAAGGCACAGTGATGCTTTTAAAACTGAAAGCTTAAGTGATGCAGATGAAGACAATGTTCTAATGTGAATGAAATGTCTTCCTTTTATATTGGGACATTTTTTTATACAGCAAAAGGTACAATAATTTACAAAAACCTGGAAGTTAAATATTGCATATTTAGTTGGACTACAGTAAATCGTCTCACTAACTGCTCTGTAACCTCTGTCATACCCACTCCAGTCATACCATGCAAGCACATTGATAGAAAACTGTTTCTTTAATTGCATTTATCCATTATCAATAAGAAGTGGTATGGGGAGGATATGAATGATTTAATTTGCTTAAATCTTATATTAGCTCAATCATTAGGTGCAGGTGCATATAATGAATCGCCCGTTTCTAATGGCATCATCAGCCATAGAATAGCCTATAGGCCTATCTGTAAGCTATATTTACAGCAAATGTCTCTAAACTTACAGACAATAGACATTTTTGTCACCCAATATAAAAATTTGTTTGAAACCAAAATAGAAACAACTTCAAGCTTTATATAGGGCCTATCACTTGGTTTGGACAAACAGATAGCCTAGTCAATAGGATAATGGTTTATTGAAGTTTTTTTTCTCTATGGATCCCAGGTAGCACATTTGGTTTCTTTGTAGTTGTGGGAACATACGTTTTTGATTTCCAATTGGCTCTGGGAACAAAGCCATACGTTTCCTGACCGGTAAAACGAAAACGTTCTGAGAACGTAAGCAAAAAATTCAAAGGAAACAAGCACTCATTAAGATAAGGTGTGGCAAATTAGTGGGTGTGGCCAACACACTTAACAAGATCGAGAATAGAGTTGTTTACGCTGAGAACGGAATGTATAGGATTTTAAATAACATTCTTACAACGTTACTAATGTTTTCTTATGGTTTTTATGGAACGTTTTCTCAATGTTCTGAGAACATGACTAAATAGAACCATGAGGAAACCTGCAGAAAATGTTGATGAAGTATTCAAATTCCCACAGAAGAAAATTGTTTATTAAGGTTCTCTGAGCTATTTGAGAACATTCCCAATGTCAAACTAGATGGAGAACGTTCCTAGAACATCACCAAAATGTTGTTTAAATGTAAGCACGTTTGAACTTTTAAAATCGTTCTGTTAAAGTAATGAAATGCCCCCCCCCATTAATCAAGTGAATGTTTCTGACATTTTCAGACTACTAAACAACTATTTAGAACCATGGAGAGTAACCACAAGTCACAAAGAAAACAGAAGCTGCCTCCACTATTCCAGCACCATTTTAACATCATCAAATCACCTATGCTTAGTCTAATACAGTGACAACGAAAAGACACCAAAAACGATTTAGTCCAATCAATGTAAGCTAAATATTATTTGGCTGTCCATGGTTCTGATTTCTCGGTGTGTGTGTGTTAATGCAAGTAGAAACATGTTGACTCACCCTACTTGTGCGAAACGGTCTATGACTTAGTCATACAATACACTTTTAGTTTGTGTTGTCCTAGGCTACCCGGCTAAAATGCTTGCTCGCTAGCCTAACTTTGTTTCATGGACAACAATGAGCTGGGTCAACATTAGCCTACTACATACATCTAGCTGCATATTGAACTTACATCCTTTCAGGGGCACAAAGTATGAATTTATGGTTGGATCAGAATTGCTGTTATAATCATTGGCCAGTACGGAGAATTAAGTAAAATCCACAAGTCAAAATCCCTAACTCCATCCATGGCTAATTTAGGGACAATTTTAACTAGCTAGCCACCGAAGGAAAACAACACAACAAGAGAAAAAAAACTTGATTTGTTGCATATCATTTGATGTTTTGCTCTAGATGTGATGTGATTGGTGTGAAGCCAACAGGCTTCCCTTGACACTTTTTTTTGGTGTGCCAGGACCAAGGGTGGCCAAATGCTCTCTGACTTCCCTTGCATGCAATGCTACAGGCGGCAACAATCTCATGCTCTTTTTGACCAGGCAGCATCAGATGGACCTAGATGGGCTACACATAAAGAGGGGCGCTGTTTCGCTCCCTCAGATGCTTTCTCTGGAGAGATACATTCAGCCTCTTGTGAATTTAAGGACAATTATGAAAACACAGAGAGATAAAGATAAATTGTATGATTTTTTTTCTTTGTAATTTTTTGGGAGGAAGCCTGGCATCTCATGGCATCCATCAATACACGCCACTGGCTCTTACCAAGCTCTAAGAAACGTTATATGCTAGCTGGGATAGTTCTAACTATGGATCCATAACGCCACTATAGCATAGTTTCCGTTCACTGCTCACTCAAGGCATATTTTACAAACTGAAATGTGTTTGTACAAGTGTCGGCACTGTCTGTTTATACGTTTACATAGTATTCTTTTAAATCTAGCCTCGGCAACAGAAGGCATTGAATACAATCCGCTTTTCTCAACTCCCCCTCCTTCTCCATCTCTTCTTCAGGACACTGAATCAACAGGTATTCGACATTATCAGAGACGCCAAATAAGTTGTATAACGTTGTGGCAACGTAATGAAACCGCCCAAGTGCTTGAAACATTCCCACAAAACTATAAACATATTATATAGGATATGGAAGAGAAAATACAGATGTCGTCGGAAAAATTGACCGCGCGAGCGTCAGAGAACGTAGCCTTTACAATAGCAACATTGTTGCTCAAAATCCAAACTCGGAATTCAGCGTTACATATGTATCCAAAACGCTTATTAACCTTTATCTCGTCAAATGCATCGAAAGTAGTATTATAGGAACGAAGAAAACTTACACAGGCGTTGACCCTTGGCTGACGGTTTACACAGGACGTGTCCTGTTGTAGTCCGGCTAACGGCGCATAGACTGGGCTTAAAGATGGGGCGTATTGTAACTCGATATTCTATAGACATTTGCTGCAACAGCGTCACGGAGAGTTGAGATCGAGACCAGCTATGGGAGAGACGGTGGAAGTTTATTGGGAGGTCACAAGCGCCGCTTGGTGGATACCATGACAACTAGGCCTAAAGTGCAGCCTGCTGTTCTGCATCTCAATCATCTCAAGTATTGCACTCAGACATACTTGATTGGGGATGTATTTTATGTGGATTGGGCAATTTTATAAGGGTGTCTATTTTTATAATCATAATTATTGCAAAAGGCATGTCTGCTATTGCATACACTCAAATACCATGCATAAATTGTATATTGGGTATTGGGGGCATAAGCCGAACATGCAACGTAACTTAACACAGGCTTTTTTTATTTGTATTATTTTACCTTTATTTAACCAGGTAGGTAAGTTGAGAACAAGTTCTCATTTATAACTGCGACCTGGCCAAGATAAAGCAAAGCAGTTCAACACATACAACAACACACAGTTACACATTGGAGTAAACAAACACACAGTCAATAATACAGTAGAAAAAAAAAATCTATATACAATGTGTGCAAATGAGGTAAGATAAGGAACATAAGGCAATAAATAGGCCATGGTGGCGAAGTAATTACAGTATAGCAATTTAACACTGGAATGGTAAATATGCAGTAGATGAATGTGCAAAGTAAAAATACTGGGGTGCAAAGGAGCAAGATAAATAAATGACTACGGTAGGGGATGAGGTAGTTGGTTGGGCTATGTACAGGTGCAGTGATCTGTGAGCTGCTCTGACAGCTGGTGCTTAAAACTAGTGAGGGAGATAAGTGTCTCCAGTTTCAATGATTTTTGTAGTTCGTTCCAGTCATTGGCAGATGAGAACTGGAAGGACAGTGAAATGGGATGATTCATTTGAGTTGTGTTGTGACAAGGGGTGGTATACAGAAGACAGCCCTATTTGGTAGCCCTAACAGCTCAAAAACGAAAAGAGAAACGACAGTCCAGCATTACTTTAAGACATGAAAGTCAGTCAATCCAGAACATTTCAAGAACTTTGAAAGTTTATTCGAGTGCAGTTGCAAAACCCATCAAGCGCTATGATGAAATTGGCTCTCATGAGGACCGCCACAGGAAAGGAAGACCCAGAGTTCAAATCAAAGCAAAGTGTATTTGTCACATGCGCCGAATACAACAGGTGTAGACCTTACAGTGAAATGCTTACTTACAAGCCCTAACCAACAGTGCAAATAGGGACACATTGCAAATAGTCCGAGTAGCCATTTGATTACCTGTTCAGGAGTCTTATGGCTTGGGGGTAAAAGCTGTTAAGAAGCCTTTTGGTCCTAGACTTGGCGCTCCAGTACCACTTGTCATGCGGTAGCAGAGAGAACAGTCTATAACTGGGGTGGCGGGGGTCTTTGACAATTTTTAGGGCCTTCCTCTGACACTGCCTGGTGTAGAGGTCCTGGATGGCAGGCAGCTTATCCCCAGTGATGTACTGGGCCATATGCACTACCCTCTGTAGTGCCTTGCGGTCTGAGGCCCGAGCAGTTGCCGTACCAGGCAATGATGCAACCAGTCAGGATGCTCTCGATGTTGCAGCTGTAGAACCTTTTGAGGATCTGAGGACCCATGCCAAATCTTTTTAGTCTTCTGAGGGGAAATAGGTTTTGTTGTGCCCTCTTCACGACTGTCTTGGTGTGTTTCAACCATTCTATTTTGTTGGTGATGTGGACACCAAGGAACTTGAAGCTTTCAACCTGCTCCACTACAGCCCCCGTCGATGAGAATGGGGGCGTGCTTGGTCCTCCTTTTCCTGTAGTCCAGAATCATCTCCTTTGTCTTGATTACGTTGAGGGATAGGTTGTTATTCTGGCATCACCCGGCCAGGTCTCTGACCTCTTCCCTATAGGCTGTCTCATCATTGTCAGTGATCAGGCCTACCACTGTTGTGTCGTCTGCAAACTTAATGATGGTGTTGGAGTCGTGCCTGGACATGCAGTCGTGGGTGAACAGGGAGTACAGGAGGGGACTGAGCACGCACCCCTGAGGGGCTCCAGTGTTGAGGATCAGCGTGGCAGATGTGTTGCTACCTACCCTCACCACCTGGGGGCGGCCCGTCAGGAAGTCCAGGATCCAGTTGCAGAGGGAGGTGTTTAGTCCCAGGATCCTTAGCTTAGCTTCGAGGGCACTATGGTGTTGAACGCTGAGCTGTAGTCATTGAATGGCATTCTCACGTAGGTGTTCCTTTTGTCCAGGTGGGAATGGGCAGTGTGGAGTGCAATAGAGATTGTATCATCTGTGGATCGGTTTGAGCGGTATGCAAATTGGAGTGGGTCTAGGGTTTCTGGGATAATGGTCTTAATGTGAGCCATTACCAGCCTTTCAAAGCACTTCATGGCAACGGACATGAGTGCTACGGGTCTGTAGTCATTTAGGCAGGTTACCTTAGTGTTCTTGGGCACAGGGACTATGGTGGTCTGCTTGAAACATGTTGGTATTACAGACTCAATCAGGAACATGTTGAAAATGTCAGTGAAGACACCCGCCAGTTGGTCAGCACATGCCCGGAGCACACGTCCTGGTAATCGGTCTGGCCCAGCGGCCTTATGAATGTTGACCTGTTTAAAGGTCTTACTCATGTTGGCTGCGGAGAGCGTGATCACACAGTCGTCCAGAACAGCTGATGCTCTCATGCATGCCTCAGTGTTGCTCTCATGCATGCCTCAGTGTTGCTTGCCTCGAAGCGAGCATAGAAGTGATTTATCTCGTCTGGTAGGCTCGTGTCACTGGGCAGCTCGCGTCTGTGCGTCCCTTTGTAGTCTGTAATGGTTTATAGGCCCTGCCACATCCAACGAGCGTCAGAGCCGGTGTAGTACAATTCAATCTTCGTCCTGCCTTGGCGCTTTGCCTGTTTGATGGTTCGTCGGCGAGCATAGCAGGTTTTCTTATAAGCTTCCGGGTTAGAGTCCCGCATCTTGAAAGCAGCAGCTCTACCCTTTAGATCAGTGCGAATGTTGCCTGTAATCCATGGCTTCTGGTTGGGGTATGTACGTACGATCACTGTGGGGACGACGTCCTCGATCACTTATTGATAAAGCCAGTGACTGCTGCAGAGGATAAGTTCATTAGAGTTACCAGCCTCAGAAATTGCAGCCCAAATAAAGGCCTCACAGAGTTCAAGTAACAGACACAGCTCAACATCAACTGTTCAGAGGAGACTGAGATAATTAGGCCTTCATGGTTGAATTGCTGCAAATAAACCACTACTAAAGGACACCAATAAGAGGAAGATACTGGCTTGGGCCAAGAAACACGAGCAATGGACATTAGACTGGTGTAAATCTGTCCTTTGGTCTGATTAGTCCAAATGTCAGATTTCTGGTTCTAACCACCGTGTTTTTGTGAGACGCAGAGTAGTTGAGCGGATGATCTCCGCATGTGTGGTTCCCACCGTAAAGCATGGAGGAGGATGTGTGATGTTGGTGGGGTGCTTTGCTGGTGACCCTGTCTGTGAAACCATCTGGTTTGCGCTTAGTGGAACCATCATTTGTTTTTCAACAGGACAATGACCCAACACACCTCCAGGCTGTGTAAGGGCAATTTGACCAAGAAGGAGTGTGAGGAATCAAATAAAATACAATTTTATTGGTCACATACACATGGTTAGCAGATGTTATTGCGAGTGTAGCAAAATGCTTATGCTTCTAGATCCGAGCAGCAGTATCTAACAGGTAACATCTAACAATTCCACAACAAAACCTAATACACACAATCTAGTAAAGGAATGGGATAAGAATATATAAGTATAAAATACAGTGGCAAGAAAAAGTATGTGAACCATTTGGAATTACCTGTATTTCTGCATGAATTGGTCATCAAATTTGTCACAACAATAGACGAACATAGTGTTCTTAAACTAATAACACACAAATTATTGTATTTTTCTCGTCTGTATTGAATACATAATTTTAACATTCACAGTGTAGGTTGGAAAACGTATGTGAACCGCTAGGCTAATGACTTCTCCAAAAGCTAATTGGAGTTAGGAGTCAGCTAACCTGGAGTCCAATCAATGAGACGAGATTGGAGATGTTGTTAGAGCCAACTTGCCCTTTAAAAAACACACAAAATTTGAGTTTGCTATTCATAAGAAGCATTGACTGATGTGAACCATGCCTCGAACAAAAGAGATCTCAGAAGACCTAAGATTAAGAATTGTTGACTTGCATAAATCTGGAAAGGGTTACAGAAGTATCTCTAAAAGCCTTGATGTTCGTCAGTCCATGAAAAGACAAATTGTCTCTAAATGGAGAAAGTTCAGCACTGTTGCTAGTCTCCCTAAAAGCCGTCCTGCAAAGATGACTACAAGAGCACAGTGCAGAATGCTCAATGAGGTTAAGAATAATTCTAGAGTGTCAGCTAAAGACATCCAGAAATCTCTGGAACATGCTAACATCTCTGTTGACGATACATAAAACACTAAACAAGAATGGTGTTCATGGGATGACACCACAAAAGAAGCCACTGCTGTCCAAAAAAAACATTGCTGCACATCTGAAGTTTGCAAAATTGCACCTGGATGTTTCACAGAGCTACTGGCAAAATATTCTGTGGACAGATGAAACTACAGTTGAGTTGTTTGGAAGGAACATAAAACACTATGTGTGGAGATAAAAAGGCATAGCACACCAACATCAAAACCTCATCCCAACTGTAAAGTATGGTGGAGGGAGCATCATGGTTTGTGGCTGCTTTGCTGCCTCAGGGCCTGGACAGCTTGCTATCATCGACAGAAAAATGTATTCCCAAGTTATCAAGACGTTTTGCAGGAGAATGTAAGGCTCTCTGTCCGCCAATTGAAGCTCAACAAAAAATGTTGTGATGCAACTGGACAATGACCCAAAACACAGAAGTAAATCAACAACATAATGGCTTCAACAGAAGAAAATACGCTTTCTGGAGTGGCCCAGTCAGAGTCCTGACCTCAACCCGATTGAGATGTTGTGGCATGACCTCAAGAGAGCAGTTTACACCAGACATCCCAATAATATTATTAAAGAGAAATGGTCCAAAATTCCTCCTGACCGTTGTGCAGGTCTGATCTGCAACTACAGAACATTTTTGGTTGAGGTTATTGCTGCCAAAGGAGGGTCAACCAGTTATTAAATCCAAGGGTTCACATACTTTTTCCACCCTGCACTGTGAAAGTTTACACAGTGTGTTCAATAAAGACATGAAAACATTTAATTGTTTGTGTGTTATTAGTTTAAGCAGACTGTGTTTGTCTATCGTTGTGACCTAGATGAAGATCAGATACAATTATATGACCAATTTATGCAGAAATCCAGGTTTTTCCACAGGGTTCACATACTTTTTCTTGCCACTGTATATGGATGAGCAGTGACAGAGCGGCTAAGATGCTGTAAGGTTCTGCTTTTATTTTCTTAGTCAAACTTGTGTTCTTTTTCTTTGTGTTCTTGAACGTAGCACTGTTTCTTTGTGTTTTGGAACATAGCCCTGTCTTTCATTTTTGTTCATTGATTTCACCTGTGTTCGTTTCTGACCTGGTTTCAACAGCTCACTATTTAGTTCAGTTCTTTCTGTTTGTATGGTTGTGAGGTATTGTTTGTTTTTGACTGCCTACCTATGTTTGACCATTGCCTGCGACCACAATTCCTGCCAGGTGCGAAGGCTTAATAAACATCTGCCATGCTGTGCGTGTGAATCTACACATTTTTCTCCCTGAGTATTCTTCACAGAATACCTCACCTAAAAACGAAATGGATTCAGCAAAGCTACAGCGGTGCCTAACCCAGCAAGAGGAGCGTATGGAGGAAATGTGCCATCTTCTCCGCCAGCTTATCCCTACTCCTCCGATGCCAGGTATTGTAACCCATGTCCCTCCTTCGTTCATACCCATGCCTAGAAAATATGACGGTTCGCCTGGGAAATGTCTGGGATTTCTGATGCAATGCAGCAAATACATTGAGCACAACCCCACTAACTTTGCCACCGACAAGAGCAGGGTGGGTTTTGTTGTGTCTCGACTCACAGGCAAAGCCCTGGATTTGGCCACTGCCATATGGACTGCCAACAGCACATAACTTGGATCCGAGACCCATTTCCACACCCTCTTCAAAGAGGTATTCGATCACTATCTCACGGTCAACAACCGTTTCCCTCTTCCTCTGATCCCAGCGACCCTTGAACAAGTGGACCGCGCCAACATCTATACTAAACTCGACCTGCGAAGTGCATATAACCTTGTCTGTATACGTGAAGGCGACAAATGGAAGATGGCTTATATCACCGCTCGAGGGCACTACGAATACTTGGTCATGCCCTATGGCCTTACGAACGCTCCCGCCATCTTCCAATCCTTTATGAACAAGGTTTTCCTGGATATGATCAACCGCTTTCTCATCGTCTACATTGATGACATCCTGATTTACTCCTACTCCATGAAGGAACACATACAGCATGTGCAAAAGGTTCTTCAACGGCTCCTTGACCATAACCTTTATGTGAAGACTGAAAAGAGTGCCTTCCATGTAACCTCTGTAAACTTCCTTAGCTTCGTACTGACACCAAGGGGGGTCAGCATGGATGAGAACAAAGTCAGCGCCGGCAGTAACTGGCCTAAACCCACCACCATTAAGGAACTCCAACGTTTCATTGGGTTCTCCAACTTCTATAGCTGGTTCATTCGGAACTTCAGTTCTACGACCGCTCTCCCCTCCCTGCCCTTACCAGCCAAAAGACCCGGACCCTTCAATGGACTGATATCGCCTTGACTGCCTTCAACAACTTGAAACGCCTCTTCCCCTCAGCTCCCGTCCTTCGCCAACCTGATCCGATCCTTCCTTTCACTCTGGAGGTGGATGCCTCCGAAGTAGGAGTAGGAGCCATACTCTCTCAGTGGGTGGAAACACCTCCCAAATCATATCCCTGTGCCTTCTTCTTCAGGAAGTTATTCCCGCTGAGAGGAATTACGATGTGGAGAACAGAACTCCTCGCCATCAAGCTGGCCCTCGAGGAGTGGCACCACTGGTTGGAGGAAGCAGGACATCTCTTTCTTGTCCTAACAGATCGTAATCTGAAATATATCAGAGGGGCCAAGAGGTTAAAACCTCACAAGCTCCAGCAGCAGAGGTGACTGTTTTGGAGAGCCCGGCGTGCCCAAAGTAAAATGCCTCCCATTTAGGCCCAGAAAATGGGATATGCATATATTTAGTACCATTGGATAGGAAACACTCTGAATTTTCCAAAACTGTTAACCATTTGTCTGTGGGTCAATCAGAACGCATATAGCAGGCAAAACCCTGAGGAATCTCTGTCCTGGAAAAAGTCATTTTGACACATTGCTCATTTTGGAACCCCTCCCTATCGAAAATGACCATATATAGGCATATGAACGCAGTGCACGTCGCTTCCTCATGATGTCATCAACCACGAGTCGGTGTTTTACTCCATCTTGGAGGAATTTCGACCATTGATAAACAGCATGGCAAAGGGACACCACGTTCTGAAAACTCTTCAGATTGCGCGCGCACGAGAAGGCGCGCAGTGCCTTATTTATCGTCTTTAGCGTTCAGTTTATATTCCGGCTGATTTATAATAGTAAATATACGTAAAAGTGTTCTTAAGGATACATTTAAAACTATGTTTGATTGTTTTTGGACAAGTTTATAGGTATAATTTGAACGAGTTGGCGCCGCGTTTCAATAGAGGAGTGGAGGCTGTCGTTTCTGATTATAACGCCAAAACCAAATGGAGGATTTATGGATAAAAGACGTTACTTTTTCTAACAAAAGAACCATGGATTGTCTTCGTTGGACACTTAGGATGACCTCAGCAGAAGTTCTTCAACAGGTAATTGATTTGTTTTCGCTGTGAAATGTGTTATGTGTGTGCCATGATGGCTAATCGATACATGGCTATTGGAAAATATGTGAGGTGCTAGCCTCAAACAAATGAATGTGCTGCTTTCGCCGTAAAGCCTTTTTGAAATCTGACAACGCTGTGATATTGCCAAGAAACAGAGCTTTTGATGAGTATGGAACACTTGTATATTGCTGGATGTTTAATAATTCAACTATCGGATTTTGAATTTGGCGCTTTAGATTTTAGCTGGTAGTGTCGGGATGAGCCCGCTAGCGACCCACTGGTAATTGAGAATGCTTAAGAGGTTTTAAACTCCAGAAAAGCCCGCTGGGCTCTTCTTCACATGCTTCCATTTTCATGTTACTTACATCCCTGGAAAGAAAAATGTAAAAGCTGATGCTCTCTCCCGCCAGTTTGACCTTCCAACCAGTAACTCATACCCTACACCCATTCTTCCTTCCTCTTGCATTATGGGACCGGTACAGTGGGAGGTTCACTCTGCCATACAAGAAGCCCTAACCTCAGACCCGGCTCCTCCTGAGACACCAGCTGGGAAGAGTTACGTACCAGCAGCTGTTAGACCCCAACTGATGCAATGGTGTCACACGTCCTTGGGGTCAGGACAACGGGCATTACACGAACCACCACCCGGAAGTTCTGGTGGTCCTCACTGGCGTCCGACATAAGGGATTACGTACTCTCCTGTCCAGTCTGCGCCCAAACAAAAAGCCTTCATCTCCCTTCCGGGAAGCTTCAACCTTTGCCAATCCCTCACAGACCCTGGTCCCACATAGCTATTGACTTCATCACAGACCTTCCTGAATCCTCTGGGAACACCACCATCCTTGTCATATTAGACGGTTTAAAAGAAAATGTGTTGTCTGGTTCCTCATCTACCTAACAACATGGAATAGGCGGACTGTATGTTTCAGCAGGTGTTCCGTCTGTATGGGATTCCCGGAGGACATCGTCTCTGACCGCGGGCCTCAGTTTGTCTCCTGGGTGTGGCGAGCCTTCTGTGACCGACTGGGGGTCGCCCTCAGCCTCTCATCCGGGTACAGCCAGCCTAACGGGCAGACGGAACACCTGAACCAAGAAATAGGGAAGTACCTCCGCCAACAATTCTGCCTCTCCACACAACTGGAGTCGGATTATGGTCGTTGGATCATTAGGAACCTCCCTTGGGGAATCTACACGTTATGAATCTACACGTTATTCTCCCTGCATATTCATTACAGATGCAATAGATAGTGAAGGATACATTATTAAAGTGTCCAGTGTTCCATTTATTAAAGTTGCCAATGATATCAAGTCTGTGCTAGTGGTGGCTGTTTAACAATCTGATGGCCTTGAGAGAGATTGAGAAACAGCGTCTCTCTCTGTACCAGCTTTGATGCACCTGTACTGATCTCGCCTTCTGGATGGAAGCGGTGTGAACAGGTAGTGGCTCGGGTGGTTATTGTCCTTGATGATATTCTTTGCCTTCCTGTGACATTGGGTGTTGTAGGTGTCCTGGAGGGCAGGTAGTTTGCCCTGGTGATACGTTGTGCAGACCGCACCACCCTCTGGAGAGCCTTGCGGTTATGGGCGGTGCAGTTGCCGTACCAGGCGGTGATACAACCCGGCAGGATGCTCTCAATTGTGCATCTGTAAAAGTTTGTGGGGGTTTTAGGTGACAAGCCACATTTTTTTGAGCCACCTGAGGTTGAAGAGGTGCTGTTGCCCTTCTTCACCACGCTGTCTGCGTGTGTGGACGACTTCAGTTTGTCGGCGATATGTACACAGAGTAACTTAACTTTCCACCTTCTCTACTGCTGTCCTGTCGATGTGGATAGGGGGGGTGCTCCCTTTTCTGTTTCCTGAAGTCCACGATCATCTAGTTTGTTTTTCTGACATTGAGTGAGAGGTTATTTTCCTGACACCACACCCCAAGGGGTAAACACACCAGCCAGCTGGTCTGCGCATGCTCTGAGGACGAGACTAGAGAAGCCGTCTGGGCCGGCAGCCCTGCGAGGGTTAACACGTTTAAATGTTTTACTCACGTTGGCCACGGAGGAGGAGAGCCCACAGTCTTTGGTAGTGGGTAGCGTCGGTGGCACTGTATTGTCCTCAAAGCATGCAAAGAAGTTGCTTAATTTGTCTGGAAGCAAGACGTCGATGTCCGAGACGATGCTTGTTTTCTTTTTGTAATCCGTGATTGTCTGTAGACCCTGCCACATACATCTTGTGTTTTGGCCTTTGAATTGCGACTCCACTTTGTCTCTATACTGACACTTTGCTTGTTTGATTGCCTTACGGAGGGAATAACTACACTGTTTGTATTCAGGCATATTTCCAGTCGCCTTGCCATGATTAAATGCAGTGGTACGTGCTTTCAGTTTTGCTCGAATGCTGCCATCAATCCATGGTTTCTGGTTAGGGAAGGTTTTAATAGTCTCAGTGGATACAACATCTCCCATACACTTCCTTATAAACTCGCTCACCGAGTCAGCGTATATGTTATTATCTGAGGCTACCCGGAACATATCCCAGTCCACGTGATCGACGCAATCTTGAAGTGTGGAATCCGATTGGTCAGACCAGCGTTGGATAGACTTAAGCACGGGGTCTTCCTGTTTTAGTTTTTGCCTATAGGTGGGGAGCAACAGGATGGAGTCATGGTCAGATTTGCCAAAAGGAGAGTGTGGGAGGGCCTTGTATGCATCGCGGAAGTTAGAGTAGCAATGGTGGAGCATGCTACTCGCTCATGTCTAGCAATTGATATGCTGATAGAATTTAGGGAGCCTTTTTCTCAAATTAGCTTTGTTAAAATCCCCAGCTACAATAAATGCAGCCTCAGGATATATGGTTTCCAGTTTGAATAAAGTCCAGTGAAGTTCCTTGATGGCTGTCTTGGTATCTGCTTGCGGGGGGATATACACTGCTGCAGTAGTGGATATAGGTATAGGCGACACAAAAAAATTGGAATGTTGACATTTGCGTGATCGGTTTTCTATCGCTCATTTGCACGTCACATCAATGATATCATGTCACCGTGTGGGACTGTGGGTCAATTAACCTTGTCGGAGAGGGCGCCCTGATTCTAGTTTGTGAGCTAGGCAGGCTACTGCCTTGGAATGCTTCCCACTCAGAAGTACAAGATTGGGAAGGGGCCGGGGATAGGTTGACCTCAGGTCTCCCCACTGGATGCCCAAGGTAGGGGGAGCGGGGGAATCAATCAAATAACGCACCTCTAACTTTGTACAGTAATAATGCGATTTAGTAAAGTCAGTCACACTACGACATGCTACCAAATTAACCACAATTCATTCATAACACTGTGAAAATATAGTTTCACAGACATATTGTTGTATTTTTTTCTGGTTTGTGCGAAATCGTAAAAAATTATTTAAAACCAGTCTGCACACCGCCAAGGTGAATTGGTTTAGTCTTGACTTGTGCTGGTAAGTTGAGTCTCTCTGATATCCAATAGTTCTTCCCGGCTAACAATGTAAGAAGTGATACATAAAAAAAAATTAATACTGCACAGTTTCCTAAGGACTAGAAGTGAAGTTGCCATCTCTATCGGCGCCATCTTTCTACATCAGATGACCTGGCCTGCACAGTCACCCAACCTCAACCCAATTGAGATGGTTTGGAATTAATTGGACCGCAGGGTGAAGGAAAAGCAGCCAACAAGAGCTCATCATTGTGGGAACTCCTTCAAGACTGTTGGAAAAGCATTCCAGGAGAAGCTGGGTGAGAGAATGCCAAGAGTGTGCAAAGCTGTCATCAAGGCAAAGTGTGGCTACATTAAAGAATCTCAAATATATTTTGATTTGTTTATATTTATATATACAATTTATAGGCATGGTGGCTTTATCGGCATGGGAAACATATGTTTACATTACCAAAACAAGTGGAAAAAACATTGCGCTATTTCGCCTAACAGATATCAAATCAAATTGTAATGGTCGTAGTCACAACTTCCGCCGAAGTTGGTCCCTCTCCTTGTTCGGGCGGCGTTCGGCGCTCGACGTCACCGGTGTTCTAGCCGCCACCGACCCATCTTTCATTTCCTGTTGGTTTTGTCTTCATTGTTTACACACCTGGTTTCCATTCCCATAATTACATGTTCCTTATTTAACCCTCTGTTTCCCCCATGTTTTTGTGTGTGATTATTCGTTGTAATCTTGGTCCGTTGTTTCGTGTGATTGTTTATCACAGCGTGTATTGTTATCCTATTTTTGAGTTAAGTTTATGAATACTCATCTTTGTTGTCCTGCGCCTGACTCCGCTGTACCTGCATCACCGAGACCCATTACAGTCGTACACATATTTTGGAGATGTTATCGCAGGTGCAGCGAAATGCTTGTAAACTCCCATATTTATCAATGTTTGATTTGTTTTCAAATTCTTTGTGGGTCTGTAATCTGTAGGAAATATGTGTCTCACACACCCACTCATTTTCTTTACTATCCTTGTAGTGACCAAACAATTGATTCCCATTCAATATCCTACTTTCCCTAACCATAACCCTTGAACTAGCCCTAAACTTAACCACAGACCCGTAACCCTAAAACTTAATCCCTAACCCCTAACCCTAATTGTAACCCTAACACTAATTGTAACCCTCACCCTTAACCTTACCCCTTAGGCTAAAATATACTTTTTCCTTGTGGGGACTGGTGAAATATTCCCACTTGTCTAGGTTTTACTATCCTTCTGAGGAATACTGGTCCCCACAAGGATAGTAAAATCAAAACCACATACACAAATACCAATTGCAGGGACGTGTGACCAAAATACACACAGCATGTATTAGCCAGGTGCAGATGAGCATGAAAATGTATGAAGCAATATGTGATCATGATGTGGAAAACATTTCAATAGAATGCATTTCGGTTCACCTTGGAAAGGACATGACATGCTATTCAAACTAAGATTTTCTGTCTATTTCCTGTTTATAGGATTATGTGCTCCATTTCAGACCCAGATGTGCAAAGCTTATAAAATGTTGATATGATAGAGGGCTGTTACTCAAAGCTTAATGTATCAAATGCCTGTGGGGACAAACTCCCTTTTTATCTGTTAAATTGTGATTCAGCAGCAGATCTGACGTGGGGATAAAATCAAATAAAAATCTAATCACATTTTATTGGTCACATACACATATTTAGCAGTTGTTATTGCGGGTATAGCGAAATGCTTATGTTCCTGTTTTGGTTTTATCCTTGAAGAAGCGAACAGTGATGTAACATTTTGGTTTTGTTGTGGTAACATGAAGGAAATTAAGTTCCCATTCTATCCATTCATTCATGTGGGTATCAATAAAACTTGAATTTGAACTAAGATCCTGCATTCCCACTCATTGAAATGTACCAATATAACTGTAGACTTGTATGCATGTTCTATGATTAGGGGAGGTGTTTGTGTACTGTCGTCCCACTGATCAGAGCAGCAAAGCTCAACTAGATAGCGTGGTTGAATTTGAGGTAGTTACTTGCCTGAGACCTGAAAACGTGTGTCAGCTCTCAGAGGTAATGTCTAGGCTTTATCTCAGTGGTCTAAACACTGTCTTGCCACGGTGCAGAAGGCCAGGATTTGTCTGTCACACCTTGACATATGATTGGTTTCTACATGATTTTCATTGGCTAATGCAGCTTGGTTAATTTGTGCCTTTTATGATGGTACATAATAGGATTTCTGAAATAATAAATAATGTCGTAGAAGAAATAACTGCAATGTCAACTATTGGGGATAGAATAGAACTTTAATTTGTCAAATCTCATCCAATGATTCCCCCACTTTCATTTTGGCCTCCCACTGGTTGATACAATAAACTGTCTAGGAATCTGAAATGCATGACTGAACAAGAACATCCTGTTTTAAAAGCAGCATGGATTGGAAAAGGGATTTAGCAAAAAAGTGTCCCAAAATGATCTGAATTCACACTTGAAAAATTAGCAACTGTATCATACAAAGGGCGGCAAAACGGTTTGGCAAACCATATGTTATGACCTTTTTATATCAACCTTCATGTAGTGAATTTGCGTATAAATTATTTGTGTAGCATCTATACCGTGCTTACAATATATACACTGAACAAAAATATAAACTTAACATGTAAAGTGTTAGTCCTCATTTTTCATGAGCTGCAATAAAAGATCCCAGAAATGTTCCATAGGCACAAAAAGCTTATTTCTATAAAATGTTTTTAAATCTCTGTTAGTGAGCATTTCTCGTTTGCCAAGATAATCCATCCACCTGTCAGGTGTGGTATATCAAGAAGCTTATTAAACAGCATGATCATTACACAGGTGCACCTTGTGCTGCGGGCAAGAAAATGCCAATCTAAAATGTGCAGTTTTGTTACACAACACAATGCCACAGATGTCTCAAGTTTTGAGGGAGCGTGCAATTGGCATGCTAACTGCAGGAATGTTCACCAGAGCTGTTGCCAGAGAATGTTATGTTCCTTTCTCTACCATAAGCCGCCTCCAACGTCATTTTAGAGAATTTGGCAGTATGTCCAGCTGGCCTCACAACCGCAAACCACGTGTATGGGGTTGTGTGGGTGAGCGGTTTGCTGACGTCAATGTTGTGAACAGAGTGCCCCATACTGGCGGTGATGTTAATGTAAAGGCGGGCATAAGCTACGGACAACGAACACAATTGCATTTTATTGATGGCATTTTGAATGAACAGAGATACCGTGACGTGATCCTAAGGCCCATTGTCCTGCCGTACATCCGCCGCCATCAACTCGTGTTTCAGCATGATAACGCACGGCCCCATGTCACAAGGATCTGTACACAATTCCTGGAAACTGAAAATGTCCCAGTTCTTCTATGGCCTGCATACTCACCAGACATGTCACCCATTGAGCATGTTTGGGATGTTCTGTATCGACATGTCGACAGCATGTTCCAGTTCCTGCTAATATCCAGCAACTTCGCACAGCCATTGAAGAGGAGTGGGACAACATTCCACAGGCCACAATCAGCAGCCTAATCAACACATCAACTAGGAGATGTGTCGCGCTGCATGAGGCAAATGCAGTGCGATGACTGGTTTTCTGATCCACGCCCTTACATTTATTGTAAGGTATCTGTGATACAGATACATATCTGTATTCCCTGTCATATGAAATCCATAGATTAGGGCCTAATTAATTTATTTCAATTGACTGATTTTCTTATATGAACTGTAACTCAGTAAAATCTTAGAAATTGTTGCATGTTGCATTTATATTTTTGTTCAGTATAGATACCCACCTTGAGAGTTATTTGCCGACCAGTGCCTCTGCTTGTTCCGCAACAAATGAGCGCATACAATTTCCAATGTTATGCGCTAAGATGGAACATTACTGTTAAAATAACTGTACTTACTGTTATTAGCTGTATACGGGACAGAGAGCTCTGTAGGGCTATGTTATAATGTGCTTTTTATTGATGATTTGTTGCTAAGTTTTATCTTGTTTAGGGAGCTTGTTATACGTGTCTATGGGGGTTACTAAACTTAATTTCAAACTACACTAAAGCTATATCTATAACTTATGTTGTTTTGAAGGCAAATGTGAGTGAGATTTGTCTGTTGAATTTAATAAAAAGACTGTTGTACATAAATTGTCACGCCTGCTCCCCCTCCCTTGCGCTTGAAGGCGCCAGGCTCCCCAGCATTACGCACTACTGCCCCTATCAGTCCGCACACCTGCCTTTCCCTGTTATGCGCATCAGCGTATTATTGGACACACCTGGACTCAATCACCTGTTTATTACCTCCCCTATATTTGTCAGTTCCCCATCTCTGTTCCCCGCTGCTGCATTGATTGTCATATGTCCTTATGTTACCCGATGCCGACGCTGTTCCTGTCCTGTTCTATGTCCGGTCAGGAAGTAAACTGAAATTCCAATTCCAATGTTTTTTAATGTTTTGTTTTATTGTATTTCCACAGCACCCCACAAACAACAGACAACAAAACAGACACTATATAACACATGTCCCAAGGTGATAAACATGGTTTCCAAATTTAGTCAAAAACGTAGAACCAACGAGATGTAGCTAGATAGTTAATTCATCCAGTTTGTTATTGAGGGTGATTATGAGGCTTTTCAATTGACTGATATAAACTCAGCAAAAAATAAAAGGTCCTTTTTCATCTGCATGAACGTGCCTTAGGTATGCTGCAAGGAGGCATGAGGACTGCAGATGTGGCCAGGGCAATAAATTACAATGTTTGTACTGTGAGATGCCTAAGACAGCGCTACAGGGAGACAGGACGGACAGCCGATCATCCTCGCAATGGCAGACCACGTGTAACAACACCTGCACAGGATCGGTTCATCCGAACATCACACCTGTGGGACAAGTACAGGATTACACCAGGAACGCACAATACCTTCATCAGTGCTCAGACTGTCCGCAATAGGCTGAGAGAGAGGCAGGACTGAGGGCTTGTAGGCCTGTTGTAAGGCAGTTCCTCACCAGACATCACCGGCAACAACGTCACCTATGGGCACAAACTCACTGTCGCTGGACCAGACAGGACTGGCAAAAAGTGCTCTTCACTAACATTTTGTCTTTCCAGGGGTGATGTTCGGATTCGCGTTTATCGTCGAAGGAATTAACGTTACAGGCCTGTACTCTGGAGTGGGATCGATTCGGAGGTGGAGGGTCCGTCATGGTCTGGGGCAGTGTGTCACAGCATCATCGGACTGAGTTTGTTGTCATTGCAGGCAATCTCAATGCTGTGCATTACAGGGAAGACATCATCCTCCCTCATGTGGTACCCTTCCTGCAGGCTCACCCTGACATGACCCTCCAGCATGACAATGCCACCAGTCATACTACTCGTTCTGTGCGTGATTTCCTGCAAGACAGGAATGTCAGTGTTCCGCCATGGCCAGCGAAGAGCCCGGATCTCAATCCCATTGAGCACGTCTGGGACCTGTTGGATCGGAGGGTGAGAGCAATGGCCGTCCCCCCCAGAAATGTCAGTGAACTTGCAGGTGACTTGGTGGAAGAGTGGGGTAGCATCTCACAGCAAGAACTGGCAAATCTGGTACAGTCCATGAGGAGCAGATGCACTGCAGTACTTAATGCAGCTGGTGGCCACACCAGATACTGACTGTTACTTTTGATTTTGACTCCCCCTTTGTTCAGGGACACATTATTCAATTTCTGTTAGTCACATGTCTGTGGAACTTGTTCAGTTTATGTCTCAGTTGTTGAATCTTGTTATGTTCATACAAATATTTTCATACAAATATTTTGCTGAAAATAAACGCAGTTGACAGTGAGGACGTTTCTTTTTTTGCTGAGTTTATATGTATTTGAAGCAATTAGACCTAGATTACAAAACGTTCTCTGATATTGATCAACAATGTTTACATTCCCCAACGTACATAATCGTGGAGGTGGATGCATATAAATTCCTAGACACAATGAAATTATAGCACATACATTATCCAAAATGGTGTCCATTTATTACAGGACCACAGCAGGTGTAATTGGGTTCCTTTGTGCTTTTTGCATCTCCAACAGAGATATAACATTTCTGGGTGCATTGCATGCATTCTGGCATGAATGTCTGAAGTCCTATGAATCTGATGGCTATTACATTTATGGCTTCGATACTCCTCCATGCACAAGGATAGTCTGCTGTCCATTGTTTAAGTGAACGCAGTTGTGCAGCCCAGTAATACATCTTTATATGAGGTAGTCCAAGACCTCCAGCTTTATAGGCTGAGTGTAAAACAGTCAAATTTGACTCTTGAGGTCTTTCCATTCCAAATAATGTTGGAGAGCAGGACATTTATTTTGTAAAAAAAAAGTTGTATGGAATTGAACCTGGCAGGGCCTGGAATAAATACATAAACCTTGCTAATATATTTGTTTTGATTAAGTTGACACTACCTAACATAGACATAGGGAGAGATCACCATCTCTGAACATCGGATTCAATGTTATCTATTAAAGGAAAGTTATTGATTTTATATGCCTCCTCCAGATCGCATGTTATCAGTAAACCTACTGTAGGTATTTCATGTCTTTATCCATTTCCACTTAAATTTACTTTCTCAGCTTGAGAAGTCATAATTAGAAATTGGCATTATTTCAATTTTCTTCCAATTCACTTTGAATCCTGATACAGCACCACGTGTCCAATAGTAGTAAAATAAATAATGTTCTGGTTCAGATAAATACAGAAAACTGTCAACTGCATAAAATGTTGATCTCCACCATTCTCTATGCCCCGGATTGAACCGTGAATTCTAACTATTGATGCTAGGGGTTCTGTGGCTGAAGAAAATAAATAACTAGACAAAGGTCATCCCTGTTTTGTCCCTCTTGATAACTTAAATTATTCAGAGATCTGTCCATTTGTTCGTAAAGATGCTTGGTGCATCTTTGTACAAAAGCTCAATCCAGGAAAAAAAATACCGGACCAAAATTAAACTTTTTAAAACAGCCACCAAATATGCCATTCCACCCTATCGAATACTTTTTCAGCATCTGTTGATACTGTCACTATGGGAGCATTTAAGTTCTTGGTGTGATGAATTATATTGAGAAAAAACAAAAACAGTAGAGATTATCTTAGACATCCTGTTCCGTATAAACCCTGTTTGATCTGAGTGAATCAAGTTTTGTATTACTGTTTCTAAATCAAATCAATCAAATCAAATTTTTATTTGTCACATACACATGGTTAGCAGATGTTAATGCATCCTGTTTACGTATAAACCCTGTTTGATCTGAGTGAATCAAGTTTTGTATTACTGTTTCTATGAGAAAAGCCAATAGCTTGGTTATGATTTTGTAATCCACATTCAAGAGTGATACTGGGCAAAAGGATCCACATGACAATGGATCCTTATCTTTCTTTTTAAGTAGGGTGATTGTTGCCAAACATAATGACCGGGGAAGTACATTTTTCTCTAGAGCTGCTGTGAGCAGCAGATGTCCCGTTTTGTAGATCATTGATGGCCTTCAACAATTCAGGTAATGTTTATATCCATAAGGTAATGTTTATATCCATAATTATTTTATTTGGTTCACTTATACATTTGTAAAATGGTCTGAAAAGGAAATTGGCTGTATCTTCCTTTGAACGGATTCATACAGTTTGTGCTACATTTTTTTAAGACAAAGTTGATTTCAGAAGGATCCATTGTTATGCTACCATTTGGGGTTTGAATGCTATAGATGGTACGTTCCTCTTTCTTAATTTTCCAATCTTTCTTAATTTGCCAATTTTCCCTGCACTTTCACCTTTCTCAACATATTGTTGCTTTCATGGCAGAAATCTCTGCCGATCAGGTGTTTATTGTGTTATATTCAAGCTTCAACTGTTGAAGGGTGTTAGCGTTTCTATTTAAACTGTTTTCTTTCTAAGTCGTGGATTTTCTATTGTAGTATTTTATGGGTCTTACTTGTCTTATGTAAAGAGTATTCGATGCTTTTCAATGAGGACATTTTGGAATTGGAATTTGGTTTACTTTCTGAATTGACTGGAATTAAAAGGGATTGACCCCAGCCCTGCTGTCAATATTACTGGCCTGTTTGATAATCAACAATGTCATATCTCCCTCTGACATTCATTGAGTTGACATTCAGCTTTAAACAAGGACGTGCCATTTCAAGTGATACACCACATTGCAAATTGATTATGAAATTCGGACTCACTGAGAACACAGGCGTAAATTGATCTGTCCACATGGTGTTATGTTAGCCTTCCAGTGTCAGGAAGGCCGTGGCAGTGGAAGTAGCAGTGAGGAGTCAGGCATCATGATGTTCGTGAAGTGTAATGCCTTGAGCGAGGGCTTTTATTAGTGGAGAAGCTAATGGCGCCAAACTTACGTATACACTATGTAACACATATTTACAACAAAAATAACAAACAGGAAAACGTTCTCAGATAAATGGATAAACAATAAAGCCTCAATCACACCTGCTAGAGCATCCAGTGTGACAACCTTACCCCCTGTCTCTCTGGCAGAGGAATGACAGGTTTTAAATAGGATACCTGGGATACCCTCAACATGGACTATACCATTTTAAACCAATCATCAATGAATAGTCTTTCGTAGGCATGAAATCACTATTCACACATTCAGGTAATGCAATCTCAATGACCAAATACTGTATATAGCCTGCATTTCAATAGTAGTGTTTAACTATACATAGAACATGTAATAGACCGGCGTACCCTACTCTCCCCCTTGGGATTTACATTAGGCCTACCCAAAACATTACTTTAGGCCTACCCAAAAACACAGGATAATTGGTGTTCCTGAACACTGCTCTGGTTGACACAGCAGAAACAACAAACATTTCACCTAGTCAATCATGAGGATTGAAAGGTAATTTCTAAATATAGAAATAGCAAACTCAATACCCAAACCTTTGACAATAGGCATGATATGATAAAGCTAAACCGTTTTGCAGGTGAAACCAATGACTGTCTAGTCTGGCTGACTGCAAACTCGAACTCTTCCTGACTTCAGAGTCTGAAAAGGCAACTTGATGTTATAGGTTTGAAGTGTTGATAATAAAGGGGTCTGTGCTTTTTTACTGATTGGTTCCTCTCTGTCTCACTCAAACAGCCCCATGGACAGCCACACAGCCCCCTTCCAATACAACTGTTGGCCTAACAATTACAACTAGGTTCACTATCTTGATACTAATGTTGAAAATCAAGAAATCAAACAACCCTTTGTAAATAATGCAAAACAACTGAACATTCACACATTTTAACACAATAAGCAGAGGACAACTAAGCTTCTAGTTGCTTCAGCACTTTAAGCATTCAGCACTATTAAAGTGTCAACACTCCACGATGAAATAAAATCCTCTGCTTGCTTGCTTGCAAGCATGAGTGAATGGGAATGTCTCCTACTTTATTTGATTTGCTTCATGTCCCCATAAGCTTTAATTTTCCTAAACAGCTTTATATTTGGCATAGTTTCTCAGCGGCATGTTGAGTTTGTGCATTGAGCTTTTATGGTTCCATGTATCACTTTAAGATGTTCAATTATTATTACTACAGTATGTCTCAGGTGCTTAACTGTCTGTGTTGGGTAAACCCCACTGTTGGCAGCTGTATTTGTCAGTAACACACACAATTATACATTGTCCAGTAACTCAATGGCCGTGTTTACAAGTAATAAGAAATTGAAATGTGCCTTTGTCTATTCAATAATGACTCAATAATGGTATCCTCCACCAATGTATCTCACTATTGTAAATCTAGTCACTGAAGCTAGAATCATAGAATCACCATAGCACATAAGGCTGCAAGTGTGGTGGAGGCGGCCTGAGTTAGTTACATGATGCAGGCCGCATGCCTCTCTGTCCCTCTCAATCGCTCCTGCAATTGGCACCCTATTCCCTATTTACTGCACCACTTTTGACCAGTGCCCATACGTCTCTGTTCAAAAGTAGTGTACTATAGAATGTAGGGTGCCATTTGGGACGCAGGCTTATGTGCTATGGTGTTACATGCAACCTATACTATTAAACTGTCTTGGTCTAATTTGTGTCTCTGAAATGTGTGATAATGCAAGATCTCAGAATGTGGTTATTTCCATAAATGGTATGAAATTCACATAATTGTGCTTGGAATATGTTGTTGTGGAGGCAGTTTTCATGTACTGTTTAATGCAGTCAAGATGGCAACAGTATATTATATACAGCATATAGCAATACAGAACCTAGCTAGCTACCAAGGTTCTCAAGCATTGGTACAGTAATGACATGCAGCTTTGGTCAGCGCACTTCCTGCAGAAATCCATTTGCATCGGGGGTGCATTGCAAGCAGTGCTGGCTAGAGATAACACTTCATCTTTTCAAATGCAAGCCCTGTTGAAAAATGAACCACTGCCTGCCTGCAGTGCACTAGATCAAGGTGTCCCAGTATACTTAAAAGGAATATGCTTCACTATCAAGGTCTACACAGCACAATATTCAAACATTTGTATGTGATATAGAGCGCTATTGGTGATTGATTTTGAAACAATACTTTAATTTACATGTATTTAGTCCTAAACATTCAGTATAACATTTAAGATATGCAGACCTGTCATTTCACATAGATGCATTAATTTAATAATTAATACATTAATTCATTCATAATCTGTATCAGTACATTTTCCAGCTTGAAAACATTCTCAATCAAACATCTTATAACTGTTTATTAGCCCACAGCTTTATAAGGTGAAAACGAATCATTTTAACCAGGCCTATACCTTATAGATGTTTATTTTTTTTTGGTGGGGGGGGTAGATCAGCTTTAATTTTGCAGATCAATTGTAGAGTTACCTCTGCTGCAGAGGATACGTTCATTAGAGTTACCAGCCTCATAAATTGCAGCCCATCTGCTTAGCGCTTAGTGGGACTATCATTTGTTTTTCAACGGGACAATGACCCGACACACCTCCAGGCTGTGTAAGGGCTAGTTGACCAAGAAGGAGTGTGTTGGAGTGCTGCATCAGAGGACCTGGCCTCCACAATCACCCGACCTCAACCCAATTGAAATGGTTTGGGACTGCAGAGTGAAGGAAAAGCAGCCAACAAGTGCTCAGCATTGTGGGAAATCCTTCAAGACTGTTGGAAAAGCATTCCAGGTGAAGCTGGTTGAGAGAAATCCAAGAGTGTGCAAAGCTATCATCAAGCCAAAGGGTGACTACTTTGAATAATCTCAAATATAAAATGAATTTAGATTTGTTTAACACTTTTTTGGCTACTACATGATTCCATAAGTATTACTTCATAGTTTTGATGTCTTCACTATTATTCTACAATGTAGAAAATAGTAAAAATAAAGAAAAAAAACTCTTTAATGAGTAGGTGTGTCCAAACTTTTGACTGGTACTAATACACACACACACACACACACACACACACACACACACACACACACACACACACACACACACACACAGTTGAAGTCGGATGTCCACTTAGGTCGGAGTCATTAAAACTCGTTTTTCAACCACTCCACAAATTTCTTGTTAACAAACTATAGTTTTTGCAAGTCGGTTAGGACATCTACTTTGTGCATGACACAAGTAATTTTTCCAACAATTGTTTACAGGCAGATTATTTCACTTATAATTCACTGTATCACAATTCCAGGGGGTCATAAGTTGACTGTGCCTATAAACACCTTGGAAAATTCCAGAAAATGATGTCATGGCTTTAGAAGCTACTGATAGGCTAAATGACATGATTTGAGTCAATTGGAGGTGTACCTGTGGATGTATTTCAAGGCCTAACTTCAAACTCAGTGCCTCTTTGCTTGACATCATGGGAAAATTAAAAGAAATCAGCCAAGACCTCAGAAAAAAAAAAATGGTAGACCTCCACAAGTCTGGTTCATCCTTGGGATCAATTTCCAAACCCCTGTAGGTACCACGTCCATCTGTATCAACAATAGTACGCAAGTATAAACACCCAATTGTTTTCTTGGTGACTATGGTCCCAGCTGCCTTGAGGTCATTGACAAGATCCTCCTGTGTAGTTCTGGGCTGATTCCTTACCGTTCTCATGATCATTGCAACTCCACGAGGTGAGATCTTGCATGGAGCCCCAGGCCGAGGGAGATTGACAGTTCTTTTGTGTTTCTTCCATTTGCAAATAATCGCACCAACTGTTGTCACCTTCTCACCAAGCTGCTTGGCGATGGTCTTGTAGCCCATTCCAGCCTTGTGTAGGTCTACAATCTTGTCCCTGACATCCTTGGAGAGCTCTTTGGTCTTGGCCATGGTGGAGAGTTTGGAATCTGATTGATTGATTGCTTCTGTGGACAGGTGTCTTTTATACAGGTAACAAACTGAGATTAGGAGCACTCCCTTTAAGAGTGTGCTCCTAATCTCAGCTCGTTACCTGTATAAAAGACACCTGGGAGCCAGAAATCTTTCTGATTGAGAGGGGGTCAAATACTTATTTCCCTCATTAAAATGCAATTCCATTTATAACATTTTTCACATGTTTTTCTGGATTTTTTTGTTGTTATTCTGTCTCTCACTGTTCAAATAAACCTACCATTAAAATTATAGACTGATAATTTCTTTGTCAGTGGGCAAACGTACAAAATCAGCAGGGGATCAAATACTTTTTTCCCTTACTGTATACAGAAATATACATACATCTACACATTTCTTTTTAAAATAAATGTTCCTTTATTATTTTCTACTAACCGTACCACGCCTCCCCTAATTGGAGTAAACTAATGAACAACAACACTTAGGCTTCTTCTTCCAGCTTATACATACTATATACATTTTACAGACACAATCTATTTTTACAATAGTTCAAATCAAATCAAATCAAATCAAAATCAAATTTTATTTGTCACATACACATGGTTAGCAGATGTTAATGCGAGTGTAGCGAAAATGCTTGTGCTTCTAGTTCCGACCATGCAGTAGTATCTAACAAGTAATCTAACAAATTCACAACAACTACCTTATACACACAAGAGTAAAGGAATGAATACGAGTATGTACATATAAATATATGGATGAGCGATGGCTGACCGGCATAGGCAAGATGCAGTAGATGGTATGGAGTACAGTATATACACATATATATGAGATGAGTAATGTAGGATATGTAAACATTATATAAATGGCATTGTTTAAAGTGGCTAGTGATACATTATTTCATCCAATTATAATTATTAAAGTGGCTAGAGATTTGGGTCGATGACTGACGGCATAAACCAAGATACAGTAGATGGTTTAGAGTACAGTGTATACATTTGATATGAGTATGTCGGATCGTAAACATTATATACAAAATTGTTTAAAGTGGCTAGTGATACATTTGTTACATCAATTCCTATGTATAAAGTGGCTAGAGATTTAAGTCAGTATGTTGGCAGCAGCCACTCAATGTTAGTGATGGCTGTTTAACAGTCTGATGGCCTTGAGGTAGAAGCTGTTTTTCAGTCTCTCGGTCCCAGCTTTGATGCACCTGTACTGACCTCGCCTTCTGGATGATAGCGGGGTGAACAGGCAGTGGCTCGGGTGGTTGTTGTCCTTGATGATCTTTTTGGCCTTTCTGTGACATCGGGTGGTGTAGGTGTCCTGGAGGGCAGGTAGTTTAACCCGGTGATCGTTGTGCAGTCCTCACTACCCTCTGGAGAGCCTTACGGTTGTGGGCGGAGCAGTTGCCGTACCAGGCGGTGATACAGCCCGACAGGATGCTCGATTGTGCATCTGTAAAAGTTTGTGAGTGATTTTGGTGACAAGCCAGAATTTCTTCAGCCTCCTGAGGTTGAAGAGGCGCTATGCGCCTTCTTTACCACGCTGTCTGTGTGGGTGGACCAATTCAGTTTGTCCGTGATGTAATGCGCCGAGGAACTTAAAGCGTTCCACCTTCTCACTACTGTCCCCTCGATGTGGATAGAAGTGCTCCTCTCCTGTTTCCTGAAGTCCACGATCATCTCCTTTGTTTTGTTGACATTGAGTGAGAGGTTATTTTCCTGACACCACACTCCGAGGCCCTCACCTCCTCTCTGTAGGCCGTCTGCGTCGTTGTTGGTAATCAAGCCTACCACTGTAGTGTCGTCAGCAAACTTGATGATTGAGTTGGATGCGTGCTTGGCCACGCAGTCATGGAGGTAAACAGGGAGTACAGGAGAGGGCTGAGAGCACCCTTGTGGGGGCCCCAGTGTTGAGGATCAGCGGGGTGGAGATGTTGTTTCCTACCCTCACCACCTGGGACCGGCCCGTCAGGAAGTCAGGACCCAGTTGCACAGGGCTGGAGTCGAGACCCAGGGTCTCGAGCTTAATGACGAGCTTGGAGGGAACTATGGTGTTAAATGCTGAGCTGTAGTCGATGAACAGCATTCTTACATAAGTATTCCTCTTGTCCAGATGGGTTAGGGCAGTATGCAGTGTGATTGCGATTGCGTCGTCTGTGGACCTATTGGGACGGTAAGCAAATTGGAGTGGGTCCAGGGTGTCTGGCAGGATGGAGGTGATATGATCCTTGACTAATCTCTCAAAGCACTTCATGATGACGGAAGTGAGTGCTACGGGGCGATAGTCATTTAGCTCCAGTCACCTTAGCTTTCTTGGGAACAGGAACAATGGTGGCCCTCTTGAAGCATGTGGGAACAGCAGACTGGGATAGGGACTGATTGAATATGTCCGTAAACACACCAGCCAGCTGGTCTGCGCATGCTCTGAGGACCACGACCAGGGATGCCATCTGGGCCGGCAGCCTTGCGAGGTTAACACATTTAAATGTTTTCTCACATTGGCTGCGGTGAAGGTGAGCCCGCAGGTTTGGTAGCGGGCGTGTCGGTGGCACTGTATTGTCCTCAAAGCGAGCAAAGAAGTTGTTTAGTTTGTCTGGGAGCAGGGCGTCATGGTCGCGGCGGGGCTGGTTTTCTTTTTGTAGTCCGTGATTGACTGTAGACCCTGCCACATTCCTCTTGTGTCTGAGCCATTGAATTGTGACTCTACTTTGTCTCTATATTGGCGCTTAGCTTGTTTGATTGCCTTGCGGAGGGAGTAGCTGCACTGTTTGTATTCAGTCATGTTTCCGGTAGCCTTTACCTGGTTAAAAGCAGTGGTTCGCGCTTTCAGTTTTGCGCGAATGCTGCCATCAATCCATGGTTTCTGGTTGGGGAAGGTTTTGATATTTGCTATGGGTACAACATCACCAATGCATTTGCTAATAAACTTCGCTCACGAATCAGCGTATACATCAATGTTGTTGTCAGATGCTATCCGGAACATATCCCAGTCACGTTAACGAAGCAATCTTGCAGCATGGAATCAGATTGGTCGGACCAGCGTTGAACAGACCTGAAGCAGGGCGTTTCCTGTTTTAGTTTCTGTTTGTAGGCTGGGAGCAACAAAATGGAGTCATGGTCAGACTTGCCGAAAGGAGGGCGGAGAATAGCCTTGTATGCATCACGGAAGTTGGAATAACAGTGGTTCTACTCTGTTTGTTTTTAGTCCTGTCCTTCCTCTACCCTCAACCTCTCATCTATTTCTGATGTCCATCCAGATTGATTTCTAATAGTCTTTTTAACTGTGCTGTTTCACAAAAGTTCTGAATTTATACATTTAACAGACACAGTATATTTTACATGAGTTACCTTGTTGTTATTTGTCCCACCTTTTAGCTCCATTCAACCCCTCCCATCGATCTCTTCTATTTGTCATATGTTTCTAAACTGTGCTGTGTTGTGTCACAATAATTCTGAACTTTTCTATTCTCATAGTTTCTACAGATGGTAAATTAACGATTTTTTTCTGTTGCTAAAAGTATTATTATATTATTGATCTATTGACTATGACTTTTCAAATCACCCAGTAGTGCTATCTGCAGCATTAGCTCCAGGTAAATGTTGCAATGCTTCAGCCATTCTTGGACCTGTGACCAAAACCAGCTACATACGGACAGTACCAAAATAAACGACCTAATGACTGTCTCTTTGCAGCAAAATCTGCAGAGCTGGCAGGTTGTATCCCCCATATATATAACATTATATTGTTTGCAATCATTTTGTATAATCATTTAAATGGAAAAATTCTACGGTTTGAATCCGGAGTCGTTTTGAGTATCGTGCCATGGAATCAGTACATCGAAAATCTCTTCCCAACTATTTTGCAATCTATATGGCACAGCTGTCAATTATTTGGTACTTAAATGAAAGTGGTACACTTATATACATTGTTGCTAGCAGCTGACAGTTAATTCATTTTCACATGTCCACAGCCTTACCAAGCAGTTCTTGAGAGGTACTATGTTACTCATAAATATTTCGAGTCAGGCCTACAAGCACATACCTATTTTACTGAAACAAATGTAATATGACTTCCACTTGACAGTCAAAAGCATGATACAGGTAGAGGCGTAGGTAGTTGGTTGCATTTTTATCCCATGTTTACTGCTAGGTGGAGCCCGAGTATATTGTGTGAGCGACAATCCAGATCCGAGTTTTGCCTCTCGCCCTTCTCGCATTCTACCTTGAGTCAAAGACCGCATTTCTCTCAGGCAGTGCTCCGAAATTGGTTTGTCATATGCGCCGAGAGCAAAGCTTTGGAAGCAAAAAATATAACGAGTTCTTTGCCGTGGAGATTTTCAAACAAGAGACAAATTTATTTGGCATAGACTACTCTTTTTTTTGCGCTAATGTGTTTTGCCTTTGAGCTTTTACTTTCGGACGTGATGTAGTAGTTACTGCACAAGAGGACGTGTTGTGCGCCACTTCTTTTGAGGGACTGTCATCTGGATACACAAGGAGACTGTTCTTTCTCCAGCAATATCGACAGTACACGGATCATACAGACATGTCCAGCTTTTCTAGCCTACTATCGGACTTCTGAGAAAATATAAGCGGAGTTATTCGAAATAATTATTTGGAATCGCCCTTCTTTCCCTCGACCCTTTGAGGAGACTGATCTGTGCGCAAGGACGATATCAATTGTGTAAAGAAAATAAGTGTGAACAATTGTATCACTTACACTTTCAATGGGAGGACTATTTGAAGGGTATAATCGTATCACCAGTGTCTTCTAAAACACGGTAAGAATATCATGCTAAAACGTAGGCTATACGATTTTGCCTGCATCTTCATCTATATTTTGGTTCGCATATGCACTTCAATTAGCCTACCTGCAGTTTCTCGTATATACAATATTTGCGTGTGTTGAATGTAATGTGTAGGCTAATGAGTTATACGCGGTTATATTTAAGACTTCATTTTTAAATCAACTTGGCGACGGTGTGTCACCGTTGGTATTCATTGGTTACTCAGTTTGCAATTAATTGCCTTGTCAAGATATCAATAGTTTCTGGTGTCGGTTGCGGTGATTTAAAGAGCGTCACTTAATGAGCGCGCCCTTGCTGCTCTTACTAAATTAGAGAATTAATGTGCACATTTCAAATAGTTTGCAGTATGGTTTATTATTAAGGGAACCGGCAAGGTGCGTTTGTCCGTTTCTCTATTCACAACCCTGCTTTAAGAAGATGTTAAAATAATGCGTTACTTAGTCCAATATGAAGTTGGTGATGAATGAAGTTTGTGTAGGGTACCCTTAAACAGTTCACAATCCTTTTTACAATGGGTGCTTGAAACAGTTGTTGTATTCAATAAGATGTTCAAGGGAAAACTGTTTATACGGTCACGGATGAACGGCAATATCTGGAATGGAATGAAAATTGATGTTTTTTCCACATGTATAATGTTGTCAACTTTGAGTGCCACCATGCAAGTTATGGGAAAACGGACGCACTAACAGACCTGAGGGGACCATCTGCATCGCACGAGAAATTAAATGTAGGCTAGCATGAGCCACCAGAATTGGTTAGTTGTATGTTTCAATCTTATTCCTTTGCACACAAGACTGCCATATCTGCGACACCCCAGTAGTCCACTGACGTAGGCCATACGCTTTCACACTTATTTACTAATTTTAATGTTTTGCTATCTATATACAGTTTCTTCAGAAAGTATTCACACCCCTTGACTTATTCCAAATTTTGTAGTTTTACAAAGTTGGATTAAAATTGATTTAATTGTAATTTATTTTTGTCAACGATTCTACACAAAATACTCTAATATCAAAGTCAAAGAAAAATTCTAACGTTTGTAAAAACAAATCATGAAAAATACAACACCATCTTGATTAGATAAGTATTCAACCTCCTGAATCAATACATGTTAGAATCACATTTGGCAGCAATTACAGCTGCATTTCTTTCTGGGTGAGTCTTGAAGAGCTTTCCACATCTGACTTGTGTAAGTAACATTTGCCATTATTCTTTTACAAATTCTTCAAGCTCTGTCAAGTTGATTGTTTATCATCGCTTGACAACCATTTTCAGGTCTTGCCATAGATCCTCAAGCAGATTTAAGTCAAAACTGTAACTCGGCTACTCAGGAACATTCGCTATGTTATTGGTAAGCATCTCTAGTGTAGATTTTGCGTTGTTTTAGGTTGTCTTGCTGAAAGGTGAATTCATCTCCCAGTGTCTGGTGGAAAGCAGACAGAACTAGGCTTTCCTTTAGGATTTTTCCTTTGCTTAGCTCCATTCCGTTTACTTTTTATCCTGAAAAACTCTCCAGTCCTTAACGAATACAAGCATCCACAAACATGATTCCACCACCACTATGGTTGAAAATATGGAGAGTAGTACTAAGTAATGTATTGGATTTCCTCAAACATAACACTTTGTATTCAGGACAAAAGGTGAATTGCCACATTCTTTGCAGTATTACTTTAGTGCCTTGTTGCAAACAGGATGCATGTTTTGGAATATTCTGATTTGCTACAGGCTTCCTTCTTTTCACTCTGTCATTTAGGTTAGTATTCTGAAGTAATTACAATGTTGCATCCACCAATACGTTTTCTCCCATCACAGCCATTAGACTCTAACTGTTTTAAAGTAACCATTGGCCTCATGGTGGAATCCCTGAGTGACCTGTATCTTTGTAGTGACTGGGTGTATTGATAAATAATTTGTACGATATATTAAAATTGTTCAGAACTTTTCAACTTCTCTTCTGTCTCATTTCAATATCATTTGCTATTTTGTCCTCAATACCATTTTAGATATGAAAGGGAATGGACTAACATGAGTGACTGGCTATTCTGTGTGTGCGTGACATAAAACGTTCCAATTAGGATCAGAGTCTGCAACATTCATTTATTTGTCAAATTTTTGAATCCTTGTCAGTTCCTCAGCAAGGTCTAGTAGGCCTACTAGATAACACGTGTTTGTCTTTGACTTTCCATCTCATCATCTGTGAAGTGCTCTCAAGGTGGTGACATGTGATTACAGCAATATCTTCAATGTGGTGGGTGTACGGTAAACATGCCCATAACAAAACTACCATCTACCTCAGACGGTGAAGACCTTGACATCCTCCCCCTAGAGGAAAAATGAGAGGACAGTTCATGCTTTGTTTTTTGTCTAATTGGATGTCAACCTGTAGTTTACTTTCAGTGTATCTTGTCTTTGCTCATCCAATGCCACGTCGTTCTTCATAATATTTGCTCCACAGCTGTGGACAGTGTCCCAACGGTGTATGTCTGACGGATATCACTTTTGACTATATTGCTAGATGCTGACCTCGCCTTTCCTCTTGTTGTGGTGCAGTACCATTGCAGTGCATTCTGGATGGCTGGCCTAATTCGTTTTAGCCAACCGCTTATGCAGTAAAGTGAATATGTCTGGAAAATTGACCATCCTGGTAGCAAGAGTTGCTCTGTCTGTAAACTACCTTTTACTGCCACAATAACAAGAAAAAGGAGAGTTTAGATGATGAAGAGGGAGGCATATAGCACCTCATAGCTGATGCAGGGGTCTACCTGTTTGTGCCATCTGGCTTGTGAAAACAATCAGTGGTAACCTTACCCTACGGTCATTACTGCTTTAGGAGTTCTAAGGCCTAGTAGGTAGTGTGATTTCATGAAGAAAAAAACCCATCTATTCGTTGTGGGCTGGATTCAATCAAACTGGGCCATACTGTACATATGGATGAATGTTCTGTTCAAATCAAACTGCTTATTTTTTGGGGGATATCTAGGCCTAAATTATCAAATGTGTAACAAGTTATTTAATTGGGTTTAATAAGCAGTAATTTGAATCAATGATGCAGTGGATGGTTATCAATGTTTAATTTTTGCAAGGTGGTCTCACCTTGCAAGAATAGCTTTTAATCTGTTCCATTGCAGATAGCTTTTAATCTGGTCCATTGCCAACGTTAAATACTGTTTTACTGTTTTAGCATGACATTTGCTTATGAATGGTTTGTGAAGCATTATAAAAGGTCCTTTTATAAAGGGTTTGGGAAGGCAAACACTCCCTTTTACCTCCAGTCTGTTTCCTAGCTGGGAGATGTTTATTGTGTACATTGTTTTCACCTTGTTGCATTTGTTGTCAATGTGTAAAATGAATGTGTAATGTGTTCTTGTCACAGATTTTGTTTTTTTCAAGGCTTCTTTCCCTCTATTGTTTTGTTGTCTTGACAAATATGGTTTTCCTGAGACGTTCCTCTGACAAAGGCATAACAACTGGTAATATTTCTTAACCTGGCTGACATACAGTGAGCTCCAAAAGAATTGGGACAGTGACAAGTGTTTTGGCTCTGTACTCATTAACTTTGTATTTGAAATGATACCGATAGATTATTTACCATTCATTTCTATTGGGAACAGAATAATCTGAAACACAAAACAAACAGCAAATGCATCCAACAAATTTGTAGTCACAAGCTTGATGTAGTCATTGCGTGCTATGAATATTTGACCAAATACTATTTTAATACAAACACTTTTGGTCCCCTAAAATAGGGAAGATTCCTTCAGAAGTGCATTATAGTGGCTTGGAAATACAATGTTATTTTGAAAGGAGGCAAATAGTTAGTAGGAAAACCTTATGTCATTTTGATGTCGCCAGATTGACTTTAGATGCAGTACAACGTTATCTAGCTATCTAAGATTGAGGGGAGACCACCAGACTGTAGCTAGCTCACGTTAGCATTGCTTGCTGTTCTTGACGAACTTTGCTAGCTAATGTCGTCAAATTCCAAGTTTAGACAGATGACAATGATGGCAAAGTTGTTTCCAACAACATTTTTGCCTACTCTAGCAATGTCCTTGTATTTTCAGGACACTGTTGTGTAATTTAGACTAAACAGTCGTTAGCCTCTGTCCAGAATGATTGGGCTTATCACGACTTTTGGGCACCATTATGACGCCGCCGGCAGAGGGCGGCTTGAGAACGTTCATAACAATGGCATGACGTGACAGAGGTCTTAATTCAGCATTGTCTCTCTGTATACTGTCTGTGAGTGTATTACTCTCATGATTTAAGCCATCCCTTCTATACACTGCCCCACATTCCAGTTAATGGCGTAAATGTTTTATGATACGGGATAATTTGTTGCCCTCAATATAAACATTGTTTTCAACAAAACCAATCCTAACTACTTCCAAGGCCACCATTTCATTCTCAGAGGCTGTGCTGTTTTAGTTTTTCTGTTTTATTATAATTTTTTTGTTTCCCTAAAGTCGATATATGTGATTTGATTTAGCATTTTGGACATTACGCAGCAGGTGGTATCAAATTTGCCAGTACAGTATGACTCGAGACATGATCTCTTCAATTCTCTTAATCAGGTTAACTGTATTGGATAGAGATCGACCGATTAATCGGCATGGCCGGTTAATTAGGTCAGATTTCAGGTTTTCATAACAATCGGTAATCAGCATTTTTGGACGATTACATTGCAATCCATGAGGAGACTGCGTGGCAGGCTGACCACCTGTTACGCGAGTGCAGCAAGGAGCCAAGGTAAGTTGCTAGCTAGCATTAAACTTATCCAATAAAAAAACAATCAATCTTAACATAATCACTAGTTAACTACACATGGCTGATGATATTACTAAGTTATATAGCTTGTCCTGCGTTGAATATAATCAATGCGGTGCCTGTTAATTTATCATCGAATCACAGCCTACTTTGCCAAACGGGTGACGATTTAACAAAAACGAATTTGTGAAAAAAGCACAATCCTAGCTATTTTTTTTTACCTGCATATTTAGTTATTAGAAATTAATGTTAGCAGGCAATATTAACTAGGGAAATTGTGTCACTTCTCTTGTGTTCAGTGTAAGCAGAGTCGGGGTATATGCAGTAGTTTGGGCCACCTGGCTCATTGCGAACTGTGTGAAGACCATTTCTTCCTAACAGAGACTAATTAATTTGCCAGAATTTTACATAATTATGACATAACATTTGAAGGTTGTGCAATGTACCAGCAATATTTAGACTTAGGGTTGCCACCCGTTCGATAAAATACGGAACGGTTCTGTATTTTATTGAAAGAATAAACATTTTGTTTTCGAATAGATAGTTTCCGGATTTGACCATATTAATATTATAATTAAGTCTATGATTTGATAGAGCAGTCTGAGCGGTGGTAGGCAGCAGCAGGCTCGTAAGCATTCATTCAAACAGCACTTTCCTGCGTTTGCCAGCTATTCACAATTGATTGAAGCACAGCGCTGTTTATGACTTCAAGCCTATCAACTCCCAAGATTAGGCTGGCAATAGTATAGTGCCTATGAGAACATCCAATAGTCAAAGGTATATGAAATACAAATGGTATAGAGAGAAAATAGTCCTATAAATTCCTATAATAACTACAACCTAAAACTACTTTCATATGTTCTCATGTTCTGAGCAAGGAACTTAAACGTTAGCTTTACACTGTGTTTTTGCATTATTTTAACCAAATTGAACATGTTTCATTATTTATTTGAGACTAAATTGATTTTATTTACGTATTATATTAAGTAAAAAGTGTTCATTAAGTAGTGTTGTAATTGTCATTATTATATAGATAGAATATCTTGGCCGATTTAATCGGTATTGGCTCTTTTTGCTCCTCCAATAATTGATATTGATATCCAATAAAATCATAAATCGGTCGACCTCTAGTATAGGATAAGACTTCATTGCTCCTCTACTGTAGGTGAATGCTTTTACAGGAGTTAAAAGTACGGGCCTTGTATCGATTTGAATACCGTAAAACTTCAATTAAATGCAGTCTCAAATATCTCTCTGTCCCTTTTAATAGCCGGGCCATGGCACATATTTCAGCAAATAAACACCTGTTTCAAACAAACGCTGGTTCTAAAGGAATTGTTTACGAGTTTACCATGAATTGCCATTAATTGTTTACAAGATTTAATGTTTGATTGGTTACATTTAAATAACTCAGTAATGTCAAAATGATGGCAATCATCAGTTTTGGCTGCTAACAGCTGAGAACTGCTAGCTAACTGGCAAGCATAGAAACAATCAAGAACTTCAGGAGTACAGACCTTTAGAAATCAACTGATTTCTGGTGAAAGTAAGAACTACCGAAATTGTAAAAGGCGAATAATTATTCTGTCACTGAAGTTATTTATAGAGAAATACTAAGACAAAAGAAACGTGACTGTGTGTAAATGTTAACACATTAGTGCAGGAAAGTGAAGAAATTGATTAAAATGCTGGAATTAAACAATTAACTATGCAAATGAGCAAAACATTTATATAATAAAGGAAATAGATGCCGGGCTCAAATAGAAGCATGTCTCTAAGTGTCTGTTTTGTTCAGTGATTTAAGCAAATAAAGCCTTGGCTATTAATTGAAGTTTTATGGTAGTTTGCCCAAGGCTAGTGGCTATGGAGGGTATTTTAGATACAGTGGGGCAAAAAAAGTATTTAGTCAGCCACCAATTGTGCAAGTTCTCTCACTTAAAAAAGATGAGAGAGGCCTGTAATTTTCATCATAGGTACACTTCAACTATGACAGACAAAATGAGGAAAAGAAATCCAGAAAATCACATTGTAGGATTTTTAATGAATTTATTTGCAAATTATGGTGGAAAATAAGTATTTGGTCACATACAAACAAGCAAGATTTCTGGCTCTCACTGACCTGTAACTTCTTCTTTAAGAGGCTCCTCTGTCCTCCACTCGTTACCTGTATTAATGGCACCTGTTTGAACTTGTTATCAGTATAAAAGACACCTGTCCACAACCTCAAACAGTCACACTCCAAACTCCACTATGGCCAAGACCAAAGAGCTGTCAAAGGACACCAGAAACAAAATTGTAGACCTGCACCAGGTTGGGAAGACTGAATCTGCAATAGGTAAGCAGCTTGGTTTGAAGAAATCAACTGTGGGAGCAATTATTAGGAAATGGAAGACATACAAGACCACTGATAATCTTCCTCGATCTGGGGATCCACGCAAGATCTCACCCCGTGGGGTCAAAATGATCACAAGAACGGTGAGCAAAAATCCCAGAACCACACGGGGGGACCTAGTGAATGACCTGCAGAGAGCTGGGACCAAAGTAACAAAGCCTACCATCAGCAAGGGCATTGAAGATGAAACGTGGCTGGGTCTTTCAGCATGACAATGATCCCAAACACACCGCCGCAACGAAGGAGTGGCTTCAGAAGAAGCATTTCAAGGTCCTGGAGTGGCCTAGCCAGTCTCCAGATCTCAACCCCATAGAAAATCTTTGGAGGGAGTTGAAAGTCCGTGTTGCCCAGCGACAGCCCCAAAACATCACTGCTCTAGAGGAGATCTGCATGGAGGAATGGGCCAAAATACCAGCAACAGTGTGTGAAAACCTTACAGAAAACATTTGACCTCTGTCATTGCCAACAAAGGGTATATAACAAAGTATTGAGATAAACTTTTGTTATTGACCAAATACTTATTTTCCACCATCATTTGCAAATAAATAAATTCAAAATCCTACAATGTGATTTTCTGGATTTTTTTTTCTCATTTCATCTGTCATAGTTGAAGTGTACCTATGATGAAAATTACAGGCCTCTCTCATCTTTTTAAGTTGGAGAACTTGCACAATTGGTGGCTGACTAAATAGTTTTTTGCCCAACTGTACCTGTTAATTACAGTACACACACACGGCAGACAGAACAGCAGAAGTTCAGCCTCCCTCAGGAGGTTGAAAAGGTTTGGCATGGGCCCGCAAATCCTCAAAGTTCTACAGCTGCACCATTTGAGAGCATCTTGACTGGCTGCATCACTGCTTGGTATTTAAACACCTCCCTTGATCTCATGGCGCTACAGAGGGTGGTGCGGACAGCCCAGTACATCACTGGGGCCGAGCTCCCTGCCATCCAGGACCTTTATATCAGGCAGTGTGAAAGGAAGGCCCGGATAATCGTTAAAGACTCCAGACATTCAAGCCATAGACTACTCTCTCTGCAAGCGGTATCGGTGCATCAAGTCTGACACCAACAGGCTCCTGAACAGCTTCTATCCCCAAGCCATAAGACTGCTAAATAGCTAACAAAGTCTGTGTAGCCAATCTGAGTTGACCTTTTTGTATTTTATTTTGCACACTCCCAGGAGTCTACACACTCATGCACACTGACACCCCAACTCACACACACACACACACACACACACACACACACACACACACACTCTTTTATTTATGCTGCTGATGACTAGTCACCTTACTCCTATACATATCTACCTTTATCACTCCAGTGTCCCTGCACATTGTAAACATGGTATTGGAACTGACCCCGAAATGTCTTGTGTTCTTATTTTTTTTTGTTCTACCTTATGTTATTTTAATGCTACATTTTATATTTATTACTACATTTTGGGGTGTGGAGCTTGCAAGAATGGCATTTCAGTGTGCTTGCACATATGACAAAAAAAAATTGAAACGCACTCATCTTCCCCTTGCTACAGACTAGGCCTTCATTCCTTTCAGATCTCTAATGAGTTGATAGCTTTAGGGTGAGGTGATTTATCGAAATAGGAGTAGTCTTCGAACTAACCCAATGGACGCTTCCTATACATCACATTCAATGCTAAAACAATATTGCTGCTTGAAGTACAGAGGGCTTGGATTAAATGCAGAAGATACAATTCGGTTGAATGCATTCAGTTGTACAACTTTCCTTTTACAGTAAGGTAAGCTATTAAGTAGGTTGAAGCTTGAACTGGGTTTATTAGTAACTGATGGAATATCTACCCAATTTATTTCCCCTTGACTGTGTGGGTGCTGAACATAGCTCATGTAACACTATATGCCGCTTATTGCTCAGGTACATGTACAAATTGGATTCGGGGGGTGAAATGAATATTCATTTCGACGCCTGCATGTACAATCATCTGTCCTGGAATCAAAAGCCATTTGTTCATTGTGGCTTCTGCACCGACTGCCTTCTGTCTCCATGTACATTGTGTTTAATGAGGGAAATTAGTTTCTTTATCGAATCCAGAAAAACAATTACAGGAAGGGAGGCGAAGCCAGCTGCACCTGGTAATTGTGTTTTTGGCCCCCCTCCCATTCAACGCTTTCCAGACAAACCAAAATAACTTGCATCACACCAAATTTGGTTGGAATCTTCTGCCAATTTGGTCGTTGCCAAAGTTGGTGTTGGAATAGATTTTTGGGGTGCTGGATGGCTTGAGGGGCTAAATGTATGATTGACGACTTGGGCATGTAAAAATTGGACTTGGATCCCTACAGATTGTATGCGGCTGACGTTTGCATTGTTGGAGATATGTGAGTCTACCTAGAATAAAAGCTTTAGAAATCGTAGTGTAGCATCAATCATATATTTTATGGATACAAATAGCCAGGTTAGGCTAAATCCTTGCATACCACCAAGTAGAATATGATAGAATTACAGATGCCAAGGAAACAACAGTTAGACTACTTGCCCTGACACTCACTATTATATTAAACAAAAACTGAAACTAAAATAAAAGTAATTTAGTTAACTGAAGGAAAACAAGTTTCAGCTTAGTTTCTTTGACTGCAAAACTAACTAAAATAACAGTTTTTTGTTTTTGGGCAAAAATCAAATGTGTTATTTTTTAAAGCTTTTTTTTCTTATTTGGTTTTTAAATTTTTGAATCTGGTGGGTGAATGCTGCCAGTAGATGTCGACGTTTTAAATAGGCCTAGCTTGTGCATCACAATCAGTAGCTAATAGGGAAGAAATCCAAGTGTGAACCATATATTGGTTGGTTGTTTAGCAATAAAACCGAAAAGGTGCGCAACTGTGGCAAAAAAAGACTGGGTTGGCTTAGATTCTTGACAACATGTGAACTATATTTCATCTCCAATGTTTATTGAAAACAAATACGTTTGCACTATGAGCACTTGTTGTCTCATTCTGTACATTGTTACAGTTGTTAGCTAGCTAGCACATTTTTCCCTTATGTCATTTCTATACTAATGAGTCAAAACACCTCAAAACAAAACATTTGATCAAGAACAAGATACAATTTGCTGACACGATCCATTTATGATTCCCGACATGACAGCATCTTGTCATTGTTGCTAGCTATCTGGCCATCTAGAATCACAACAACAGACTTCTGCCCCATTGAATCGCGTGCATCGTTTTCCTGACGTTGTCAGCTAACCTGTCTATAGGTGTGAACAATGGCGGCAGCAAAAGATAAAGCCCTGTATGGGATTGTTTTGAGTACATTGCTGGAAAGGAGAAAATCAAATCTGGTGTCAGACGATGGCAGCGTGTGTGGAACAGAGAGAACCCAACTAACCTCAAAGTTCATCTGAACAGCGCAGACAGATAATCAGACAAACAATTTCAGATAAATACAAAGTGAGACATCCACCAACTATTAGTAGGTGCATGTCAGGACAACCAACTTCAGCATGAAAAGAGTAGAAACATGGCAACCCAATTCAAATGAGTATATATCAAAAAAAGAAGCACTGGTTCATTTATTCATCCAGTCTGGCAAGTCCACAGGACTGTGCGATGAGCCAGCCTTTAGAAGATTCCACCAAACACTTGATTCCAAATTTTAAAACTCCTGGCACTGCTAGAATAAACGGGTTGATTTCTTGAAAGTGAATATATAGACACCTATAAAGTTGAGATTCCTAAAGTGGTGTAAATAAATTACACTGTGTGTAGAAAGATGGAGCAAAAAAGGACTGACTGCTTCTTTTTCATGGGTATATCAGTCGGCTTCTAATAACCATCCTCCAACAAGGCACAGCATGTGTTGCTCAACCTACATCATATTTAGCATCCACACACCGGAGAGGTAATTGACTGCACATTTGATGCATGGTACATACCAAAGGGAGAAGATCTTACTTGTTGTAACTGACAATGTGGCGAAAACAGTCAAGGCTATCAAGCTGTTACAGAACGGGCAAGAGAATACCCGTAATCAACAACAACCAGAGCTGGCCATAGCTTTAAACGATGCGACAGAAATGTCAATCGGAGTCGGACACCGATTATCCTTTTAAATCCAAGTCGCATTAAGATTGATTTATAATTTAAACCTAACCAAACGTATGACCTGACCCATCACCATGTTTTACTGCCCCCCCCCATCGACACGAAGTGACGTCACAAAAACAAACGCATAAGGCTACTTTCTGACCGTAACTCTAAACACTGAAACTAAATAATATTAAAAAAATTATAATTTTATAAAACTCAAACCAAATAGGAACTAAATCAAGTCTGAACTAACTGAAACAGAAAAATGTAAATGAAAAATGAATAGAAAAGCACAAAACTATAACTTTGACACACACATACATGCAGTCCAGTCAAAAGATTGGACACATCTACTCATTCCAGGGTTTTTCTTAATTTTTTACTATTTTATACATTGTAGAATAATATTGAAGACATCAACTATGAAATGGCAGGTATGGAATGATGTAGTAACCAAAAAAGTGTTAAACAATATTTTTTTTACATTTGAGATTCTTCAAAGTAGCCACCCTTTGCCTTGATGACAGCTTTGCACACTCTTGGCATTGTCCAAATCAGCTTCATGAGGTAGTCACCTGGAATGCATTTAAATTAACAGGTGTGCCTTGTAAAAAGTTAATTTGTAGAATTTCTTTCCTTTTTAATGCGTTTGAGCATATCAGTTGTGTTGTGACAGGGTGGGGGGTATACAGAAGATAGCCCTATTTGGTAAAAGATCAAGTCCATGTTAGGGCAAGAACAGCTCAAATAAACAAAGCGAAATGACAGTCCATTGTCAGTCAATTTGGAAAATATCAAGAACTGAAGAGTTACCAGCCTCAGAAATTGCAGACCAAATAAATTCTTCAGAGTTCAAGTAATAGACACAGTTCAACATCAAACTGTTCAGAGGAGACTGGGTGAATCAGGCCTTCATGGTCAAATTCCTGTAAAGAAACCACTACTAAAGGACACCAATAATAAGAAGAGACTTGCTTGGACCAAGAAACACGAGCAATGGACATTATACCGATGGAAATCTATCCTTTGGTCTGATGAGTCCAAATTTGAGATTTTTGGTTCCAACCGGCGTGTCTTTCTGATCTCTGCATGTTTGCTTCCCACCGTGAAGCATGCGGTGCGACGGTTTGGGGTTGCTTTGCTGGTGACACTGTCTGTGATTTATTTAGAATTCAAGGCACACTTAGCCAGCATGGGATGATTTGGACCACAGAGTGAAGGAAACAAGTGCTCAGCATATGTGGGAACTCCTTCAAGACTATTGGAAAAACATTCCAGGTGAAGCTGGTTGAGAGAATTCCAAGAGTGTGCAAAGCTGTCATCAAGGCAAAGGGTGGCTACTTTGAAGAATGTCAAATATAAAATATATTTTGATTTGTTTCATACTTTTTTGGTTACTACATGATTCCAGATGTGTTATGTTATAGTTGTGATGTCTTCACTATTATTCTACAGTGTAGAAAATAGTAAAAATAAATAAAATCCTTGAATGAGTAGGTGTGTCCAAACATTTGACTGGTACTGTACATACAGACACACGTAGGCCAAATATGGCGCTGCTGCCAGTGTGAGGGCCTTGGCTTTCTAGCTCTCCAGGAGAGGAGTGATCATGCTGTTGTCAGGAACCGGCTCGTAGCCCGTAACAAAGAGGGAGACAATGTGGAGATAAGGAATGATAAATATATTTGTGTTATTCCTTAACTGTGGTAACCTATACACAATTAACAATGGTGTGTGAGTAATCAGTAGTGTAAGTGAGTGGTTGCATGTATAGAGGTGATAATGAGAAGTGTTGAAAGGTGCCCAAGCAAGCAAACAAAACAACCAAAATCAAACAGTGTGTCTGCATGGAGAGAGTTTCCTCAATGAATGGGGGAAAAGGTGTATTTATCCCAGGACACACCCGGGCCCAGGTGTATCCCATTTCACTGACGACCCTCCCAGCTCCGCCCACCGACATCCCCATTAAGGAAAACAAGAGCAAAGAGAAAGAATTCGGTAGACCGAGTGGGAGGGTCGTCACACTGTTAAGATTAGACAGACTGGTCTGCCAGGGCCCGTCTGGTAGGAATGTGTCAAAAGAATAAAAGAAAGGCAGAAAATGAAAATAAAAGAATCACGGCCGTGGAAAGTAAAGGTCCTTGTGACACGCCTCACTCAACACTTTTGGTCTCCAGGGCTACAAAGAGCTCGGGCGGAGAGGTTGTGGCGAAAAGCTTTTCAACAACAGAGCAAATGAGTCCGTATTGATGGACGCTACGTGATACAAAACATAAGAGCCATTTAAGGCCCAAGGTTTGCTTTCAGAAAGTGACACAAGGCATATTTGACTCTTGTAGCCGCGGTTGTATAAAGAAGGCTGGCAATTGCAAGGTCACAGTAGTGAGATGACAGGGGTTATTGTGGTACAAGTTAACAAGTTAAGTGCTTCTGCATCAATGGTTGGCTCCGTACAAAATATTGAACTGAAAAGATTGAGCTTTTAAAGGTTTTGAGCTTTTCAAAAAAAAAGCACACAGAATTACACACACTCACAGACAGAATCACACACACTCACTCGTGATGCCCTGTGAGGCATGTAGTGTTTTTTTATCTTCTATGTAGCGCTCATTGTCAGACAGGGAGGAGAATGTGTGTGTGTGTGTGTGTGGCAATGACAGGAATGTGTGTGAGCCGGGTGGGAGGGTGTGAGCGAAGACGTACATTCATCCTGCCGTCCCACTCATTCGCTAACCCATCCATTGTTTCCTCTAATAGCCCCATTATTCCTCCTCATAATGACGGGGATTATCAAATTAATTCCAGCTACTTTCTCTTTGCAGAGTTTGCCCCTAAATGCGGTCGGGAAGAGGGGAGCAAGGCTAGGGGCTAATGGAACGCTTTTCAGCAGGATGGAATTGTAGGGGATTTCGTGCCCATCCAATGAGTCTGCGGTGTTTTGAAAAGAGCAGCTTGTGAGAAGCTGAAGTCATGGAATAGTCATAGCCGCTTTCAATAGGCTTGTCAACCAGACAATGTCTTGGAGACTTATGGGTTCGAATCAGAGAGAGCGAGCGAGAAACCGCCCCCTTCCACTCTGGGAAAGTAGGGAATGTGACCATCCATGGACCATAAAATCACTCTAAATCAACTTGACCCCATTGATTAGATGACTCCTACAATGAAACCTGCTATGCTCTTGTGGTCCATCCGGTAAATACGGGAAACAATACACATAAAAAGAGCCCGTTGGCCCTCTTACCTGAGTTCCAGTGCCACGTCACATTAATTCAAGTAATATATGCATTCAATTTGAATAAAAGCCTGTGAGGGTGGCGAGGGTAGCGCTCAATTGTGTGGCGTGCGCTCGGGACACCAGCCAGCATGACCAATGCCGTTTTTTTCCACTCCCAGTCAAATTTCTTTGCTCGTTGACTTTCCCTGAGCCTGCAGTTTTTCGATAATCTGCTACCTCCCTTCTATCCTAAATTTGCCACTTAGTTAACTTGTACCTGGGGGTCAAAACCAAGCAGTGTTAAAATTTCTAACTCTCAAACCGCACACCAAATACCTGACTCTCTAAATATGTCTTTGCTTGTAGATTTGAGTGCTGCAGCATTCACAAATGGACTTGCCTCCTTAATCACCATGTATAAGACATTTAATTCAGAACTGTTATCCTCTATTTAATTGTTGCTCAAAGGCCTACTGTAACAGTGACAACAGCAGACATGGATTGATAGAGATTTATAGGGATAGAAGCCTTGTCCTTTTCATCAAATGTGATGAGTGTTGTAGATTGACTGAGCGTGGCCTTTTACCTAGTGTCTTAGAATAGCCCTCCTACTGATGAAATAGGGTTACCTTTGGTGGGATTTCCATTGCACTCCAGGGCTGGGGTCTATTCCATTTCAATTCAAATGGTCTTTGGTAGCTCAGTTGCTAGAGGATGGAGCTTGTAATGCCTGGGTAGTGGGCTCGATTCCCAGGACCACCCATATATAAAATGTGTGCCAACATGACTGTCGCTTTGGATGAAAGCGTCGGCTAAATGGCATACACAGTATTTATTTATATATACACACAGTGCCAGTCAAAAGTTTGGACACTTACTCATTCAAGGTTTTTTTCTTTATTTTTACTATTTTCTACATTGTAGAATAATAGGAAAGACATCATCAAAACTATGAAATAACACATATGGAATCATGTAGTAACCAAAAAAGCAAATCAAAATATATTTGATATTTGAGGTTCTTCAAAGTAGCTACCCACTACCAAAGGACACCAATAATAAGAAGAGACTTTCTTGGGCCAAGAAACAAGAGCAATGGACGTTAGACCACACTTAACCAGCATGGCTACCACAGCATTTTGCACACCATCACATCTGGTTTGTGCTTAGTGGGACTATCATTTGTTTTTCAACAGGACAATGACCCAACACACCTCCAGGCTGTGTAAGGGGTAGTTGACCAAGAAGTAGTGTGTTGGAGTGCTGCATCAGATGACCTGCCCTCCACAATCTCCCGACCTCAACCCAATTGAGATGGTTTGGAATGAGTTGGACCGCAGGGTGAAGGAAAAGCAGCCAACAAGTGCTCAGCATTGTGGGAACTCCTTCAAGACTGTAGGAAAAGCATTCCAGGTGAAGCTGGTTGAGAGAGTGCCAAAAGTGTGCAAAGCTGTCATCAATGCAAAGGGTGGCTACTTTTAGGAATCTCAAATATAAAATACATTTTGATTTGTTTAACACTGTTTTAGTTACTACATGATTTCATATGTGTTATTTCACAGTTTTGATGTCTTCACTATTATTCTACAATGTTGAAAATAGTAAAAATAAAGAAAAACCCTTGAATGAGTAGGTGTCCAAAATTTGAACTTGTACTGTATATAATTCCAGTGAACTCAAACTGAACCAAACTAGAATTCAAATGTACAATTTTCCTCGTTGAAAAGTATTTAAGAGAATTGGAATGAGTGTACTTCCTGAATTGACTGGAAATGAAATGGAATTGACCCCAACCTTGTAGCACTCTTGAAGTATCTGGATGAAGTCAACTCACCTGAAGTAATGGTGTCATTCAGAGTAATCAAATGCTTATTACCAAAGAGTAAAAACGACTTTACAAGGACACGTACACGGGTAACCTTTTTCTCACCGGTTAAAACTTATTTGTATGATAATGTTAAACTATGTGTGGAACTATTATATAAGGCATGGTAGTTGTGTGATCAAATTACACTCAACTTGCCAGTTGCATTGGTTTATTAAAATCAGTCCACTCTGAATCACCTATTCCTCCCACACCAGGAATGAATCAAAACAGAAGTCTTTGTATGTGAAACCTGACCGGAGGTGTGAGTGTGAAAAAGATTGATGTGAATTCATTTATATGCTGCCGTAGTGCTCGCTGCATGTTTAATACCTGAAATGTCGATTTAGGATTCCTTCAAATGCTATCTTTTCTTATGACCCTCCTGGTGTTCCTAAAAGGCACCCAGAAGCTATCAAACTGACATAGTCCAACGGAGCCCCAGTATATCAACCTATTTACTACTCTGTAAATTGTGATGCATTTGTCTACATGCATTTTACAATGTGACAAGTTTTCTGAGGTGAAGATTGATATTGAAGCTTTGCTGTGTTTTTTTTTTTTACTAGACCGAGGATGTGGTGGGGACTCAAACTAAAATATGTGCTTTTCCTGTTAAATGGAGAAACTTGGGAGTTAATTTATGGCCTGTTCGGAAGGCAAGTTTGGGCCTGAATCCATAATGAGCGAGTGCACCTGTAGCCGCATACAAATTAATGGATGGCGGTTAGCATTTATGCCTCCCAAACCATGAAGACCTCCTGATCTGACCAATAATTGCAGATCAAAGAGGGGGAAGATGGGTTTTAGTTGCATCCACCATATCATAAATGTCAATGTACAGTTATTCCTATACTTACTGTACAATGCTGGACAATGCTAAATGTGTCACATGCCTAAGGAATACAGATGCCAGCCATCAAGTTATCACTAAGGTGTTTAGAGGATAAAGGTCATAATTGCGTCCAAAATGGCACCCTTTTTCTTTCATTGTGCACTGCTTTTGACCAGAGCCCATAGGGTTCTGGTAGTGCACTATATAGGGAATAGGGTGCCATTTGGGACACTGATGAAGACTGCGAAATACCAAATGGTTATGTAAATGTCATGTGTAAAGTTCATGTAATGTTATACCAACCTAGGTATGTAGTGCAGGGATGGCGGCCTGCTTTTGTAGGCACACAAATATTTTTCTTTTGTGCCTCAGCATATTTTCTCTCATGTCAGCTAACATTGTTTGAGACAAGTTAGTCTAATTTTACTTAGGGCTCCCAAAAGACTGAATGTGTATGTGGGTATGCAGACCTGTGAGTGACTGCGGCCCCACATGAGTTCAAATGTTTTGGTGGGCACTCCCATCAAAGTTGCCCATCCCTGATGTAATGCATGTGTATAGCATAGAGAGATAATTTCATTAAGTTATCAGTTGGATTGGGAACTTGTGCATCAGTTCCCAATCCTGTATAATTGATCAATCCTCTAACATTATCAATTTATAAAATCCTTTTTTAGTGGCTAAGAGCAGTCTTAACACAACTTCCACTTGGAATGTTTTCTCTCTTCCCTCCTCAGGGAATTTAATTTCTTTAGTACTACATATATATCAGAGGCATTAAGTGCTATTTTTATGTGGAAATGTTACAAAATGCACATTTGTGACATGGACATCAAAATCAGTCGCTTGTCGCGCTAGCATAGAAACATGAACATTTCATCAAAAATATTGGTCTGCTCTGAACAATTTGTTTTCTAGCCAACCCAATTAGAATGTCAAAATCAAAGTGTAGGTAAACTTTTAAAATTAGTCCATGGCTAGCTAATGTTCAGTCAGCTAACAAGCTAAAGACACCCACACATTTTTTGGGGACATTAATCTGCTAGCTAGTACATTATCCTGTTAAACTGTTAATGAGCGAGATACAAGTGCAGTATGCAAACAGCGTCGCGGTCAAAACTGAAACTTCAGAGGTGATTTTTTTTTCTGAACAGCTGATCAAGTATCTCTTTTTAAATATCTATAGAGCTCAAAATGTATGTTGGGGTCAACTGATAAGGATGGAGCAAGTTACATTGAAGTGTGCCATAGGGGACTGTATGGTTTGCCAGTGTCAGTCCATTTAGAGGCGATAATCCACAATGTAGTGTCATAATGCCTGAAAGGTCAAATTAAATATAAGCATTTCTATCAGCCCAATAGGCCCTAGTGCCATTTAATGTTTGAAATGTTTTGAATTATGCCTCCATCATTGAGTGGACGGCTTCTTTTTAATTAGAATAATGCACATTTTTGACCAAATTTCATGAACATGTGTACCTGTCTAGACAATAGTGACCCATCCACTTAGCTAGATGTGGCTGGGGGGGTGGTTATAGCAATTATTTCACGTGACCCATCAATTTAGTGTCTGCGGAAGCATAATCTTATAATTATCTGGACACTTTCTGCTTTTGATATTGCTACAATGCAAATAACCATTTCACTGTTCCATTTACACAGTCTGTATCCTGTACATGTGACAAACATTCAGTTTTATTTGAGATAGTGTGTGTTTACCAGAGACGGTAATGTGAAGAACTAGTTAGTGTATTTGTTTACTACGCTACTCACTCTGTTTAGCACATGGCCTCACATGTGAATCCTTAAAGAGATGGGTGGGGCTAAGGCTTAAGAGGGTGTGAACGATGCTGAATGGGTGTAGACAAAGAAGAGCTCTCCAGTAGGTTACCAAAATTATTCAAGGGCCATTTTCTCAAAAGTGGGGTTACAAGTTTATGAACTTTCAAAGCAGAATTACTTTCCCATTGTTCCTCAACTGCAGTGTATGATATACCATTTTCTAGCTGAGTCTCTACTTTTATCCAAAGTAAAAAAATACAATTTCAAATGTTGCTACATAGGACTGAATCCCGGTGGTGGGTCACATTTGTAATACAATCAAGGGGGCTCAATCCATTTGCTTGATCAGAATCAGATTTCGATTGTGTCTTTTAAAATGTATTTCAGCATCTCACTGTGCCTGTGATTGAGCCCAAATGTATTTCTCTAATCAATAGCTATAGGATTTAAACTGAGGGGGCGGACTGCCTTATCCAGGATGCTCCTTGCAGCAGTCACTCGCTCACATTGATGCTTGCCCCATATGGAGTGACGCAGGCTATTCGAGACACAAGCCCTGTGTACCTGCAATCGTGCCTCGTACCAGGGCCATAGTCATTAGGGAAAGCCGTAGCAAAACATCTTGCAACAGAAAACAACAATTAGCTTTCTTGTTGGACAGGTGCTGGTTGACCCTCCCTGTTTCAGTCCATTTTCTTCCATTTGGTGCCTTTTTGAAAATGACTCTTGATAGTATATAAGGACAGACCCCCCCCACTCAGTTTCAATCTGTGGTGCTACGGAGACAACTGGCAAAATAATCTTGCCTGCCAGACCTTTGTCAAATCTGAGGCGGAAACGCCTCGGATTGATGCAGGGGCCCACTGGAGCAAAACCGTTCAAGCAAATGACACGTTTTTTGTCTCACCTTGAACTTAATTGACTGCCTGAAAGCTGACGTCCTCTGAAAAGTGCTGAAGGAGGGTACTACTTCTTCCTCTGACATTTTGAAAAGGGTAGCTGTTGACATCGACATCGCAGACCCCCCCTGCCGTGCTCTTTTCATATGGATCGTGTGCACGTACTGTACCTTCAGAAAGTATTCATACCCCTTGACTTATTCCACATTGTTACAAACCTGAATTCAAAATGGGTTGAATTGACACAATAGCCCATAATGATGAAGTGAAAACATGTTTTTAGAAATTATTGAAAGTGAAATACAGAAATCTCATTTACATAAGTATTCACACCCCTTTTGCTATGACACTCCTAATTGAGCTCAGGTGCATCCAATTTCCTTTTAATCATCCTTGATGTCACTACAACTTGATTGGAGTCCACCTGTGGCCAATTCAATTGTTTGAACATGATTTAGAAAGAAACACACCTGTCTATATAATGTCCCACAGTTGACAGTGCATGTCAGAGCAGAACCTATACCATGAAGTACAAAGAACTGTCTGAGATTGTGATGAATTGTGCTCAGGCTTATATCTGGGGAAAGGTATAAAACAATTTCTAGTGTTGAATGTTTTCAAGAGCACAGTGGTATCCATCATTGGGAAATGGAAGAAATTTGTAACTACCCTAGAGCTGGCTGTCCGGCCAAACTGAGCAACCAGGCAAGAAGCACCTTGGTCAGGGAGGTGACCAAGAACCCAATGACCACGCGGGCAGAACTACAGAGTTCCTTGGCTAAGATGGGAGAACCTGTCAGAAGGACAAGTCTTTACAGCACTTCACCAATCTGAGCATTATGAGAGAGTGGCCAGACAGAAGCTAAAAAGGCACATGACCGCACACTTGGAGTTTGCAAAAGGGCACGTGAAAGACTTCGAGCATAAGGCAAAAGATTCTGTGGTCTGATGAGACAATAATTGTACTCTTTGGCTTGAATGCAAAGTGCTATGTCTATAGAAAACGAGGCACAGCTCATCACCCGTCTAACACCATCCCTACTGTGAAGCATGGTGGTGGCGGCATGCTATGGGGATGCTTTTCAGTGGTAGGGACGGGGAGACTGGTAAGGTTAGAGGGAACAATGAATGGAGCCAAATACAGGCAAATCCTTAATGAGAACCTGCTTCAGAGTGAAAACGACTTTAGACTGAGGCGAAGATTTACATTCCGACAGGACAATGACCCTAAGAATACGGCCAAAGCAATGCTGGAATGGCTTCAGAACAAGAATGTGAAAGTCCTTGAGTGGCACAGAAAAAATCCCAGACTTTGAATCCCATTTGAAAATCAGTGGAAAAACTTCAAGATTGCTGTTCACTGCCGCTCCCCATCTAACTTAACAGAGGTTGAGAAAATCCCATGTGCAAAGCTGATACAGACACCCAAGATGACTCATCTGTAATTGCTGTTAAAGGTGCTTCTACAAAGTATTGACTCGGATATGAATACTTATGTAAATGAGATTTCTCTATTTAATTTTCAAAACGTTTGCTAACTTTTCTAAAAACCTATTCTCACTTTGTCATTATGGGGTATTGTGTGTACATGGGTGAGATGTTTAACAACTTTTTTTTTTAATACATTTTGAATTCAGGCTGTAACAACAACAACAACAATTGGATGAAGTCAATGGGTATGAATACTTTCTGAAGGCACTGTATATGTCAAACTCCTAATTGAGTGGAGGAACTTGAAAGGCGGGTAGAGAGGGATCAAATCATGTCAATCAAATAATGTCTGTATTAGATTGTGTATCACAACTCTCTTTCGGAGGTTAGTGGCTAAAATCTTCATTAAACATTCACAGACACGAGGAAGCAATGTCATACACCACAACCTCTCCAATGACCATTTCCTGCATTCTACCATAGTCTATCATACTTCTCCCCTTCAACACAACCCACATCTACGTCGTTAGTGGTAGTGGGTTCGTGACGAGGCGAGCAGTGATGGGCACAGAGTACCCAGGTGTCCAGCTGAGTCTCTGTCAGCCGTGACAGGTAGAGAGGCGGCTCAGTTAGGCTGTCACCGCTCCCCCCGACCTCTCCTGCGGTGCCAAACTGCAGCTGGTGGCAGCGGTGGGATTTCGCGGGAGCGGCAGACTGTAATCAGTCATTATGTCAGCAGCGGCACCCGGGAGCCCCGCTCCGGCTCATTCAGCCAAATAATAAGCAGCAGATAACGGTACTGCCGCGCAGCCAGGGGCCCCGCAGGGCGAGGAGCTGGAAAATGGAGCCTTTTCCACTCGTGGGTGTACACAGAGATATCGCCTTCATTCAAGGGCTGGAGTAGACTTTCATAGACCCCCAGCAGCCTCACTCTCCTTTGCCAACCTCACGGTCAGAGGGACACTCACTCTGCTGGCTGTGGCTAACATGGAACATGTGTGGGTCTCTCTCTCTCTGCTCAGTCTGAATTCAATGTCCCTTTAATAGATCTATATGCGTGATATTGAGGTTCAGAGACCAAGTGTTATGGATCAGGAGGATGAAACCATAATATGCATACCTAAGGTTGACACTGGTGTAGAAGCCTACATTTACTAGTATTCCAGAACACTGGGTGAACCGGATGATCGTTTCACCTTAAAATAGGAACTTTCAAAGCGTTTGCCAAATATGCAACTTTAAATCTGCGTATCAAGTGGCAGCTTTCCGCTATCATTCTTAAACCAGACGATGCGCCCAAATGGCACACTATTCCCTATATAGTGCACTACTTTTGACCGGGGCCTGTAGGGCTCTGGTCCACAGTAGTGCACTATGTAGGGGGAAAAGGATGCCATTTGGGATGCAACCGATAATGCTGACTGTTGAAACGTGTATTAAATTGTCTCCCCACAACCCTCAGAATCCCCTTCCCCTAGATTTTTTGTCATTCCATAACAAGGTTCACAGTCTACCATTGTCCCTCTAGCATTCCTCAGCTCAGTAGTATTGACTGGTTCTGCTGGGTGACTGGTGCCATATTACATCCGTTTATCATCGGTACGACAGAGCGCTCGGAACGTCAGATTCTCTTCACCAGACATTTGACTTCTACTTTTGTTCAACAAGGCTCACTCCATCCGCAGTGATTGCCTTGTCAATAACTCGTGGCTACCCACATTTTACACATGGCCACATCCATAATACAAAGGAAAGGTCTGTGTTCCCTTTTGGAGAATTCTTTCCAACGGTAACAATGGTTGGAGGGAAATTTGCTCTACAAAATGTTGTTGTTGCTTTTATCGCTTTATTTAGGTGCTATTTGTTGGAGATTTGGTTCAGTGAACCACGCTTGCGTTTTGAGTGACCTTGGCTGAGACTTGAAGACTTGAGCTGATGCCTAGGCTTGACCTCAACTGTTTAACACCCATCTGCTCACACTGTTGTAATTGGTTAACTTGGGCTGCCCAGTTACTCACAGGCAATAGTCGCATAAATTACCACAAATAGAAATACTTTCTTTCAAGATAAACCGTTACCTTCCAGTGCTGTACATGACAAATGGATGACTACATATCAGCTCATATCTAGACTGATGAAATAATTTCTGAGCATGCTTATCATACTGTGGCATTGTGAGACTACATTATGTAGCTAGACTATGAGCTCAAGTTTGATCCCTCAGTGAAACTAACACCCATAATGATTAATAGACACTGGCAGTGATGATGTTAATCATGAACTGAATCCTGCAGTCTAAGGCTGTGTGTCCCAAATGGCACCCTGTTCCCTATGTAGTGCACTACTTTTGACCAGAGGACATAGAAAGAATAGGGAGCCATTTGGGATGCTGCCTAAATCGCTCTTAATCTGCCAGGCTCCTGTGACGTCTTTATTCCTGCACCTGTGGCTTTAACTTTCATGTGTTATCAGCCGGGATATTTCTGTGCCTTTCCTGTGGCTACAACTTCCCCCTAATGAACAATTACCATCAATAATTGATTGAAATGAAAATGATAGATTATTTTGTGCCGGGCAAAACTTGTTTGATTCGGGGAGGCACATTTGGGATTCTTTCCTCTTTCAGCCCCTTGCAGTAAGACATTTTAAGCACCTCACTTCGGTGAATCTTTTTTTATGGCTTTTGGTGTCGGTGCGGCCAGAGAAACCAAAGGTCCATTTAGCGGCTCCACTGTCACACAGGAGTCGATGTGAAACGTTACCGTTCCTAATCTTGTTTATGCTTTTGGTGGTTGTAAGCCCTCTCTCTGTAAGCCAGCTTTGTGTCAAACACAGCTGGGTAACCTTGTATAATTGCAGCTGGGCAGAAATAATTGGGGCAGCAGCTTGAATGCAGCCACTACACCCAGGTCATTTACAGATTTCTATCTGTTGGCTTGGCCAGGGCTGCAATGTGGGTTACACAGGTTTCAGAACAAATGTGTCACATAATACATTGTAATATTCAGGCCACTTTAATTAAAAGAAAAGGAATGGGACTGTGTACATGTGCCAGCTGATGCGCCTGGATGAAGATGATGAACTGATGTGATGTTGGCTTACAATACATTAGCTAATAATATAAGACTGTGGCGCTCAAACTGAAATGTGATATTTGAAATGCTGAAGCGGTGGAAATGTTGCGATAGCGACCAAATTGTTGTATTAGTTACAAAAGCACTCTGCCAATTTATCAACCTGACATTTCATTTATAATGGTAACAGCGAGATGGATGCATTGCATTTAACAGATTACTAAAGTATCCAATCTTTCCATGACTCCCTAGTACAATCTGAAATTAGGCATGAATTTACAAACATGTATTTAAAATAACTATTTGTCCTCTCACCTGATGCACTGTCATCCCCACTCCATATACAATCCCTTGACACATAGGCCTAGTATTCTGTACAATAGAAATCGTCAGTCGCTTTGTTCTTACCTAATCGGCCAAAACCTCTACCAGAAGAGATAACCACCTTTAGCCACCCAGTGCTTGGCATTAGATTGGCTGCTCGTGGCCCTGTAGAATTCATCATTGGCTACAAATAGCATACAGCTCTATGTCCAATGAATCCTCCATCCTGATGTGGTCAATAACTTGGGCTTCCATATAATCAGTGGGAGTGTGGGATACGTGAGGCCACTGCAGCTCCCCAGAGAATACTTTTCGCCTGCGTTCGATTGATGACTTTGAACGGGGCCTGTCTTGGCTGAGGGGGAAATTTGGATTGGAAAGTCTGTCGAGAGCAGTTTTTAATTCTACCGGCAGTAAAGGATGAAATTGAGCAGGAATGAAGTGCTTTTGGTGCATCGATCTTGCTCTGGTCTCTGCCGAGACAAAGGGAGATGAAGACAATTGTAACCTTCTCTATCGCCTGGCTGAATGCAAATCGAGCAACCGCATCCTTCTTTCTTTTCTAATAAAAGGGAAAGGCACACAGAGTAAGAAAGCCCCTCTCAAGCTATCAACCATGTCCAATTAGAGCAGGTCTCTGAAAGGAGCACAGACAGTCAGCCTGCACTGTGGCCATACAACCACTTTTACACAGTCTTATTTTATGATGTTTGGATCTGTTTTGACAGATGACAAAGGTGGCCAACCACAGTTCCCATACTGTTGTCTCTAGCATGACAAGGGTGGCCAACCCTGGAGGGGCTGCAGTGCCCTGCTGGCTTATCCTTCAAGGCTGTCTGCCCACCTGGGTGTTAAGAGACTGACTGGGTCCTTGATTGCTTTTTTTTTTAAGGCCCCCTAAATAGGATTGTGGCTCCAATTTGGCTCTCCCCAAATAAAATAGATGGATTTTCTTTTAACACAGATAACAGCGCTCAGCTTTTGTTTTGCTTCCTAATGAAGAGTACTTTCCTGCTGGTTCCTTGAGCTTCACCCTGGCAAGGAAATCTGCAGTAACACACCAGCAGATGCAGCGAGTCCTCATGCATAAGAAACCCCACTCCGACAGCCATCTGTCTCCCTGTGTCTGTTACCATGCGCCTGCAGTTTGTTTGGTTAGCGCCAAGCGCTGTATACAAGTTTAATGGCTTGCAAGACATGCCATCCAATCTCATGGTTCTCGCACCTCATTCGGAAAAATCGCATTCCTCAACCTATATATTTCACCAGAGTAACAGAAACCAGAACAATCTCTACTGAGGGTTCCATAACTCTGAGTAGGTCTGCCATTGCTTAACTGTGCTATACTGTTACCCCACAAGACTGCTGGGTTGAATTATGTTGCTGGGCTAAATTAAAAGTTGAACCTCATTTGACCTTAAAGAAACCCCAACAACAGCAGTAGCAGCAGCATCCCAGCCTATAGCTGTACGACTAGCAAATAGCAGAGGTCAGACGGATCACTCTTACCACTCCGTGGCCTGACAATAAAATGAGGGGCTATTCTGGAAGTGAGGAGGATTTGAAAAGGAAAGTGCACATTGACGTGAGAGAAATGCAGTCAGACACCACATAAGCAATATATAGACTTACCCATTTGTTTTGTCTGATGTTTTGCTTGCAACATGCCCAATTAGAAAGCGGCCAACAGTGAGATAGCGAGAGCTCGCAATCTGCTTCAAAGAGTCCCAGCAGCATTAGTATGCAGCCCCCTCTTCCTCAGTCAAGCATAGAGAACTGCTACCCACAACACAGTGCCTGCCATTATGATTACTTATGCCATTTTTGTGCGTTAGGACAGCAGTCATTTTTTCTTTCAGCTTGAAATTACTGTTCTCTATTTTTGTGACAATATCCTGCCCAAGTTTATCTGCATAGTTAATGATAACTGGAATCATGACTGTACTTGAGCGATTCCATTCATCACAATGTCACCCTTGGCAACGCAGTGAAGGCGATTTTCTTCTGAGGACTTAGCTTTTTCGAAGACGCCGAACACTCTTCGGTTTTGTTTTCATTGTTTTCATCTGAAAGGCAAATGTTCACCACCAACACCGCTATTTACTCTCTTGCCAGCTTTGACTGTATTCCTCCCAGGCTAAACATTAGCAAGGGGAAGCTATAGTGTTTATTAGCCTACCATGTTTTATTTTAGCCGTTGCGGCGCAATACTTCCCTCACTGCAGATGCCCCAATGAGGACACGGCCCTTATTTCTCGTGAACACATTAGCCGAGGCACAATGCCACTTTACAGCAGTCGACTGTCAGTTCTTATCGCGTTAGCCACCGGCTCTAGCCTGTGTTTCTTATTTTTTGCCTACATGTTTAATGTAAACTAGGCAACACAAATGTGATTTACTGCGTTGATAACCTGTGGATTCAGTGGTTGACCCTTTTTCTGTACATACTGGTTGATGCCTTTAATATAGCAGTATGAATGGCTACTCGAGGTATAGGTCTTGTCAGTAACGTCATATGCTTAACTCCTTTCACAATCTTAGTTGTTTCTGGCATGTCACCCAATGACTTTACAATGCACCATTTAGAATCTCTCTGGTCAGTCATTTAAAAAAATGTGTTTACTATTTTGACATCAATTCGACTGTCCACTTGTATTGTTAGAATAGACTCTATAATATCTAACACTTATAACTATCGTCAGTATTAAGAAATTAACATTCCAGCATTTATACAAACATAGACATTTATATAATTACTTAAAGGTGCATCTGCGATTCGACCATTTTAAAGTGCCCACTTTCATACATTTAGTGAGAAGAACCAACAAGTAAGTCTGTCAGTCAGTCAATTCACATGGCCATGTTTCTGTAACTGTAATCCAGCTAGATCTGTATTAATCCCAGATTAAATTCTGGACTACAGGAAACTGAGCACGCCCCCATCCACATTGACGGGGCTGTGGTGGAGCGGTGTCCACGTTACTAAGGAAATATCATTGTCCACACACACCAACACAGTTGTGAAAATGGCACGACAACTCCCCCCGCCCACCCAGGAGGCTGAAAAATGTGTGTGCTCCGGACCTTATAAAGTTCTACAGCTACAACATTGAGAGCATCTTGACTGGCTACAGCTGCAACATTGAGAGCATCTTGACTGGCTACATCACGACTTGGTATGGCAACTGCTTGGCATCCGACTGCAAGGTGCAACAGAGGGTAGTGTGTACGGCCCAGTACATTACTTGGGCCGAGCTCCCTGCCATTAAGGACTATAAAATGGTCAGACTCCAGCCACCCAAGTCATAGACTGTTCTCTCTGCTACCGCGTGGCAAGCGGTACCGATGCACCAAGTCTGGAGCCAACAGGATTCTGAACAGCTTCTACCCCCAAGCCATAAGACTGTTGAATAGTTTGTCCGGGTAGCTATTGGTTAACTATTTAACGATCTGCATTGACACTCTTTGCACTAAAACTTTTGACTCATCACATACGCTACTGCTAATGTTTTATCTATTCTCTTGCCTAGTCACTTTATCCCTACTTACAGTATATGTACAGATCTACCTCAATTACCATGTTCCCCTGCACATCGACTCGGTACTGGTACCCCGTATATAAAGCCAAGTTATCGTTGCTCGTTGTGTATTTATTCCTTGTGATATTTCTCTATAATTTATTGCTCTCTGCATTGTTGTGAAGGGCTAGTAAGTAAGCATTTCAGTGTTAGTCTAAGCATGTGACAAATAACATTTGATTTGATTGAAATGAGTTAAAAGAAATATAATGATCAGAAGCTGGTTCTATAGTGCTTCTCCCCATCTAAAGCCAGCCATAGATTTATGCCTGGGCTGAAGGATGGCTGTCCAATTTTACGCATGAATGGCCGCTCTGCCAGAATCGTCTATGTTTTAATAGCCTCTGTCAGATGTACGTTTTAGGATGTATATCAACGCTGCCCGTGTGTAATTCTTGTGTAATTCCTGCACACAGTGACTATTTCTGTCAAAGCCCACCAGCAGCTTGTGCAATGCTAAGATTGTTTTACATCATTTCCGTGAGTGTTTGTTGTCCAAGGTGTGTGTGTGTGTGTGTGTGTGATGTGTATTAGTGCATGCGTGCGTGTGATGTCTGTGCAGGCACAGTGCTCAAATACACTCTACCAGAATACCTTTCCTGTTCTCCCACGTCATTATTCATTATGGAGCTAGCCACATTTTAACTACCTCAAGGTCAAAGTTCATGTCTCGTGTTTTTGCAAATGGGAATGAATACCAAACTGGGAAATGGGGGAGTTGTCGAGTCAATTACGACTGACACCTTTGTCGTTTTTTTGGAGGAAGGCTTTTCCGCTCTAGCTGCCTTCCCAGGGATGATACATAGTGAGGTGATAATTGATAATGTGAAACTATTCGAATAGGTCTGTGATAAAGCCAGGACGTTGTCCATTGAAGTCGACTGGTTGAATTATACTGTGTTGTATTAGCTGCATATTTAGTGTATCCTAATGAATGAAAGACAAAATGGCAGTCCGATCATAGGTGGAGGAGAGACAATATAATATCTACCAGAGTGTCATTTAGACTCCCAAGCCCTCTTTCTCAATGTCAGACTTCACCTGGACAGGCCAATCAACGTTATGGCAATGGGACCTATACACATGTCCCCTTTGTTATGATGGTAGGTTAAAACAAGGTCAGGCTACCCATTTAAGATGTTTATACAGGTACAGTCAGGTCTGTTTCTGGGTCCCAAATGACACACTATTCCCAGTCTAGTGCACTACTTTTGATTGAGCCCTGGACCCGGGTCAAAATGAGTACACTATCTAGGGAATAGGTTGCCATTTGGGACACTTCCTGTGTGTGTAGTAGTACAGAAAGCGTTGACGTTGTTCGTCACCTCATGGAGAAATGGGCACCCTTTTTAACTTGTTACAGGGGTCCTGGCATATCTCTGCTGTCTCCCACAAAGCCTGAATGGGAACATTGTGTGTGACCGACCCCGCTGCTGGTCTGGCTGCCTGTTTGGGTCCAGCACACCTGTCAAACCATGTCGGCAGTGCCTCCGGCACTGACAGAGTCCAGAACCCCCCTTCACAGGCGCACACATACACATGTGCCCACACACACACGTGCACATTGGGCACGTGCACACACACATACAAAGTCTTGGGTTTTTATTGAAAACACACATTGGCCCCCTCACTTTTGTCAAGGTTGCATTCAATGCTGGGGTCGCCCTCTTCTGAGGGGGTCAAGTTCCATATTGGAAAGGGGGAGGTGGGGGTGGTTGAAGGGGAGGGATGGTGAAGGTTGGTCAGAGCACACACACTTACACATGGAAATGGGACTTTAGACGTACCTTGCCAGTAACTCGATTCCCATTTTCAATCAGTTGCAGATTTTCTGATGTGTTTTGGAATGCTTTTGCAGACATGTTGAGTTTCATACCAGAAAATTCTTCGTCCACGCCCCCACTCAAACATAATAGAAAAACTAAAACAACTGAATGTCAAGTGAAATGTTCAGAGACCTGCCAATACATATTTTTTCCAAGTAATTTCTTTGGATCATTTTCAGTGGATGGGCATTTGCATTCGACAGTATCATGCTCTTACATTCAGCATTGATCTTGATCACGTCTCATTGCCCGACAATACCACCCTGCACTGTAAACATGATGCTAAGTGACGTTATCATGAGAGGGAAAAAAAGCTATATTGCTGATTGTTAATGCACACAATGCCATATCCCTCCGAAGGACTTACGGTGTCAAGTCCCACTAACGTCACCCATTCAATTTTATCCTCTATTGACTTTTATGTTCTGCCGCAAGGTTGGTCATCCCGGCAAGAGTATGTATTCCAAATGAAGAACAGCATCATTACCATAATGATATTCGATCTGAAAGATAAACACCCCTTTCTTCCCCACACCACGTCTGTGAAGCTTCGGGAGAGGGCAAAATTGTGGGGTTTGCCTTGACACTAGTTCGCCTTGACGTGCACAAAGGCGGCCGTCTTTGAAAGGTATCTTCGATTGTTTTGCACACTTACTGTAAATTGTGGGGTTGACGCTAGTTCACCTTGGCCACCTTTGTGCGCATGTCATTGATAATGGTGTCTACAACAAGGTTTTACACTGTCGGATTGATGCTACAGTTTGACAATCACAAAGGCGGCAATTTTTTAAAGGTATCTTCCACAAGAAGTTGTTCCACACATACATTGTGGGGTTGATGCTTAAACCTTGACACATTTTCGAAAATGTGTCATCTTCAGCAAGAAGACATTTCACACAATCCAGATTTCCCACCCATAGCAGGGATATGATGACGCCTCCTCCTTGCCTCAATGCTTTATCGATCAGCCATGGGACCCACAGGGGACCGGAGTCTGCTGAGCTGTGTCTACGCACTCGATGCACTCGTGCATACTCATTTTTAACCCCAAGCTCTCTCTCTTGCTTTCTGTCATACACACACGCCACACACACAAGCACACACGTCACATAGCTCAAGGTTCCTTAGTTCGCTAATAAGGCCAATTAGAGCACAGGCATGTGGAAGCCTCCAGCAGAGTAGCTAAAAGGTTGGAGGTGTTCGATGTACACCCTTCTCCGCCTCCCCTCATTGTCATGGAGACTGCGAGAGTTGGGGAGAGAATAAGAGGATAAAGATGGGACTTAAGTGAGGGAGGGAGGGAGAGCAAATGAGCGGTTGACGCTAGAGAGAAATAAAGATGGGAAGATGCAGAGGGAGGATAGAGAGAAGGGAGGGATGTAGAGAAAGAGGTGAGAATGATAAGATTATGCGGTTGAAGGGGAGAGAAAGAGAACAGGGGTGCACAAAGGTAGGCAAGAAAGCACATTTAAATACATAACCTGCCTGCACTTCCTCTGGTCTGGGTCATCAAACAGTCCCAGTCATTTATCAGCTTGCCTGCATTTAATTTGACCCTTGGGTCCAGATGTGCCTCATGCATAGTGTGCGTGTCCTCCTCCTCCATTGACTCCTAATGATATCCTCTGCTAACACCCCTAGACTGACTCAGCACAAAATCTTTGATCTGCTGAGGACGACTGGAATAACATTTTGCACCGGAATATACACTGTGTGGCCCTCAGTTTTGGCCCTCAGAACAGCCTCTTTTTTTAATATATTTTTTTATTTAACCTTTATTTAGAATCTGATTGATTGATTGCTTCTGCGGACAGGTGTCTTTTATACAGGTAACAAACTGAGATTAAGAGCCCTCCCTTTATGAGAGTGCTCCTAATCTCAGCTCGTTACCTGTATAAAAGACACCTGGGAGACAGAAATCTTTCTGATTGAGAGGGGTTCAAATACTTATTTCCCTCATTAAAATGCAAATCAATTTATAACATTTTTCACATGCGTTTTTCTGGATTTTTGTTGTTGTTATTCTGTCTCTCACTGTTCAAATAAACCTACCATTAAAATTATAGACTGATCATTTCTTTGTCAGTGGGCAAATGTACAAAATCAGCAAGGGATCAAATACTTTTTTCCCTCACTGTATAGTGTGTGCAAATTTAGAAGAGTAGGGAGGTAAGGCAATAAATGGGCCACAGAGACTAAATAATTACAATTTAGCAGAGCGATAGATGTGCAGATGATGATGTGCAAGTAGAGATACTGGGGTGCAAAAGAGCAAGAGGATAAGGAACAATATAGGGATGAGGTAGTCAGGTGTGCTATTTACAGATTGGCTGTGTACAGGTACAGGGATCGGTAAGCTGCTCTGACAGCTGATGCTTAAAGTTAGTGAGGGAGATGAGTCTCCAGCTTCAGTGATTTTTGCAATTCGTTCCAGTCATTGGCAGCAGAGAACTGGAAGGAAAGGTGGCCAAAGAGGGTGTTGGCTTTGGGGATGACCAGTGAAATATACCTGCTGGGATGCGTGCTACGGGTGGGTGTTGCTATGGTGACCAGTGAGCTGAGATAAGGCGGGGCTTTACCTAGCAAAGACTTATAGATGACCTGGAGCCAGTGGGTTTGGCGACGAATATGTAGTGAGGGCCAGCCAACGAGAGCATACAGATCGCAGTGGTGGGTAGTATATGGGGCTTTGGTGACAAAACAGATGGCACTGTGATAGACTGCATCCAGTTTGCTGAGTAGATTGTTGGAGGCTATTTTGTAAATGACAACACCAAAGTCGAGGATTGGTAGGATGGTCCGTTTTACGAGGGTGTTTGGCAGCATGAGTGAAGGAGGCTTTGTTGCGAAATAGGAAGCCGATTCTAGATTTAATTTTGGACTGGAGATGCTTAACGTGAGTCTGGAAAGAGTTTACAGTTTAACTTCTTGGGGACCAGTGGGGCGCTAGCGGGCTCCTCCCGACACTACCAGGTAAAATGTAAAGCGCCAAATTCAAAATCCCAAAGTTTAATTATTAAACATCCACCAATATACAAGTGTTCCATACTCATCAAAAGCTCTGTTTCTTGGCAATATCACAGCATTGTCAGATTTCAAAAAGGCTTTACGGCGAAAGCAGCACATTTGATTGTTTGAGGGTAGCACCTCACATATTTTTCCAATAGCCGTGTATCGATTAGCCATCATGGCACACACATAACACATTTCACAGCGAAAACAAATCAATTACCTGTTGAAGAACTTCTGCTGAGGTCATCCTAAGTGTCCAACGAAGACAATCCATGGTTCTTTTGTTAGAAAAAGTAATGTATTTTATCCATAAATCCTCCATTTGGTTCGCGCGTTATAATCAGAAACGACAGCCCCCACTAGTCCATTGAAACGTGACGCGAACTCGTTCAACTTATACCTATAAACTTGTCCAAGAACATTCAAACATAGTTTTAAATGTATCCTTAGGAACGCTTTTACGTATATTTACTATTATAAATCAACCGGAATATAAACTGATCGATAACGACGGTAAAAAATACATTGCGTGACTTCTCGGGCGCGCGCCCTGGGTACTGTTGTCATCAAGGGGGGACTCACTTGTTTGGTCTTTTTCTCTGGTCTTATTCATCCAAAATGGAAGAAATACACTGTCTCGAGGCTGTTGACATCATCAGGAAGCGACGTGTACTGCATTCATATGCCCTTATATGGTCATTTTTCATTAGGGAGGGGTTCCCAAATGAGCAATGTGTCAAAATCACTTTTTCCAGGACAGAAATTCCTCGGGGTTTCGCCTGCTATATGCGTTCTGTTTTACTCACAGACAAATGGTTAACAGTTTTGGAAAATTCAGAGTGTTTCCTATCCAATGGTACCATATATATGCATATCCTATTTTCTGGGCCTGAATGGGAGGCATTTTACTTTGGGCACGCCAGGCTCTCCAAAACCGACCCCTCAGCTGCCTCTCCCTAACAAGCTAACCAGACACCTAGGTATTTGTAGTTGTCCACATATTCTAAGTCAGAACCGTCCAGAGTAGTGATGCTAGTCGGGTGGGAGGGTGCGGGCAGCAATCGGTTGAAGAGCATGCACTTAGTTTTATTAGTATTTAAAAGCAGTTGGAGGCCACGGGAGGAGTGTTGTATGGCATTGAAGCTCGTTTGGAGGTTTGTTAGCACAGTGTCCAAAGAAGGGCCAGATGTATACAGAATGGAGTCGTCTGCGTAGAGGTGGATCAGAGAATCACTAGCAGCGAGAGCGACATCATTGATATATACAGAGAAAAGAGTCGGCCCGGGAATTGAACCCTGTGGCACCCCCTTAGAGACTGCCAGAGGTCCGGACAACAGGCCCTCCGATTTGACACACTGAACTCTATCTGAGAAGTAGTTGGTGAACCAGGCGAGGCAGTCGTTTGAGAAGCCTAGGCTATTGAGTCTGCCGATAAGAATTCAGTGATTGACCGAGTCGAAAGCCTTGGCCAGGTTGATGAAAATGGCTGCACAGTACTGTATTTTATCTCTGCGGTTATGATATCGTTTAGGACCTTGAGCATGGCTGAGGTGCACCCATGACCAGCAAGTTGCTGCAGGGGGTGCTGAGATGTTGGCCGGGGTAGGGGTAGCTAGGTGGAAAGCGTGGCCAGCCGTAGAAAAATGCTTATTGAAATGATCGATTATCGTAGATTTATCGGTGGTGACAGTGTTTCCTATCCTCAGTGCAGTGGGCAGCTGGGAGGAGGTGCTCTTATTCTCCATGAACTTTACAGTGACCCAAAACTTTTTGGAATTCGTGCTACAGGATGCAAATTTCTGTTAGGAAAGCAAAGGCTAGCTTTTTCAAACTGACTGAGTATATTGGTTCCTGACTTCCATGAAAAGTTGCATATCGCGGGGGCTATTCGATGCTAATGTAGAACGCCACAGGATGTTTCTGTGCTGGTCAATGCAGTCAAGTCTGGGGTGAACCAAGGGCTATATCTGATCTTAGTTCTACATTTTTTGAATGGGGCATGCTTATTTAAGATGGTGAGGAAAGCACTTTTAAAGAGCAATCAGGCATCCTCTACTCTGGTTGAGGTCAATATCCTTCCAGGATACCCGGGCCAGGTCGATTAGAAAGGCCTGTTCGCTGAAGTGCTTTAGGGAGTGTTTGAATGTGATGAGGGGTGGTCGTTTGACTGCAGACCCATTACGCATGCAGGCAATGAGGCAGTGATGGCTGAGATCCTGGTTGAAGACAGCAGAGGTGTATTTAGAGGGCAAGTTGGTCAGGATGATATCTAAGAGGGTGCCCATGGTTACAGATTTGGGGTTGTACCTGGTAGGTTCCTTGATAATTTGTGTGAGTTTGAGGGCATCTAGCTTAGATTTTTAGGACAGCCGGGGTGTTAAGCATGTCCCAGTTTAGGTCACCTAACAGTACGAACTCTGAAGATAGATGGGGGCAATCAATTCACATATGGTGTCCAGGGCACAGCTGGGGGCTGAAGGGGACTTCTGGAAAGGATTTGTAAAAGTAGAAGCTCAAATTATTTGGGCACAGACCTGGATAGCCTCAATTCGTCGAGGATAGACTAGGGCTGTTGCAGGGACCGTATTACCGCCACACCGGCGGTCACGAGACTTAAAGGCAGTCATTACGGTAATTAGGCTTCTCCAAGCTCTGATACTCCTGATGGTCATTAGTAGCCTACCAAACTTGGTAACTGCCTGGTACTCAGGACTCAATTGTCCCTCTAATCACTCTGTCTTAACTACATACGGAGTGGTGGGGCGCCAAACACTACCCGGTGAAATGTGAGGCGCCAAATTCAAAATCCAAAAGTTGAATTATTAAACATTCATCAATATACAAGTGTTGCATAGTCATCAAAAACTCTGATTCTTGGCAATATCACAGCGTTGTCAGATTTCAAAAAGGCTTTACGGCGAAAGCACAACATTTGATTGTTTGAGGGTAGCACCTCTAATATTTACGCATTAGCATAAATCCATAACCCAACACGGGTCTCAAAAACCGCATAAAATCGCTAATATAAAATCCCTTACCTTTCGAGAAACTTCTGCTGAGGTCTTCCCAAGTGTCCAATGAAGACAATCCATGCTTCTTTTGTTAGAAAAAGTAATGTATTATATCCATACATCTCCGTTTGGTTGGCGCATTATGATCATAAAATCCACCGTTGAGTCGCCCATTGAACCGTGAAGAGAACGTGTTCACATTATACCTATACACTTGTCCAAGAACATTTAAACATAATTGATAATGTATCCTTAGGAACACTTTTATGTATATTTACTATAATATTTCAACCGGATTATAAACTGGGCGATAGGAAAGGAAAAAACCTTCTGTTTACATCCGATGACTTGTTCGAAATTCTTCTTCGATTACCATCCAGAGCAACCTAACATCACCAAACACTGTCTAGAGACTGTTGACATCCAGTGGAAGCAATAGGTACTGCAATCGTACTCTCATATATAGCCGTTTTCAGTAGGGAGGGGTTCAAAATGAGGCAAAGTGTCAAACACTTTTTCCAGGACAGAAATTCCTCGGGTTTTCGCCTGCTATATCAGTTCTGTTATACTGCACAGACAATATTTTAACACTCTTAGAAACGTCAGAGTATTTCCTATCCAATAGTACTAATTATGTGCATGTCCTAGTGTCTGGGCCTGAGTGGCAGGCCTTTTACTTTGGGCACGCCAGACTCTCCAAAACCGACACCTCAGCTGCCGCTCCCTAAGAAGTTAAAGGCAAATGTATTTGAAAATCTAATCAAACACTTCATGAGTGTCCGTGAGCTCATGTTGTGCAACATTTCAATAGGCTATGCAATTGCATGAGAAAACAGTGATGGCCTCTATTAAAAAGACGAGGATCAGCTTTCTATGGGCTAGGCCTACTATATTTATTCCTCAACTTTCCTAATATTAAGCACATTGCTTATATTTACAACAAGAATATAGTATACCTGGCTGGCATGAAAATAAACCACGAGGAAAAGTGTCCTCCATTCACTATTTAAGTGCATAGAAGACGTATTTTTTTCCCGCTGCCCCTGTTTCAAGACCGTTGCATGATAATGGTCCATTCTAAATATATTTCACACATATGATTTTACACCTGCATTGCTTGCTGTTTGGGGTTTTAGGCTGGGTTTCTGTACAGCACTCTGTGACATCAGATGATGTAAGAAGGGCTTTATAAATACATTTGATTTGATTTGACATATATTATTTAGTATATGTAAAGATAAGTTTAAATCAAGAATAGTCTGATGGGTGGCAATATTAGCCTATGACTTGTAAGTTATCACTTGATGATGCCCAGCATTTACTAGTTGCACACCTCGTGTAGCCTAGCCCATAGGCCTATATGTCTTAATAAGGCTTGTATCACAACTAAAGTGGCCAAATAACTTCTTAAAATGTAGCACATTAATCTGCTTTACAAGGGGTGTAGAGCCTAACTGGCATACATAAGCAGTGCGTGAGTTTCAAGTTTGGGGAAGATAATTTTCACCATAAAAATGCACCTTTATAATTAAAGCATTACATGCATAATCACATCTGCTTTGAAAATTGTGTTTTCCCGCTAATGGAACATTTGCGCTTATAGGCTACTACCATGTGTGCATTGCTGTGCTTATGATGTGAAGAAATAGCCTAATAGTTTATCAACATTTTAAGCTAAACGTTCTGATCTTTTCAATCAATCAAAAATATTTTTTGATGCTAGTGGTTGTATTAATTTTGGATCTATCGCATCCCACAACTGTCCCAGACTATATTTTTTATAATTATTTCTCTCACAGAATCAAATAGGTTGACCTTTGTACTATGGAGGATAGTAAATTGACATAGGCTAGTGCTTTTGCTTTTCGTTAGGCCTACTCATCTTGTTGACTGACGAAAAGTAAATGTGGACAGTTCTTCCAATATCATCAATATGCACCTCGGAATTGGATAAGGACGCACGCAGTTGCGTCCCCAATGTGGGTGTCTTCACTTGTAGCCTATGAGAAAGACCCGATCACGTGATGGGGCGCGCATCAGTCAGGGAGATGGGCACAACGGCCATTGGCCGCAAAAGGCAAGGATTTTTGTTAGGGTGCATTACGGCCACACAAAGGGGATGCCACTGTGCAATTCTAGACATTATCAAGTGCTTGTCAAATTGTGAATGAGTGACTGATGTAGTGTGTACAGCCTGCGCAAAAAAAACTAAACAGAGCTCATGCCTTTTCAAGCTACTTTTTTCAAATCATTATTAGTCGCATCATGCAGCCTTACAATGTATTAAAAATCAAAACATATAGCCCAATGTTTGTAGAACTGAAGTTACATTAATAACTCTACATTAAGCCTATAGGAGGACCTACTTCTTTTTTTAACTGCTCAACACAGAATAGCCGCATGTGCGCACTCCCTCAAATCGTTTGGAGAAAATATCCTTTCTATTTTATTCAGCTTCGTTCAATTGTATTCTTCATACTATAAAATAATGTTACGGATTTCTAAGAAATTCTTGTCTGCTAAATGAACCAGTGTAGCCCACAGCCATTTGGCATAGCCAGATCAGCACCTAACATAAGGACTCAGAGTATGCTATTCTGTTCTTCTGAAATAGCCTGCATTCTCTTCATATCATGCTTCTTTAGACCAGGGATCCTGGCCCATCGTGACTCCAATGCTTCCCACAGTTGTCAAGTTGGCTGTATGTCTTTTGGGTGATGGACCATTCTTGATACACACAGGAAACTTTTGAGTGTGAAAAACCCAGCAGCGTTGCAGTTCCTGACACACTCAAACTGGTGCTCCTGGCACCTACTACCATACCCTGTTCAAAACAACTTAAATATTTTGTCTTTCCCATTCACCCTTTGAATGGCACACCTACGCAATCCATGTCTCAAATGTCTCTAGGCTTAAAAATCCTGCTTTAACCTGTCTCGGCCCCTTCATCTACACTGATTTGAAGTGGCTTTAACAGGTGTTCATCAATAAGGGATCACAGCTTTCACCTTGATACTCCTGGTCAGTCTGTCATAGAAAAAGCAGGTGTTCCTGATATTTTGTACACTCTGTATTTGTATATATTTGTGGTAGTATTGCTGTGTGTTAGTGTTGACAGTAATTGCATGACTGTTGTGATATAGGCTACTATGAGTAATGCAACTCTGTTAGCAGACTAGTTTTTGGCAACAATAATGTTTCTATGAATAAATGGCTAGTATTTATTTATATGATGGACAAAACTGCCATGGCTTCTCTACTTCATAGTATACACAATATATGTTGAGCACTTTGAGTACTATCCAAGCTGGTTCTATTCATTAACAAGACACTTCAAACACATTTAGTCTACATTAACCTCATCCACATAGCCTCTGGCTGTTTTCTGGCCTGTAATAACCCCTGGGTCATGAGTCAAGAGATAAGGTTCAGCCATTACTGCTTTTTGTTGCTAATGTGTCACTAGTAACACCACACTAGTAACATGGGTTTTTGGGTCAGCGGCGGGCAACAACGGATTAGTGACTTCTGTCCTGCGACTTCCCGTCCAACCCCTCTCAGCACATTTTTCACTCAGCTGATAAAGTAAGTCCTTCTTTGATACACTCCAGGGACCGCAAGAGCCGTCCCTTTTGTGTTTGCACTTGTGCAGCTACGCCACAGGCCGTCGCCCCGCATTAGTCATGCGGTAAACGTGCTTTCTCTCTCTCGTATGTTTTTCTTTTCACTTCTATTTAGCCGACGGTATAGGGGCCTGTTAGGAATGTTGATGTGATGACCCCTTGTGTTGTACAATGGCTGTGCACTTGGATGCAATTGTGGTATGAAGCACACTTGAAGCCACAATGCCTGTACATTTGCTGATGCACTTGCTCTACCTTCAATGCACTGAAGCTGATTCAATGACAACAAACAGTAGAGTTTTGAAAGAACGTGAAGTTAACGCTAATGAGGTTTCTTTTGGATGACGTTGATTTGAACCGTGAGTAACCCAGATGAATTGTGGCTCGGGCACAGGGTTGGACTGCATTCTCTCACAGCACCCTCTGGTTTGGAGTACACAGTGATCTTCAAATGTTTTCCTTAGTTTTGTCTTTTCAGCAAAAATGTGTCTTTCCAGCAGGCTAGGATGATACACTTTAGTCAGAACGACAATGATATGAATGTGTATTCTCCAGTGAAAACGCCCCACAGTAATGCAACAACGTCTCAAACACCTGTCAGTCAGTCATGAAAGGCATCTGTTTCACAACCCATTGAAGAGGTTTTGGAAGCTCTTATCCCCAGTGGGACCACCACCACTTCTGCCCCAATGAAAGTAGTGGAACAAATCCAACGTTTAGCTGTGAAGCCGCAAGACTATTGTGAAAAACTCTTTCTGGAGGGGATTGGTGTAATATGGCAGAGATTCTCCAAACCCCCCTGGGCCTTCAAATAACTGACAGATGCTATGTCTGTCTGACCACCAGCCTGGTTCTCCATATTGACCTATGGCGTCTGCCAATCTAACAACAACCCCCGCTTGGACGTAATGACTAATAGACTTGATGAAGCTCTCTAATGGTTAGGAAACAACGTTGGGTCAGATTGTGTTGATATTTGCCCAAACAACTCTAATTTGGTGGCCTATGGTACATTCTAATACTAGATTGAATTTTCAACCAGCAACTACCAGGAAAAACCTTTTACAGCGATAGTTTCATCAACTGCTGTACAATGTGCTATAAAACACACAAACAACTTCATTTTGACTGCACTGGGCCTTTAAAGAATCTCGTAAGAGTCTGCTGACATCCACTGGCTTCTAGCAAAGAGCCATTTTCTCAGCTATACAGGTATGATTGAAGAATGTAGCAGGTGTTAAACATGGGCTTTGCTACACAGAAAGCAGCAGTTGACGACTCCATTGTCAACACTTTGATTAAGTCAGTAGACCTATATCAATATCTTTGGAAATACCATATACGTATCATTTATCTTTAAAAACAATTCAATCTGTTTTCATTTATCATATTTTGGACCAGAGCGAGGCTATCACTCCGCTAGCCTATCTATTGTTCCTGCAGTGAGGAGGATTCACCATCTTCATTGACTGTTTTCATAATTTATCTGCAGATCATCACCAAAAAGACTACCAGTATGCAAATTAGGGAACCAAATCAACAGCTCTCTAACCGATGCAATTCAGTAGGCTACTTATGAGTCACTCGCTTTAATGTCATTGTCTGGCACGTTCTGATGAACTTCATATATAAATTAGATCTTTAGTTTATTTGTCTGGATGCGATACCATAGACATAACTATGTTGTATGATTTTATGAATGGCAAGGATATACAGTTCCTTCAAAGTATTCACACCCCTTTAACTTCTTCCACAATGTTACAAATCGGGATTAAAATGGATTTAAAAAAAAAGAATTCAACGTTCTACACAAAATACTCTGTCAAAGAAAAAAAAAAAAAATACAAAATAAAGTATTCAACCCCCCGAGTCAATACATGTTAGAATCACTTTTGGCAGCGATTAGAGTTGAGTCTCTAAGAGCTTTGCACAACTGGAGTGTACAATATTTGCCCATTTTGTTCTTTTTCTTCAAGCTCTGTTAAGTTGGTTGTTGATCATTGCTAGACAGCCATTTTCAAGTCTTGCCATAGATTTTCCAATTTTAAGTCAAAACTTTAATTAATGTCAGCTTGGTAAACAACTCCAGTGTACACTACATGACCAAAAATATACAGTATGTACACCTGCTCATCGAAAATCTAATTCCAAAATCATGGGCAATAATATGGAGTTGGTCCTCCCGTTGATGCTATAATAGCCTCCTCTACTAGGAAAACGTTCCACTAGATGTTGGAATATTGCTTGCGGGATTTGATTACATTCAGTCACAAGCAATAGTGAGGTCGGGCACTGGTGTTGGGCGATTAGGGCTGGCTCGCAGTCAGCGCTCCAGTTCATCCCAAAGGTGTTCGATTAGGTTGAGATCAGGGCTCTGTGCAAGCCAGTCAAGTTCTTCCACACCACACCAATCTCGACAAACCATTTCTGTATGGACCTCGCTTTGTGCATGGTGGCATTGTCATGCTGAAACAGGAAAGGGCCTACCACAAAGTTGGAAGCATAGAATCGTCTAGAATATCAATGTAAGATGATACGATTTCCCTTCACTGGAACTAAGAGGCCTAGCCCGAACCATGAAAAACAGCCACAGACCAAATTTTATAGTTGGCACTATGCATTGTGGCAAGTAACGTTCTCCTGGCATCTGCCAAACACAGATTTGTCCATCGAACTGCCAGATGGTGAAGCGTGATTCATAACTCCAGAGAATGAATTTCCACTGCTCCGGAGTCCAATGGTGGCGAGCGTCACACCATTCCAGCAGATATTTGGTATTGCGCACTGTGATCTTAGGCTTGTGTACGGCTGCTCGGCCACGGAAACCCATTTCATGAAGCTCCCGACGAACAGTGCTGACGTTGCTTCCAGAGGCAGTTTGGAACTCACTACTGAGTGTTGCAAGCAAGGACAGATGTTTTTGTACGCACTTCAGCACTCTGCGGTCCTGTTCTGTGAGCTTGTGTGGCCTACCACTTTGCGGCAGAGCCATTGCTGCGCCTAGACTTTTCCACTTCACAATAACGGCACTTACAGTTGACTAGGGAAGCTCTAGCAGAGCAGAAATTTGACAAACTGACTTGTTGTAAAGGTGGCCTCCTGAATGTCACAGTGCCACGTTGAAAGTCAATGAGCTCTTCAGTAAGGCCATTCTATTGCCAATGTTTGTCTATGGAGATTGCATGGCTGTGTGCTCGATTTTATACACCTGTCAGCAACGGTGGGTGTGGCTTAAATAGCTGAATCCATTCATTTGAAGGGGTGTCCACATACTTTTATTTTATACAGTGCATTCAGAAAGTGTACAGATCCCTTCACTTTTCCCCACATTTTGTTATGCTACAGCCTTATTCTAATATTGATTAAATACAAATGTTCCTCAATCTACACACAATAACCCATAATGACAACCTGTTTTGAGTTAGACATTTTTGCTAATGTATTAAAAATAAAAAAACATATACCTTATTTACATAAGTATTCAGACCCTTTCATATGAGACTCGAAATTGAGCTCTGGTGCATCCTGTTTCCATTGATCATCCTTGATGTTTCTTCAACTTGATTGGAGTCCACCTGTGGTAAATTAAATAGATTGGACAAGATTTGGAAAGGCACACACCAGTCTATATAAGGTCCCACAGTTGACAGTGCATGTCAGAGCAAAAACCAATCCATGAGGTCTAAGGAATTGTCTGTAGAGCTCCGAGACAGGATTATGTCGAGGCACAGATCTGGGGAAGGGTACCAATACATTTCTGCAGCATTTGAAGGTCCCTAAGAACACAGTGGCCTCCATCATTCTTAAATGGAAGAAGTTTACAACCACCAAGACTCTCTTCCGCCCAGCCAAACCAAGCCTGAATGCCAAACGTCACATCTTGAAGAAACCAGGCACCACTCATCACCTGGCCAATATCATCCCTACGGTGAAGCATGGTGCTGGCAGCATTATGCTGTGGGGATGTTTTTTAGTGGCAGGGACTGGAAGACTAGTCAGGATCGAGGGAAAGATGAACGGAGCAAAGTACAGATAGCTCCTTGATGAAAACCTGCTCCAGAACGCTCAGGACCTCAGACTGGGGCGACGGTTCACCTTCCAACAAGACAATGACCCTAATGAATTTTAACATAAGGCTGTAATGTAACAAAATGTGGAAAAAGTCAAGGGGTCTTGAATACTTTCCGAATGCACTGTATATAGTGTTTATTTGGCCATAAGTTTTAGGTTATTGTCCTGTTGAAAGGTGAATTTGTCTCCCAGTGTCTGATGGAAAGCAAACTGAACCAGGTTTTCCTCTAGGATTTTGCCTGTGCTTAGCTCTTTTCTGTTTTCTTTCTGTCATAAAAAAAACTCTGTAGTCCTTGCCGATCCAAAACATGATGCAGCCACCACTGCTTGAAAATATGAAGTGGTACTCAGTGATGTTTAATTTGCCCCAAACATAATGCTTTGTATTCAGGACAAAAAGTAAACTTTGCCACATTTCTAAGCAGTATTACATTAGTGCCTTATTGCAAACCGGATGCATGTTTTGGAATATCTTTATTCTGTACAGGCTTCCTTCTTTTCACTCTTGTCATTTAGGTTAGTATTATGGCGTAACTACAATGTTGTTGATTTATACTACATTTTCTCTGATCACAGCCATTAAACTCTGAATCGGTTTAAAAAACACCACGTCATGGTGAAATAATCCCTGAGCAGTTTCCTTCCTCCCAGGGCAAACTGAGTTAGGAAGAACACCTGTATCTTTGTAATGACTGGGTGTATTGATACACTATCCGAAGCGTAGTTAAAAATGTCACCATGCTCAAAGGGATATTTAGTGTCCTTTATTTTTATTAGTAACAATTTTTGTCATCTACCAATGGATGCCCTTCATTGGAAAACCTCCATGGTCTTTGTGGTTGAATCTGTTCTGGAAATTCACTACTCGACTGAGGGACCTTACAGATAATCGTATGTGTGGGGTACAGAGATGAAGTAGTCATTCAAAAATCATGTTAAACACTATTATTGCACACAGAGTGAGTCCATGCAACTTATTATGTGAATTGTTAAGCTAATTTTGACTCCTGAACGTATTGATGCTTGCCATTACAAAGGGGTTGAATATTTATTGACAATACATTTCAGCTTTACATTTTTTTAATTAATTAATACAAATGTATAAAAACTAAATTCCACTTTGGCATTGTGGGGTATTGTGTGTAGATCATTGGCACAAAATCTCAATTTAATATTTTAAATTCAGACTGTAACACATCAAAATGTGGAAAAAGTCAAGGGGTGTGAATACTTTCTGAAGGCACTGTATGAAATTGACACCTTTTATAAATCAGTCAATCTTGCTGTTCGTCAATTAAAGCACAATAAACAGCCTATGAGCCACAACTCCGTGACTGCATATGAAACACCAGGGTCCAACATTCACTTTTTTGTTCTCAATTAAAAAGTTGACTCGCGGGTGCATGGTGGTGCTTAAATGAACGGTCAATCATATTGGTCAAATACAAATAGCATGATATTTAACCTACGCTTGTAGTCTTCAATGGTAGACTGCGACAGAGCAGGTAAATATTGAAATGGAATGCAAACATTCACTGAAAGGATACTGGCCAACAGACCATGGTTAATGTCGGACCCTGCATGCAAAAGAACATAAATGAATGTGCCAGAAAACAATAGGCTAAGTGGATTTCGACTCATCGTTACCACATATGGGAAGTGCAAATTATCTAAAGAAATCGTTATCTAAAGAAGGCGAATCCTCATTTGTAGAAACAATAAATAGTGGGGAGAGCGCATCCACGCTGATTTTTTCCAGTTCTTAAATTATAATTTTTTTGAACGCCCATTTAACGATATGACATAGTGGTAGCCTACCCTTTGGCCTTTATATGGGGATTTGCAATTGTTTCATGGTTCTAGGTCGACATAAGCATTTTGAAGTAAGAGCTGTTTGGGAGCCAAATTAGCCTGCTCTTTTACGTGAACGGAGCCAAATGAGCCGGCTCACCGAAAAGACTCGGAATGCGCACCAGTACAGCAGACTGTCATACCAGCAGTGTTTCCCTGTCATCGCTCACGTTGTTATTGACAAGCGCCTGTCCTATCAATAGATTGCTAGAAGATACATATTGCTCATTCTAGCGGGATCCGCAATCTTTTTTTCTGACTAGCGAATCGAAAGGTAGCCTAGTTGATTTAAGTGGGTAAAGTGACCGGCTGACAATTACTCTGTAATCGGCTATATAGCCGGCGCTAGTGCAAAACACTGTGTATGATTTACGATTCCAATCAGATGTGTGAACTTCAGTCGCCTCAATCTGCAGACATTTGTGTCTTGGCTGTGTTTGTGATGGATGCAATTTAATCAAGATCATTTTTAAGGGAATCCATTTCACAGTCCCTGTAAATGCAAAAAGCAAGCCATCATTCCAGGGAGAGGATGACAACACATGTTTTGGCCCGTTCTTCTGTTGCACACACACAAATAAGTAATTGGTGTGTATTTCTGTTTCAATTACTAATTCGAGAGGAATTGTCATAAATTATGATTTGTCTGTAATTAAGGTCAACCTCTTCACATCTGAAGCATTTTCAAAAGGTGAAAGGAAAAGGGGTGCAGAGAGCTAGATTGATAGAGTGAGAGAGCGAAAAAGAGGGGAAGAGGAAGAGAATGACAAACAGATGCATTTCTAGTGACGAGAAATGGAGAGAGTGTTACACAGTGGGAGAGAGAGAGACTGAGACAATGGAGCAAGAGTGAGTGATTCTGTGAAAATGAAAAGCAGTCATCAAAATGCTACTGTCTTATATGTATATTTACTGCAGTGTTAATGCAGTTTAAATCAGGATTGTTGTCTGTCTCCCATCAGAAGGGCCCTGTTGGGTCCTAATAAATCAGTCATTAAAAGCTGATGTGACCTGAATCAAAGATTATGGATATATTGACAAGATACACGTCTCTCCGCCCTAATAATGTGAGTCGTTGTCCACAACGCAGCATGGCGGGCTGTCTAGGTCCTGCCTTTCCTTTCTTTGGATTGGTGGATATCTCATTATTGTAATAATTTTTTAAATATTCGGTGAGGGTTGTTGACGTCAACCACCTGTATTCAATGGAGAGAGAGAAGCTACTAGCCTCATGACATCAATATGCATAGCCATCTCAACAACTCTGATATAAAGTGTCTCTCTTACTTATATCAGTACACTTGTAACAACTTATATTCCATCAAATAAACCTCAAGTAGCCATAGATTTGTTGTTGTTGACCAAATTTGCAACTCATTGATTTCCATACAAAAATTCATTTTTTGGTGGGCGAAACAACAACAAAATGCCACCTGCTGTAGTGTGACAGATTTTCCACTTAATCGGGCCTTTCTCTGCCTTCCTCTCTGCCTGAATAGCTCTTCAGACACTTGAAATAACTTCTAATGGTAATCTGAAGAGACTCAAACAGCTCATATGCAGCTAAAATATACAGTTGAAGTCAGAAGTTTCCATACACTTAGGTTGGAGTCATTAAAACTCATTTTTCAACCACTCCACAAATTTCTTGTTAACCAACTATAGTTTTGTCAAGTCGGTTAGGACATCTACTTTGTGCATGACACAAGTAATTTTTCCAACAATTGTTTACAGGCAGATTATTTCACTTATAATTCACTGTATCACAATTCCAGTGGGTCAGAAGTTGACATACACTAAGTTGACTGTGCCTTTAAACAGCTTGGAAAATTCCAGAAAATTATGTCATGGCTAGAAGCTTCTGATAGGCTAATTGACATCATTTGAGTCAATTGGTGGTGTACATGTGGATGTATTTGAAGGCCTACCTTCAAACTCAGTGCCTCTTTGCTTGACATCATGGGAAAATCAAAAGAAATCAGCAAAGACCTCAGGAAGAAAATGGAGACCTCCACAAGTCTGGTTCATCCTTGGGAGCAATTTCCAAATGCATGAAGGTACCACGTTCATCTGTACAAACAATAGTATGTAAGTATAAACACCATGGGACCACACAGCCGTCATTCCGCTCAGGAAGGAGGCACGTTCTGTCTTCTAGAGAAAAGTGCGAAAAGTGCAAATCAATCCCAGAACAACAGCAAAGGACCTTGTGAAGATGCTGGAGGAAACGGGTACAAAAGTATCTATATCCACAGTAAAACGAGTCCTATATCGACATAACCTGAAAGACCGCTCAGCAAGGAAGAAGTCACTGCTCCTAAACCGCCATAAAAAAGCCAGACTACGGTTTGCAACTGCACATGGAGACAAAGATTGTACTTTTTGGAGAAATATCCTCTGATCTGATGAAACAAAAATATAACCTTTTGTCCATAATGATGATCGTTATGTTTGGAGGAAAAAAGGGGAGGCTTGCAAGCCGAAGAACACCATCCCAACCGTGAAGCATGGGGGTGGCAGCATCATGTTGTGGGGGTGCTGTGCTGCAGGAGGGACTGGTGCACTTCACAAAATAGATGGCATCGTGAGGAAGGAAAATTATGTGGATATATTGAAGCAACATCTCAAGACATCAGTCAGGAAGTTAAAGCTTGGTCACAAATGAGGTCTTCCAAATAGACAATGACCCCAAGCATACTTCTAAAGTTGTGGCAAAATGGCTTAAGGACAAAGTCAAGGTATAGGAGTGGCCATCACAAAGCCCTGACCTAAATCCTATAGAAAATGGGTAGGCAGAACTGAAAACGTGTGTGCGAGCAAGGAGGCCTACAAACCTGACTCAGTTACACCAGCTCTGTCAGGAGGAATGGGCCCAAATTCACCCAACTTATTGTGGGAAGCTTGTGGAAGGCTATCTGAAATGTTTGACCCAAGTTAAACAATTTAAAGGCAATGCTACCAAATACTAATTGAGATTATGTAAACTTCTGACCCACTGGGAATGTGATGAAAGAAATAAAAGCTGAAATAAATCATTCTCTCTAATATTATTCTGACATTTCACATTCTTAAAATAAAGTGGTGATCCTAACTGACCTAAAACAGGGAATTTTTACTAGGATTAAATGTCAGGAATTGTGAAAAACAGAGTTTAAATGTACTTGGCTATGGTGTATGTAAACTTCCGACTTCAACTGTACATGCAAATGATCATGTGCATAATCATAAGGATTGTGAGGATCATAGTGATGGCATTTTCAAAATCATCCTAACCCTCTTCATCGTCATGGATTCAATCAATTAATTATGTTGTGAATATCTTCTTTTTTTCTTTTACAAATCAAAAAGTCAGCCCTTTTGGATTCTAACAGGTGTCTTTCTCTGTTCTAGGATGGGATATATGGTTCTAGTCTCTGAGATGTGATGTACTGGATTTGTAAGGAGCTTTGACAAGAGAAGAACCACTCACAGGTACGTGACAAGTCAATCCACTTCCTCATCAGATCAAACAGCTGCTAATATCATGACAAGACTATTTCCTGCACTGTTTCTTCAAACTCACTCCCAAACACAGAAAATCATGAACACATTTTATTCAGGAGATTCCAACAGTTTTTCAGCTTGCTATCAAGTTCCCCTCTTCGAGTGATTCAACCGACCTTGCATAAATGTGTCCTGCATAAATGTTACCGACCGGCTCGATTCGGTCTTATGTAGCAAAATTTAATTATATATATTTTTTACACCATTTCAAACTCAGAGCTAGAAAATGGTATGTCATACACTGCAGTTGAGGAACAATAAACTTGTACTCTCACTTTTGAGAAAATGGCCCTTGAATGTTTTGGTACACCTACTGGAGAGCTCATCTTTGTCTACACACATTCAGCATCGTTCACACCCTTTTAAGCCTTAGCCCCAACCATCTCTTTAAGGATTCACATGTGAGGCCATGTACTAAACAACCAAAGATTTAAAGACTAAAGGCTTGTTTATACAACAGCAGTCAAGCACCCAAGCTAATTGGCTGACTTTGTTAGCTTGCTAGCTACTTCCAGACACAAATGAGAGAACAGCTCACTCTGACCATTTTACTCGCCCTAGCAGAGCTGGTTAGGCTGTTTTTATGTTAGCCGGAGCGTTGGTGACTGTAACTGTGCTGCTGGCAATAATTTAATTTAGTTTTTTTCGCAATGGTTACTGACACCGGCCATATTCAACGGGTGTTGAGCGTTCATAAATTTGTCAGTTATTCAGCGAATTTCCCAGCTACGTCTATCGACAGCTGTCGCAGTGACATCATGCTAGCTAGCTAACAGTATGCTTTAACTTGAAATAAACAACTTTCGGACAAAATTAGAAACGGGTAATATCTGAAAATTTAGCTAGACTATCTTACCCGTATACATGGATGGATGCTTCTACCTCTCTGTCACGGATGCCATGGTTGCCCTTAGTGTGATGTGAGATGTAATCTGGAGACGGGTGTTTTATGCAACAGCCTTCTGTGTGTTCTCTTTTCGACTCCCTCTACATATCTGCAATCAAACGCCAGAATTTTCTCCATCTCAAAAGCTGTCATACTCCAATTCCACCGGAGAATAACACTTTTGCTTTTTGCAGTTCTACTACGTGATATCGTTCAAAAAAGCTGCGTTAGAATGGATTACCTACACATACTGACCAGCTCATGTTATAGACAGACGCGTGCTACATGGCAGACCAATCCGAACTCATCTCTCAGCATGTCCAGCCCACTCATTATCTCAGCCAATCATGGCTTGCAGGAAGGTTCCTGACTTTTTTGGTGGCTAAACCAACTAGGCTCATAATATAGCAATTTTATTTGTATTTACAGATGGCATACAAGTTTGTTATTAAGGCACATACAAGTTCACATGTTCCAGAAGGCATTTCTGCCCACTAAAAATACATTTTGATAAAAAAATGTATTAAGTTCAAATGGCTCTCCTGTGAAGTAGTGATGCGCGACATACGCCTAGTTTCCTGAAACTAATCACAAATTCCAAGAAGTTTCCTTTGAAAGCATGAATATGCAACAGGGCGAGATTGCATGTATTTTAATCTCTTACACAGCATTCTAATGATGTGCATTCATGGGGTCCTATTTCACTTGTTTCCTCTTGTGAGATTTGATGAGTTGATGGTTAGGGAAATGCTAGGTGGTCATTAACATATGCAAATCTCCAGGACAGCACTGGTAAACCACAAAATGTAAACCTCAGCAACGGGAGTTTTTTTCTGGTCAGTAACCACACCCATCCACCAAGCATGTTTGGATTGCGCTCCCCGATGCAAATGATGTTTTCGGTGTAATCATGCAAAAGTGCAGCTGGCTTCCATTTTGCTGTGCCTCGAGTCTCTACCCGCCCCACGCCAACCTGTCAACCCTAGCCATCTGATCCATCTCATATTCACTCCCCATCTTGCTTTCGAATTTGTCATTGTTTTCTTGTGCACCTTTCATCTCTCCCTCTCCAAATCGGATACAGTCACCCACATGCCCCCACCCCCCACCTGTGGGTTTTGTGGATGACGAGCTCACCCACACTAATACACCCCCAACACCCTTCCCTCTCCTTACAGCAGGCTGTTTTTTTCAGTAAATGCCACCTCACTCCAGATGTTTCTTCTCTTTGCCACTCAAAGAGATTGAGGAGAAGATATTGGCTCGTTGGAAAAAAATTCTAGGACGCCTGACATATCGTCCGCAGCTGCTGAAGTGACTTAATCTTAAACCGCAGGATACGTCAGTCGGCGGGCTGAATATGGTGCACGTTATTAGTGACAGAGGTTAATAAATTCAGCCTAAGGTGCCATGTCACCCTTTCCAATAACGCCACACGGAATCACACTGGGAGATTTTGCATTTCATGTTACTTGGCGTAGAGGGGATTTGAATGGCATTTCCTCCTCTGCTGGATAATACGGAAAACAGCGTGGACGTTCTGGCTAAAATTAATAAAGTGTAATCCCATGTTTATTGTAAAATAAATATGCATTAATGTCCCAGCCAGTCCTTCCCTCTGCACAGTATGAACTGAAGCAAGGACGGGAAGCTGCAGAGTCAAATGTAATTGGCATATTAGTCACAAAGTGACAAGGAAGCTGTGGGGGGAGCCATTTGAATAACATGGGACAACAGTGAGGGGTAGTTGTACGGGCTTGAAGATGAAAGCTAGAACATTTAATGCATCTTATCCATGTACAGAGCTAATCTCAATTGTATTTTCTTTATTACATTTACATAATTTAGCAGACTCTCTTCTCCAGAGTGACTTACAGGGGCAATTAGGGTTTTTCAGCTAGGGGGTTCGAACCAGCGACCTTTCGGTTACTGACCAAACATTCTTAACCACTAGGCTACTTGTCGCCCTTACGTTCCTACCCTCCAATATTTTCCTCCAATGTCTTTTGAGAAGGAGGCTATGAGCGAGGGCATGATGAATCAAGGATATACAATTGAGTTGCAGACCCATTTTTATAGATCTCTGGGACTTCAACCCCAACATCCTGCTGCTCGGATCTCATGTAATAGTAGATGCTTGCTACTCTATTAGTGTTGAAAGGTGTCAAAGGAAATTATATCCGTAGTCTACTTTCATTACAAATCATCTTAATAACTCCCGACATGGAATTAAGACCTTCATTTGATGCACCTTCTTTTGCCTAATGTGCGGTCACTTTGATTTAAGTCCAATCTGGCGGAAGGAGACTATGCCGGTGGAACGTGGGGGGAGCCTCTGAATGGGATCCTTGGGAAGTCCCGAATCTGACGTCACCCCATTTGAAGTTGAAATTTAACACAGTTAAGGTAAGGGTTATGGTTAGGGATAGGCTTAGGGTAGGGGTTAAGGTTAGGGTTTAGAGTAGGGACGGATATCACTAAGAATCCCGGATAGCACTGAACATTTACAACCAATACATCTTTCCCAGCGTGCTTTGCATACCCACCTAGGTTGCCCTAGTGACAGCAGTGTAAGGTCTATTTTACCACAATGGGTTCTGGTCACATGCACTCCTAGGTTTTGGTTTAGTTATCTTAAAGCAGTGCCCTTTGTTTTGTTAGTTTAAGTCGACAGCCATGCTGTCTAGGTCTCTCTAAAACGATGCAAAGTAATTTAAATGGAGGTCGAGTAGACGGGAGAGGAATAATTTTGAGCATAGTCAGCAACGTCCTCACATTTTAATTCAACCCGAGGACAGTTGACTTTACAGGTCTTGATGGTGCTTTGGCAAAAGAAATTACACAACACCACAAAAGAGGAACACGTTGGTATTTGACCTAAAATTACTGAAAAAGTCATTTGATTAACTTTTGATATCTCTAGTTGTGAATTTGTTAGAACGTTATCTGTGGCGCCACGAAACTGTGAGGCATGTTTACGGTCACCTCTGCCCCAGCAGGTGGAAAGATCCTTGCAGGTTGTGATTCAGTATGCTTCCCATTTTGACCAGAGCCCGATGGGGTACTGTTTATAGGGAATAGGGCACTATATAGGGAATAGGGTGCTATTTTGGACGCAACCAATGTGTTAATGTAGAGAATGTGTACATGTCTTGTCCTTGCTTGAATTCATTGTTTGGTATGAATTGAAGCACCTCCCAAACAAGCTCTCTGCTTATGTGATGCTCTACTTGCCCCACACTGCTTTCTCCCTCTCTCCCTCACCCCCTTATCTCTCTCCCTCCATCACCCCCTTATCTCTCTCCCTCTCTCACCCCCTTATCTCTCCCTCTGTCTTTCACCCTCTTCCATTATTTTTCCTCTTTTTCTTCTCTCTCCCTTCCCTCCTTCTCTCCACCTCTGTATTTATTTTTCTTCTTCCTCTCTCTATCCCCGCCCCCTCCATCTCCACCCCCTCTCCCCCAGTCATGCTTGCTGCTTGCTCAGCTCTTAGCCTGGCTGTGTGTTTCTACCTATGTCCCCCCTGGCCTTAGTTGCTTTGCTCTAAATATACATACCGTGCTGTTTGCCGTGCTGCTACGGCTGCTGCTGAGACAAGGGAATCACAGCTTATTCCCCTCACTAGTTTACATAACCAACTCATACAGTATGGATGTATTCAGTGGCCCATCCGTGGCACATTGTCATGTTATAATGATGGAGCATAATGTGGTGGGACCTCGGCTAGTTCTGTTTGTGAATTGGTTCTGAATATGTTATTTGTGTTATGAATATTTATCACTGTTGGTATAACATTTTTCCATTGCTGAAGCTGTTGAGGTTGTAAGTTTGTAATCACAACCCCTGCTTTCAGATATACTTTTATATTGTGTAATCATTGGGTGATATCTTTGAGAACCTTAAAAGATATTGCAACCATCACCAGCTCAGATCATCTCACACTTAAGATCAGTCAGCAACTGCTTGCAATTAGTCCACTTTCACCGTATGGACCATATTGTTTGATACAAGGGCTATTATAACAATATAACCTGTTTAAAAGATAATTCATGGGACTTTCATGGTTGAATCATAAAAGGATTAGGCCCTTCTCTGAGATGAACCAAAATGGAGTCATAAGCCTGGAGATGTGTTAAAAAAGGGTTGACCCCCTGTCACACACTGCCTGCTCAATCCCAGAGGGCTGTGCGGTATGAGGAAGGTTCCACTTGGCTTGATGAGGCGGTTCAGAAGCAGCACCCCCCCCCCGCCACCTCGGGAGGGATGGAACAAATCCGACAAAGTCAAGTCTGATTAAGTCAATGCGGTCTGGGGAAGTTCGATGTCATGTGCCCCACTGCTCCTCTGACATGCACCCTGACATGTTTCAGATCTTAATAACAGTAGAGTTACAGTATGGCCTTAATGAGGAGCTCACAGAGTCTTAAAGGGATAGTTCACCAAAAATGCTTTTATCTTTTACTCCAGACAGTATGGCCTTAAAGAGGAGCTCACATGGACGTAATAACAGTACATAATGGGCTCGCGATAGACTAGCGTCCTGTCCAGGGGCTGTACATCACGCTACAGAAACAGGAGATCCTGTCCTTTAGGCCATTCTGGCTGGGACAAGGCTACTATTATGGGGAACTTGTATTGTGACATCCCAAGGGCCTCTTCCTGTTGCAGATCCTCAGTAATGTATTCTAATGTAAACTAACAGCTAGAATGTGTTGATGCAGATTTAAAGGGAACTGCCAGTCATACCCGTGGATATCATAGAATATGACTGAGGAATCTCAACCAGCCCCACCCTGTAGTTAATATAAGTTTTCATTGGCTCAAGGGGCTTTAGTGTGGTCGTAGTCGGTCTCGTTCTGGCAGGTATGCAAATGGCAGTACAGGAGAGTGAAAGAGCCAATGCACGCACCTTCCTTTGTTGTCATGCAGGTTGTCGTTGATACCATGTAATGTTATTTTCTTCCTTTTATTTTTCTTCTTCTCATTCCGTACCTCTGGCTCCCATCTGTGAAGTTAGGTGTCCCTTTGTGCCCGTCTAAAAAATAAACGACACTCAGCAACCGGGCCTCGGGAGTCGCTGCCTGACAACCAGCGTGCACCCGGAGGTAATCAGAAGCTGTCGAATGGAAAGGGCTTGGGCTGCGTTTTGAGAGGCAACTCTTTCCAGTCTCCTCGCTGGTCTAATTTGAGCATGGGGTACAGTGGAGATGAGCCCAGTATCAATATGAGGACCTAAAAGCAAAACACATGTAAGTGAAGAAAAATGGAGCCCAACAAGAAAGCAAAGTGGCGCCATCTTGTCGGTCACATCCTAACCAAACCTAATTGCTCTCAGAAGGATTCCGGATGAGTTTGAGTAACACAAATGTCCCTTTTCTCTGCTTCCAAGACGACGACGACTTGTGAAGATAATTAATACATTTCTTCCTGCTATATGTTTAAGCTCTCTCACTCCGCAGCAGAGGGAAAGTGAAGAAGGTGTCACCTTAAAAGATTAGGGCTGACAAATTGTGGATGTGTGTCTTACTTTTCTGGAGACAAATGAAAGAGCCTGCCATACCGGAGGCCCTTTGGGGGCCCATCGTACAAGTCCGCACTTGAACGGGTGGTTCTAAACAGCAGACGGACACAGAGCCCCGCCGCAATCTGTTTCAGCCATTCCTGGGATTTATTTACAGCCGCAGCTCTATAAAATCCCGAATTGATGTCATACTTTTTAATTAGAAATAATGTCTTGTAGAATTGAAGTGAAATACAGCTTAATCAATATATAGACTGGGTCCGGACCAGATGACAGACACCACTATTGACAGCGCACAGAGTAGCCTAACTTAACACTTTGTCTTTCAGTGAAATATGTTGTTTGCGGAGGAAGGAAACTGTACTCTCGATCTCTTTTTCCCGTTTTCTGTCTTTTTCTCTTTCTCTGTTTTTTCTCTCTCTCCCTCAGTCTCCCTCGACAATCTGCCAACATCTTCGAACAGATAGTATTTTCTTCAGATTGAATCAGGCTCCCTCGTCACTCTGTATTTACCCAAATAATTATTTTACCTGAGCGAGCCCCACTGTGCTGTTTATTGCTGTTGTATAGGTTTGAATAGCGGGAAAGCTGGAGGTGGGTTTTAATGAATATGAACTTAACAGATCAAGAGAGGAATGAAACTCAAGTGGGTATTGTATTACATCTCTCTCTCTGTAAACTAAGGTAGAGAGGAAAACTGCGAAACTGTAAGCCCATTCACTTAAAACCGTTTAGACGATGTATATTCAATTTGTGTTTTGTTGTGAGAAAGCATGGTTTAATTAGGTTAGATAATTTGAGTTAAATTTGTCTTCTCATTTCACACTACAGTTTGATTGATTTAAAGAAAATATACAGTTGCTTTTAGAAAGTGCTATAGGTGGAATGTCACATGATTTATTTTGACCGGAGGGCAACGATAGAGTTAATATTTGTCCAAATTCATGGCTAGGTCCACCAACCTTTTTATTACATTACTATTTTTAGCTCCCGAAACATTGACTTATTCCTGTCACATCCAGGATACAGGAATCACATTTACACGATTCATATTCTCATGGAGTCTCAAACAAATAAATGCCAGAGTATATTGCCATGTTGTTTTAGGGGGCAATCTAAGCACAATGATGTCTGGGAGCGTTGACAATGACACCTATAGCAAGCTTTTCAATCCCGCTTTAGGTGTGTGGCGCTGCGGTGGTTACAAGGTCAGGTAGGAAGGTTGTGTTTGTTTTATGGAAAGGCAGTTACTGTTGCCATGCGGATTTACCATTTACGGAATTAGTTTTCCTTTTTAATACACGGCTTGTCTTCTCTCTGTAAATATGTGTCCCTATCCCCTGCCACTAGTCCTTTTGAAGCAACCCTATCCCAAATCCATAATGCATCGAGAACTCTGAGAATAGCACAAATAATGTCATATTGCCTTTTGCTGTTGTGTGCTGCAATACTAGGAATGGTGTCTTTGGGAAAGTTGTAAGATAAGAGGCGACAGACAGTAAATCCCATGCGTACAACACCTGGCGAGTCGATGACAACGTGACTCAATCAGATGGAGTGAGGCTGTGAGGGAGTCTGAGAGAAGCTCTGAGAGGCCATTGAGCTTCCCATTATCTCTGCTTTGCTGATTTAATCAGCAAATGAATAACAAAAGAAGCTCTATCAGAACATTTATGGTCATGTCAGAAGGCATGCATACAAAGTCCCCAAGATTGTTGCACATAATATAGACTGCCTATCACACAACTCATTAATGAATATGAACATGTGGTACACACACACACAAATTATATACATTTTAATTTATTGCACAATTAAAGGTCAATACTGCATTTCTAACAGTCATGAATTATCTAATGATTTCAGGGCTTGTAAAAGTATACCTAGGCTAAATCTTCCACAGTCATAAGACCCACTAATAATTGTATTTTATCAAAATATCAAAAGTAAATGTATATATGTGTGTATATATGTATGTATGTATGTATGTGTATCTATATATATATATATATATATATATATATATATATATATATATATATATATATATATATATATATATATATATATATATATATATATATACAGTGGGGAAAAAAAGTATTTAGTCAGCCACCAATTGTGCAAGTTCTCTAACTTAAAAAGATGAGAGAGGCCTGTAATTTTCATCATAGGTACACTTCAACTATGACAGACAAAATGAGGAAAAGAAATCCAGAAAATCACATTGTAGGATTTTTAATGAATTTATTTGCAAATTATGGTGGAAAATAAGTATTTGGTCACATACAAACAAGCAAGATTTCTGGCTCTCACAGACCTGTAACTTCTTCTTTAAGAGGCTCCTCTGTCCTCCACTCGTTACCTGTATTAATGGCACCTGTTTGAACTTGTTATCAGTATAAAGACACCTGTCCACAACCTCAAACAGTCACACTCCAAACTCCACTATGGCCAAGACCAAAGAGCTGTCAAAGGACACCAGAAACAAAATTGTAGACCTGCACCAGGTTGGGAAGACTGAATCTGCAATAGGTAAGCAGCTTGGTTTGAAGAAATCAACTGTGGGAGCAATTATTAGGAAATGGAAGACATACAAGACCACTGATAATCTTCCTCGATCTGGGGCTCCACGCAAGATCTCACCCGTGGGGTCAAAATGATCACAAGAACGGTGAGCAAAAATCCCAGAACCACACGGGGACCTAGTGAATGACCTGCAGAGAGCTGGGACCAAAGTAACAAAGCCTACCATCAGTAACACACTACGCCGCCAGGGACTCAAATCCTGCAGTGCCCCTGCTTAAGCCAGTACATGTTCAGGCCCGTCTGAAGTTTGCTAGAGAGCATTTGGATGATCCAGATGAGGATTGGGAGAATGTCATATGGTCAGATGAAACCAAAATAGACCTTTTTGGTAAAAACTCAACTCGTCGTGTTTGGAGGACAAAGAATGCTGAGTTGCATCCAAAGAACACCATACCTACTGTGAAGCATGGGGGTGGAAACATCATGCTTTGGGGCTGTTTTTCTGCAAAGGGACCAGGACGACTGATCCGTGTAAAGGAAAGAATGAATGGGGCCATGTATCGTGAGATTTTGAGTGAAAACCTCCTTCCATCAGCAAGGGCATTGAAGATGAAACGTGGCTGGGTCTTTCAGCATGACAATGATCCCAAACACACCGCCCGGGCAACGAAGGAGTGGCTTCGTAAGAAGCATTTCAAGGTCCTGGAGTGGCCTAGCCAGTCTCCAGATCTCAACCCCATAGAAAATCTTTGGTAGGGAGTTGAAAGTCCATGTTGCCCAGCGACAGCCCCAAAACATCACTGCTCTAGAGGAGATCTGCATGGAGGAATGGGCCAAAATACCAGCAACAGTGTGTGAAAACCTTGTGAAGACTTACAGAAAACGTTTGACCTCTGTCATTGCCAACAAAGGGTATATAACAAAGTATTGAGATAAACTTTTGTTATTGACCAAATACTTATTTTCCACCATAATTTGCAAATAAATGAATTAAAAATCCTACAATGTGATTTTCTGGATTTCTTTTTCTCATTTCGTCTGTCATAGTTGAAGTGTACCTATGATGAAAATTACAGGCCTCTCTCATCTTTTTAAGTTGGAGAACTTGCACAATTGGTGGCTGACTAAATACTTTTTTGCCCCACTGTACTTTAGAATGTGCACATGTTTTGTCTGTTTGATCAGAAGCCGGCCCCAAGTGATAGTGAACGTAGCAAAAGCAACTACATGCATGACTTTTGAAAGTCAATGTGGCGTTACAGGAATGATGCCGAACGTCCCTGTTGGCCACATTTGTTCCAATGTCCACATCAGCACACACGTCATTGCTTTGTAATTTGGTCCATGATTGGATGCTACATCATTCACCTTGACCAGGGCAGGTCAGCAGAAACATCTCTAAGAAATCCTAGTCCCAGTCCCACACACAATCCAAATTACATAAGGCTAGAAAGGTCAGCCCAGCATGACGGAATAGAAACTTGCCTGAAATATATATATATGTGTGTATATGTGTATCTATATATATTAAGCAACACAGACGACACAATTTTCTTGTTTTAGAAATGTACGGATAGCCAGGGGCACACTAACATTCAGACATAATTTACAAACTATTCATTTGTGTTTAGTGAGTCCGCCAGATCAGAGGCAGTAGGGATGACCAGGGATGTTGTCTTGATAAGTGTGAATTGGACCATTTTCTGTCCTGCTAAGCATTCAAAATGTAACGAGTTCTTTTGGGTGTCAGGGAAAAAGTATGGAGTAAAAAGTACATTATTTTCTTTAGGTGTGTAGTGAAGTAAATGTAAAGGTTGTCAACAATATAAATAGTAAAATTACAGATACCCCCAAAAAAGACTTAAGTAGTACTTTAAAGTATTTTTACTTAAGTACTTTACACCACTGGGTACCGCAATGCCGCATGCAACAAACTGAGCATCCATTTCTACAATCATGTCCATTGATACTCCCGTTTTAGTAGGGTCTACACTGTTATACATTTTAAAATGTTCTCCTTTATTACAGTAAAATGTCTCAATGTTTTTCGTCGTTCATATGAACCATTATGTTAGCGCTAAAACATACATTCAAATTAATTGAATTAATTTGATTCATTGCCCAGCCTTTACAGACACACAGACCCCCCGCTGTTCTCCGATGCACCGTCTGTTCTCATTCAATAGTGTTGCGTTCACTTCTCAGGGCAGGTAGAGACTCCAATAATGACTTAATGCTTTGTGTTTACAGGCTACAGAGTTAGATGGTCAAGAATGCTATGCTGCCAGCCCCTAGTCAATGGTTAACTGTTCTCGGGCGTTTCAAAGCATCCGGAATCTGTCACAACTGACTACCCTCCCCTACATCTTGACCTGATTCCTAGGCTCATTTTCTTTCCCCTCTGAGCTTGTCCGCGCTTATCTGAGTCCTTTGTGTAACCCAAGCATACAGAGAAGAAGTATTGGGGCTGGAGTTACTCATGTCTATTCTTCCTTTCATCATCATCCTCTAATTCCCCAAAATACCCAGAATCCTATTTGCTAGGCCACAGGTGGCCTCGTGTTGCAATGTTGCAGCCACACAGCGGCTCTCCGCTAAGCAAGCACAGACGCTTACTCACCCGCCCTCGCTTTTGTGTACCTGAATGGCGGTAATACCCAATACGGCTAGCGTACACACGGCTAATCCGTCAACCGTTGTAAAACACACAGTTGTCAGGTACGCAGCTTTGGATGAGGTTAACTGTGAAGTCCAGGTATTACTCACATGTTGTTTTTCCCCTCACCGTTCCTGACAGATAGACAAATGTGTAGCTAGCGTGTATGGGAATTACCCCGGATTCTCTAAACAAATTCTCCAATTTAGCAGGCGTTGCAAACCACACTAACTGTGCCTAAAAGCAAAGCTTCCAGTATTGGTGTCGGCAGTGCTGACGCTAACGGCTGCCTAGTTTCAGTCTTTTTGTGATGGGATTTCTTGAGTAGAAGCGGTTGCATACCAGAGTAGGCTACCAGTACTACCCTGAGACCATGACTGGGCCTGTTCACAAGAATAGGGTCACAACCGGCAATGAACTTTGTGCCCCACGGTTAATTACAAATTAGAACGCTATGCAACCCTGAGGATGTGCTCCATGGGTGGAATAATGAACACCTGGAAATGGAAAGAATAAGAAGGATGAGGTAAAGAGAGAGAGAGGGAGAGAGGGAGAGAGAGGGTAGTGCATATTAAAGCTACAATATGCATTTGACATCTTTATGCATTGTGTTGCCAACCCTTTAAACTCATGTTAAATGTAAACATTTCAACTCTGTTGAACTCTATTTCTGTACCGTATTTTTATACCGGTATGCTAACTTGGATTGCGAGGCCCTAATTGCGTTTATTTAATTCAATAACTGACTTGAATTGCATTTTGCTCATTGAAGTTTTCCCTCTGGGTGTAATGTGAGATACCTGCTTATAAGCATACTGTACAGTTTGTACTTTACATCTGCTCTTGCAGGTCACAGTGCAGCTGACAGTCAGGTAGTTCTCTGGGTTGCTTTCTTGGTGAGAACGCTCTAGTCCACAGACATCATATGATGATGTAGTGTGGCAGGCCCCGGTGAATCATCCCCTGCCGTCACAGGTGGGGGAAATACATCTGTGCTACTGGCAGTCTGAAGGCGGCTCATGGCCTAGTGCTCAGCAAGGGGTTTGGATCTGCTGGAAATTCAGTGTTTATGTGACGTGGGGGGTAAAGACATGGATCAATCGATCGAGAAAGAAGAGGAAAACATTGACTTATAGGTGAAGCTGTGAAAATACCAAATACTGTCTATATATGGTCAAGACATATGAGACAGTAGACAGGGAAGTACATTTTATTTCCAATGTCTGTGAGTGCTTGTGCTTACATCAACGTCTTGTTTATTTAGTTTGCGCTTGTGTACGTCTGCTTCTGTGGGGTGCGATGTCTGGGCGCGCTCTGTGTTTGAGTGTGTGGAGGTCAGTGTCGTCTGTGTGTGTGTGTGTCGGAAGATTCCGCGAGGCCCCTTTTGATCAAAGGCTGATTCCCTGGGCAACGGGAGGCCCTAAGGATACCGGTTCACGGTATCCTTATTTAACCATTCTTCACAATTGGCCCTCGCCTGGTGTCTGATACGGCGGATTGTTTTCCTCCGCCTTTTGCTACGAGACAAGGGATGGAAGGCGAATACGAGGGGATGTCGTGTTCCTCTGTGACGTTCCCTTCATTGTGTGGCTCGGCACAATTCCTTCCACTGTAATTGGGGTGTGAAACCAACACTTGCTTGCCTATTGTCTCGGTATCTGATTCTGAAATGCGTTCAGACCACACTCGGGACCCACTAGTAAAGAGAGAGTAGGAAGAGTAAGGGAGGAAAATGAGTGACGGAGGGAGTATGTGGTGACAAAGGGGAATTTGGGTTGAGATTGTGAAAATGGCAGACAGTGATTATCAGAAGGCTGAGTACCATGTGGACAGAGGAGGGAAATTGACTGATTATACATGGACAGAAGTAAATTGTCTTAGAGAAAAAGGGGGGTTCCATAGAGAGGTTCCAGAGAAAGCAACAGTGTATAGGTGTAGCAGAGAGTTTGATTCTGAGAAAGAACAACTGAGAGAGCGAGTGAGATGTGCGAGTGAGTGTTCGACAGCGATAGCCAAACTAGGTCCAGCTCTTTATACAATGTACAGGAGATGGATTGAGAGAACCAGAGATCCTAATTGTGCCACACCATCTGCCCACTATAGGGAACAGGCCAATGAATGTGACTCCTTCCAACAGGCTCAGTGGCGAGCAGTTGTGTGTGTGTGTGTCCTGTATGGTTGTATAATTATGTACCTCTCTATATTTGAAGTATGTTTGCGTACATGCATGAGTAATGTAACACTAGAGGACGTGCTTTGAAAATTACCAGCGAGCAGACATTCCAAACTGACTATGAAATGATCAGTCTGTCATCCAGCCCCATCTAGCTATGCTTGACACTTAAAAAAAAAAAAACTACAGGAAAAGTCCAAACAAAAGTAGGTTGAGGAAAAGGTAGAATTTCTGAGAGAAAGCAACGAGGACCAAGCCTCCCTTGTCTTCCACCCTCCTTGCTAGAACTGTGCCGAACCAGAAAGTGTAAGAGATAATCGCATTGGTTACATTCATCACATTACCTGGATCTCTTTACTTACACCTGGATCTCTTTACTTACACCTGGATCTCTTTACTTACACCTGGATCTCTTTACTTACAGATCTTAAGGTGATAGGAGCAACCTGAAATCCTACCCTGTTATCTTACTGGAGGGATGGCGCCCGATTTAGGTAATAAAGAAATGTCATTTGCATTACAAATGACCGACAACTAACCTGGCTGTGGCTATGACAGGTTTTCCATTTAGTTTCAGCACCCTTTCTGTTTAATAGTTGTTATTGTCAAGAGTATTAAAGGGTGTCGTCTCATTGTAAATTAATCTATAGTAACATTAGGCACCTCCGTAAAGATTCAATTTAATACGGAGTATTAAGTAGTAAGCCACTAAATATGACAATAGGGTAATGGATTTTTTATTTATTTGCCCGACCAGCAGTGTTGGTTGGTGCCAATCCCATCTGTACATTTGAATATTAAATATATTAACTTTATTTTTCAAACATTGAGTAAATATTGATATCAACTCTCAGAATATACTGTAACTCATGAAGGACTATGAGCTGGTTAACACTCATACAGTATGATATAAATTCTTAACTTTCCAATTTGCGCAAGAGAAATAATGACCAGATATGACAAGACAGCACCCTCCCCCTCTCTCACTTGGTCGTGTTTGGTCACAGTAGGAAAGGGACGTTGGCATTCTCCTCATATCCTGCATACTCATATCCCTAAGTCCCTCTCATAATTATTATTCAGTGGATGCATTGCTTGGCACAAGGACAAAACTTTGCATAATTTATGCAAGACCATCATACATTTTCTTTAATTAACCGGCCCCAGACACGTTCTTTTGCTTTTAACTAAATAGACAAGCTCTGGTCGGACATAAAACGCAGGCGGAGGAAAGAAAGAACTTTATTTATATCTTTATCTAAACTTTGAACCAGTGTTCAGTTTATATATTAGGTTCCATAAGTAGCCAACTCAAATAAATTGTATTTATGTGCATACTTTTGCATAGCCTGGTATGATACTGCAGTACTACAGAGAGACACAGGGATGAAGGTTTTAAAGCATTAAGCTTATTTGGAAGGGGATAAATATATTCCGAGGTATGCTGTTGTTGAAGATGAGGTAGGCGTGTTAAGGTACAGCAGTCTTCCCATACAACAGTCTTCAGGGCTTTTGCTCTGGGACTTGGAAGGTATTTTCAGTGCAGTGCTCAAAGGAAAATGTCCTCGGAGAACGAAAGGAGGGGGGCTGCTCTTATTGTCCTGTATCCCAGGATGTTGCCGGGCTATTTATACCAACCTTAATGAAGAAAAATAGATGTAAATAGCTTCTCTTTATTAGCTAACCACGTCCAACGAGAGCCGTGTGGTCTTTTTCACTTTGCATTCTACTCCTGTGATATTCCAAGTAATAAACCTGTTTTTCCACGGCATTGTCCATCGGTGTGGATATCACACACCAGCCGTGTGCGACTGCCAGACCATTGCAATGCGCTTTTTTCGGTGCCAGAAACAGGAAAGGGCAAGTCAGATTGACTTTGTCTGACCACACTGTGGAGTGTACTGAAACCCATGAATATTGGCAGCTCTCTTCCATTTCTAAACAGAGTGGATTTAATGGACAGGGGGAACATTTCACAAATACACTCTCACTCCAGAGGTAAACGACAAGTCCCACTAATTTACTTTTGTCTCCTCTCTCTGTCACTCTGCCTCCGGTATTACGTTTGTTAGCGAGGAGCGTAAAACAAATGAGAACTTTTCTATTTTGAAACGAGATGTGGAATTACATTCCGCTGCCAAACCCCATTTTTTTATCTAAAATTTTTTTGGGGGGTTACATTAGTTGAAAATGGGACTTTCTTTAAAGAATAATGTATAAGAGATGCTATTTAATCAGTTTGCTCAACATTTCAATTCAGGATGAAATTTACTGACTTTGTCTTCCAGTCCATTTATGAGCTGAGCCACATTAAACTACTTCAATGGAAATGGCTTTTTACTTTTGTTTAGGTTTAATTCATTTGCACCAAATACAATAATTGATAAACAATAATACATATTAAATAAAATAATATGGTTTGCAAGTGTGGTTGGAAGCCCTACAGCTCATATAAAAGTACAAAAATAAATAAGGTTATTTAAAACCGATTACAAAACCCACTAATCCTAAATGTACAAATGAACCGATCAGCAATCACACAAAAAATTAACACATGTTTTGTTTAAATACGAGTGTGTGAGAGTTAAAGGAGTAGTTTGGTTGAGCAGTGTGGTTCATCAGGCTGACCCCCAGTCTTCGCTTGGCAATGTGAAGATAAGAATTTCAGAGTAGGGTGGTATCTCTATCTGATGTAGAATTGACTATGTGAGGTGCGGCAGTGGGGAGGATGAAGGTTATCGCAGTGTCTTGTGTTATGTACAGTAGATCGATTTCAGAATAAACCTGGAAGAATCCATTTGAAGGGTTTAGGTAAACTGTCTGGAAGGTATGAGTATTTGTAGATGAAAATGCATAATTGGCATACAGTGATGAGTTTCTTAAAGGTGCAGATGGAGCCAGGTAGATAGATGAGGTGGCTAGTCTTGTAAATGTATTTTGTATGATGAGTCATTTGTGTAAGTAGGAGATGTTTGTACTGGCCCAGACAATATTACAGTAAATGAGATATGGGTAAATTAAGCTATAGTAAAGAGTTACGAAGCAAGCCTGATGAACCAAACCACCTAATCTTTCTGATGATACAAACAGATATCATCAATTTGCTGCAGACAAATTGAATATGATCTTTCAAGGTTAACTTTTCATTAATTAGAACTCTGAGGAATCTAGGCTATGTGACTATTTCATATCCTTACTAGTTAATACAATAAAGTTTGACTTTTTTACATTTAAAGATATTTTTTTTTTATCTGGAACCATTCAGAAAATTTGACCATGCCTGAGTTGGCTTCATTAATTAGTGAATCAAAATTCTTGTGAGATCAAATTGGTATCATCAGCAAAGAGAATGGGAAGTACGGTAGAAGACACAGCAGCAAGGAATAACATGTCCATTTATCAAACCCTGTGGGATGCCACAGGATGTCTTGGCCCTGGTAGATGCATAGCCGTTTGCATAAACAGATTGTTTTCTATCATAAACATAACTATATAACTAATTATACTGTTCGTATAATCATGAAATCCGTAATAATGAAATATCGAAAGGAAAATTTCATGATCAACCGTGTCAAACGCTTTGGATAAATCTAAAAAGATGCCAAGAGCATATTCATTGGCCAGTTGTAAAAGAGCCATATCTGTGGAGTAGTTTTTAAGAAAACCATATTGGTGCTCATATAGAATAGTGTTGATTTACATTTTTTGTTCTCTTATACATCAATTTTTCTAGGATTTTTGAAAAACATGGTAGTACAGATATTGGCCGATTTTTATTTGTAAAAGATTTGGGATCCCCCGATTTATAGATGGGGATAACTTTGGCAATTTTCAAATCTTTAGGAACAATAACCATTTGCATAGATATGGTGAAGATATATGTTAGAGGCTCAGTGATCGATTTCACCAAAAAGGCACCAATCTCATCATGACCGGGTGCTGATATCTTTAAGTTACCAATTACCACCATCACATCTATTACATCAGGAGGATCAAACTGAAGCAGAGAAGGGAAATGTCCCTTAGTATAATCCAAGGGATATCTATCAGTTATCTACATTTTCTTTGACAGAGAGGAACCCACATTCACAAATAAAGTTATTAAAATAGCATGAAATAACATCAGGATCACGATAAGTCTTATTTCCAACAATACATTTAAGAGTGGATCGTTGTAGATGCCATTTTTTATTCAATTGATGATTTTCTATGTTGACTTTATATTATTTAATGATTCTTGGAATTTGTTAGTAAAATATATTTTTGGGGATATCTGTAGTAGTTGAGTAAATTTGTTCTTATACTTTTTTGTAATTTGCAGAATTCAGGGGAGAGGGATTTGAGAAACGTTTTATACAACTTGTTTTTTTTAACAGAGGCTTTTTTGAGACCGGTTGTAAAGCAAGGTTTCCAGAACCCTTCTGCTGCTCTCCTACGTGGTTTTAACTACGGGAACGTAGTGATGAAATACAGAGTTGAAAGATGTGAGAAAAGTCTGGTAAGCAGACTCTACATCGGCCTGATTATAAACCTTTTCCCATGAAATATCATCAATCAACATGCTTTTTACATTTTCCCGGTAACATTGTGTTAGTGTTACACTTTAAAATAAAAATATTTACACTTTAAAACTGTTAATACTTCTAGCTAAGTAGTACCTAGTTGCATTACAAAGCTGATACTAGCAACACTAACATACTCATAACTGCTTGCTTGATTTGTTTATGCACGTGTCCTAATTCCAAAGTAGTTTCCCCTTTGCGCTCCCATCTGCAATCATTCCCATTCATATGGAGCTCATCATATCAGATCTGTTTTCTCTCCATGCAGCTCAAGTATTTCCATTTAGACCCCGCTGTTCGCCACAGTGAAACAGATCAATACACTACCCAGAGTGACTTATTTGCATGGTAACCTTTTGTTCAGTCTGAAACATATGTAGGCCTATGGAGCATCAGAAAGAGAGCCATTTTACCCATAGGGTTTAGGACATTGCTTGACTACTTTTCTGTTGACCCTAACTTGAGATTGAAATACATTTGAGTAAGAGCTCTGATTGGATAGAAATGGTGTTGCATTTTAGGGGCAGGCCCTATGGCTGTTTTTGCTATGCCGACCAAACCTTGAGAAGGCAACGTTGTAGAAACGCTGTAGAAACAGGGCAATGCACTTCTTCACTGTTTTCTGAATAGCCACAGATTCAGAACAACATCATAGACTTCGTTCCATATGATGTATTACTTGTGCTTGTCTTTGACAACCACTGTCGCCAGGAGTTTTTGGTCGGAAAAATGTATATGCTATTTCAGCGAAAAAATTCTCCTCGCTTAGATATTAATGGGAAATAATGTTTGGTCTTGGGTGTGTTTTGTTATCCCGTGAACTCCATGTCATCCATTGTGTTGTCAGCTTTGAGCTAAAGTATTTATTACAATCCATAGAGCAGATGCCAAGACAGTGATGGAAGGTGGTGAATACTCAACCATATTTCTGCAGCGAATTTGACTTCAAGATAAAGCAAAATTATGTTCACTTTCAATAAGCAAGTTATTGACAAGTCACTTAAATCCACAAGAAATGGAAACAAATATTGTTTTAGCCTCAGTCCTTTATCTAGCCCACCTCCATCCAAATATCCAATTTGAGCAAACATCCCGATGTCAGAAATTGCATTAAACATTCTGGCATATTTCTCTAAGGACGGCTGTTGAAAACATATTTTTTTTGTTTTATTTGTTTGAGACATCTCGCTAAGGCAATTATGGACAATGGTGAGCAATGCATGAAGAAAAATAATTACTATGCAATTTGTCTTCTGCCTGGTACAACAAGAGAGGTTAAAGCAATTGATCCATCCTCCATATAGGAGGGGAAAGGCTAGATAGGTTCGTTTTGGCACTGACAACTGGAGAAGACGAACATTGGGTTTTGGGCCCCCTCTCTCAGAACTGATATCCCTATTAAAACATCCCAGTGGAAGATAGAGGAGATGTATAGAAACTGTGACTGTTACCATCATCAATCACCCATGGCAACACAGTAACTTCTGTGCGACAAAGCATGACCTCTTTGATTCCCGAATCCCAATGAGATGACGGCACCATTATGGGTTCAGTTCTCCGAGAAGCAACATCGGATAACGTTTCGGAATGGGAATTCACCGTCCAACTGAATCCAACAAGGAAAAGAATCCTAATCTCCTAGGCCCATCACGGTGCGGGCGAATATTTATTCTGAAATGGTAATTTCCTGATTGTCTCATTCCGATCACGGTCTTGCTTAGCATTGTGGGCCCATTTTTCCACAGCTGCTATTTATTATTTTAATGATGCTGAGTCTGAATGTTTGCACTGAATTACACAAATTTGCCTTGGACTAATGACAATGCCCCAGAGGAACAGGGACACACTGTGTGATTCTCCAGACTATGTGCTGCATACATTCAGAAGTATTAAACTCAGTCGGGCATATCATCGAAAGGCACTCAATCTATGTAGCTGTGCCTAGACAGTTTTTAGGCCAATTGGGCAATGTTGTTTAGGAAATGATCTGCAGAGTAATATGATAGCCTATATCTGTAGAATGACATATCTCATATTTGGAAGTGTGCACGGAATTCGTTGCAGCCTCTAGCTTAACATAGCTGAATAAAAGTAAATGGTGCAGCGGTTAACATTTTAACGCAGCGTTAAATGTGTTAACACTAAGTGAATGATTACTTCGGTATCAATCGGGACAGATAGTTTTGTACTCTTTCATCAACCTTCTCTAAATAACATGTTATAAAACAGTCTTAATATACTGTCAAATCCTTACTGAGTTTGCCACTGGGCAATAGCTCCAGTGTTGCCAAAATGGATGCTGACTTCTGTCCGAATTCTTGACATCGGGGTTGGGAGGCATGCAGTAATATTTTCTCATAACCGAGACATATTGGGCAATACATGTTAAATCCTACAGTAATGTCTTGCACAGATGATGTTATTAGACCTGCCAGCCAGAGGTATGTGTGTGTTGGGCGTCTGTCAGAAAGCCCCTCCCTACCCCCGTCCTCCCCTCCCAACTCCCCCTACGCTGAAACCAACTGGTCCAGGAAAAGGCATGCCAGACTCCCAGAGTTGTCCCACAGCCTCTCAAAGTCAGCTGCCAAGAGGTCAACAGAGGAACTCTGGCACCCCGATAGACTACTACCCTCCGGAATTCACCATACCATACCCACACCCTGCCTCCGAAATGAATTTCTCCTTCTTGGCCTCCCTTCAACATGGAAGGAGAGGGGTGGAGGATTGGAGAGGAGGAGGGAGGGGTAGAGTTTCAGAGTTTGCTTTAAAGATTATCCCACTCCTGATGGCCCCGTCGTGAAGGCAAAGTAATATAGCTTGTCAGATTGAGCCCAAAAATAAATGAGAAGTAGAGGAAAAAGAGAAAAGGAGGGGAGGGAGGTAAGAAGAAAAGCGCCCCTCATCTGAGCTTTGAGGTCCCCGGCATTGACAGGAACACAGCAAGCCAATGGGACTCCCAAGGAAGAGGACCATATTGTTGCTCCAGGGTTGGGGGAGCTCAGAGGGGATGGGGGGGGGGGGTCAAAGAAGAAGAGGGGGCTACTCTCTGGGATTAGTGGCAAGATATTTTGACACCAACGCTTTTTCACTGGTGTGCTGGGAGTTTCCGTCCAAGACGGGACTGAAAAGACACTGTAGGGGAATGTGACTGAGCCTTATGACATTGAATTTGCTGCTACTGTATTCAGGGTGTTTTCATTAGCCTTCGCTGTATATAGAACAGCCCAATATATTGCAAGTGAGAAAGATGCCACACTCCTTTCCTTTGTGTGTTAGCGTTAGCATTGTAGCTATCGCAGTTCCCTTGAACCAAGAGTTGTTTGAGGTAATGATATCATATTGCGTTAGAAGGGGAAAGGAAGTAGCCTAGCCTTGGCGCTGGCTTCTAACACACTCCAGACCCTGGTCTCTTTGACAAAATTAAATACAGGTTGCTCTCTGTAACTCCCCACCCCTGCCAATGTGTCTGCGCCTTAGCACAATATTGATCCGGAGGGCCAATGCTATCAACCGAGAGCCTTGTGTGATCCTGTCGGCATCAAGTGGTAGGCAATCTCTTTAAAAAGGGCTCCTCTTTAAGCGTCCAAGAAAAAGTTCCTCACATGTGGGAGTCCGATGTGGTCTAGAAGTCAAAAGCAATCATTGACTCTCTTTAGTCCGGTTTGATAAAATGGCGAAAGGGGGGGCCAGAGTGTACTTACTGCTGTGGCCGTAAGTGGACGAGTATCATCGCTACATAGTGGGGCAATTAGAGATTGGGGCTCAGGTTCACAAGGCCAAATGACTTAGAGGAATATGATTGAGGTGTGTGTGCTGAGTGTATGTGTGTACTGAAAAGTGTGTGAGTGTGTCAGACTATTTCCAATGTGTCAGCTCTCAACAATCCCCCCACCCATAGTATATATATCTTGATTACTTTTGTCTAGGTTCATCATGCTCTACTGTCTATGAGCCCCCCTCCCACTTGCTTGGTTAATTTCACTGCCTATGCAGCTATGGTTAGTAGTCCTCACTAAATATATCCTCTTCCCTATTTGAATCCGCATTGTGCCTTTTAAATCTTTCGGCTAAAGGCCTATTAGATCAGCGTGGGATGCCTGTTGTAGTAAGCTGCCACTCCACAGTGCTAATCACCAGGCAGTTAAACCCAGTGGTTTACGGTCTCTTTGCACAGACTTCCTCTACCTTCTCGGACCGTCTGCGGTTGCGGTCGGCTCGCCCCCGGGGCTACTGCTGGTCACCTATTATAATAGGTTGAAATCTCCAAATCCAAACGCATTCTTCTTTTCAGCCAAGAGCTGTGGCTGTATCACACCCTAATCCAGTAGTAAGTAGTAAGTAGTGTGTGCTTATTTGTGAGAGTACCTACTACAATGTGACAGGCGGGCCCCTCTTTCTACAAGACCTATCTCTGGCACTCCCTGCCATTATCAACGGAGACCCTGGAGCAATTAAGGTTAAGTGCCTTGCTGAAGGGCACATTGACAGATTTTTAACCTTGTCGGCTCGGGGATTCTAACTATCGACCTTTCGGTTACTGGCCCATCGCTCTATCCGCTAGGCCACCTGCCGCCGCAAAGTGTAGTTCCCTGACCGGGAATCGACCCTGGGCCGCAGCGGTGAGAGTGCTGAGTCCTAACCACTATATGTGTGTGTGTGTGTGTGTGTGTGTGTGTTCATCTGTGTCTATATCAGTTCATACCACTCCCCAAAGTACACACTGTCTCCAAGCAGAATGGGGCCCTATCTCCACGCTGATGGCTTAATGGTTGGAGACTGCAGGCTGATGTAATTCTCAATGTCAGGGGTCTCCAATTCAATTCCTCCAAACTCCTTGCATTTGCAGATTTGTGCTTTTAGACTGTGCTGTTAATGACTTAATTAGACTCTAGTCGATATTGGATTGAATTAAAGGGGCAATCTGCAGTTGCTACCTCCATTTTTGGACATTGAAATTAATTATATGTACCCATTCATTCTTGAATATGCCTCATGAGCTTAGTTCAGCTGTCGTACCAAATCAGAAACCCACTTATAAGCTTGTTTTACTCCAATGTTTGTAAGCAAAGTAAATGTAACAAACACTATAAAGCCTCAAAACATGGTTAAAACTATACTTATGATATCATGAATGGGCAGTCCTTTCATCCATAGCGTTGTCTATGAATTTGAGTGGTTACATTTCTCCAGCCTCAGCTTTTTCTGAAACGGGAAGGGAAAACACTTCATTATTGTTTCAACAGCTGATTGCTGCTTTAAACAAGAACATCCTAACTAGTTTTTTTGTTGTTGTGCAGTGTCTTTAGTAATCGAGCGTCTGAACTTGATATGCAGAGTAGGTACATATAAGTGAATATACAGGGGGTTGCTAGCTGGGTTTGAGCTCGATCCAGGAAGTAAACACCCTCATGAAATACTAGTGGCTAATTTGGACTGAAATATAACTGAATTGATAGCCAAGGTAGGCGGATATATTCAAATTAGTCTGACACATGATTCTCACCCCCTGGTATAACATGTTCAGCATCTGCTTTTATTTTCCCAGAGTGCCTTAAAGAACCACAGCCCGAGTAGGCTTCTTGTGATTCGTCAGGTCTGAGTGCATTTTCTCTGACAAGACCCTGACTGAGTATTGCTCTCTTGATGTCCAGAGACAACACACCCCCCCTGCGAACATGTTCCGTCAGCTCAATCAAGCTTCCATCAAACTCCATTTGCGTCTGAAGACGTGGGGAGCTTGATAGCCTGGCTCTCAGCCTCGCTCAAACTACTCCAGACACCACTCCTCTGGCAGCGAAGAACAACATTTTCCAATTATAGATGATTATCTCAGTGAATTTTTGTGATTAGTTGGATTCGGGACGCCAGGAGGGAGGGATAGTGGATCGTTCGGGGTGTGATTTGAACGGTAATGTGTCTGGAATTGTATATTAGATCAAGGACTGCTGACCACAGTGTCTCAAAGTGTTATATATTGGTATATGCAAGCAGTATATGAGTGTCAGACTTACTGCCACAGCAGGCCGGGTTTGCACAAACAAGCGCATACGTAGTAAAACAAATACAATTTGAACCAACCTTTATGCAACTTTTGCCAATCAGTTTTCCACTGAATCCCATGATGCCTCCATCTCAACAGTAAAACTCCAAGGCTTTGAAAAGTTGAGGGGAAGCTACAGTACTGTACAGTTGTCGCTTTCAAACCATAAACGTACATGTTTCTTTCTACGACATGGTCTCCAGTTGTTGTTCAGTTGAAAAAACATCAGCCTGGTCATTAAGGTCTTGAAAAACAAGAACAACACTCCGTGTGTGTCATTCAGACATGTCAAACAATACTGCCCAGGGCTGTTAGACAACACAAAGGCAGAGCTCTATGCCATATTCACCCATTTGACCTTTGACCTGTGTGTCAGCCATGTTTGTCAGTAGGGCACTTATCTCCAGACCTCCAGATGCTAGGGGACTAAGGTTGTCCGGCCTAACGCCAACCCTATGGAGTGGCCAATCACGGGCCATAGAGGCATCCAATTGGGTTTGGCTGGTCCAAGCATTCTTTGTTTCACCATTTCCTGCTCTGATGGTGAAATTTATAGTGACCAGGAATGAATGACGCAGAAGGAAGTCTGTTGGAACTTGAGGTCATTGGGTCCTGAGGTGGATCTATGAAAGCCAGTACTTCAGTCATGCATGATTTATATACACATACAGACATACGCACATACACACATGCACATACGCACATACATACGCACACACACACACATACGCACATACATACGCACGCACGCACACTCATACGCACACTTACACATACACAAACACACCATCACCAACCCACTCTCTTTATTTCTCTCTCACTCACTCACACACTCATATTTGGCTGCAGAGAAGGCCAGGTGGAAACCATTTGAATTCCCTGTGGTTGTAACCACGGTCATTACTCATAACACAGAGGGTAGACGCACCTCCGATTGCCAGACCTTTTACAACATATTCCCCTCTGATTTGTGTAACTTATTCATTAAGATGGAGAAAATTATATGCTTTGCGCGCACAAAAAACAACAACAATTGGACTCAATAACATTTGTATGATATCTCCTGCACATGCACTAGGCTAACATCAGATAATCACATTGAGATACATGCACCATTGGGATCATGGCTATTCATGTCTAAAATCTCTGTTTCCTATTCACCCGCCATCTAAAATTACTGTTTTTATTTGTATTTTTCTCCCCACGTTACGGGCTCTGAGTGAAGTGTCTGCTGAAAGGCAGCCCTTTGTTATTTCAATGGTTCTGTGACTTAAGGAGTCAATTTGACTTGGTTGCAGGCGCTGCAGTCTGGTTTGAATGGAGAATTATGCAAATTGAGGCGGAGGGAATATTTCAGAGACAAAATGGTGATTGAGACCTCACCCAGTCAAACCGAGAAAACGCAGAGGAACGAGAGCTCACACTGACTACGTTTAGCTTTGAGGTCAATAGGAAACCTGCCAAATGCCATAATTCATTGCATAAGAAATTTAGTAACGTGGTTTGTCTAAAGTTCCATAGAGTGGGACCCTCATGTTGTGTGTTTTGTTGAGCAATTTAGTGGTTACCTGGGGTTTTCTCGACCGCATTCTCTGACCGCTTGCCAGAGACCGAATGAATCCCAATACAGGAATGGTCCATCCAGTCAGCTGGGGTTATGTCAGACAGGCTTAGGGACAGGTCATGTTTTTGTGGCGTCATACATTCCATGCATTGTTCTGCCAATAGCCATCCTCCTTTCCCTTAGAAAATTGACTCCTGCCATTTTAGAAGTCTGGGTTAAAAAATTTTTTTTAAGAAAACCCTCAGCAAGTAGGCTAGGTAGATTATAATGTATTCCAGTTCCAATATTTCAGTAGGAAGTTTTGGAAAAGTACAACATCTCAGGGTTTTGGCTCGCAGTCCTGTTCGGCCGTGGAGGGCAATTAATCGCAAACAGGTGATGTGGTCATGGTTGTTATTATTATTTATTATTATTATTAACACAAGCCTACTGATAATATAGTGCTTTTTAATTCAATCAAAGCTCTTTCTCACTGTGTGTGACATCAAAGTGGAAGAATGTGCGTGTGCTTGCATTTGTGTTTGTGAGCATGCACTGAATGTGGTTAGGCTAACATTATCTTTGCCGATAAATGCCTTGGCCATCACTCACACGGACAGGTCTCTCGTAAGTGCCCCCACACAGTAACTGCGTGTACTTAAGTTAGTGCTATTATTCTACTCTTGGGTATAAATGTGCAAAGCAAATAGAAGAAACCTCGCAGTCTATTGTATACTCATAAGTAAGCATGTAAGGTGAAAAGGTGAAAGAAAAACAAATGTAGGACAGGGCTTTTGCTACACGCAAAGGGTCTAAGTCCATGTTCATATGCATTACCAGGCTACCAAGTGAGGTTGTATTGGCCCTCATACCATAGACCCCTCAATCTCAACTCGGACCTTAAAACGCAGTGGTACTGGCTTCTTTTATTGTTCCCCTCTAATCAGGGACAATTCATTATCAGGTAGAACAGAAGACCAGAAGGCTCTGGACATCGTAGAGGAAGAGTTGAATACCCCTGCCATAAAATGACTGTATGCATTGTGCAGTACAAGCTGTGTGATCATGAAAGCTTTTAATTTGCTGTCCACTACTCTTTGGCATTAACACTACTTTTATATTTACATTTTGGTCATTTATCAGACACACTTATCCTCTACAGGATCGGTGTCCCACCCGCGGAACGGTTGAGCTAACGAGCGCTAACGTGATTAGCATGAGGTTGTAAGTAACAAGAAATTTGCCAGAACATAGACATATCTGATATGGGCAGAAAGCTTAAATTCTCATTAATATAACTGCACTATCCAATTTACAGTAGCTGTTACAGTGAAATAATACCATGCTATTGTTTGAGGAGAGTGCACAGTTATGAACTTGAAAATGTATCAATAAACCGATTAGGCACATTTGGGCAGACTTCATACATTTTTTTTAACAGTAATGCAATCTTTCATTGGACCATTTGAAAACTGTGCACATACACTGCTGCCATCTAGTGGCCAACATCTAAATTGCGCCTAAACTGGAATAATACATTGACCTTTCTCTTGCATTTCAAAGATGATGAAACAAAGACAAAACATGCTTTTTTTAAATTATTATCTTTTACCAGATCTAGTGTGTTATATTCTCCTACATTAGTTTCACATTTCCACAAAGCTCAGTGTTTCCTTTCAAATGGTATAAATAATATGAATTTCCTTGCTTCAGGTCCTGGTCTGCAGGCAGTTAGATTTGGTTATGTTATTTTAGGCAAAAATTGAAAAAAAAAAGGTATGATCCTTAACCTCTTAGCGCGCCGATCCCTTTAGCGGGATCGTTTTCAGAGCAAACATAACGCGCCAAATTCAAAATACATATTCGTAATACATATTCGTAATATTTAACTTCGATATACAAGTGTTGCATAGTGTTGCATAGCCATCAAAAGCTCTGCTTCTTGGCAATATCACTGCGTTGTCAGATTTTAAAAAGGCTTTACGGCGAAAGCACTACATTTGATTGTTTGAGGCTAGTACCTCACATATTTTCCACATTAGCATAAATTCATATCCAGCTCGGTTCTCAAAATATCCATATCACAGCTAATATAAATCGCTTACCTTTCAAATAACTTCTTCTGAGGTCTTCCCAAGTGTCCAAACAAGATAATCCATGGTTCTTTTGTTAGAAAAAGTAAATAATTATATCCATAAATATCCGTTGTTTTTGGCACGTTACGTTCAGCTACTCCACCAAGCATTGTCAGTCTACTCGCCCGTTTACAGTGAAGGGATCGCGTTCAAATTATACCTCTCATCTTTTCACAAACAAATCAAATATCATTAATAATGCATCCTTATGTATTCTTTTATGAATAATAGCGATCATATTTTACAAGAACGGTAAGTGAAACGTTAAAAGACGAAAAGAAAGTTGGTCGCTGGAAGCGCGTTCACGTTCGTGAACGTGCACGCCTGTTTACCTATTTTCCCTACCCGTAGTAATTCTCTCTCTCTAAGGATCTGGTCAGAGCTTTTTCCTCCATACCCTTTCCAGAGACTGTTGACATCTAGTGGAAGCCATAAGTACTGCAACCTCGGTCCTATTCCCCATAGAAAAATATTACATGGGCTTCAAAATGAGAGGAGAGCCAAAGAAAAATAAATTCCGGACAGAAATTTCTCTGGTTTTTGCCTGCTAAATCTGTTCTGGAATAGCCACAGACTATATCTTAATGGTTTTATAAACTTCAGAGTGTTTCCTATCCAATAGTACTAAATATGTAAATATCCTAGTTTCTGGCCATGAGTGGTAGGCATTTAACTTTGGGCACGTCAGACAGGCGAAAATTCGGAAAATGGGACCCTAGCTGGAAGAGGTTTTAAGAGTATTTTATACAGAGTGACTTAGTCAGTGCATCCAATCAAGGTAGATAAATAACCACATATCACAGTCATTACATTGCAAGTAAAAACGTTCTTCAATAAAGCAGCTATCAGCAGAAAGAGTACTAGTAAGACAAGAGTATGGGTGGGGTTTGAAATCATTTCACAGTATCATTCATTTTTGTCGATATCCGCATATTCAAAATACATTTCGGCTGGCACTCTATTGCTGCAGCTGGGGCAGAGGTTATATGGGGCGGTGTGTGTGGCAAGCTGACTGCGAGACAAAGAGAAAGACGCCAAGGCAACTCGGCTACATCCAAGACTAGGTAACTTGTAGCAGCCACAATGTTATTTATCATCCCATACAGTGCCTTCAGACCCCTTGGATTTCTTCACATTTTGTTACAAAGTGGGATTAAAATGGATTTAATTGTTCTTTTTTGAAAACAATGTAAACAAAATACTCTGTCAATAAAATGTGAAGAAATCCAAGGGATCTGAATATCCAAGGGGTCTGTTTTGACTGGAGTAGCCTGGAGAAGATAGCTAGCTAAGATAACCTTGCTAGATATATAGCTGGCTTATTGAGGCCCCATGCAGCGCTTTCTCCCCAACCCCCATTCAGATAAAAAACAGCATACCTGTTGGTTGCACGTTGTAGCCTACTTCTCATCTTGCTAAGTTTAAGATTGTAATTTTATTACATCTTGCATTGAATTAGAGAACTCTCACTCCACTTGCTACACCGCCTCTTTGCCACTTCGATTGGCCAACATAAACAACAAGCTACACACATGAAGGCTGCGGGTCGGCTACCGGTCGGCTACTGGTCTTTTTACGGGGCGCACCATGCATGTCATAAACTACGTTGAAAAGTTGGTTTTGATTAAATGAAGCATTTGAAATGTCATGGTATATTATTGTATGTATCAATGTTACATGGCTATTTTAATTCAATTTAGAAAAACATTTTCAGTTGAAATAGGCCTACATTAGGTTATACTTTTTTCTCACAAAAATGAATACTCACAAGTATAGTTTGGATATTCAAATAGCCGTGCACATCCCTAGACAAGACAAGTTTAAAACAATTGCAATTATGTTGAGGCTTTTTATTTGAGTGAAAACAGAAATAAATGGTTCAATCTGTTGATTTGGGAGTGCTTAATGTAACATACAGTATATGCAATCAATATTAGGCAAATGAGCAAGCATTCTAATTCTAACAAAGTCTCTCATCCTCTTCAATTCACATGTGAAATGATCTTCTGTACGGTGTACATTTTAGGAGATCCCCTTATTACAAAAGTCCCTACGATGTTTCAGGTGTCTTTCCACTATATTCACTATGAGATCAGGGTTCCAATTTTTGCATTTGCGTTATGAGCAAAAGCACAAAACTACAGTTTAATGACAAATGTTTACAAATAATGAAACTAATTTACTCATCAATAGTTTCTAAATCATGTATTAATGAGTATTCATATTATTAATTATAAACTGGGTGGTTCAGCCCTGAATGCTGATTTGACTAACAGCCGTGGTATATCAGACCTTAAACAAAACAACGTCTGGGTCTAATCCTGAATGCTGATTGGTTAAAAGCGCATTCCAGACGGTGTCTATTCCACAAGTTACCACCGGCTAAATCTATGACGTTAAAATGCCGATTTACTCTGTTCAATCTGACTGCGCAATCCACTGTCTCATCAGCCTAGGCAGGGAAGTTATAAACTTGATCTCCACTATAAAAAGCATCTAGACATTAACATTTTCTTTTAGACTAAAATTTCATTTTCAACTGCGGAGATTTGTATAAACCTTGCTGTCTGTCTCTCCGACATTTGCAACATTGTTTAAATATTTAAATTCGATCTCCAACTTTCCTATAGTAATGAACGTGACGCCTGTCGGGACGAGAGAGAGAGGCAGGCAGCGTTTCTCAGCCAGTTGAAATCATGAATCAGCTGGCATATATACAGTACAAAGAAATTTCAATTGAAAAAAGGTAAAACGCTTCAGTTTGAAGTCGTGTTAGCTGTGTTGTTGGCTAGCTCCTCTGAACAACAGTGTCCTAACGAGAGAGCACATTTTCTATGCCAGGTGAAATCGTGCCTCATTAGCTCATTGTTATGGATGTATCCAAATAAATATCACTAAAAAACAGCTTTAAACAAATGCAGCTACTGTGGTTATTCTGTCTGCACTGTTTGATGTGCCTGTAAATTAGCCGTAGTTGGCTAGCTGGCAAGCAAGGGATAAGAACTTTGCCAGCCAGTATGGCAATGGAACATTTCAAACAAACGACTGGGTCGCGTCCATAGATACAGAACAAAAAAACTGAACGACGTGTCTCTGGCAACCAAACCAATAGAATGAATGACCAGCCATCTTGGGTAGCAACCCTATATTTGTTTCGGGACTATCTTTTGGAAGGATGAAATTCATAAACATTATTTGAATATGTTGGTAACCCGTTGTATAAAAGTGATAATGCCCTCGAAGGCAGTGTTTGGAGGATATATTGGCACGGTTTAGCAACACTGTGCCAATATATCCTCCAAACACTGGCTTCTCTGGCATTATCTAGCATTAAGTTATTTTTAATGCTCTGGTTATCAGTTTATAATAGCAATAAGGCACCTCGGGGTTTGATGTATGGCCAATATACCACGGCGAAGGGCTGTGTCCAGGCACACCACGTTGCGTTGTGGGTAAGATCAGCCCTTCGCCGTGGTACATTGGCCATATACCCCACCCCCTCGGGCCTAATTGCTTAATTATGTAATTATTGAAAGACAATGGGGGTTTGCAGTGAGACCGTTATTGTAGATGCCTTAAAAGCATGCCTTATGTTGCAGAATGGTGAAGACCTCGTTAAGCCATGCCTTCCCTTGAAATCCTATGTGACACCGCCAGCTGTGTCGTGTATTAAACAGTTTTCCCGTAATACCATTGGGGTCACTAGAGGTCAGAAAGAGAGTATATGGTAACTAAACAGGTAAAAAACATAACAATACATGGAAAAACATGACCATACATTAAAATGTTACATTATGTAACAGTACGACATACCGGCTGACATTTTCATGGTACAAAAAAATCTGCGCTACAATACTGTGAAAGTCATTATAATCTTGAAGTGTGCTTTTACTTGACAGTTTTTTATTTAACAATGTGTGTTATAAATTTGAACTATTTTGCATCACGAGAAAGTTGCCCACTGAGTGGTATAAACAGTATTTAACACTGCAATGGATTTGAGCATCAAAGCGCTTTACACTTGTAGTGGACGGCTGCGTTTACACATGCGGCCCAATTCTGATCTTTTTTCCACTAATCAGTCTTTTGACCAATCACATCAGTTATTTTTCAGAGCTGATCTGATTGGTCAAAAACGCAGCTGTAAACACAGAGACCTGAAGAGACCTAGACATAAATGGAGGAATATTGTATTTATTTTCAACATGGTGTATGTAGAAATAATGGACTTGCTAAAGTACTAACCTGCACACATACATCTGATCTGCACTGATTTGCTGTTTGGCACCCCTGTGACCCATTCCACTCCCAGCACAAGAATCCACAAGAACCTTCCCGAAAACAAATACTCATAACATCCGTTTGGGAGTATTTTATATTTAGACAGATATAGTATATGTGCCACCATAGACACTACCAGGTTGTGCCCATGTGGAATACTGAGCCCCATGAAACAACTCCCCATCAAAATATCACAAGTGGCTTGTAGCACCTTAATTGGGTGGGATGGGCTCATAGTAATGGCTGAACCAGAAGCAATGGAATGGTATCAAGTACATGGTTTCCATATTGATGCCATTCCATTCCAGCCATTATTATGAGCTGTCCTCCCTTCAGCAGCCTCCTGTGTTATATATATATATATATATTAATTCATTGTGGGGGAGTTGTTTCAAGGAGCTCAGTATGCCACATGGGCTCAACTTGGTTGTGTCTATCAGGGTTGGGGTCAATTCCATTTCAATTCCAGTCAATTTAAGAAGTTAACTGAAATTCCAATTCCAAATTCTCTGCAATGCTTTTCAATGAGGAACCTTTTTGAATTGGAATTGGAATTTGGTTTACTTTCTGAATTGACTGGAATTTAAATGGAATTGGCCTGGATATTGTTAACTCTGTCAATAGCTATATTTTGTTTTGTTTTGTGAGTATTGCTATAGGGCCCCATTCATTCTAACAATATGTCTGAATTATACACCTTAACTGGTTGGACCGAACATAGTGCTCACTGAAATCATACTCAAAGTTACAGTGTGAGTATCCATCAAGGAAGTAAATCCATCCTCCATGATAGTGACCATCAGGCGCTATACCTTAACAAACAATAATTCTGGTAGGGGATTTGACAGCATCCGTAACGAGGGACATTTGTTATATTTATTTGAAGGAGTCTCACACTTTTTTATTTTAGTTAAGACAGTGAAGGATAGATGGGAAGGATTCACTTATTTTTCGAACTCTTGTAGAATAAGGTTTGTTACATACTCAGTGGTATTACTGTAGAGGTCTCCCAACATAGAGCCTGTTCACGGCAGCCCTGGCCTTGGCTAAGGTCCCCGATCCAAGGACTCTCACACGTACATTTGGGGTCATGATTGGTGGCTGTGCATTCAGTGTTGTCTCCACAGGAATAGACAATGCATGCATCCATGCGTTGACCTTCTCTACACACTTCGCTATCCCTACAAGAGACGTCACTCGTGCACCTGTCACAGCTGCTGTCGAGAATGAACGCATTACAAGGCTGCTCTGTGCATCTATAGCTAAAACTCATACTGCCATCTTGGAAGGTTCGTCCTTTTGAACAGGATGCTGTGCCGACTGTAGCTCCCCCTTCAGATTTGCGTTCCATGGTCTCCTTTCCAGTCAGGTCAGTGTGACATACAGGCAAGTGACTCCATTGTACGTTAGAGCATGTAAGTCTTTGGATAAGGTTTGTAGCTGCTGCTGTTTAGTGCTGTGGTAAGGCTTCTCACAGTAACTATTGGACAGTTGTCGAGTCTTAAGTGGGCCTCAACTATTTCTTTTGTACAGTCCACTGCTCCGAGATGTAGCTTGTAAATGTTTTACTGACAATATCTATTTGATCTTGTTGGCCAGTGATCACCAGATATTTTGACCAGGCTGAGACAGCTTCCTTCTCAAGGGCAAATATGTAGTGTACAAAATAATCACATTTAACTCTGTATGCTTCAGAGCATTCCATTGGATTGTCTTCGTCATTGTTCATCAGCAGCGGGTCTCGGACAATCTCCTGGTGTAACGTCCAGGCCTGAGTGTTCAGGCTGGAGTGTTTAGTTTTGTCTTGGTGTAGGGTTTCTTTTTGTTCTATGGTGTGTATTTCTATGTTGGGGTAACGGTTCCCAATTAGAGGCAGCTGAGTCTCGTTAACTCTAATTGGGAACCATATGTTTGGGGTTTAGCACTTAGGTTGGTGGGTTATTGCTTGTTGTTATGATTATCGTGTTTAGGTTCATGCCATCGTGTTTAGGTTCATGCCATCGTGTTTAGGTTCATGCCATCGTGTTTAGGTTCATGCCATCGTGTTTAGGTTTTTGTCACAGTGTTTGTTCATAGTTTAGTTAGTTTGTCTAGTTCGGTTCCACGTCATAATCTTCGTTTATTGTTTTGTTCCTTCAAGTCACGTTGTTAATAAATATGTATTCTGGATACTTCGCTGCGCATTGGTCTGTTCCAAGAGATACTCGTGACAGAATAACCCACCAAAAGAAGACCAAGCAGCGAGAGACCCGGGAGTTCAGGTCTTGGGAGGAGGAGTTGTTCAATGGGGGAGCTAGGGCCCAGCCCGGAGAGTATCGCCGTCCAAGAGAGGAACTGGAAGCAGCGGCGGCTGAGCGGCGCAGGTGTGAGAATGTGTATGGCGCATGGGATCCGGAGAGAGGCAAGTTTGTTAGACCTCGCCGGGCTAGGAAGCCCGAAGGGCAGCCCCAAAAAACTTTTTGGGGGGGGCACACGAGGAGGTCGGCCGGTTCAGGAGGGACTCCTGCACCAAGTCCTCGTGCTCAGTGGAGGGAGCAGCGCACTGAGAGGACGCCGAGCTACGCAGTTTTGCGCACAAAGTCTCCTGTGCGTATTCATGGGCCGGTACGCAAAATTCCAGCGTCACTCATCTGTCGGGCTAGGTTGAGTGTACAGCCTGGAGGAGTGGTACCAGCTCTGCGCGCCAAGTCTCCAGTGCGCCTCCTAGGACCAAGATATCCTGCACCGGTTCTGCGTGCCGTGTCTCCGGTGCGTGTCCACAGCCCGGTGTGAGAGATCCCAGCACCACTCATCGGTCAGGCCAAGGTCGGTGTGCTACCTGGAAGAGTGGTGCCAGCTCTGCGCGCCAGGTCTCCAGTGCGCCTTTTGGGACCAAGATATCCTACGGTCCTGCGGGCAGAATCTCCGGTGTGAATCCACAGCCCAGTTCGAGAGATTCCAGCTCCACTCACCCGTGAGGCCAGGGTTAGTGAGCTACCTGGAAGAATTGTCCCTGTTCCACGTACCAAGATCCCAGTACGTGTTGTGGATTCAACACGTCCTGTACCTGTTCCACGCTCCAATCCACGCTCCAAGATCCCAGTGCGTGTTGTTGATTCAACACGTCCTGTGCCTGTTCCACGTTCCAAGATCCATGTCCGTGTTGTGGATTCAACACGTCCTGTCCCTGTTCCACGTACCAAGATCCCAGTATGTGTTGTGGATTCAACACGCCCTGTACCTGTTCCATGCTCCAATACACGCCCAAGATCCCAGTGCGTGTTGTGGATTCAACACGTCCTGTGCCTGTTCCACGTTCCAAGATCCATGTCCGTGTTGTGGATTCAACACGTCCAGTCCCTGTTCCACGTACCAAGATCCATGTACGTGTTGTGGATTCAACACGTCTTGTACCTGTTCCATGTTCCAAGATCCATGTACGTGTTGTGGATTCAACACGTCCTGTCCCTGCTCCACGCATCAGGCCCCCTGTGCGCCTTCAGAGCCCGGCACGTCCTGTCCCTGCTCCACGCATCAGGGCCCCTGTGCGCCTTCAGAGCCCGGCACGTCCTGTCCCTGCTCCACGCATCAGGGCCCCTGTGTGCCTTCAGAGCCCGGCACGACCCGTCCCTGCTCCACGCATCAGGGCCCCTGTGCGCCCTCAGAGTCCAGTACGGCCAATTCCTGCTCCATGCACCAGAGTTCCAGTGAGCATCATGAGTCCAGTACGGCCAATTCCTGCTCCACGCACCAGAGTTCCAGTGAGCATCATGAGTCCAGTACGGCCAGTTCCTGCTCCACGCACCAGAGTTCCAGTGAGCATCATGAGTCCAGTACGGCCAGTTCCTGCTCCACGCACCAGAGTTCCAGGGAGCATCATGAGTCCTGTACGGCCGGTGTCTGCTTCCTATGTCTTGGGTCAAGTACCAACAGTTCCGGCTAATGGTCCAGGGCCTCCGGTGCGTGAACTCGAGCCAGCACGGCCGGCACCGGAGCCCCCACCCGGGACAAAGGGACCCACCCGAAGACCCCCCCACTGACTTTTGGGCGCGGTCGGAGTCCACGCCTTTGGGGGGGGGGGGGGTACTGTAACGTCCAGGCCTGAGTGTTCAGGCTGGAGTGTTTAGTTTTGTCTTGGTGTAGGGTTTCTTTTGTTCTATGGTGTGTATTTCTATGTTGGGGTAATGGTTCCCAATTAGAGGCAGCTGAGTCTCGTTACCTCTAATTGGGAACCATATATATGTTTGGGGTTTAGCACTTAGGTTGGTGGGTTATTGCTTGTTGTTATGATTATCGTGTTTAGGTTCATGCCATCGTGTTTAGGTTCATGCCATCGTGCTCATTGTTATGTTTATCGTGTTTAGGTTTTTGTCACAGTGTTTGTTCATAGTTTAGTTAGTTTGTCTAGTTCGGTTCCATGTCATGATCTTCGTTTATTGTTTTGTTCCTTCAAGTCACGTTGTTAATAAATATGTATTCTGGATACTTCACTGCACATTGGTCTGTTCCAAGAGATATTCGTGACACCAGGATCGTCCTCACCTCCATGAACCCTTGGCCCAACATCACGTTATTGAATGTGCTGAGCATGTACAGGAATGTTTCACCTTTTTGAAACATCTCTCCAACTTCAGATGTGAACTGGCTTTGTGTTACATTTTCAGCTTGAAGTTCAAACTGTTTTGCTTTTATGTAATTTCTCTATGACATTGTTGTACCTGACAATATGATCGCTATTATTCATAAAATAATACATAAGGATGCATTATTAATGATATTTGATTTGTTTGTGAAAAGATGAGAGGTATAACTTGCACGCGTTTTCTTCACTGTACAACGGGCGAGTAGACTGACAATGCCTGGTGGAGTAGCTGAATATAACGTTCCAACCAAACAGAGATTTATGGATATAATGAATTACTTTTTCTAACAAAAGAACCATGGACTCTCTTGTTTGGACACTTGGGAAGACCTCAGCAGAAGTTATTTGAAAGGTAAGCGATTTATATTAGCTGTGATATGGACATTTTGAGAACCGAGCTGGACATGAATTTATGCTAATGTGGAAAATATGTGAGGTACTAGCCTAGAACAATCAAATGTGGTGCTTTCGCCATAAAGCCCTTTTTGAAATCTGACAACGCAGTGATATTGCCAAGAAGCAGAGCTTTTGATGGCTATGCAACACTTGTATATCGAAGAATGTTAGATATTACTAATATTTATTTTGAATTTGCCGCGTTATGTTTGCTCTGAAAACGATCCCGCTAGCGGGATCCGTGCGCAGAGAGGTTAATCCAAGCTAGATCATTGTGAATATTTACAATATTTGCAACTGTAAGTCATATCTGGGACAGGCTTAAAAATGCAATGCCATTGAGTTGGCATCTATAGCTGCAAATTCAATCAAATGTTCAACACTTTCCTTGCATTCTGGACCAACAAACATTCTGGGCATTCACATAAAACAGCTGTGTCTTTTAGTGGTTTGCATTTTCCATCATTTTGAAATGTCTTTGGAGCAAGGGTCTTGTTCGACAATATCCTGACTCTTCAACAATATAGTATTCTCAAATAACAGTAATATGTTGCTTCCATAATGTATTAAACACTTGAACTCTATGAAGCCTATAGTAGCTGTTTGAACAAAAGGTTGAACCTTTAACGCTGTAGATGTATTCTAAATTTTTCATAATCTCGTCGTAAAAAATATGTTATATTTTTAAACACAAGTTACCTAGCAGGTCAGGTCGAATTTGCCTATCTATTGTCCTTTTAATACCATCATTAACATGAAACCCTTTCTCTCGATGGATGAGGTGAATTCTTGCTTTTTGGACTGAATTATGTTGAGAGTTGCCAAAGGTTCGCTCATGTTATCTTCTTCGTCATGCACTTTAACTGTCCATTTGTACCAGGTAAACTTCGGGTCCAATTTTGTCTTAATGTCATTGGCCAGCTTTAAATTATTTGAATATTTCGGCCCCAATTTTATTTACATCTTTTAAGGGCCAAATCATAGAATCATCTGCGCACTCAATCAGAGCATTCTTGTCACGATCTCCTTGAGTGACGGACCAAGGCGCAGCGAGGTATCCAGTATACATGCTTTATTTGACAAACGTAACTGGCACAAAACAACAAACAAAACGAACGAAGATCGTGATGTTGAACATAACACGTAAACGAACAAAACTAAGCACAAACAATAACCCACAAAATCCTATAGAAAACCCCCAAACATATATATGGTTCCCAATTAGAGACAACGACACACAGCTGCCTCTAATTGGGAACCATTACCCCAACATAGATATACAACACCTAGAACAAAAACCCTACACCCAAAACGAAACTAAACACGCCAGCCTATAAATATCAGGCCTGAACGTGACAATTCTTCATGGCTGTCAGCAAGGAGGTTAACCTTTCTACCTTTTGTTCACTCCAGGAGCAGCAGCATAGCCCTTCATTACGTCATAATACACATTCAACTGCAAACCTTTAACCATGAGACTCAAAAAGTGATGAAGGATCTTGATGTCAGCATTTGACTTCTGAATGAAGTTGCAGTAGATTCTTGTTGAGACTTGCTTCGTTTTCCTCAGTTAGGTACTGGTAAAAGTTAGATACGCTGTTACGTGTTCCACTGTTGTCATAGTAACTGGTAAAAGCTTTGGCTAAACATGTTTTGTCGTTCCTTGACCAAAGGAGCCTGTTCCAAGAATTTCATCAACTCAACCCAGGAGTTTTTGATGTTACTCTCGTCTCTGTCATACATGCTCGTATAGGTCACCCAGTCAAGCTCATCTCTTAGGGAGTTGATTTGAAGTGAGATTGAATCCAGTTTTCTGTTGATCTCTGAAAACTGTTCTGTCATGAACTCCACATTTGGATCAGTTTGTGGAATGAAGGCCAAAGCCAAACCAATTATTGAGCCAACAAAACTGAAACAAGATGCAACTTTGGACAGAGTATTCATCCCTGTCAGGACCTTGGTCAGGGTTTTTCTGTCTCCTTATGCCTGTGGGTTTGGGAGTAGCTGCATTTCCATCTCCCAATCGGATGATGGCTGTGGGAATACCTCCACCTTCAAATTCATGGATATTATCTCTGGGCATGTTGGGTGTGTCCTGTCCTTATGTTCTATAATAATGTTAGCTTGAGAAAAGCAGCTGTACAGGAGTAGATAGAGCACAGAGATGAAGGTCTTTGTGGTACCCATGACAGCGTTTCTGCAGGGAGGGAAACAGAGTGAACTCAATAAGATTTAAAATAATGATTTAAAAACGATACACTGTTTGAAAATGATTGACCCATGCTAAAAATGATAATTTCTAATCTGTGGATCTGACTAAGGGAATATCTGACCCATTTTAGTAAGAAACAGAATAAAAATAATAAATCATTTCGCTCTCTTACTGATATATTGCTTTACATTGAAGTTGCACCTTTACTATGTAACTACACTTAACTGTAGTAACGACATAGTAACATGTTGTTACATAGGTATTACATGGTAATAGGGATTAGCGGTATCAGTTCCTACACAATTGGAACAAGGACTCTCTAATTACACAAACACATGCTGAAGGCTTTTCCACATGTGTAATTACTACTGCGATTACACCTTTTATTGTTCCTTTATGCAACTACTGTATTGTAATTAAAAGTTTGAAAGTTAGTCACCTGTGAATTAAGATGTTAATAACGCCAACCAAATTGTGACTTTGTTACATGTAACTACACAGTGCCACTACTATCAAATTCACAGGTAATACCAGGGTTGATACCTTTTTGATCTGATGATGTAAATAGGCTAGGGCCTCCCAAGCATGAAAACAATTATTTAACTAAATGGAAGCCATAGCTACTGCAGTCTCAGTCCTACATAACATAGAAATCAATAGGCAGCCTGGAGAAAAAGGTCATGTACAAAAAAAACTGCAAATCCTGATGGATTTTCCTCTGGTTTTCACCTGCTATATCAGTTCTGTTATACTCACATACATTATTTTAACACTTTTAGAAACTTCAGAGTGTTTCCTATCCAATAGTTCTAATTATGTGCATATTTTCTGGGCCTGAGTGGTAGGCATTTTACTTTGGGCACGCCAGACTCTCCAAAACCGTCACCTCTGTTGCCGCTCCCTAAGAAGTTAATGAACACATCATTGCACTCTATACTACTCTGTAAACTGGTCATCTCTGTAAACTGGTCGTAAGACCCATTGGTTGATGCTTATTTATAAAACCGTCTTAGGCCTCACTCCCCCCTATCTGAGATACCTACTGCAGCCCTCATCCTCCACATACAACACCCGTTCTGCCAGTCACATTCTGTAGAAGGTCCTCAAAGCACACACATCCGTGGGTCGCTCCTCTTTTCAGTTCGCTGCAGCTAGTGACTGGAACAAGCTGCAAAAAACACTCAAACTGGACAGTTATCGCCATCTCCTCATTCAAAGACTCAACCATGGACACTTACTGACAGTTGTGGTTGCTTCGCGTGATGTATTGTTGTCTCTACCTTCTTGCCCTTTGCTGTGGTCTGTGCCCAATAATGTTTGTACCATGTTTTGTGCTGCTCCCATGTTGTTTTGCTACCTTGTTGTCATGTTGGGTTGCTACCATGCTGTGTTTTCATGTGTTGCTGCCCTGCTATGTTGTTGTCTTGGGTCTCTCTGTATGTAGTGTTATGTTGGCTCTTGTCATGTGTGTTTTGTCCTATATTTTTATTTTTTTATTTTCATTCCAGCCCCCGACCCCGCAGGAGGCCTTTTGCCTTCTGGTAGGCCATCATTGTAAATAAGAATTTTTTTCTTAGCTGACTTGCCTAGTTAAATAAAGGTTAAGTAAAATACATAAAAATACAGTATGCTATAGTAGAAACGACAACACTATACACAGAAAATAAGGCACTTACTTTGATAGGGATGCACAAATGGAAAAAAGTTTGCAAGGCTTTTTCTGACTAGAGATGCTTAAATGTCTTCATACTTGATCTGGGGAAGTGCTTGTGCTCTCATCAAATAGATACATTTGTCCCTCAGTAAAGCCTTGAACATAAATTGTGTCCACAACAGTGAAATGGGCTACTTCTTATATTAATTAATGAGGAGGCGGAACACACCTCAATTCAAACGGTTGTTAGAAAATAAAACTTGTTAGGAAATAATTTGAAATTGACAAATATAACCAATAGATAATTAGCAGGAAGTGTGCCTTGGTTTGAGGGCAGCACGTGTTAACTGTCCTATTGCAGAGCAATCACATTTTGGAACAGTGATTGCATTCTGACATCACGTGCATAAACAAATTCACACTGGGGCGACCGTTATAGATTTTTGGAACTCAAGTGTTAAAAGGTAAAAACAATGTTTTTATTTAACATTGTGTTTACTATTAGGCCTATTAGGCCCATATTCAAGCCCCCAATGTCACGTACTGCTTATATCATACTTCATTAATATATTGAAATACACAATGTATACAAAAGTATGTGGACCCCCCCTTCAAATTAGTAGATTTGTTATTTCAGCTACACCTGTTGGTGACAAGTGTATAAAATCAAACACACAGCCATGCGATATCCATTGACAAAACATTGGCCGTAAAATGACCTTTCTGAAGAGCTCAGTCACTTTCAATGTGGCACCGTCATAGGATGCCACCTTTCCAACAAATCAGTTCATCAAATTTCTGCCCTGCTAGAGCTGCTCTAAGTGCTGTTATTGTAAGTGCTGTTATTGTAAGTGCTGTTATTGTAAGTGCTGTTATTGTGAAGTGGAAACATCTAGGTGCAACATCGACTCAGCCACAAAGTGGTAGGCCATACAAGCTCACAGAACGGGACCGCAGAACGGGACTGGTAAAATCATCTGTCTTCGTTTGCAACACTCACTACCGAGTTCCAAACTGCCTCTAGAAGCAACGTCAGCACAAGAACTGTTCGTCGGGAGCTTCATGAAATGGGTTTCCATGGCCGAGCAGCTGCACACAAACCTAAGATCACCATTCGCTATGCCAAGCGTCGGCTGAAGCAGTGTAAAGCTCACCGCCATTGAATGCGTTCTCTGGTGTGATGAATCGCGCTTCACAATCTGGCAGTCCGACGGACGAGTCTTGGTTTGGCAGATGCCAGAAGAACGCTACCTGCCCCAATGCATAGTGCCAACTGTAAGGTTTGGTGGAAGAGGAATAATGTTCTGGGGCTGTTTTTCATGGTTCTGGCTAGACCCCTTAGTTCCAGTGAAGGGAAATCTTAATGCTACTGCATACATTGACATTCTAGACAATTCTGTGCTTTCAACTTTGTGGCAACAGTTTGGGGAAGGCCCTTTCCTGTTTCAGCATGACAATGCCCCCGTGCACAAAGCGAGGTCCATACAGAAATGGTTTGTCGAGATCGGTGTGGAAGAACTTGACTGGCCTGAACAGAGCCCTGACATCAACCCCATTTGGGATGAATTGGAATCCAGATTGCGAGCCAGGCCTAATCGCCCAACATCAGTGCCTGACCTCAATAATATTCTTGTGTAGTGTATGACTGCGATAAATATACTATAGTATATAAAAAATTATCTTAATTGGAAAAATCTTGTTGTTCTTAGTATATTAGATAAAGAGGAAAACAAATATAATTAAGTACATTTTATGTATATTTCTCATAAATTAGAATTCTACTCAAATTCGGTGTAAATGCAAGTTTTATGTAGTTGACCAATCAACATCATTGTGTTATTAGCATGATCAATTAAATGGTGTCTGAATTAAAATGAGTGTATTTTCTATACCAATAAAGTGTAATGATATTACATTTCAAGTGTACTTTTGCAAATACACAGAGTATACACAACGTTAAGAACACCTGCTCTTTCCATGACATAGACTGACCAGGTGAATCTAGGTGAATCTATGATACCTTATTGATGTCACTTGTTAAATGTAGATGAAGGGGAAGAGGTAGGTTAAAAATTTCAACACCTTGTAGAGTCCATGCGTGACTAATTGAGACTGTTCTAGAGGTAAAAAATTGTTTACACCAATTTACAAATGACATATTTGATAACTGCACCAGTGTCATTTCATGCTTTAGTTGTTCATATTACAGTTAACATATAACATTTGAAAAAAATTGTAAAATGAATATCAAAACATTTGATTAAGCTAAATATGAGAAATAACATATTATAAATCAAAACTTTAACGGCAGACATGTTTTGCACACACTGTTTTGAAAGTATACTTAAGTATATGTTCTTGAGATATGAAAAAGTACACTCTCAGGAAGCATGTTCCTCAGCTGTGTTCCCTTATGTGGAATAAACCATCATTATCAGTGTTAACTTTCTCCCTCTCTACTCTTCTGAATGGGAATTTCTTATTATTTCCACTAAAACTATACTTATAGTCTATTTGATCACTCACAAGCAGAGTTTCATAAGAAAAATCTATGCTTCAACTTAAAAACAACACGTGTATTTTGAATGAATAAACTAAATGAAATGTAAGGACACTTTTAATAAGTGTGTTTAAGTGTAATGATAGTATACTGTGGGGTCTGAAATTATTGACACCCTTGATAAATGACTGTGTATAAAATAAATAGTTCAAATACTGACCTATATTGTATGTTCCAAGAAAATTGGGAGATTATATTATTTGATATTAATACAGCTTGTTTTTATACAAGATGCCGAACTGACTGAATGAAGTCAATCTCCTATATCCCTTCGCTGTTCATAACGTAGTCATATGTCCATGGTATCGCATCGGGACAAGTATACAAAAGCTCTTGTTTGTATTTTCCTAGGATTCGAAGCTCATGTCGAGACTTACCAGTGACTGCTAAAGTGACTCGTCATTGTGCCCTAGTGATGGTTTGTTTGTGAACAAACGACTCTTTTTGAACGGATCTTTTGGGTGATCGGAACCGAAAGGCATCGATGATTGAGCCGTTCATTTGGCACCCTAATTTGCATAATGGTAGGCGATAATCTGCAGGTACATTTTGAAAATGTTGAAGTGGTAGTGGAGAGAGCCTCATTCTGGTTCAAAATATGATAAAAGAAAACATATTTGAATAGTTTTAAAAGCGAATGGTTTTGGTATTTCCAAAGATATTGATATAGGTCTACTGACTTAATCAAAGTGTTGACAATGGAGTCGTCAACTGCTGCTTTCTGTGTAGCAAAGCCCATGTTTAACACCTGCTTCATTCTTCAATCATACCTGTTGGTCTATTCATGCCTGCCTAACCAGGGGGTCAAAGGGTTTCCTTTCTCTAAGTGTCCACAGCAGCAGAGGCAATGAAATACATAATTCGAAGAACAAACTTCATTCATACATTTTCAGTGATTTTAATTGTAAAGTCATGTCTTTCTACTCAATACCACAACTCATTGTACTAATCTGGGATGTACAGCGGTTAAAGGATTCAGTAATTTAGCTGTGTATTTCAGATGGAATCAAGTCATTAGATTGTCCCAGAGGCCACCAAAATAGAGACCCCCCACCCAATGTAACTAAAAGGGTAATACTTAACTACATGGCAATTAATACATTATTTCACTTTACATGAATTTTCTTCCTGAGTAGGTATATTATAATTGCCAGTGCATCCTTTGTAACATTGTAGTTTAAATAACATTTGATTGAATATACTCCTTGGGTCAGGCTATAACATGGTAAGGTGTGCCTTGTTACAATTGTTGCTATCAGGTTCTAACCTATTTACTTCATTAGATCAAGATGGTATCAACCCTGGTATTACCTGTGGATTTGATTGTAGTCGCACCCTGTAGTTATATGTAACGAGGTTATTTGGTTTGTGTTATTACCATGGTAAATCACAGGTGACTTTCAAACACGTACTTACAAAAGTTACATAGCGGAACAAAAACGTGTGATTACACATGTGGATTAACTTTCAGCAAGTTTATATGTGATTACATTTTAATACCTTTGTTTGTTTCTACAGTTATTACTGTGTGACAATATCTTAGTCATACAAGTGTGACTGAATTTCTTGATCAGGAAAACTGAAAATATGAATGTTACCCATTTGGAAAAAGTTATGTGCAAATACAAATGAAGGCAATTTTTGTAAGGCATAAGTTAAATATTGTTGCATTTGGTGTAGGCTACCAGCAAACTGAACAATATTGCAAAATGTTTGTCCTGTTTTAACTGTGTTGTCAATCATGTTTCAGCAGCGTGGTAACATTGCCTTTTAGTTCATAATGAATATGATTATTATTGACAGTGGGGACCAGATCCTAGATTAGTACTGGGTAAAAGCATTTGTATTCATCCACTTTGACAGCACCCCTTTTGATTTGAACGAAACCTTCCATACATATTTGCACATTGTAGAAGTGCTCAGAAATATACTTTTTGGACCTGAATGGCAAAAACATTCAAGAGATAAAGGTGCTCAAAGTTGACCCATTTAGCGTGTGCATGTGCTAGATTCTCCCATTTCATATGTGCTTTTTCAATCGCAGCTTTGAGTTTCAAAGACATAGGAAATGGTGCCTTTGACTGGTTAGGCCAGAAAATGGGACACGTCACTCCCTATGCAAAATGTGACGTCTGAAACCTAACACTTCAAATCAGCTCAGGCGGAGAGGAGAGAGATGGGGCTTTCTTGCACTATTAGAAGCAGGACTCTACGACGTTCACAGAACACTTTATACACACAAATGTTAGTCGGGACCAGTCCAGAACCGCTCAAAGTCTCCCAAATAGGGTACTTACAGTGAGGGAAAAAAGTATTTTATCCCCTGCTGATTTTGTACGTTTGCCCACTGACAAAGAAATGATCAGTCTATCATTTTAAAAGTAGGTTTATTTGAACAGTGAGAGACATAATAACAACAAAAAAATCCAGAAAAACGCATGTGAAAAATGTTATAAATGGAATTGCATTTTAATGAGGGAAATAAGTATTTGACCCCTCTGCAAAACATGACTTAGTACTTGTTGGCTATCACAGAGGTCAGACGTTTCTTGTAGTTGGCCACCAGGTTAGCACACATCTCAGGAGGGATTTTGTCCCACTCCTCTTTGCAGATCTTCTCCAAGTCATTAAGGTTTCGAGGCTGACGTTTGGCAACTCGAACCTTCAGCTCCCTCCACAGATTTTCTATGAGATTAAGGTCTGGAGACTGGCTAGACCACTCCAGGACCTTAATGTGCTTCTTCTTGAGCCACTCCTTTGTTGCCTTGGCTGTGTGTTTTGGGTCATTGTCATGCTGGAATACCCATCCACGACCCATTTTCAATGCCCTGGCTGAGGGAATGGGGTTCTCATCCAAGATTTGACGGTACATGGCCCCGTCCATCGTCCCTTTGATGCGGTGAAGTTGTCCTGTCCCCTTATCAGAAAAACACCCCCAAAGCATAATGTTTCTATCTCCATGTTTGACGGTGGGGTTGGTGTTCTTGGGGTCATAGGCAGCATTCCTCCTCCTCCAAACATGGCGAGTTGAGTTGATGCCAAAGAGTTCCATTTTGGTCTCATCTGACCACAACACTTTCACCCAGTTGTCCTCTGAATCATTCAGATGTTCATTGGCAAACTTCAGACGGGCATGTATATGTGCTTTCTTGAGCAGGGGGACCTTGCGGGCGCTGCAGGATTTCAGTCCTTCACTGCGTAGTGTGTTACCAATTGTTTTCTTGGTGACTATAGTCCCAGCTGCCTTGAGATCATTGACAAGATCCTCCTGTGTAGTTCTGGTCTGATTCCTCACCGTTCTCATGATCATTGCAACTCCACAAGGTGAGATCTTGCATGGAGCCCCAGGCCGAGGGAGATTGACAGTTCTTTTGTGTTTCTTCCATTTGCGAATAATCGCACCAACTTTTGTCACCTTCTCACCAAGCTGCTTGGCGATGGTCTTGTAGCCCATTCCAGCCTTGTGTAGGTCTACAATCTTGTCCCTGACATCCTTGGAGAGCTCTTTGGTCTTGGCCATGGTGGAGAGTTTGGAATCTGATTGATTGATTGCTTCTGTGGACAGGTGTCTTTTATATAGGTGACAAACTGAGATTAGGAACACTCCCTTTAAGAGTGTGCTCCTAATCTCAGCTCGTTACCTGTATAAAAGACACCTGGGAGCCAGAAATCTTTCTGATTGAGAGGGGGTCAAATACTTATTTCCCTCATTAAAATGCAATTCCATTTATAACATTTTTCACGTGCGTTTTCTGGATTTTTTTGTTGTTATTCTGTCTCTCACTGATCAAATACACCTACCATTAAAATGATAGACTGATAATTTCTTTGTCAGTGGGCAAACGTACAAAATCAGCAGGGGATCAAATACTTTTTTCCCTCACTGTAATGTCTTTAACGTCAATTATGTAAAAAGGCTTTATTTTTTTTATCTGCATATGTTGTCGTTTAGTCCCTATTTTACATCATTTAGGTATTTGTTTTGCCTGCCATTGGTTGAGATTTTTTTGAGGCTGATAAATGTACTAAAACGGAAATAAAATGGTGAATTTAAACTTTCAAATGATACACAAAGATGGTTGGATGTTCACATCAGAGAATGTAGATTTGAATGGAAATATATGTTTTAAATTATACGTATTGAAAACATAGAAATATAGATAATAGAATGGACATGACCATTTAAGTTGACATTCAATGGTGGGTGAACCGGCGGTCATCTTTGTGGTAGTAATTAAAAGTTAAAATGTCAATTAAATGCCAATGGTGTACCAGCTAAATTGCAGTGGTCTGGAGGGATAGGTCCATTCCATTAAGTATATTATTGAAATGACACCCACCCTGCATTCAAGAGCATGTTGTGTCTCAACCGATGGCGGGCACAGCACAACCTTAGATGATTTGAAAAAGGGCTCAAGCTACAACATTGGCTAATATGAAAACAAAGATGAGTTTACTAGTTTTAAGATAATTGACAGATTAGTTTAAAAATGAAAATGTAATTTTTGGGGAGCGAAGAAAAAATACAATTGTTTGACATCACGGCTTGTAAGCTTTTAAATTATATCAAAATCAAACGTTTATCTTTTCCAGTGATGAAGACATGGATTTCTCATGATATGTTGGGGTCAACTTAGCACCTTTTATCTCCTGAATCTTTTAGCAAACATGCATGGAAAGTTTGGTTTTAATCAAATGGTGTACTATCAAAAAGTGATAGAATTCAAATGGTTTACCCAACTCCTACTCGAAGATGCTTGATAAATACAGGTCCTGGTTTAAATTACATACACTGCACATCTCTGTTGTGACGCATAGAAAACAGTAAATCTTACCAGCACGAAGAGCCTTCTTTGTGGTCTTAATGGTTATGACTTTTTTCTCTGAGTATAACTGAGGCCAGTTTGGTACGAGCTGTATACTTGTTTTGTGGGGCAGTGACCTTATTTAGCAACAGACCTTTTCCTATCTTAAGGTAACCCCACTGTCCATCAAGTCATTCAAGGTCAAGCAAATATTTCACAAAAAACATTGATGTAGACATTGATATACTGTAGCTTTTTACCTACACTATTTTTATTCAAGTATTTATATACAGTGCATTCAGAAAGTATTCAGACCCCTTGACTTTTTCCACATTTTGTTTTCCCTCATCAATCTACACACAATACCCCATAATGATAAGCAAAAGCAGGTGTCTAGACATTTTTGCAAATGTATTATTTAATTTGTAAAAATGTAGAAAAAACATAATTCTTCTACTTTGCAAGGCATTGAAAAACCTCCCTGGTCTTTGTGATTGAATCTGTGTTTAAAATCACTGCTTGACTCAGGGACCTTAAATGATCTGTATGAGTGGGGTACAGAGATGAGGTAGTCCTTCAAAAATCATGTTAAACACTGTTATTGCACACCCAGTGAGTCCATGCAACTCATTACTCCATAACTTATTTAGACTTGCCATAACAAAGGGGTTGAATACTTATTGACTCAAGATATTTCAGCTTTTCATTTTTATTTAATACTTTGACATTGTGTCACTGGCCTACACACAATACCACATTTCAATTTAATCAATTTTAAATTCAGGCTTTAAAGTCAATGGGTGTGAATACTTTCAGAAGGCTCTGTATGTTTTTTTTTAAACGGTGGAATCCCAGTTCATGCATGACAATGCACTGTTTGGTATATAGAACATCATTTACATGTTTGAATTTTAAATATATGACTCATGGATGGATACAACAGCAATATGTGATTTTGGGTGATTCTCACTCAGGCAATAAATAACTTTATTTAGTGTTTATAGTTATTGCAGCTACAGGATATGCTCATCAAGGGGGGTAATATAAGATATATATTTTGGCTTGGTGTTGAACTTCCCATATAGATTCCTCGGCTAAGCACTAGGTAGGATAGAGAATATGAAGACTGATGAGAGAGAGAACTATCCACCACCGAAATTAAAAGGGAGCTTACCATGCCAAGCGGATGAGCAAGTAGTGTCATCATTGGCCATGCGTGACCTGCAACTCATTATGTGACTTGTAATCAACATTTTAACTCCAGTACTTATTTATCCTTGGCATAACAAATGGGTTGAATGATTATTGACTGTTGGAGCTCGGATCTGAAGAATGCATGTGACTAATAAATTAATAAGTCAACGGCATCATGACCTTTACCCAGTACCAGGATATTTTTGCCAAAACCTGGTTCCCTCTGCCAGGAGGCTAAAACATGGCTGCAAGTGCACAGTGACCCCCAAGCAAGCGCACATCAAAATCCAAATTGTTAATTTACCACACATTCAATATTTTGCAATGGCCATCTCAGTATCTGGACTTGGACCCCATTGAAAACCTGTTGTTTGAGTTAGAGGGCAGTCCATCAGCACAGACCAAAATATAAACAGATTCTGGAAAGATTCTGTATGGAGGAATGGTCTAAAATCCTTCCCAATGTGTTCTTCAATATAAAATATTTTAGAAAAAGCCTCCGTGCCATTATCTTATCAAGTGGAGGGTCCACAAAGTATTTGCAAAAAATTGCCCAGAGTCAGATAGGCTTTTTCTTGCCTTCAAGAATCTTTGTAGAACGGCCAATAGGCTACTGGCTGATGTAGACATCTACTGAGTTGGTATTTAACCTGGAACAACTATTCTTAATTAAATAGTGTATGTGGGAGTGATTCAAGCAGGCATGACACGGTAACATCATATTTAGCATGCTCCCATCAGATAACATTGAGGATCGGGTTGCACTTTGTTGCTGCTCATATTGTATGAATGCATAGGCTCATTCCACCCTAATGAAAATGTATTTGGTAGAAACTGTTGAGCTACGTGAACTAATTATAGGTGGTGACATACAGTACATTTACTCCAAATGTTTTCATACCCATATAGGCCTAGCTACCCACGTTTTTAAACAGGTGTTGTATATGATAACCCAAATCATGTTGACTAGTAAACCTTGGAAGCTTGGAAAAGTAGCACTCCCGTGGAGAAAATTAGTTATATTTATAAAATATAGCTGTCAAGGTGTGTTTTGAGGGTTTTGAAGCGTTAGCATTCAAAGCAATACATTACTTGTTTGATTTATGCATGTAGTGGACTTATGTCTGAACAAATGTGTGTTCAATCATGGAGCTTGTGGCAATCACGCTTTACAAGCCCATGATATGCAAACGAGCGGTTGGTTGCGTATCCAAATAGGTGAAACAGTTTGCCGTACCTGATTACTGATGGATCCTGGAACGTATTCAGAGTGAGAAGCAGTGCAACAAGAGATTGATTGGTGATACCAGTTTCATAGTGCCAACTGATTGCAGTGTCATCCGATGGAAAAAGCAGGGTCACAGACTAGCGTACTGACTGCTTGGCATACTGAAGTTATGACTTGGCAACTTCTCTAACCAGTTCAGGGAAATAAATTGACACTCTCACAATGTCATATCACACATGCAGCGATAGATCTACCCCCCCCAACTAGTTCACTAAGCATAATGATGGTATTTGGGATGATATCAAAGTCATGCCATTGGATTATATCATTTATTTCATGTCAGGAATCCTGTAGGACAGGAGGTGCAGGCTTTTGTTTCAGCCCTACTGTAACACACAAAAGAATCCACCTGTTATTCCATCAGGGGTGAGGGTTGGTGTTGGGCTGGAACAAGCCTGCACATCAGGTAGCTCTGCTGGAGCCTGAGGTGGTTGGAGGGCCCTGCTGTTGGATCTATGAAGCTGAATATACGCAAGGCATCTCTAGGCACACTTTGATCTAACCACACACATACACACAAACAGCCGCCAGGTGCATTGTGGGGGGATAACGTTGTTTTGTGTTAGACTGCTATTTATTTAGATTTCCCGCCGTGCCCCTTGAGAAAGACCAGTGTTTTCATGCTGTTTTGACACTGAAGAGAGCAGGTGTTTGGAAGCCTAATTGTCGAACAGTCAACTCTACTGTTCTTAATATCTCAATACTTGTCAGCCATGAAGAGATTATCACTGTCAGGTAAGCTGAAGGTGTTTGCCACTAAAGGCCCTGAAATTCAAATGCAACTGACAAGCTAGTCAACTAGCAAGTTTGTTAGCAGCTAGATAGATTTCAGGGCCGTAACCAGGATTTGAGTTTTAGTGAGGTCCATAAGGGGGGGAAATGAGTTGAAGCTCATTTCTATACAATTAAAAAACTTTAGGAAGCGATTTGGAGAACAGAAAAAACATACAGAAATGACCCCAGCCATTAACACCTGCTGTAGGTTCATTCACCTCATTCGATCTGCAGACACAGGCTATTGGCTATACAATTGTAATGTTATACCCTTGAAAGGGGGGAATATAAGAAATGATTCACACTGAAGCATCAGGGACTGTTGGGTCAGTTTTAATAATGAAGTGCATAAAATCGTCAAACCTTTACATAGACTTCTATTCTCAATTAGTGTTCACATTTGTATTCCTAGGCATTACTAATCAATCGTATTATCACATTCACAGAATTTATTTGAATATTACTTATGATTCTGTATTATTAATCAGTGTTTTCCGTTAGCGTCAGCTAATCAGCCGGTTGAACTTTTTCCACTTCATATTAACTAGGTATACTTTTAATTTTGAAAGTTTCAATTCGCTAGTCCGTCGAGCCATCTCCTGCCAGAATGAACAAAATTCATATTCTAGTGATCTATTGATAGGATCGGTGCCTGTCAGTCGCAAAGGGCGGGATGACCGTATAACGCAGTCTGCGGTCTGTCCCTCCTCCCAGTACAATTTTCTGTGCATTGCGGACGGATTGATGCTTGTGAATTTGCACGTCTCATGTAATGTAAGTGGTAACGATGAGTCGAAATCAACTAAATGTATAAAAAATGTATACAATTGCCCAAGTTTATCATAAGACACGAACAGAATGCATCAGTGATTCTTATTTCCTGCAACTTTCTGAAGAGGCAATGAGAATACCCGTCTGTGTGTGTGCATAGCGCGTCTACCACTTTGTGTGCCGTTAGCGATTATGCTAATTAAAACAGTATTCTGGTAGATGGAAAGGTTTTCCCCAAAATCTTCTCAGTTAAATGTTCAGTACAAAGTAACCTATGCTCACCTGGGAGAATGATATCATGATTATTTTCAAATGTTAAATGTTTGAAGTTCTCTTACTAGGTATACTTTTAATTTTGAAAGTTTCAATTCGCTAGTCCGTCGAGCCATCTCCTGCCAGAATGAACAAAATTCATATTCTAGTGATCTATTGATAGGATCGGTGCCTGTCAGTCGCAAAGGGAGGGATGACCGTATAACGCAGTCTGCGGTCTGTCCCTCCTCCCAGTACAATTTTTTGTGCATTGCGGACGGATTGATGCTTGTGAATTTGCACGAAAGGTTTTCCCCAAAATCTTCTCAGTTAAATGTTCAGTACAAAGTAACCTATGCTCACCTGGGAGAATGATATCATGATTATTTTCAAATGTTAAATGTTTGAAGTTCTCTTACTTAGAAAGTTGTCCTGGTCATATATGTATAGGCCTAAACTATTTCCAACTAACAATACACTGAATTCCTAAATGTTCAGTAATTTGAAGTCATGTCTTTCTACACAATACCCAAACAAATGTTTCCAATCTGGGAGGTAAAGAAGTGCTGTGAGAAGGCGGAGTTAGCCGTTTTAGAGAGTGGGGAATTTGCGCTGCTAAAAAGGCAAATACGGGAGGCAAATCTGGGGGACGCAGGCGACACATAGCAAAAAAATTACTGTTCATGATTCCATTCGTTTGCAAAGACGCAGGCGTGAATCAATGGATACATATCATTAATTTATACGTCCAAAAATGTATGTAGCGACTACTGATTTCCCCTTTAAGGGACTGAAATGGAATTGATGAGCAAGTAGTCTGTTAGCTAATGTACTTACTAATTATTATTTAGCAAGGAAACATTTGCATGGCACCATATAGGTGGTTTATTTTAACCAATGCATAAAAATCACCTTTCCAACACTGTTTATTTGTAAAAAATATATATATATATATTCTAATATCAAAGACAAAAGGTATTCGATGATGAATCTGGATGAGGGTTTGTGAAGAGAGAACACTAGATATTGCTTTTGCTTGGATCAATACTATCCATTACAACTAAAGGGTAAGCTATCCTTGTAGCTCCATGTTCCCTAGATCTCAACTGAACTGAATCAGGGACCTTTTTTACATTTGATCAAACGAGGCCAGCCAAATGATTTACAGTACCTTTTTGTATGTTTCCAATGTCTTTGCATCTTGTCTTTTTAATGAGTGCATTGTTAGTCAACATTGGATACCCACCATCACATTCTCTCCCTCACTCACTCTCTCTCTCACACACACACACACACACACACACACACACACACACACACACACACACACACACACACACACACACACACACACTTCATCCTCCTCCTATCTTCATCCACCTTATTTTCCCCTTTGTTTTAACCAGATAGACCATGGAAAAACAGTTAATTAAAACCGTCAGGACCCATCTAGGCCCTTTGGCACTGGCGGAATGCTAAAATAACAGCAAATCAACACTGATGAAAAAGTTTGCTGTCTGAGACTCTGAGTCGTAATGAAGTGTTTTAATTGAAGTGGATTTAACCGTCATCATTGCAGTGAGTTTGGAAGCCTCATCTAAAGAGAGTTCTCTTAAATCTGAACAAGTACCTTTCAAAAGCCTGCCGCTATAAAGTATCACAAGGCTCCTCTGAATACAAGAGGAGTTGGCAACCTAGTGTAGAGTCTGTCTTGTACTTTTTTTGATTGAACTCAGTCCAACCCCTTACTCATCAATATGTATTTTCAGATGTGTTCCTCAGTGGCTTGCTTTTCCTACTTACGCTCACACTTGTTTTTGTAGAGAGACCATGTTAATGATTGTGATCACCAGACTTCTAAAAGCATGTAATGTGCTTAATGTAATGAGGTAATTCCAAGTAACACTTATTTTAGTAGCTGAGTTCATATTATTTTCATAGTGAGACCGTAAATTTACAAATTGAGAAATACTTTCGAATTTTTTTTTACACACACACACACACACACACACACACACACACACGCACACACATACACACACACACACACACACACAGAGAGATGTAGAGTGAATGCGACATTTATGTCCATGGTGATTGGCTGTCTAGATTTCTCCTTGTCCCTTGTCAGTAGCAGCAGCCCCTGTCATTCTGGTGACTAGCCTCATGTATTTTTCTGACAGTTTGGGTAAAATAAAAAAACAAAATAAAAAGGACACTTTGCTGAAGACGACAACTGAGGAATCAGTGATAGGGTGTCCCCTCGAATCCTTCATCTTTGTTCATGCTGCCTGCGATCTTTCTTTTCATCTAGTTTTTTTGTCTATTTCTGGGTGGAATGTCTCAAACTAGTTAGGTCCTGTTCAAAGTATTTGAAACGGAAAATGAAATGGAATGTTTCTTATTGGACAAATACAGGTTGTCCCTCTCTGTTTCTGTCTGTTTTCTTCTGTTTGGTGCATAACGAGCATGGCCCTTGCCTGGTAGCATGTGGACATTACACTTTCTTCACTGTGCATCACCCAGTTCAGGGACCTACATTTCAGGCTTCAAATTTCCTGTATCAATCCTATCCTGCCTGAGATCTTATTTTTCTTACCTCCCCCAGTAGAAAAATAAAAATTATTAGCTCATGTGCAAGGTCTCTGCATTACCACAAAGTGGGATGCCATTCCACATTACCTCATGCACAGGCCTTAAACCCTGTCTACAAAACAAAACTAATAAGTTATGGTCTAGACCAGTTGCCCTCACTAGACCACCATTGTTTTGGTTCAGCACAGGCTCTGCATTATCCTCAATACAGCCCATGTACATACAGTTTAAGTCAGAAGTTTACATACACTTAGGTTGGAGTCATTAAAACAATTTTTTCAACCACTCCACACATTTATTTTTAACAAACTATAGTTTTGGCAAGTCGGTTAGGACATCTACTTTGTGCATGACACAAGTAATTTTTCCAACAATTGTTTACAGGCAGATTATTTCACTTATAATTCACTGTATTGCAATTCCAGTGGGTCAGAAGTTGACATACACTAAGTTGACTGTGCCTTTAAACAGCTTGGAAAATTCCAGAAAATGATGTCATGGCTTTAGAAGCTTCTGATAGGCTAATTTACATAATTTGAGTCAACTGGAGGTGTACCTGTGGATGTATTTCAAGGCCTACCTTCAAATTCAGTGCCTCTTTGCTTGACATCATGGGAAAATCTAAAGAAATCAGCCAAGACCTTGTAAAGTCTGGAAATCAGCCAAGACCTCCACAAGTCTGGTTAATCCTTGAGAGCAATTTCCAAACGCCTGAAGGTACCACGTCCATTTGTACAAACAATAGTACGCAAGTATAAACACCATGGGACCATGCAGCCGTCATACCGCTCAGGAAGGAGACTCGTTCGGTCTCCTAGAGATGAACATACTTTGGTGCGAAAAGTGCAAATAAATCCCAGAACAACAGCAAAGGATCTTGTGAAGATGCTGGAGGAAACAGGTACAAAGGTATCTACAGTGGGGCAAAAAAGTATTTAGTCAGCCACCAATTGTGCAAGTTCTCCAACTTAAAAAGATGAGAGAGGCCTGTAATTTTCATCATAGGTACACTTCAACTATGACAGACGAAATGAGAAAAAGAAATCCAGAGAATCACATTGTAGGATTTTGAATTTATTTATTTGCAAATTATGGTGGAAAATAAGTATTTGGTCAATAACAAAAGTTTATCTCAATACTTTGTTATATACCCTTTGTTGGCAATGACAGAGGTCAAACGTTTTCTGTAAGTCTTCACAAGGTTTTCACACACTGTTGCTGGTATTTTGGCCCATTCCTCCATGCAGATCTCCTCTAGAGCAGTGATGTTTTGGGGCTGTCGCTGGGCAACATGGACTTTCAACTCCCTCCAAAGATTTTCTATAGGGTTGAGATCTGGAGACTGGCTAGGCCACTCCAGGACCTTGAAATGCTTCTTCTGAAGCCACTCCTTCGTTGCCCGGGCGGTGTGTTTGGGATCATTGTCATGCTGAAAGACCCAGCCACGTTTCATCTTCAATGCCCTTGCTGATGGAAGGAGGTTTTCACTCAAAATCTCACGATACATGGCCCCATTCATTCTTTCCTTTACACGGATCAGTCGTCCTGGTCCCTTTGCAGAAAAACAGCCCCAAAGCATGATGTTTCCACCCCCATGCTTCACAGTAGGTATGGTGTTCTTTGGATGCAACTCAGCATTCTTTGTCCTCCAAACACGACGAGTTGAGTTTTTACCAAAAAGTTCTATTTTGGTTTCATCTGACCATATGACATTCTCCCAATCCTCATCTGGATCATCCAAATGCTCTCTAGCAAACTTCAGACGGGCCTGAACATGTACTGGCTTAAGCAGGGGGACATGTCTGGCACTGCAGGATTTGAGTCCCTGGCGGCGTAGTGTGTTACTGATGGTAGGCTTTGTTACTTTGGTCCCAGCTCTCTGCAGGTCATTCACTAGGTCCCCCCTTGTGGTTCTGGGATTTTTGCTCACCGTTCTTGTGATCATTTTGACCCCACGGGGTGAGATCTTGCGTGGAGCCCCAGATCGAGGAAGATTATCAGTGGTCTTGTATGTCTTCCATTTCCTAATAATTGCTCCCACAGTTGATTTCTTCAAACCAAGCTGCTTACCTATTGCAGATTCAGTCTTCCCAACCTGGTGCAGGTCTACAATTTTGTTTCTGGTGTCCTTTGACAGCTCTTTGGTCTTGGCCATAGTGGAGTTTGGAGTGTGACTGTTTGAGGTTGTGGACAGGTGTCTTTTATACTGATAACAAGTTCAAACAGGTGCCATTAATACAGGTAACGAGTGGAGGACAGAGGAGCCTCTTAAAGAAGAAGTTACAGGTCAGTGAGAGCCAGAAATCTTGCATGTTTGTATGTGACCAAATACTTATTTTCCACCATAATTTGCAAATAAATTCATTAAAAATCCTACAATGTGATTTTCTGGATTTCTTTTCCTCATTTTGTCTGTCATAGTTGAAGTGTACCTATGATGAAAATTACAGGCCTCTTTCATCTTTTTAAGTGAGAGAACTTGCACAATTGGTGGCTGACTAAATACTTTTTTGCCCCACTGTATATCCACAGTAAAACGAGTCGTATATCGACATAACCTGAAAGGCCGCTCAGCAAGGAAGAAGCCACTGCTCCAAAACCGCCATAAAAAAGAAAGCCAGACTACGGTTTGCAACTGCACATGGGGACAAAGATTGTACTTTTTGGAGAAATGTCCTGAAAAAGCGTGTGCGAGCAAGGAGGCCTACAAACCTTACTCAGTTACACGAGCTCTGTCAGGAGCAATGGGCCAAAATTCACCCAACTTACTGTGGGAAGCTTGTGAAAGGCTACCTGAAACGTTTGACCCAAGTTAAACAATTTAAAGGCAATGCTACCAAATACTAATTGAGTGTATGTAAACTTCTGACCCACTGGGGATGTGATGAAAGAAATAAAAGCTGAAGTAAATAATTCTCTCTACTATTATTCTGACGTTTCACATTATTAAAATAAAGTGGTGATTCTAACTGACCTAAAACCGGTAATTTTTACTAGGATTAAATGTCAGGAATTGTGAAAAACTGAGTTTAAATGTATTTGGCTAAGGTGTATTTAAACTTCCGACTTCAACTGTACATATACAGATTGTTGCCAACAGCTACAAAGTTAAAGGTATAGCCACATAGACAAAACACCAACACTTTATGTAGGCTAACTTTTTACTGTCATAGATTCAAGATGGTAGCATTATTATATGGGGAGTTCAATGTGTTTTTCAGGGAGTTTTAATGTGCTTGGGCAATTCCAGTCCTCAGGGGCCTGATTGGTGTCACAGTTAAGCCCCAGCTAACACACCTGACTCCAATAATCACCTAATCATGATCTTCAGATTAATCATTTGTGTTTGCTAGGGATAGAGAAAGTGTGACACCAATCAAACCCCCGATGACTGGAGTTGCCCACCCCTGTGACTAGGGCATGCAACTACTGATAAGTACAGTACAATGACCTATAACCCTATATGAATGCCCTCTACAAATTCCCTTTGTATGGAATGGGTCACTCTTGATGGGCTGCACCCTTCTCCGTTTTTTAACTCCAATATCTGTCCCTGAAATCGGATTATTCTTAATCTAGTTTGGATTTTGGGAGAGATTATGAGTTCCTGCTACATTTGATCTGAAAATGTCATGCAATGGAGGAATGCTGATGATCAAGAAAGAGAGAGCACAATCAGAGGAGATACAGTGGGGCAAAAAAGTATTTAGTCAGCCACCAATTGTGCAAGTTCTCCAACTTAAAAAGATGAGAGAGGCCTGTAATTTTCATCATAGGTACACTTCAACTATGACAGACGAAATGAGAAAAAGAAATCCAGAGAATCACATTGTAGGATTTTGAATTTATTTATTTGCAAATTATGGTGGAAAATAAGTATTTGGTCAATAACAAAAGTTTATCTCAATACTTTGTTATATACCCTTTGTTGGCAATGACAGAGGTCAAACGTTTTCTGTAAGTCTTCACAAGGTTTTCACACACTGTTGCTGGTATTTTGGCCCATTCCTCCATGCAGATCTCCTCTAGAGCAGTGATGTTTTGGGGCTGTCGCTGGGCAACACGGACTTTCAACTCCCTCCAAAGATTTTCTATAGGGTTGAGATCTGGAGACTGGCTAGGCCACTCCAGGACCTTGAAATGCTTCTTATGAAGCCACTCCTTCGTTGCCCGGGCGGTGTGTTTGGGATCATTGTCATGCTGAAAGACCCAGCCACGTTTCATCTTCAATGCCCTTGCTGATGGAAGGAGGTTTTCACTCAAAATCTCACGATACATGGCCCCATTCATTCTTTCCTTTACACGGATCAGTCGTCCTGGTCCCTTTGCAGAAAAACAGCCCCAAAGCATGATGTTTCCACCCCATGCTTCACAGTAGGTATGGTGTTCTTTGGATGCAACTCAGCATTCTTTGTCCTCCAAACACGACGAGTTGAGTTTTTACCAAAAAGTTCTATTTTGGTTTCATCTGACCATATGACATTCTCCCAATCCTCATCTGGATCATCCAAATGCTCTCTAGCAAACTTCAGACGGGCCTGAACATGTACTGGCTTAAGCAGGGGGACATGTCTGGCACTGCAGGATTTGAGTCCTGGCGGCGTAGTGTGTTACTGATGGTAGGCTTTGTTACTTTGGTCCCAGCTCTCTGCAGGTCAATCACTAGGTCCCCGTGTGGTTCTGGGATTTTTGCTCACCGTTCTTGTGATCATTTTGACCCCACGGGGTGAGATCTTGCGTGGAGCCCCAGATCGAGGAAGATTATCAGTGGTCTTGTATGTCTTCCATTTCCTAATAATTGCTCCCACAGTTGATTTCTTCAAACCAAGCTGCTTACCTATTGCAGATTCAGTCTTCCCAACCTGGTGCAGGTCTACAATTTTGTTTCTGGTGTCCTTTGACAGCTCTTTGGTCTTGGCCATAGTGGAGTTTGGAGTGTGACTGTTTGAGGTTGTGGACAGGTGTCTTTTATACTGATAACAAGTTCAAACAGGTGCCATTAATACAGGTAACGAGTGGAGGACAGAGGAGCCTCTTAAAGAAGAAGTTACAGGTCAGTGAGAGCCAGAAATCTTGCTTGTTTGTATGTGACCAAATACTTATTTTCCACCATAATTTGCAAATAAATTCATTAAAAATCCTACAATGTGATTTTCTGGATTTCTTTTCCTCATTTTGTCTGTCATAGTTGAAGTGTACCTATGATGAAAATTACAGGCCTCTTTCATCTTTTTAAGTGAGAGAACTTGCACAATTGGTGGCTGACTAAATACTTTTTTGCCCCACTGTATCATGGATGGGAATTGAGATTGAGTACAGGAAGGAGGGAAGTACTGAGTAAAGCCATTCTGGTTTGCCTGGTTGTGTGTTCTGCTCTCTAAACTATGATTGCTCTTTCCCCTTTAGAAGTCAGTCGAGCCAATTTTATCCTCGGAAGCCGTCATGGTTTCAGACATTAAAAAATGTGAGATTAAGAGCAGCATAACGGCCTAATCTGCAACAATAATACGATTTTAGAGGGTATAAACATTGTCTGTGCTCTTTGGATTAAATAGACCTAGATTATAATTGGGTATTATATTTTGTAATAGCAGATACAGTAGAATAAATGATAATACATCATTTAATATTCACTAAATCTGTTTTAACCTTGATATTTTTAATGAAGCATTTGAACCTGATATTCTTCTGAATCCTATCAAACTATACATCATCAAATGGTGAATAGCAGAGGATATGCGTATGATATTCACTAACTTGTCATGCTACCTTTGTTTGACAATTCCTAATCAACACACAGTATTTCCTGTTTATGACCAACCCGTATGCTAACAGGCAAAAGCTTCATCCTGATGTCACCCGCCAGTGTCACAAGTTCACTAGTGACTGCACTCCCATGCACTTACCACAGGTCAAATGGTCACTACGACTCCATGCTGCTCAATACAGTTGCGAGGGAGGCCATTTTTTTCTGTTGATGGGAAAAGGCAGCTAGACCACAATGGACGTTTGTGTAGCACTGTACTACACATTCTCCGCCGTTGACAAATCTCAAACTGTGAAGATACTGCTCACACCCACAGGAAAGGAAAAATATGTCACACACTTTTCCGGTAGCAATTATCATCAGCTGTCCAAAAATACACTCAGAGACTGACTGGAATCATTTTTGGTGGTGAGAGGGTACTATACTCTCTGTGGGAGTAACTGGGGCTAGTTGACACAACATGGTCAAACAACAGTCAATCCAAAAGTATTGTCCATGACTCAGACTGTTATAGTGTTGTACGGTTGAGCACTCTCTAACACTGTCATGTTAAGCAACTAGCTGTATCTCGATTAAGACAGCCCCCCCGTACCTCTCTGATTCAGGGGTTGGGTTAAATGCTGAAGACACATTTCAGTTGAAGGCACTCAGTTGTACAACTGACTAGGTATCCCCCTTTCCCTTTCATTGGCTGACAGATGGAAGATTACGTGAGTCGTAGCCTGATATGCTGCTAAAGTCTTTGCTGTACAAACTAAAAGGTCATCTTATTTCACAAAACATTGCCTTGTAGGGAATATTCCTTGACACTTTGTCTTTGTACACCAGATAAGATTCACAACTTAAATTAAACTATTCATTTAGTACTTTCTATAACTTAAACACATTCGTCTCTCTCTCTCTCTCTCTCTCTCTCTCTCTCTCTCTCTCTCTCTCTCTCTCTCTCTCTCTTTCTCTTTTGCGCACTCTTTTCAGGATAGGCTTTGAGAACCGTAAAACCGGACCCTAACAGGACTGCAGTGCAGCTGAAGGAACTGTAACAGACAGAGCGCTCTCTTTGGGCTCACCAGGGAAGGCCTGACCCCTCCATTGGGCGGATCGACAGCCAGGCGGAGGGGCCATGTGGTCTGCACGCCTGCTCCTCTTCGCCAGCCTGTTTGCGCCAGCAGCTCTGGGTAAGCCCGGGACGCCGTTGCCCCATTTCATGTGACTGTTTGTTTCAGTGTCTGTCTCACTATTTATATTTGCTAAACCTTTTTCCCAAGTTTCATGCTTTTCCGATATGTCTCTTTCCCTCTCGCCTCTGCTCCCTATGTATCCTTCTGTCTCTGGCTTTCTTTCCATCTCCTTTTACCTCTCTCTTTATCTGTTTCTCTTCCCTGATCCCTATGTATCTTTCTGTCTCTGTCTGACTTTATCTCTCTGTTTTTCTCACTCTCTGGACAATAGAAATGGAAAGTCTTTCTAGGAGTCATTTAACAAAGCTTTGGCATAGTGTGCGTAGGAAAGATAGTAAAATGTGTGCGAAAGAAAGAAATGACTAATACACTGGTCTCCTCATTACTGAGATCACTTCGCAGGCATTTTTTTATCCCTCTGAACAAATTGCAACCACCTCAGATTTGACCGTTTTCCTGTTGGCTTCTGACAATTGTTTCAGTGGAAAGTAAATTAAGTAATTTAAATTGAGCTTAAACTAGGGTTTGGGAACGGGGGGTGGCATTACGCCATGGTCCATAAACATGCTAATTTGCTACGGTGAAACCATTAACGGAAGATTCAAAGCAAATTGAATTGCTTTGGTGCCTTATCTTTGGGCTGGGCTGCAGCGCGCTTTTAGCAGCACGCTAATCAAAACTAGCTCTCCAGCATAGTTTGTTTTGCAAAAATGTTAATTGGGAGTGGAGTCACGTGACTTTGACGTGTCACGCACCTGTCTGTGTATTGCTCTATTGATCCGAAGGAAATAGAGGCATTATGAAGCCGCTAATTTACTGCCGACCTGACAAAAGAGCCCGGAAGATAAACTGTGTTGGACAATAGGTTGCATATTAAACGCTGCAACTGCTGTGATGCCATAATTCTCTCTCCACAATGGAAAAAAGAGATACAGATACACAAAGTATAACTCCCCAGTATTTTTATCAAGGCCTATGTAGGAGAATCGTATTCTTTTGTTATTCTCGAATTGGCTTAGTGTTTATTCTTTGAGGTAGGGAAAAGATCATGCATTACTAGATGCTGTCAGCAGACTAGTCCCCGATGTTTTGGAATGCTTCTATTTAGGGGCTGGTTTTAATGCTCACGTAGGGGTTTATTTTCTCTCCACAGTCTCTCTTCCTACCCCAGGGGGGTGATGGAGATGGGTACTCTGGGGGGCACTGCCCTACTTTGGGATGGTAATCCAGTTACGGTCCCCTGTCGCCCCCCAACACTTCCAGTATGTTCCGACCTAGCCCATAAATATGCTCCAATCACACCCACTTACTATCTGCTTGCCCAAATGGCACCCTATTCCCTAACTAATACACCACTTTTGACCAGGGCTCTGCCATTTGGGACTCAGCCACTGTCTCCTCTGCTCACAGCTGCCTCCAATGTGTGTGTGTGAGAATATTCTTCAGCTAGGAGCTATAGAAGGTAATTGACCATCCTGGCAGTTATGCCCGAGGCTTTCTACAGACATACACCCACACATATCTCATACACTGTAGGCCTATTCATGGTAGACACGCTATCTGACTCACTCACACAGCAGTTCCATCTACAAGGTATTTACACCATCTGCATATTGTATGGTAATTCGGAACGCTCCCCGCAGCAGAAGTGAAATGTCACCTGAGGATATCCCAACATCCCCGGCCACGGCTATCCATCAGAAATATGATAATGCTAATCCGATCCCATTGGATCCATACAAACCCCATCAAAAATAGTTTTGTGTCAATTTCAACGTGTCCAAGCCAGACATGCCTTAATTAATTAATCTCCTTTTGCCAGGGCATTCAGTGCTGTACACCAGGGCATCCCTGCGTTTGCCTAATTAATTAAACAAATTACTTTCCGCACTCCTATTTGAAATGGGAAACTACAACAGAGCCTACTCGGGCATGTTCAGTTTTGTTGGGAATATGAAGTGTTTGTGAAGCGTGTAATGTAATAGGTCTGCTCTGAGCGAGTGGGCTTACTGTCGGTGTAGAACGTCTATTGGTATCTGAATTGTACGAGTTCACACTAGTAGTTGTTTTAGTTCTCCCTTTTCTTGTATCCCCGAGAACGTGATGCGAATGTCAACAAAAAGAACAAAGACAGCGCTAGCATCTTATGCCAAAGAGAATTGAAGGTCATTAGACTTAAAGTTGGTAGTGAACTTTACTTTGACTATAATTGGTATGGAAGAGCAAGAGTGAAATGCTGCATGTTTTAAGGAAATACTTGGACTCTTTTGGGGTTTCTGTAAGTGACTTTCAAGACTTTTACCTGATTGTGTTTTTTTTTTTTACACAATGAATATGAAATGAGCTACAGTTCCAGCACATTGGTATTCATGGGAACAAATAACTTGGTGTATTGCGCTCAACACTTTACTATAACTATTTAATTATTTTGAAATTGCATGGATGGTCAAATTTGTTTCTCAGTACACCAGAGCTTCCTTCAGGTTGACAAAACAGTTGTCAATTGGATACCAGCTTAATCCATATCTCTGTTTACTGAATGCAATGTTCCTTTGCTGTGTCAGTCTTTCTGGTTCGTTTCACCTATTGTCAACTCACAGGTGTCTCACTTCAAAATAATTATTAGATTCTGGATAAACTAAATATGCATAATCCTGGTCTCTTTGTACTGTATTCTAATTAGATTTTCTAAATGTTGTAATTCCGCCAATATATAAAATCAAATGTAATTTGTCACATGCGTTCGAAATGCTTACTTACAAGCCCTTAACCAACAATGCAGTTCAAGAAATAGAGTTAAGAAAATATTTGAAAGTAAAATATTTAATAGAGGCTATATACAGGGGGGGTACCGATACTGTGTCAATGTGTGGGGGTACAGGTTAGTCGAGGTAATTTGTTCATTTAGGTAGGGGTAAAGAGACTATGCATAGATAATAAACAGCGAGTAGCAGCAGTGTAAAAACAAAGGTGGGTGGGTGTCTATGTAAATTGTCTGGGTGGCCATTTAATTAATTGTTCAGCAGTATTGTGGCTTGAGGGTAGAAGCTGTTAAGGAGCCTTTTGGACCTAGACTTCAGGTGCCGGTACCGCTTGCCGTGCGGTAGCAGAGAGAATAGTCTGACTTGGGTGACTGGAGTCTTTGACAATTTTTTGGGGCCTTCCTCTTACACCGCCTAGTAAATGGGTCCTGGATGACAGGAAACTTGGCCCCAGTGATGTACTGGGCCATACACACTACCCTCTGTAGCGCCTTACGGTCGTTTGCCGAGCAGTTGCCATACCAGCTGGTGATGCAACCGGTCAGGATGCTCTCGATGGCGCAGCTGTAGACTTTTTTTGAGTATCTGGGGACCCGTGCCAAATCTTTTCAGTCTCCTGATGGGGAAAAGGTGTTGTCGTGCCCTCTTCACGATTGTGTTGGTGTGTTTGGACAATGATAGTTTGTTGGTGATGTGGACACCAAGGAACTTGATACTCTTGATCCGCTCCACAACAGCCCTGTTGATGTGAATGGTAGTGTGTTCGGCCCTCCTTTTCCTGTAGTCCATGATCATCTCCTTTGTTTTGCTCACATTAAGGGAGAGGTGTGGTGCCAGGTCTCTGACCTCCTCCCTATAGGCTACCATTGTTGTGTCATCAGCAAACTTAATGATGGTATTGGAGTCGTGCTTGGCCAAGCAGTTGCGGGTGAACAAGGAGTACAGGAGGGGTTTAAGCACGCACCCCTGATGGGCCCCTGTGTTGAGGATCAGCGTGGCAGATGTGTTGTTGCCTACCCTTACCACCTGGGGGTGGGCCGTCAGGAAGTCCAGGATCCAGTTGCAGAGGGAGGTGTTTAGTCCCAGGGTCCTTAGCTTATTGATGAGCTTTGAGGGCACTATGGTGTTGAATGCTGAGCTGTAGTCAATGAACAGCATTCTCCCATAGGTGTTCCTTTTGTCCAGGTGGGAAAGGGCAGTGTGGAGTCCGATTGAAATTGCATCATCTGTGGATCTGTTGGTGTGGGTCTAGGGTTTCCGGGATGATGGTGTTGTGAGCCATCACCAGCCTTTCAAAGCACTTCATGGCTACTGACATGAGTACTACAGGGCGGTAGCCATTTAGGCAGGTTACCTTGGTGTTCTTGGGCACAGGGACTATGGTGGTCTGCTTGAAGGATGTAGGTATTACACACTCGATCATTGAGAGGTTGAAAATATCAGTGAAGAAATTTGCCAGTTGGTCCGCGCATGCTCTGAGTACACGTCCTGGTAATCCGTCTTGCCCCGTGGCCTTGTGAATGTTGACCTGTTAACTTCTTTGGGAGCAGCGCACGAGGTGACCGTTTTGGAGAGCCTGGCGTGCCCAAAGTAAAATGCCTCCCATTCAGGCCCAGAAAATAGGATATGCACATATTTAGTACCATTCGATAGGAAACACTCAGAATTTTCTAAAAGTGTTAACAGAACGGATATGGCAGGCGAAACCCCGAGGAATTTCTGTCCTGGAAAAAGTGGTTTTGACACATTGCCTCATTTAGAGCCCTTATGAAAATGCCCTTATAAGGGCATATGAATGCAGTACCTATCGCTTCCTCTGGATGTCAACAGTCTCGAGAAAGTGATTTGATTCTTCTTAGCTGCTTTTAGAGCAGAGAAGAAGAGGAATAAGGAAGTGTCCACGCAGTTGTCAATACAAGTAAATGTGTGCTCACGGCTTGCGCGTTCTTTGTTTTTTTCCTTTCTTATCGCCCAGTTTATATTCCGGTTGAAATATTATACAACATATACATTAAAGTGTTCCTAAGGATACATTATCAATTATGTTTGATTGTTCTTGGACAAGTTTATAGGTATAAGTTGAACGAGTTCTCTTCACGTTTCAATGGAGGAGTCGATGCTGTTTTTTCTGTTTATAACGCGCCAACCAAACAGAGATTTATGGATATAATACATTACTTTTTCTAACAAAAGAACCATGGATTGTCTTCGTTGGACACTTGGGAAGCCCTCAGCAGAAGTTCTTCAAAAGGTAATTGATTTGTTTTCGCTGTGAAATGTGTTTTCTGTGAACCGTGGAGGCTTATGAAATTATGGTAATAGAAAAAGTATGTTAGGTGCTACCCTCAAACAATCAAATGTGGTACTTTCGCCGTAAAGCCTTTTTGAAATCTGACAACGCTGTGATATTGCCAAGAAGCAAAGCTTTTGATGACTATGAAGCACTTGTATATTGATGCATGTTTAATAATTCAACTTTTCGATTTCGAATTTGGCGCCTTGCATTTCACCTGGTAGCGCCCCACCGCTCCCTATTAAAGGTCTTGCTCACATCGGCTACGGAGAGTGTGATCCCACAGTCATCCTGAACAGCTGGTATTCTCATGCATGCTTCAGTGTTGCTTGCCTCGAAGCGAGCATAAAAGGCATTTAGCTCAACTGGTAGGCTTGTGTCACTGGGCACCTCGCAGCTTGTTTCCCCTTTGTTGTCCGTAATAGTTTGCAAGCTCTGCCACATCCAACAAGTGTCAGAGCCGGTGTAGTACGATTCAACCTTAGTCCTGTATTGACGCTTTGCCTGTTTTATGGTTTGTCTGAGGGCTTAGCGGAATTTCATATAAGCATCTGGAGTAGTGTGGCAGCTCTAGTCTTTAGCTTGGTGCGGATGTTGCCTGTAATCCATGGCTTCCCGTTGGGATCTGTACGTACGTTCACTGTGGGGATGACTTCGTTGATGCACTTATTGATGAAGCCAGTGACTGAGGTGATATACTCCTCAATGCCATTGGATGAATCCCTGAACATATTCCAGACTGTGCTAGCAAAACAGTCCTGTACGTAGCATCCGCGTCATTTGACCACTTCCGTATTGAGCGAGTCACTGCTACTTCCTGCTTTAGTTTTTTCTTGTATGCAGGAATCAAGAGAATAGAATTATGGTCAGATTTGCCAAATGGATGGCGAGGGGAGAGCTTTGTATGCGTCTCTATGTGTGGAGTAAAGGTGGTCTAGAGTTTTTTTTTTTCTCTCTGATTACACAAGCTGGTAGAAATGAGGTAAAATGGATTGAAGTTTGCCTGCATTAAAGTCCGCGGCCACTAGGAGTGCTGCTTCTGGGTGAGCAGTTTTTTGTTTGCATATGGCCTTATACAGCTTGTTGAGTGAGGTTTTAGGGCCAGCATCGGTTTGTGGTGGTAAATAGATAGCTACGAAAAATATAGATTAAAACTCTTGGTAGATAGTGTGGTCTACAGTTTATCATGAGGTACTCTACCTCAGGCGAGCAATACCTTGAGACTTTGTTAATATTAGACACACACCACCACTCCTCGTCTTACCAGACGTAGTTGTTCTGTTCTGCTGATGCACGGAAAACCCAGTCAACTGTGTATTATCTGTGTCGTCGTTCAGCCACGACTCGGTGAAACATAAGATATTACAGTTTTTTATGTCTCGTTGGTAGGATAGTCTCAAGCCAAGGTTGACGGTAGCAGCAACATTATGTACAAAATAACTTACAAACATTGGGAAAAAACACACAAAATAGCACAGTTGGTTAGGAGCCCATAAAATGCCAGCCATCCCCTCCGGCGCCATTTTCTAACTGCCTGGCATTTTAGTATCAGGCTCAGGAGATGTTTTTTCTTGTCTACCATACCTAAATGATGAGTAGGAACCATTACCTGGTTCCTACTCATCCTTGAGTGGAAAGGGGCTTTCATGTTCTCGTGGCGTCCATCGTGTGCCTCCGCCATTGCCAAAGTGCTGTCAGAGCTCAGAACCCGGGTGAAACGAATGATGGCAACATTAAGTAGTGCCGGGCATTTGAGCGCGCAGGGTTAAACCACCCCCCCAAATGAATTAGGAATCCTCCCATTGCGGCTCCCTCTGCATAATTCTGTAAGCATCGGGTGATGCCATTTAAAATGGCTTGTGGTGGATGGAATAGCGTTTTAATGAGGACGGATATTGACAGCAGGGTCAAGTGGCGGAGGATGTTGATTTACATTAGGTGGAGTAATGTGTGCCTGTGGCGCCTGGCGGACTGGGAAGATAAATATTACAGAGTGATCCTTCAAACGAGCACAATGCGCAAAAAGGCTCTTCTATAGGGTTTCCTGCCCAAATGACCAGGGGTTGGGCGAAAATTGGCAAGTGAGCAGGTGGGCGGGGACAAACATACGCCAAGCAGAGACAATGCATTGAGAGCGACAGAGCGCTTAACTTTATCAATTTGCATAATGAAGTATTTAGCTCGGCAGATAGATCTGTGTATCAACCACACGCCAGATGGTTAAGCCAATACTAGCAACAGCATGAAGCTATAAAACACTGATGTCCCTTTACTTATCTGGCTGATTTGCATGCAATGGAAAAGCTAGGATAGGATACTGTAGGTGTTACGATCAAAAAGGAGAAGCCTGATATTCATACCGCTCATAGTTATACAAATCTCCCAAAGCTTTATATGATTGGCCTTGTAAACTCTTCCAGCGCCACAAACCGTAGTCACACACAGGCATGATGTGATTGGGGGAAAAAAGGCAAGGCTGTCCTCTATCCCCTTTCCTGACTATATGTCTTCACGGCAACAGCGATTTATATCCACCTCTGATGGTCATACAATATGCTTGCCTAAGTATGGGGATTATCTGCAGTTAGGCACTTCTCATGCAAATTGGATATGGGGTTAGACCTTGTGCACTTTTCATGGGCTTTTTAATTTGAATCTCTATGAATCTGGTTTCATAAGAGCATGCAGTTCAAACAAAGAATAGGCTACTGTAGATTGGGCACTTTTTTTCTCTTTTTTTTACAGAGGTGCATTTTTACTTCCTGGGTCCAATATAGATGTTAGCCAATCATCATTGATTGGTTTGTTGTGTTTTGGTGTTGTTTAGAGACATGGGACACAAGTTCCAATATGATACAACTGCTATGATGGCCTGCTGAACAGGTCCCCCAATGTCCACTGAGAACAAAGGAACATCAACTCAAGGACACAATAATTTGTCCTTGGCCTATTTGTTTTAGATGTGTGCCTTTTTCCGTCCACGTGTCGACCTAACAACATAATATGACCATATCAAGCTAAATAGCCACAAAAGGCACACAGTACATTAAGATTCCACATTTAGCATATCATTAATCAAATCCTTGCCATTGTTCTACAGTATATATGAGCATTGGTTTGAGTCCGGTATTGTTAGCTGGGTGTTACCCCCCACCTGGGGGCAATTGGTCCACTGAAGAGGACAATGATAATGTCTTCCTAATGGAGCTCAGAGGACAATGCCGACCAATCAGTCAATCCAAACTGCTTTCCCCAGCTCTCTCATTTTTACATGGCGTTTTACCACTTCACCACCGAGGGAGAATTTGAGCTTTTTTTTCTTCAAAACCGAGAATACAAGGTATGTAATTACATTTGCCTGAAACTAAAGTTCAAAGCGGGGGAAAAAAGAACGGTGGTCCAATTACGAAGTGAGACGCTTATATGATCTCTCCGTCTCTCTCCCTACCTCTCTCTCTTTCTCCCCATCTCACCCTCTTTCACCCCGCTCCATCTCACTCTCCTCTCTTTCCTCTCTCTCTACTCTAAGCTTAGTAGAAAGCAATGGGTAAATCGATATATGAAGTATTGTAAAGTCGGCATTGGGACCGAAGACTGGGATCAAATGTTACAGTGAGACAGATTAGCCCCTGTAGACCTTGATAAGAGAATGAGAGCGCGAGAGAGAGAGAGGGAGGGAGGGATACTGGAGATGGCCTTCAATGTGGCACAGTAGCCTTGGAGAGAATTCAATACAACCCATTGACAAAAGAATGGCTGTATTATAGAGAGAAGCTGCGGCCTCCTTTGGGAAGCTGGCCGGCCCGTTCTATTTCCTTATTAATTGTGCTCGAGGAAAAAAGAGAGAGAGGGAGGAGAGCGACAAAGATATACACAGCTTTCTCTCAAAGGAGGCCCTTCTCTCTCCACATTTTGTTTGAAACAATGTCAGGGTCAAGCCGATTCAGGCTATGTTTGTACTTCTTGAATGGAAGAGTGGTATCTTGAAGGGGATCTAAGAAACACACACACTTCCTCGACATCACACACTCCCCCATAACCCCCCTCCCCACAGTCTTTGAGGTCACAGCTTGCCCTCAATCCCATACAGAGTTGTCAGGCCCCTGGAGATATTGTCAATTTAGCTATTGATGGATCCCCCTGTGAAGTCACCTCCCACTTTCCTCCCCTAAGTCCACCCAGGGCACATCTTAAGGCTGCTAGCTGCACGTCTGTGAGAGTAGGGAGATGATAGGAATGAACGCTTTCCTCCCCCACCAACCCTCATCTCCCCCCTTTCTTGCACACACTGGGTTATAGTACAGCACACGTCAAGGAAGATAAGACGACAATAAATGAAGTGCTTGGACGTCTGGTATATTTCTTAAGGCGTCAGTTTTATGTATTTACTTTGGAGATGTTCCTGAAGAAGTTTAAGGTGTCAGTTGTAGTCATTTTTGACTTTTTGTGTGTGCTGTATTTGATGTATAACAACCTCCCTCTTACTGCATCCCCAGAAAGAAATCTTGGCCCGTCTTTATCCTTGTCAATAATAAATGGATTCATTAGGGTCTAAAAGGCTAAACTGATCCTAGATCAGTACTACTACTCTGAGAAGCTTGATAAATATAGCCCCTGTATTATGTTGTCTCTTCAATGTCAGGATAGTCCAAACTGAGAGAAGTCAATAGTTAAGAGCTGGCTTTTAGGGGTTCTGTAATTTATTTTCTCCCTAGAAAACCACTGAGATTTCCCTGGAGATAGATGGGACATGGAGGGATCCCACAAAAGACTGACTGTGTCAAGTGAGAAACATTGCAGGTGCACATTCCCCAGTGTCGCCCCCCGATCACTGGCCCTTGTTCAGTGGCATAGGGGACTTGAAGGGGATCCTTTTTCACTGCGATAATGCAATCCTTTCTGCTTCGTGACATGGCCTGGAGAGAGCAGTGAAAATGGTAGAGAAGGATGTCACTGCAGCGCAGCATCAAGGATTTTGGCATGAGATGTCTCTATAGGCCCTCTGAAAGGGACATGTTGTAGACTGTGTGTACTCTGCTCATTGTTGAGTAAAGGCTCATATTGTGTGGAGACATTTTAAGTGGGTTAGTGCTGCTTTTCTTATTGATGCTCATTGCAATGTTATTTTCTTTTTACAATGTTATATGCATACTGGTTAAATAAAATAAATACAAATATTTAGGTTCAAGTATTATACCCAGAGCCATAGGTACACCATTTTGTGTGAGCGTGAAACGTTTTCACCTCATGTTCATACTTCTCAAGTGAACTGCATGCCTACAGTACTGTGTACGTCTGAGGGTCGTCCAAAATTACAAACTTTTGACCTGTCCCATTTCACGGTGCAGTTCATTTATTAACACACGTGGAGGGCGACTTCCCTTTCCATGCATATTCAAAGTCCCGCCTTTTGTATTCACATAATAGCCTTGTGTGTGTGATTAGCTTTCATTTAAACATGGGAAGCCAAAAAGGAATCAAAGCGGGTTCACTGGGTGCTGTTGCTATTGCAGATGTAGCGTGGCAACCCAACCTAATGGAAGCAATGCCACACCATGTGCGTGTACCGTGGCATGCACGCTCAATAAGATGACCTGCTCTCTGTGGGCGGACGAAGAGCTAGGTATCGACGAGTTGTCGCCTCCGCCACCCCCTCCTCTCCTCCTTTTTCTCTCCTCATCTTTTTCAACTCTCTCCTCACCTCTTTTTATCTCCCATCTTTCTCTCCTTTAGCATGTCGCTGTATGACTGGCAGGTTCTTGTTAATAATAATCTCGAGGAGGGCTCTGCCATGCGATTCAATTAACTGCTCACGCTGCTGTGATCTCGCGGAGCACCGACAGAACATGAGCTTTTTGTCCCCCAGCACATGTGTATAGATGTTACGCTACACGTGCTGTAGCTACACTATCTTACGCTAGCTAGCTAGCACCAGTAACCTAGAGAGACTATAGATTAGCACTGCCCTCATCGTCCTGGATATAGACGGACAAAGGAAGACCTTCTGTAAATCTGGGCTAAATGGGGCCGCCATGCATGTATGTTTGGGGGAAAGCCTTCCTTGGGGGAAGAAGGTGTGTCCTCAACCCCCCTCCATGGTCATTCATTGACCCGGAGGGATAGATGGAAGGGAGGGAGACAATGAATGGTGCCACTCTGCACATAGCCTACTGTATGAAAGCTACGCTAACATCTTCCATGTAGTATACGGGTATCCCGTCCTACCCCCATTACTACAACACCCGGGCATCAAAGAAATGCACCCCCAACCTTTTAAAATATTTTCACATGACCCTCCCTTGTACTGTAAAAAAATGGCATACTGTCCCCCCTCATAGAATTAACTACAAAATAATGATTACCACCACAAATAACAATAACTGGAGAAACCCTGGGTTTATAAACATGGATATTGATTTGACCACTTCAGCAAGCTTTTGTGGCAGTCCAAGCAGAGCTACGGAACAGAAGGTTGAGGGTTAGCCGACCACCACGGACGAGCTCACTCTCCCTGCTTGTGTCATTACTCTAAGACCAGAGCCACCTTTAGACAATGATCAGCTATGGGGAAGTCAGATAAAAAAAAATGTATGCTATATTTATAATTTATATAAAATATATGCAACAATTTTCCACTAAAAGGTATCTGTGCCAAAGCACTACACATAACCAAAAGTCAAGGCATAACTGCATACCGATGACTTTGAGCGCTTCATCATGGTTTACGTTTTCAACACAACAATCAAATAAAGTATGTCTATCTCAACAAACAGAAAATACACCCATTCCTACTCCTTGTCGAAGGATTGGCTTGACAATCTCCGAATGTCATTGAAGGTTTAATTTTTTTGTGACGGATATCTCTTTTTGATATCTCTTTCGAATGTGCGCAGGTAGCCTACAGGAGACCTTTGAAGTAGCCTAATCAGACTAAAACATGAATGGTTGTGTTTATGCCACACATAAGGTACTATATTCGGCGATATTTAAGCGTTAGGCTCTAGGTCAAGGAACAACCACTCGGATTGGAAAGGAGTCCGAACGCGCGTTAAGCTTTCCTGAATAACAGGGCCTGCTGGGAGCTTAGGCCTATGTGGTTACACTATATAGGACGACATGGGAGAATGATGATCGGCAACAGACAGCGCATCAGTATCAGAAGTAAAAACACAACCAGACTGTCCTGCACGGTGCCTTTCTACACGTTATAATCTGTCAAGAGTAGACTCACAACTGATCCAAATGAAATGAATAGAATGAAACATTCAAATAACAGGGCTTTTGCACCGTCATTCAAATGAAATGTTCACTGCAGTTTACAGCCTGGTACAATAATTGTACTCACAATAATGCACATTTTCATTGCATTGTGGTGTAGGCTAGTCTAGGTGGGATCATTTTATTGACTTTAAGGGTGTACAAATTTAATGAGCTATTTAATGGATACAATATTTTTTTAAAGTAAGGCGAAACCAAAACATTGTAAAAATTGTAGTGACCTCACTGAGAGATTTTAGCAGGGAATACAACTCGGGTTGCTGGAGTGAAAGAAAACACCCTACGCTTCCTGTCAAAAGGGTTCATCTACTTGCTGGGAATTGCAACGTGGCTCCTATAGCAAGGTTTGCTCCACTGCCCCCTCCTTCGACCAATCAGCCCCCTAGCATGTCCGAGCCATGCGTTCTGATGGCTGCACGGCCGCTATCCCACTTCTGACACCAGTGTAGCAAACGTCAGGACAAGGAACTGAAACTGGGTCACTGGCGTGAAAGGCAAATACCTTATGCATTGTGCCAATAGCATTAACCCACTTGGTAGGAATTGTATCATGGATAATGTAGCAAGGATTGTGACAGTATAATGGTTTTGTAATGACAGTCACAGGGACCAGTGCTTGAGACCCAGTCAGGGTATCCCGCTAATCCACTATATTTGTGTCAGGTGTTGGAGAGCACCATTTGAAAGCATGTCCCAGCCGAGATTTAGTCACAGTACATTTGTGAAATGCGGCTATATGAAATAGATTATGTAGTAAAACATGCAGAATGTAATGTAAACCAAGGAAAAAATTCACTTCGCCAAATAAAAAATCACACAACCCTCCCCAAATAAAAAAAATACGTTTGACAACCCGTTTTTGACCCCCCCAGTAAATTTCGAACTGGCTCTTAATGTTATGCCTCTGTAGGACCCATTTCGTCACACAATAAGTTATTGTGTACTCTCAATCGCTTAACAGTTTGCTAAACCAGTTGCATCTGATACAGTTGCCTATTCAGATATGATAGAAATGTTGCTATGTGCCTTAGTTAATAAATTAGGATATATGCATATGCATGAAATCCATTTTAATTTACGCGTTTGAATAATTTGTGTTTTTCATTATGCAAGTAAACATAACTGCTTGGAGCCATAATTGATATTAATTCATGCTTTTTACCCCTCGGATATTAAACTGCAGCAAAAATCGCGTTAGACAGGAAGAATGTGGAATTTGGAATACATAAATGACCTAAGCTTATCATGGAGGCTACTGTATGTTATTTGCAGGAAGCTCCAATAAAGCATGTTGATATCTCACGGGAAGAAGCCTGCTGAATCTGAAGTCAAATGAGTTTCTATGAGGATACATCAGTTGTGAACTTAGCTTTGTTGCCTCAGCGACTTTTCACACTATAAGCAGCAGAGCAAGATTCCTCTTTTTCTTACTTAGCGTACCCTCAAACTCGAAAACAAAGATATTGCCACATTTCTCGTACACATACAGCGTCTTCAAGTTCATAACAAACGCAACGAGTTTCTCATCCCGAGCCAATATGGGCTTTGTGTCAAATGCATTATCCGTTATTATTCCTTTTGCTGCTGAAAAGTACTGCTTTCTCCCCGTCTATGTCTTCTCCATGGCTGCTGCTGTTGAATATACAATCCGTGTGACGGAGAGTGAAAGAGTTTACATCCTAAATGACACCCTATTCCCTATATAGTGCACTACTTTTGACCAGAGCCCTATGGGCACTACATATTAATAGGGTGCCATTTGGGGTGTAGTCGGTGTGAGCGAGCGTAGGGTAGTTTATTCTCAGTGTCGACTGATTGAGGTCAGAACAGATTAAGTGCTTTCCACTGTCAGTTTATGAGGTCGTGGTTTCCATTGACAAACATGACCCGGTGGGATCCTCACACACCAGTGTTGTCTCGAATACACTGCAATGGCAATCCACATCATATTGTGGCTAAAGAGACTATTATCCAGGGTGATTGTCAGTATTGGCATGCATTATGCTTTGTTTACGCTGTCTATGCTCACAAAAGCACAGTTGATGCAATTAACTTGAGGCTTGGATGCCTTTCAGACTGGAACATTGCAGGATTTTCCTATTCACTACAATATACAGTGGATTTCCGTGAACGCTTTGTCATACGAAAAACTCAAGAAAATATACCCCCCAAACTTTTCAGGGTTAGGATAGGCCTAAGGAATGAATTGTATAAAACCAGTCTAAGGTCAGGCTGAATGGTATTTAGAGTGACTTCCCTTAGTCATTCGGTCATGGAACTTTCACAGTAGATGGATACAGACAACATAGCTTTCTTATCTGAAAAACTAAAGTCTTAAATAGCAGGATAAAAAATAAGACACTGTGTGGTGAGTCTTGCTGTAAGACACTGTGTGGTGAGTCTTGCTGTAAGACACTGTGTGGTGAGTCTTGCTGTAAGACACTGTGTGGTAAGTCTTGCTGTAAGACACTGTGTGGTGAGTCTTGCTGTAAGACACTGTGGTGAGTCTTGCTGTAAGACACTGTGTGTAGTGAGTCTGAATTGAAAATTCGCATATTCCAACTCCCCCTGAGAACCTCATTGGAGAATGGGGTCATGACCAGGTTCTGCCGTTATCAACGGCGACCCTGGAGAAATTAGGGTTAAGTGCCTCGCTCAAGAGCACATTGGCAGATAATTTTTTTCTTCACCTTGTTGGCTCAGAGATTCAAAAAAGTGACCTTTCGTTTACTGGCCCAACGCTCTAACCACTCTAACCTGCCGATGTCTGCACTGCGGCAGTGGTCCATGTGAGAAAAGGCAGGTTCTTCTCCCCCTGATGCAAGGAAAGCATCTTTTTGTTTATTTTTTTGACCTCAATTAAACTTTGTGTCGCGGCCAGGGCAAGTTGAGTCATGCCAACTCTGTGGAGGCCTGTGTGTTTGTGTTTCTCTGTGTGTGTCTGTGTCAATTAGTGTGTGTGTGTATGTCTGGGTGGTTTGAGGGGAACGAGGTGGTGTTAGTTTTGGCCCATAATGTCCCCAGAGTGACACAGAAGCCTGAGGGGATGGTTGCAGCAAGGGGAAGACAGGGGAGATGACAGGAGAAGAAATAGACAAACAATGTAAATGTGACGGGTAGCAGAACAAAGCCCAACTTTCTCTTGCTCTCGCGCTCTCTCTCTCTCTTTCTCTCTTGTGAGCCGCCACTATAGCAGCAGCCGCCAACTCCCTAGGCTGTCCTCCATCTATGGAAGAGAACCGGAACTGACAAAGTCTGCGGTTCGCAGATGTGAAGCCGGACATATTATTCAATTGGTTTTACATGTAGAGAATAGAAATGGAAATATGTATATCTTTTTCAGTTGTCAGTATTTTGGGATATTAAAATGTTCATAAAGTGTTCGTTTCAGTGTATTAGTGATGGGGTCAATTTCAGTTAGACAAGAAATTTGTCAAATGGACTCGAGTATTTTCAACGAGAATGATGTAGTCATTGAACCGCGCTCTGAATTATCCAAGAAATTCCTTGAGCTGAAGAGAAATTGACCTCCACATTGTTAACTATAATTTGCTTGTTGAAGTGGAGTATCAATCTCTGAACACCCGGAAGAGCATCATCATCCTTTTGTCATCTGCTTATTTTTAGGTCTGCTACAGCTCAGCACTTAATGAATTGGGTAGTGTTTAATTAAATGAAGTCCTTGTTGGCATTAATTTAAAGGGGCAATTCACCGCTTTCTAGCCTCATATTCATAATATACAGCATCTGTACCAGTGCAGTCGTGGCCGGTGATTGGCAGCAAAAATAAAATCACCAATCACAGGTTGTGTGCCGCCGCTAACGCCATAATGGGCAGGCCACCACTCTACCAGTGTCTACAGCACATACAGTACCAGTTAAAAGTTAGGACACACCTACTCATTCCAGGGTTTTACTTTGTTTTTACTATTTCCCACATTATAAAATAATAGTGAAGACATCAAAACTTTGAAATAACACATATGGAATCATGTAGTAACCCCAAAAGGTTTTAAACAAATCAAAGTATATTTTATTTGAGATTCTTCAAAGTAGCCACCCTTTGCCTTGACGACAGCTTTGCACACTCTTGGCTTTCTCTCAACCAGATCCATGAGGTAGTCACCTGGAATGCATTTCAATGAACAGGTGTGCGTTAAAAGTTCATTTTAATGCTTTTGAGCCAATCAGTTGTGCTGTGACATGGTACTGGTGGTATACGGAAGACAACAGCTCAAATAAGCAAAGAGAAACGAGAGTCCATAATTACTTTAATACATGAAGGTCAGTCGATGTGGAAAATTTCAGTCGCAAAAACCATCAAGAGCTATGACGAAAATGGCTCTCATGAGGAACGCCATAGGAAAGGAATAAGATCAGAGGATAAGTTCATTGGAGTTGCTAGCCTCAGAAATTGCAGCCCAAATAAATGCTTCAGTAACAGACACAGCTCATCATCAACTGTTCAGTGGAGACTGCGTGAATCAGGCCTTCATGGTCGAAATGTTGCAAAGAAACCATTACTACAGGACCAATAATAAGAAGAGACTTGCTTGGGCCAAGAAACACGAGCAATGGACATTAGACTGGTGGAAATCTGTCCTCTGGTCCAATGAGTCCAAATGTGCGATTTGTTTTGGTTCCAACCACAGCATTCTGTGGTGATACTCCATCCCATCTGGTTTGCGCTTAGTGGTACTATCATTTGTTTTTCAACAGGACCCAACACACATCCAGGCTGTTTAAGGGCTATTTGACCAAGAAGGAGAGTGATGGAGTGCTGCATCAGATGACCTGGCCTGCACAGTCACCCAACCTCAACCCAATTGAGATGGTTTGGGATGAGTTGGACAACAGAGTGAAGGAAAAGCAGCCAACAAGTGCTCAGCATATGTGGGAACTCCTTCAAGACTGTTGGAAAAGCATTCTATGTGAAGCTGGTTGAGAGAATACCAAGAGTGTGCAAAGCTGTCATCAAGGCAAAGGGTGGCTACTTTGAAGAATCTCAAATATAAAAAAACTTAGATTTTTGTCACAGTAAATGTAGAAATATAGCTCCATTAGACAGTATCTGCCCCCCATTAACAGCAAGCATCAAACATTACAAGTTTCAGGCAAGAACTAGCGATCTAGCGAGGTTAAGGTGTTACTCAGGCAGTTGATGTAGCCTCTGCAATTGACAAAGCTGATTTTGTTCTCCTGTATCTCACCTTGGGGCTAATTCAGTAATTCACTGACGTAAATAGAGCTAATTTCCTCCCTCGGCATGGCTGACTGCTAGATTGACAGGTGAGGCATGTGTGTTAGTTTGTCACTAGCTCTGTCAAGCGTAACTTGCCTCCCCTACACTGGCGAGCTTGGTGTGTTGCCAGGCGTTGGAAGATGTGTGTCGATGAAGAGGAGTGTGAACAAAACAAATGGCCTGTTTCCACTGGCAAGCAGAAAGTGACTTCAGACCATGCTTTCTCCCCATTAGACAGACTCATGCTAATTGATAATTACACTAAAACCACAGCGCCGGTTGAGGCGCCAAAAGCCAACAATTGGTGTGATTTGAAGGGCCTGTCAATCTAGAATCCACTGAAGAACACCTGGAACTGGATAGCTATCCGTGTTTCATTTGGTGTGCAGTCTTCGATGACAGGCATTTCATGCGTTTAATTTTTTTCAGACACATCAAGGGTTCTATGGTAGGAAAAGAAATGGAAAACAATGACATTTTTCTGCATTGCAAAGTGTGTTTGATTAATGTCTACATGTCTGAGTCACATTTTGTATTGACTACATTCATTCAAAAGCACAGTCTTGTCTTATAATAGTCTCCTTATCATTTTCGATTGAGTAGAGCCCTTAGATTTGGATTGCCCGGGGATATATCTAAATTTAATTTACTCATTATGCTAGTTTCTCACTTAAAAATGAACATTTCTTTGTTCTTTATGAAAAAATGGTTACCGTTCAGAGCAATTTTTTAAGTAGGTCTACCCTCCAATTCCTCAAACCGTCTCCGGTTGCCACAGGTGACACGATCTCCTTCACCATAAAGCGCAAGTGGGCGTGGCTGCCTCCCTCTGCTCTAATCGAATAACGACATTATGATTCATGCGCTAATTAATCACCCGTTTTGTGGGCCGAGCAGATTCAGCTACGTGGGGAAGAGAGACAGACGTTTGATGTGTTGAATCAGCCCTTCTCTCCCTCCATCCCTCCCTCCATCTTTCCCTTCCTCCATCTCTCTATCCCTCATTAATGCATTTCAATAAGAGCTCATTTGAATTGTCCGCCCTCTGTTTTGGTTTGTGTAGTTTGCAGCCGGAAACAAGCTGCCTCCTGGGACGAAATACTCTATCCCTTCATAATATTAGCTCAACTTTTCATACTGAAGTTTTTATTTGGTGTATTTCCCAATCCGGGCTTAATTTGAGATGGCATATTTATCTCAAATCATCATTGACTGTGTTGGAGATGGTGCTGTCGGAAACTGGTTGACAGTGGAAAAGTTGAATAATTGCACTAGTCAGTATAGGGACCCTTCGAATCGTACCAGACATGTGTTTATCTCCATTATGACAGCCATTTACACAAACAAGCTCTCTAATCATAATGTCTGCAGTCGTTGGCCCCCCTTCAATCGGACAATTTTTCTGTTTCTTGGGAGATTAACTGAAATGCCTACCCCGAGGGCCTGTTTTGGTATTAATTATGACTTTTAAATGTCATTGCTAGTTAGCTATGTCTGACCCGAAGTGCCCGGTGTCTCGGAAGGAGGTAAGAGGGTCTGGGCTGTTTTTCAATGACCCCAGGGCCTCAGTGCCGCTCTACATGCAAGCCCTCTTGAGGACATGCAATTTACCCCCATTACTTAAGGAAATCCGCATTCAAGACCCGCAATCAAACTCATCTTTTGGTTTTCAATTTGCTGCCTCTCCGAGTGATTAGAAACCTTGGGAAGAGCGACATTTTCCTCTCAACCATTATTTCCAATGACCTTTAGAATTCCCTTTTTGGTGAGTAATTGCATTTTTAAATATTAATTTGTGAATTGTGTCATGTCTGTAGAAATGACTCACTCTTCTCTGTAGATTCACTGTGTGAATTAACACTTTTAGACAAGTTGAAGAAAAGTTGAAGTAAAGATATAATTCTTGACTTTAGCCTAAAAGGTGATTTGACTTCAAAGTTTTATCAAGCGAGTTCTCCCACAATTCTGTGTATTCAGCAGCGCGCTCGTCAAGAGACTTATCCTGGGAAATTCTCAGGAGCAGGAAAAAAAACTACAGAAGAATATTCCTCAAGGAGTACAGAAAGAGAAAGTGGAACAGAATAGAACTGAGAGCTTAGATATCAGTAAGGACTTTCAATGAGACACCCATCTTGCTTTTTAGCTATAGGTGGATGTCTGGCCTTAGATGGTGATATGGGCACACAGGCAGGATGCTGGTGTTGGTAGACAGGGAATCTGAGCCCTATCCATCGCCACTTCCGGGTACAAATGTAATTGTTGACTACTCTGGTAATTGAAGCCTATTTTGGCCGTTTGGTTACTTGCTTACATTAGTCGATTAGGGAATCTGGCTCCTGAATTGCTTTTTATTAATTTGTTTCCTTGTTTTAATATTTGGGAGGAAGATAATATAGCTTGACCAACATTCTGAGAACTTGAACTGAAAATATGAGCCTGGGCTTCAGGTTATAGTGAGAGTCCCTTTTTAAGACCCTCAAGGGATGTTGAGGACATGCTAATAAGGGGGGTGCTGTATCGGTAAAACATAAGCCTATCGCAATAATTAAAACAAAGATGCCAAGAAAACTGTAGGCTTTTACACTATTATTTATCATGACCGCATGTCAGTGTCATAAAACATTAGCAAATGGACTTGAAAACATGTGGAAGTACGCGCCAAAATGTGGTGTGGTACGACAATAGCGGTGCCATTTTGTCAAGACCGAGACGCGAGGACAGCAGTGGATGCATCAATTCAGGTTTTAAGTGTAGGCCTATTTCACAATTGCCGAATGTCATTCATTACACTTTTTGGTGCTTTGAAAGAGATTTCCATTTCTAAAATGGTGGGTGTAGTGCACTATATGGATGCAGGGATTATTTTAGAGTGGATGAACATTCGTAGGTACGTGATTGTTTGACAATCAGATGAAGACATCAAAATTAATTGGGATTCTATATGTAATTCTATTATTCAAATTGTAAAAATGTGGAGGTCCCATACCGGGATGAAATTAAATCTACTTTCACCCCGGTTGAACAGTGTGCAAAAATAAATATCCCAACTTCTTATTGAGACCTATTTAAACCGAATAATTCAATCAAAATAATCAGAGAAGACTTTCAAATGTATGCTGGTGCCTTTGTATCCTTTCATGTTGAGTTAGCATAGCATAGTTTGCCAAGCATAGATAGCATAGGATATAGTTAGCTATGCTAGTTTCAACGCTCATCTTTGAGTATAACATGGGAACCCATATACAGTTAATTTCTCTCAATGTTGGTCTATCATACCTTAGATGTAATATGTCTGTTGCCAATTTAATCTGGCCTACTTTTGAAGCTGCATACAGTACCAGTCAAGTTTGGACACACCTACTCATTCAAGGGTTTTTCAAAGCTGTCATCAATGCAAAGGGTGGCTACTTTGAAGAATCTCAAATATAAAATATATTTTGATTTGTTTAACACTCTTTTGGTTACTACATAAATCCATATGTGTTATTTTATAGTTTTGATGTCTTCACTTCTACAATGTAGAAAGTAGTAAAATAAAGAAAAACCCTTGAATGAGTAGGCGTGTCCAAACTTTTGACTGCTACTGTATGTCAGGACGTTTGAAGTTTGAGACTCATTACAGTTGTGTGTGTGTGTGTGTGTGTGTGTGTATATACACCATATATAGAAGTGTTACCAGTAATGCAGACGTTGATACCATAACTTGTGAAAAACTTTAATATCCTACTGAATTGCTGTGATTTCAAACAACCTAGGATGGCACACTGTGTTGCTTAAAATGGCACAGAGATGAATTTGATCCTCTTGCCTTATAGAATAACTACCGCACTTTGCCCACTGCCCAGTGAATTGAAATAGATCAATAATACTCGGAGAGCAAACTCATGTTTAGGCGCGCTATTCAGCAAAGCCCAGTTCAATAGAACTCAAATCTGCTTCTAAATTGATGTGGCGTCGCGTTTGAGAATGAGCTACTCCATAGCAAGAGAATAATATGAAACAGAATGTGGAATAAATGAGATAAAAATGAAATAATTTATTGATTTCAGGGATCGCGGAGACAAAATGGCTTTTTAAATTCAGTTTGGTACTTTATCATAAGGGGTGGTAAGTATTTTGCAATTCTCAGTGCAACGTTTCTATGGTAACCATCCCATGCAATGGGCTGTGCATGTGCCTTTGGATAGAACTGTATAAACAGTGCCATCTGGATTTCTGGCCACATTATGCTGTATTTATTGTTTTACTATATGGATGGCATCATCCTCTCCATATAAATTACGCGTATTGCATTATGGTGCTTGCTACAAGTATTCTATACTGACAAAATATAAATGCAACATGCAACAATTTCAACGATTTTACTGAGTTACAGTTCATATGAGGAAATCAGTCAATTTAAATGAATTCATTAGGCCCTAATCTATGGATTTCACATAACTGAGAATACAGATATGCATCTCTTGGTCACAGATATCTTTTAAAAAATGGGCCTCACAATGGGCTTCAGGATCTCATCACAGTATTTCTGTGCATTCAAATTGCCATCGATAAAGTTTAATTGTGTTCATTGTTCTTTGTTTATGTCCGCCCATACGATAACCCCACCGCCACCATGGGGCACTGTGTTCACAACGTTGGCATCAGCAAACCGCTCGCCCACACAACACCATAACCGTGGTCTGTGGTTGTGAGTCTGGTTGGACGTACTGCTAAATTCTCTAAAACGACGTTGGAGTCAGTTTATGGTAGAGAAATGAACATTCACTTCTCTGGCAACAGCTCTGGTGGACATCCCTGCATGCCAATTGCATGCTCCCTCAACTTGAGATATCTGTGCCATTGTGTTGTGACTAAGCTGCACATTTCAGAGTGGCCTTTTATTGCCACCAGCACAAAGTGCACCTGTGTAATGATCATGCTGTTTAATCAGCTTGTTGACGTGCCACACCTGTCAGGTGGATGGATTATCTTGGCAAAAGAGAAATGCTCACTAACAGGGATGTAAAAAAAAAAAAATTGTGCACAGAATTTGAGAGAAATAAGCTTTTTGTGCTTATAGAAAATGTCTGGGATCTTTTATTCCATCTCATGAAACATGGGACCAACACTTTACATGTTGCGTTTATATATTTGTTCAGTGTAGATTGAATTAGCCGCACGATATTGAATTTGAACGAGCTTATTAAAAGTAACTGGTTTTATCACCAATTTTTCTTAAAGTAGATTCATGCAACAGTTTTCATGTATCTTGTTCAATATTGTTCTATACTTACTTCCTCTTCATAGATTTTCAACACATTTCATTGTATTTGTGTCACTACCAAATCAAATGTTTGACAAGCGAGCACCATGGAATAGAAAGGACAATCAGCCATCAATTATTTTGTTCTTCTCTCCCTCGATTAAAAGTAGAAATGTAATAAGATCCGGATCACTTGTTTTCAGAGAGAGAGAGAGAGCGAGAACCTTCCATTAAGTAGGAGATAATTGATATGTTTCATTCCTTAAACCGGGGGAAATTATTCAAACGTCTGATTTCTGTTATAATGACAACTGGCTTCTAGCAACTAAGGCACTTCCACTGATACAGACTGCATTCCAAATGGCACCCTATTCCCTACATAGTTCACTACATTTGACCAGATCGCTATGGGCTCTTGTCAATAGTAGTGCACTATGTAGGAAATAGAGTGCGGTTTTGAATCCAGTCTGTATCAGTGGAAGTGCCTTAGTTGCTAGAAGCCATTTGTCGTTATGGGGGGGGTTGTAACTTTTAGATTGTTCATAATGGCTTGGATTGTAGTGGAATTTACTGGAGGAGGGAGAGAACTTCACAAGGGCATACAGTCACACAGGCAAAACACACACAGGTAAATGGCTCTCACACTTCCAGGCTGTCTATCCCCCTTCCAGCCCATGATACATGCTTGCAGTCAATACCCATTGTCCAGTGTTGGCGCTGCAACACAGACACTTCTGTTAAGGGGTATTTATGAAAATCCAAAACTGTCACGGTCCCCTGCGATCTTTCAGCCCAACGTTTACATTTCCCACTCATTTTTTCATTCCCACTGTAAACACCAAACCCCTGGAGTTTCCTCTGTTCCTCTGGCAAGAGGCAAAGCAGAAACGGCGTGACAGACCGCAGGCTCTGGTCTCCTGGTCTCCTGCCATTTGGCTGCCTGCGGTAAACAATGACAGTACTGCCAGAGCGCTAGCAGTTAACCCCTCTTTGACCCAATCATCACCTTTCCCTGTTAAGTGGGCGTGGCCACCTCGCTCAGCTCTAATTGAATAACGACATCATGATTAATGCGTTAATTGATCACCTGCGTTGTGGATGATGGATGTTTTTCATTCTCTCTCTCGTTCCTTTTTTTCTGTATTGGTCTTACTGGTTGGACTGTCATAATGAACACAACTAACGTGCTCCCCACCTACTCCTTCTCTTTGAACTCTTGACCTTCCACCATATCTCTCCCTCTCTCACACAAACTAAAGCCATGTTATTGCGCCTCCCACCCCCAACAAAGGCCCTGTCAGCCCCACTCCCTCCCTCCCAATGTCTGACCGTGGACCTTTGCTCTATCCTCACCTTCTCTCCATCTTTTACTCTGTTTCTCTTGCTCTAATGGTTAAGATGTTAGGTTGGCAAGTGGGAGACCCAGGTTAAATTCCCACATAGTAAATATACCCAGCGTTGCGCAGGTTTTGCTGACGTTATTTTCTGTCTATGCACCCACAGCCTTCAGTCGAGCTCCCATCCCCATGGCGGTGGTGAGGAGGGAGCTGTCGTGTGAGAGCTACCCCATAGAGCTGCGCTGCCCGGGCACCGACGTCATCATGATTGAGAGTGCCAACTACGGCCGCACCGATGACAAGATCTGTGACGCCGACCCAGCGCAAATGGAGAATACACACTGCTATCTTCCCGATGCCTACAAGATCATGTCCCAGAGGTAAGAATCTAGACCTCTATATACAATGAGCTCCAAAAGTTTTGGGACAGTGACACATTTGTTGTTGTTTTGGCTCTGTACTCCAGCACTTTGGATTTGAAATGATAGAATGACTATGAGGTTAAAGTGCAGCTTTAATTTGAGGGTGTTTTCATCCATATCGGGTGAACAGTTTAGAAATTGCAGCTCTTTTTGTACATAGTCCCCCCCATTTTAAGGGACCAAAAGTATTGGGACAAATTCACTTATGCATTAAAGTATTAAAATGTAAAAAATGTAGTCCCATATTCATAGCACGCAATGACTACATCAAGCTTGTGACTCTACAAATTTGTTGGACTAATTTCCTTTTTGTTTTGGTTGTGTTTCAGAATATTATTATTATAGAATGGTAAATAATGTCATTTTGGAGTCACTTTTATTGTAAATAAGAATAGAATATGTTTCTAAAAGCTTTTACATTAATGTGGATGCTACTATGACTATGGATAATCCTGAATGAATCGTGAATAATGATGAGAAAGTTAGACACACAAATATCAAACCCCAAAGACATGATAACCTCTCACCATTACAATAACAGGGGAGATTGTCTCATTGACACCCGCCCCAAGTGCTGCCGTTGCAATTTTGGTTACCTTTTATTGAGCTTTTGTCTGGGGTTGGGAGAGCAGAGTGGGGGGGATTTCATGAACTAACTTTGTCCATTCAGGGGAACACGTTCTCATTGAAAATAATACACAATTCTCCAATGTTGATAATTTGTGTTTCATTTACATTTCTGAATTGAGTTTAATTGGAGATGGAATTGACCCTTTGCTAAGCCCCGCCCCAGAATGTTGGGCAACCAATTGCAGCGCTCCAAAGGATAGCAACTGCTGTCAAGTCCAACACCTCGGACAAGCTCACGTTTAAATTGAAAGCCAGTAAGGGCTATGGCAAAAATCCTTACTGAGTGTTTTCTTTAAAAAAATACATGTTTAAATGGCTATATATTGAACAGTGCAACAGGAGTACTTGCTACTCTGATTCCTGAAATGCAGAGCCTGTTGATGGAGTATTTTTCTAATCCGAATATGGATCCAAATGTTTGAAGAAATCCTTTACAAAACACTCCTTTAGGTTCCTGTCCGGCGGCGAAACGATCCTTGTTTTGAGTGGAAGCGGTCAAGAATTCTGTAATGTTCTCCGATTTGAACAGTATAAATCCCTGTCTTGGCTGTAAATTCATACCACAAATACATTTGACCTGTGATATAAATGAATGTTGAGATTTGAATACATTATCTCTTATTTGTCGATAAATATTTTCTTGGTGAGCTCCCCTGCCAGGCCTAAGCGCTTTGTGCAGAGTTATGGCTACATTGTGGGGATACCAGGAAATGGAGGCCGGTTTGTCAGTGCAGACAAAGAGTATACAGCACTTTGACAGTGATTTAAGGGTTTGTACACATAATTTGAGAATTAACATTAAGCAAATGTACACCGATCAGACAGGCTTTGAGCATACTGTACATGCAACCAATGTGCTCGATTTAAGAAAAGTAAGCACATTCGTCGTTGTTTTTTGGGTTGTGGTATGATGATCCTTATACACAGATCTTATAGCCATGTGTTAAGTAACTAAGTACTAGTAAGGAGAGATGGTAGACCAAGGTTGTCTGTAAAACCATTTTCCATAGATACACAGCATGATTTGGTTCAAGCCCCCCTTTAAAAGCTGCAGAAATGTGCCAGGATTTGTAGCGCTTGTCATGATCACGTCCTCATGAATACTGTAGGTTACGAGCACTCCACCGAGATAAGGTTTATCTAAATTGCTATTCAGTGTTGACACGTCCTCGTTTTCCAAACCCAGTGTTCCATGTGCTGCTTTGAGAATACTAATGACGTTCTGCACATTACCTAACTGCCTCTCCCTCCACTTTGAGTGTATGGCACGACAAAGATGAGATACTCTCTGGCGTTGAGAAGTAGGGATAAAAAGGTAGGACTAAACACCACTGTCAGATAATTGATCCGCCCCATAGCATCTCCCTTGTTCTCCCTCCTGCACCGCCCACTCAGAACAGTAATCCCTGGCGGAATGAATCGAACTGGAGATGAGAAAGAAACAGAACAACAACAAAAAAGACAACCAGAAAAAAATAACAGCGGCAGGGAAGTGCACCTCTCTTTACCATCACAGAGCTAGCGGAGAGCAACTCACAAAAGCTAAACGGCAAGTGAAACCTGATTCAGAGCGAGCTCTTATTGTATTTGAGGCAAATTTGGCAAGTGGATGAAGGTTGTTGGTGGTAAGGGGGGCTCGGGGAGCAAGGGTAGAGTCCTGAGATATTTGTAATACTAGCAACATGGCTAACACATTAGCATGTGAAGAGGCCTGTGCGAGGGGTTAGCATGCAGGAAAGCGCGATGGACGTGCGTCACTCCCGGCTGCAACCAAGCTCCCACAGCTGTTGCTAGGAAACCGGTAGCTAAGCTCATAATAAAACAAAACAAATAGAAACTAAACAGAAAAAAGTATATTCAAGTGTGAGGGATAATGCAGAAGTTGACACGAGATGAAAAGCGGGCCCGAAAATTGCTCGCTCTGCATTTGTTTGTTGGATTCGTCTGATTTCGCTGAAAGGATAATGTGGAAAAAAATACATGCAGAAGAAGAATAGAGCGCTCATCACACCGATGCAGACTTTGACACACTTCAAAGCAAATCACAGTAATTATTCTTTGCTGCGCTTTTTTCCTGATTACAATTGACTGGCTTTGATCAGATTATCACATAACAAAATGCATTAGCATAATGTTCAGACTAGGTATAAATGTTATAACAAATAGAAAATAGCAGGCAAACTCTCACTTTTTTTCCAGTGATTGTTTTCATATCTTTCTTTAGGTCTATCCATGAAAAGGATATTGGTTTCCTTCACGTTGTTGGCAACTGGCTTCCGTACACAATGTCCTCCAAACGAAATGGGCATTGGCGCTGGCATACAGACCAGTGACTGAGGCACACTTCCCTGGTATTTGATATCCTACCCTGCTTTGCCGGTGCCTCCCTCTCCTCCCTCCCACTTAATGGAATGTTCCTCCTTTGGGATTTCTTTTTTTTTCCCAGCCCATGAGCCACCTGTCTTCCCTGCTGGCACTGGCTAAGTCATTTTGACGGGCATGGTCTGGGTATCATTCACAGCCAGTTAATAGGACGAACTAGGCTGCAAGCTCAAACTCTAAGCCACAGGCTAGCATCCATCATCAGAAAAATACCCATCCATGTCACCAAGCCCGCTATCCGTCAATACACATTTAGCCAGCTCAACGTACTTTTCCTCCCTTCGGAAGAATGGAATGACCCCCCCCCCATAGAAAGACTGGTTGCTTACTAAAAATCCCATTGGCGTACAGTCTCTTCTAGCAAGGTGTTTGGTTCCATTACAGTCTTTTAAGCGAGGTCTAATAGCTTATGCCTGAGTGATAGCATGCCGCCGCGCCAGTGAGTGCCGTAATGCATCTCAAAATGAAAGCTGTCTCCCCACCATGCCCCCGACAGGATGAATGGCTCTGAGTCATTACTGATGCTCCCGCATGCGGTGGCCATTACGTGTCTGGAAAATCACAGCCACTCAAAGACGTGTCACCTGTGTGTGGGGCCGGGTTGCGACTGGAAGGTGGCTAATGATATTGTAATTCAACCAATGCAACCGGGACTAATTTGATGTAATTGGTGGCAATTACCACATTTTAGTCCACCTACTCTTCCCAATGAAAGTTTGCTGTCAACTAGGCCTGTATATCGAGTGTTTTTAATTTTTTATCTACACAGGGTTTATTTTTTGGGGGCCTCTGGGAATCTCTCCTCAATAAACTCTGCAGTGAGCTAGACTATTCATCAGAAGTGCTTCCGCCTGCTCTCTACAACAGCAGGGTGCTATCATATCAATCAGGCTCTATCTCGACAACGTGCAGGCGACGCGCCAAACTTCAAAAACAAACGCCGACGATATCTAACAACAACAGCCTCTGCCGTTTTCTCATCAGCGACCCAGCGCCTTTCCTCTTTTGTGTTCTCCCTTTCTTTCCCCCCCGAGGCGTTGTGGCCTTCACGGCCAGTAATTACCGGCGATATCAAAGTCATATATCACCCAGCATTTCTGCAGACCTCGCCGGGTACCTTAAGGGAACGCCTGATAGGCTGATAACATTGTGTCACGCCTGTGTATGATCCCCCTTGTAGGAGAAGAGGGTCATAAAGAAGACTCCTCCGCTCCCCTCTTCCCCCCCATTTCTTTCCCTTTTTCTCTGAAGTTTTCATCTCCACCATCGCTTTTGGGTCTTGATTGGATATCTACTGCTGATTCTGTCTCTACACAGGAAAGGGTCTCGCCTCTCATCAGCCAAGTGCTGTTTCGTGTTTGCCCCCCGGTTGAGACAAACACTCTGAAAATGTGAAAGAAGTACCGTGTAGAAACGTGGTTATAATAAGGAAAAAGTGTTTTTGTGCTAGATTATTTTTTTTTTTACAAAATTGACTTCAGTGCGTTTTGATTTTATACTAGTTCCCAGTAATTCAGATGGATATTTACCATCAGGTTGAGTGTCAAGGGTATTGTGTTATATACCACTGGGGATTTGAAGCTACAGCTCTTCGGTCAGTAGTTAACTTATTTTACAAGTATAACATAATAGTTTTTTGGGGCTTTATTCACTTTGTCAAATGCAGGCTAGAATGTATGAAACAAGCAAAACATAGTTAAAACTTAAAATTCCTCATCAAAGACCAAGAGGTGGGAGAGAGAGAGCGAGCATAGGGAAGAATCCTACTCCCTCACCATTGAGCTTGCAATCCGGTCAAGTTTCTGTCATTCTTGGCATTTGACCTACTTCAGGGTTTAAAGATTTGATGAGATATTTATTCTAAAAAGAAAATGTTACTTTAAGATTCCCTTCAGTTCCTATGCCCTTCCTCTTTCAAATCCTTTGACTTAACTGTTGTGATGTCGTAAGCGTACATTTCACTGGCTGGATAGGCGGACTCTCTTTCAACACTGCCAAATATACAACCAAGTGGATATTCTGTTGTTTTCATCATTATCATAATTTGTTTTGGTGTTTGTTGATGCACATTCTTGTGCATTTGTTCCTTGATCTATGAATGTTGCATTGTTTCAGCAGATGCTTATGGAGCACATGGCATGTGACTATACAATTTACTATTAATACAAGCTAGAGGGGTATGTATTGAGTCTTTATTTGTTTACAATTACTGGTGAAATGCTTAAATGCTAGTAATATTTTGAGAGAATGTTCACAGCACTGAAGCACAAACCAAATGGAATGTCCTTACACAGAGGGGTAGATCGGCCCTAGTCGGCCCCGACATCAGCCGGACACAAATGACTCTGCAGTCCTCTCTCTACTTTATACCCCATTGCGTATTAATCTGCCCGCATATTCCCGCTTCTGTTGCTTGCTCATATCTCTGTCATCTCTTTTGCTCATAAAAGTTTGCCGAACATTTATTTTGCTCTTCTCTTTTTAACTTTTTTTTTATGCCAATTCAAGTTTGGCCATTTGATGACTTGACGATATGGAATAGACAGCGAGCATAGTGTAACAGGAGTTCGCCGAGCTGAAGCGGGATACTGTCTCATCGAAGATCAATTGGCTGTCTCTGACGAAAAGTCACCTCCTTTAAAAAAGGCTTTGGGCGATTTTTCCAGCACCCTAACTCATACAGTGCCCTGTGACTTACACGTTTTGTTGTGTTACAGCCTGAATTCAAAACGTATTAAATAAATAAAAATCTTTCACCTATCTATCCACAATACCCAATAATTACAAAGTGAAATATGTTTTTAGAAATTTCATGGAAAAATAAATACAGAAATATTTCATTTAAATTTGTTTTCACACCCCTGAGTCAATACATGTTAGAATCATCTTTGGCAGTCATTACAGTTGTAATATTTGCACATTATTCTTAAAATCTTTGATTGTTGAAAACTGCTAGAGTTTTTCCAGCCATTTTAAGTCAAAACTGTAACTAGTCCACTCAGGAACATTCAATATCATCTTGGTCATCAACTCCAGTGTATATTTGGCCTTGTGTTTTAGGTTATTGTCCTGCTGGAACATATTTGTCTCCCAGTGTCTGGTGGAAAGCAGACTGAACCAGGTTTTCCTCTAGGATTTTGCCTGTGCTTAGCACAATTCTGTTTCTTCTTATTCTAAAAACTCCATAGTCTTTGCCGATGACAGCATACAACAATGACAGCCACCATGCTTGGAAATATGAACAGTGGGACTCAGTGATGTGTTGTGTTGGATTTGCCCCTCACATAACTTTGTATTCAAAACATAAAGTTAATTTCATTGCCATGTTTTTTGCAGTGATGCTTTATTGCCTTATTGCAAACACAATGCATGTTTTGGAATGTTTGTATTTGTCATTTTATGTTATTATTGTGGAGTAACTACAATGTTGTTGATCCATCCTCAGTTATCTCCTATCACAGCCATTACACTCTAACTGTTTTAAAATCACCATTGGCCTCATGGTTAAATCCCTGAGCGGGTTCCTTCTTCTCTGGAAACTTAGTTAGGAGGCCTGTATCTTTATAGTGAATGGATGTATTGATACACAGTCCAAAGTGTAATTAATAACTTCACCATGCTCTCAAATAGATATTCAAGTTCTTTTTTCATTTTTTTTACCCATCTACAAATAGGAGCCCTTCTTAGCGAGGCATTGGAAAACCTCCCTGGTCTTTGTGGTTGAATCTGTGTTTAAAATTCAACGCTCGATTATGGGACCTTACACATGAGTGGGGTACAGAGATGAGGTAGTAATTTAAAAATTCCCCTAACACTATTGCACACAGAGTGAGTCCATTCAACTCGTGACTTATTAAGCAAGTTCTTACTACTGAACTTATTTAGGCTTGCCATGACAAAGGGGTTGAATACTTTTTGACTCAAGACATTTCGGCTTCACATTTTTTATTAATTTGTAAAAATGTATAAAAACTTAATTTCACTTTGACATTATGGGGTATTGTGTTTAGGCCAGTGACACAAAATCTACATTTTATTAATTTTAAATTCAGGCTGTTACACAACAATGTGGAAAAAGTCAAGGGCTGTATGTTTTTTAAAGGGGGGTATCCCAGTTCATGCATGACAATGCACTGTTTGGTTTATAGTACATAATTGACATGTTTGCATTTTAAGTATTTGACCCATAGATGCAACAACCATATGTAATGTTGGTTGAATTCTCAGTCAGGCAATAAATAACTTGATTTAGTGTTGATAATTATTACAGATATATGCTCATGTGGGGGTGTAATATAAGATATGTATTTTGTCTTGGTGTTGAACTTCCCATATAAATCAAAACTTGAGAGTAAATTCCTTGGCTAAGCACGAGGTAGGATATAGATTATGAAGACTGATGAGAGAGAGAACTATCCACCACCGAAATGAAAAGGGAGCTTACCATGCCAAGCGGATGAGCAAGTAGTGCGATCATTGGCCATGCGTGACCTGCAAAGCCCTCCCTCGGGTGTCTCCCCCCGTTGTTTAAAGTCAAGGCCTGCATTAGCATTTTAACTCCTCAAACAAAGCAATGTCATATGAATTTATGCATGAATGTAATCTCTGAATCACAACTATCATACGTGTGGTTCTCACACACACCCAAGTTATTGGATACAGGTTTATTTTTGGAAATAAATCTCCAGCCTCAAATATGCAGTTTGTGTTTTGTCCATATATTTTCTATTGATAACGTTGTGTGCTGTATGAGGTCTGTATAACACCAACAGCATTATTCATAGTATTTTCTAAGGCAGAGCAGTTTGCTTCTGCAATTTTCTGACCTATCTGTCCTAACTTATACATGTGGTGCAGGGTGTGCAGTGCTGACTAACTATTAATCAAGCTATTTCCCTCAAACTGTGGTCGTGTTGAGCACCTGTCAATAATAGAATCCGTCAACCGCAGCATGAGACAATGGTGTGTTGTGAATACAGAAACAAATGTGCCACAATTAAATGAAGCCAAGGGAGGTTTGCCGACAATACAAACAGAAATATGTAAAAGGGTAATAGAGAAAAGAGCTCTGACAGAAAAAGTAATGTCCCCCCCTTGGAATACACAGAACATGCAACCAATAAAATTCTATCAAAAGTCTGATGATTACTTTAGGAATATGAACCCAATTCCAATCTGTTCATGTTTGCCTTCCTCATTCATCTAACCCTCTATTCCATACTGTGCTTTTCACAGAAAAAATATATCTTTTCCATTTCTTTTTTTTTTGTCACCTGATATAGTTGTTCAGCCCTGCCTGCCTCCTTTCTCTCCACCCGGCTTGATTAGAACCTGCTGCATTTCCATTTGGCCAATTAGATATAGTAAATTCAGCCTGACAGTCTAACCTTCCAGCCAACGGGCAAGCCTGGATCTTAGACCAGACTCAACAGTGATTAATACAAAAAAGGCCTAAACTGGCAGTGGAAAATGTTTTTGGAAGGTTTTCCCATGTGGATGTGGAGCGGATTGATAACTCTCAAGGTATAGAGAGAGAAAAAGAAACAGGAATGAATCCAGTTGCCGGGCGGTTTGAGAATCCCTTTGGGTTTTCTTATGCCCCCACAAGTTGAAGAAGTAAAAAAGTGGATGAATTTGAGAGGTTCAACTTTTAACTGTTCTCCTCAGGAAACCCTGACATATCTCAGGCCTAATGTGATACAATGTCAGATTAATAGCCTCGTGCGGTGCGGTCACTGGCTAAACATGTGTCGTAATGAAAGTAAATGGTCGAGGAGGAGGTCTCAGTGAATTTGTTAGCTGTGGGAGTGGGTTTCGCTTGGATGCGTCAGAACAGTAAAAAAAATGGGTAATTCTGACAGGGGCAGGTGGTTAAACAGAACACTTGAAGCACACCGACCTCGTTCCCAGCTGATGTTTTCCTCCTTTGCTCAGAAATCCCTCCGTTGTCTTTCCCTTCCGTCCTCCCTCTTCCTCCATTCCTCTTTTAATTGGCAACTTGGAGTAGACACCCATTTGATGTCTCCTATAACTCATCACTTCCTCCAGTAAGCCGACTCGAAGTGAAAGCGTCGAAGGTGGCAATTTCTCGATTTTGTCATCTTGTGTAGGAGTGGGCGGCCGACTTCGCTTAACCTTTGGGTAACTTTGCGTTGAGCCATCCTCGCCTCGACGATAAAACATCTTCATGCTTTTCTGATTTATGTCTCATGTCTACATCATTACCAGTCCTCCTAGGAGTATTCTACTCCCTTCCGTGCACCCCGCCCCTCGAAAGAACTTTCCCCTGATGTAAATTCCTGCACCAATCACTTGCGCTAAGGGCTATTTAATTTAAATTGATGTGCGAATGGTAGAATGGTACAATTCACCTGAAAGACTGTGCCCCTATGAATCAGGCTCCACGTGTCAGCCCAGGCTCCAGGTTTCATTACACCGCAACCAGGTGATTTACACCAGCCTAAATTAGCTTGGTAATGAAAGCCTCCTTGTTTGTGCCATATTGTTCCACTCCTAATACATGATATATAGAGAACTAGGTAGACTTGGGGGAGGTAGGTCAGAGGGGCTGAGCTCCTTCATTTCCTTGGGAATGACCTCGCCGGTAACGGAGCACACTTAGCCATACGTTTGTGTACTTTAGTCCTGAAAATAAGACTGCCGTAGTCTGGGAAAGAAAATAATGACATCGCCCAAGTGTCACGTTTCTGGAGTGTCCATTAGCTCCAAATAAACAAGATACATTATTTTCATCTGGGAGTCTAAGAAGTCATTAGCTTGGTTTCTGATTATTTATTTTGTCTACCCCCTTCTCTCACTGCTAGTCCAAGTGGTGCAGTGATATTGAATCATTCATGAGAACAGGGGCTCATCTTTGAGTTTGTTTGTCAGGATTTGAGTCTGATTTAGCTCCGTTGTGCCACTGCCAGCCCCTCTAGTTGTTGAGTCGATGGCGATCTCTCTGGTTTTCTCCCAGTGTTTTTACAGCTGTGGATTTACTGCATTTGTCACGGAGTGCTGTATGTGTGTTTATATGTGTCAGCTGACTTGGCCAGGCGGCACTGTGGACTCAGACAATGGGGAGAGAGTGTGGGCTCATCTTGTAGAGCCGAGCCCAAACGAGGTGCCCTGGTCCTCAGTCAAACGGTGACTCAAGCTGTTTGTCTGGGACGGCATCCAGTCGGAGCTCAAATAAAATGAAATCAAATTGTATTTGTCACATGCGCCGAATACAACGTGAAATGCTTACTTACAAGCCCTTAACCAACAATGCAGTTTTAAGAAAAAAAGAGTTACTAAATAAACTAAAGTAAAAAAAGTAACACAATAAAATAACAATAACGAGGCTATATACAGGGGGTACCGGTACCAAGTCAATGTGTGGGGGTACAGGTTAGTTGAGGTAATTGAGGTCATATGTACATGTAGGTAGGGGTAACTTGACTATATATAGATAATAAACAGCGAGTAGCAGCAGTGTAAAAATGCAAATAGTTTGGGTAGCCAGTTGATTAATGGTTCAGCTGTCTTATGTCTTGGGGATAGAAACTGTTAAGGAGCCTTTTGGACCTAGACTTGGCGCTCCGGTACCACTTGCCGTGCGGTAGCAGAGAGAACAGTCTATGAATTGGAAGGCTGAAGTCTTTGACATTTTTGGGCCTTCCTCTGACACTGCCTAGTATAAAGGTCCTGGATGGAAGGGAGCTTGGCCCCAGTTGTATACTGGGCCGTACATGCTACTCTCTGTAGCGCCTTACGGTTGATGCTGAGCAGTTGCCATACCAGGTGTTGATGCAACCGGTCAGGATGCTCTCGATGCTGCAGCCAAATATTTTCAGTCTCCTGAGGGAGAATAGGCGTTGTCGTGCCCACTTGGCAACTGTCTTGGTGTGTTTGGACCATGATAGTTTGTTGGTGATGTGAACACCAAGGAACTTGAAGCTCTCGACCCGTTCCGCTAGAGCCCCACCGATGGGAATGGGGATGTGTTCAGCCCTCCCTTTTCCTGTAGTCCACGATCAGCTCCTTTGTCTTGCTCACATTGAGGGAGAGGTTGTTGTCCTGGCACCACACTGCCAGGTCTCTGACCTCCTCCACATAGGCTGTCTCATCGTTGTCGGTGATCAGGCCTACAACCGTTGTCGTCAGCAAACTTAATGATGGTGTTGGAGTTGTGCCTGGCCGTGCAGTCATGAGTGAACCGGGAGTACAGGAGGGGACTAAGCACGCACCCCTGAGGGGCCCCTGTGTTGAGGATCAGCGTGGGAGATGTGTTGTTGCCTACCCTTACCATCTGGGGGCGGTCCGTCAGGAAGTCCAGGATCCAGTTGCAGAGGGAGGTGTTTAGTCCCAGGGTCCTTAGCTTAGTGATGATCTTTGTGGGCACTCAACTCCGATGTTATGAGAGACTTTGTCCTGTTCCAATTTCCAATGTACTCCCCTACTCCGTATTATGCATATTTATTTCTCTCGTGGTCTCTCTCTCTTTTGCTTCCTTTCATTTTCTCTGTAACACTCACACACAAACACACATGCATGCGTGCACACACACACACACACACACACACACACACACACACACACACACACACTTGTTCCTCCCTCAGTGGGCCTAAGCTGGACATAAATGGGTGGCCACGGGACAACTTCTATGGTGGCAGCACTCTGGGGCAGCAAAAGAGTTGCCGGTGGCGGTGCCACCTGCTTCCACAGTCGAGGCGAGGGAGCGAGGCGGCCCCTTCTCTCCCCGTTTTCCTCTCTCAGGCGCGCAGCGTCCCCCTGGGGACCTGTTTGTACCAGGCTTCCCTCGCTCATCCCGTGTCACCCCACCTGCTGCGTCCATATCTTTTTGGCAGCATCCATCCGGTCGTTCGTTCATAATTGTCTCAGATTTCAACAGCAGGGGTTTCCCCCAACACTTTCCAGATACGTTTGTATAGGGGCCTTCTGATGGTTGTTACAGTCTCTGGGCTTTGTGCCTTTATTTAAGTATTTTTTAGGATGTCTAGTTTCAAATGTGTTTGACTATTATAACATGCGGTGACGCTTCTGTTGTTTTGGAAACTGCCACAACTTCTGTGCCGATGGTCGCAATTAGACTTCCCATGGGTCTCCAATTCACAATCTATAGGATTAATATGAATAATATGAAATTATATGAGAAGGTGATGCATGGGATGTCAACTATCAATCTTTTAAATCTGGAACGTTTATGAAACAATCCCTTTGATCAATGTTTCATACCGTACACCTGCACAATTCACTTTGATCAGAGGTCAGACGTGGCGTTGAGTATTCTATCAGTCTGTACCCCATAACCCTAAAATCTATACATAATGAAGACATACTATAGTCAAGTATCATGTATGATTGAAGTCCTGGGAGCTTTTGATAACTATCTTTACATTTAAATTGCATTAAAATGGTGACCTAGCCACAACAAACATTGTGTTGGTGTGTTTGTGTGTGTGTGTGTGTGGATGTGACGTTTACCTTTCATGTGTCCCACTTATCAGCTTATTTGGATAATTATGATGACGCCGTAGCACAGTCCACGCCATGTGTGCATTTATGGTAAAGACTGATTTCCTAATAAATATATTTGACCATTTCACTTCCAGTCCATGATACAATGAATGCATCATGGATACTTAGATGATGTCACTTCAAAATATCTGCATGTTTTGCAATAGGTTCACCTGTACAGAAGGAGCTGAATATTATTAGCAAAAAGCTAAGATATGGATTATGTTCAGTCACGGAGTCAATACAGACCTTGAACCATGATATCACGTCACTGTTATTCGTTTTGCAATACCGACCTATGTGTTATTCAAAAAACCTTACCAGCCAATAGCTGCTTTTCCTCATTATCCTTTCCTCATCTGAGAACAAATTCAATGCAATGTTCGCTCAAGGTTTATATTGGCCTGGAGAGCGGCCTCTCATGCTGCCATACTTGCTTGTGAAAGCTAATTATACCAGGTTATTTTCTGACTGGGAGCATGTCAATATGGCACAGTGGGGAAACTCTCAGTAGCTCTCGGTCCACAGTGCCACATTGTTATTCATGAGCCTTAATTCTGTCAATGGCCTCCGCAGCAGACACTGGCACCGGCCAATGAGAAATGAGAGCCTTATTGGGGATATGTTTGTTGCTGCCTCTGCGCCTCTCGGAATGGTAAACAAATCTAGTTTGTCTCACAGTTGTGTATTGTTTGGACACTGCCTTTTACCATCACAATAGCGACCAGCTGAAAGAAGGGGGGTAAATGGAGAGGGAGATATAGAGAGATAATGGAGTAGTAAAGAACGAGAGTAAGCGACATATAGAGGGGGGAAAGAGAGGAGAGAAAAGACTGAAGAGAGACGTTCTATGAATAACAAAAGAAAGGGGAAAGAGTTGTTGTGAAGAAGGATGGAAAGAGAGAGGTGGTTGTGTGACCTGCCGGTGCACCCGACATCCTCCTTCTTCTTTTTTCCCCCCGGAGATTCTGTCGCCACTCAATCAGATTTTCTGGCCGTGTCACCTTGGGAAGTCGGCGGAATTGACGCTGTCCACGGTTTCCTAATATTGTTGTTTACTTCACTGTCAGCAGGAACAACATCTGCTGGGTTTTGATTAGTTACGAGGCCAGAATATTAAATAAAACGCGACGGAGCCTCAGTGACATCATATAGCAGTTTTGCGTGCATACCTCCAGTGGCGGCATAGGCTGTTGTATTACATGTTTTTGGTATTTTGATTTAAACCTGTTGTTACCCATTTGATATTGGCTCTTCTATGTGCTATCTTAGTAAATGGCATATATTTGTTATTTTTGTTCATGCGAGCTGTTGATGGTATGGGCTTATTTTGTTAAGTTTCGCTTTATTATTTTTGTGCAGGGTCTATGGGCTGCTCCTCGGAAGTCAACAGATTTCTTGAGAACTGCCATGATATTATAACAAATAACAGTCTAGTCTCTTTCCGTGGTGGCGTCCATAGATAAAAATATATGATATTGTCTGTTTCAATTACTATTCATTAATCAAGGCCTTTCCTTTTGGCAGCATGGGCCCTATTAGCATTGATGATAACTGGTGGTTCTGCAGAGATTGAACCCGAAGTGAGCACTGCTTGGCTCATCCGGAAGCCCAGCAGTTCGCACTGGCACCTCTGCTACTCCAATCTGTTTTGGCTTAGACGCCGCAAAGGCATCTAAACTTGCCGAACACCCCTGCTTGTCGTCCACACTGCATGGCGCCAGAGTTCAGCCAGGGGCAGATGCTCCGCAGCACTCTGACAGTACGACTGTCAGCCCCGCTCTTCGCAACAGGGTGTAGGGTGAAGTTTCCTCTAGACGCTGATCTTGGGTCATTTTGGCATTTTCCCCACTCTTGGTAAAGTTTAGAATTGGGGGGGCTGATTCTAGAGCAGGTGCTCCAGAATCCAATCCGCTCTGACTAGAGCTCTGTTGTGTGTGTTGCCTGAGAGGTGTTACCATAGCAGTGTTAGCTCTGTTCAATTTACCTGACAGATATCATTTAAAATGATGACATGGACCAAAAAGAATGAGTAATTATTATGACTCTAGCAGCAAATGGGGCGGCAGGGTAGCCTAGTGGTTAGAGCGTTGGACTAGTAACCGAAAGGTTGCAAGTTCCATTCTCCGAGCTGACAACGTACAAATCTGTCGTTCTGCCCCTGAACAGGCAGTTAACCCACTGTTCCTAGGCCGTTATTTTGTTCTTAACTGACTTGCCTAGTAAAATAAAGGTAAAAAAAATAATAATCATATTACACTGCCTTACCCTGTAGATACTGTAGGCACATCTGACAGTGATCTGCATGCACATCCAAACTAGCACTGAGACCAACAATGGCACAGACAAACACACACCCTGTAGTAGTTTTTGAGGATGCCTCCGCCCTCTTGCCTCCGCGCTGTATCTCAGGAGACCTGTTGGAATGGAAGTTAAGACAGTCAAACGTCTCAGCTGTGCTCGACAAATTCGACAGGACACTGCCGCCACATGGGGTCTGATCCAAAAGACTCTCTGTCACCTTTCCCTGCAGACACACACAAACAAAACTATCTGCCTTGTCCACTCACCTCAGCTCAAAGCCAGTTTGTCAAGGAAATGTTGTCTAGAAATCGTGGGCCACATCGTATGGGTCCAGTTTTTCTCGAAGGTTTGATATTTTGAAAGTAAAAGGAGAATTTCTTTGAGGAATATAGGCTAGAGGTGTCACTTGATGTCACTTAGTCACAGAGAGATACATTAAACTGTACGTTGTCTAAAGGCTCTTAATCAGTGATCTACAACTTCTCTCCATCTGGCTGTCCAGGGTTTTGCTTCAACCCATCATGAACACACCGGATTCAAATAGTCAAGGTTCAGACTAAAGGCCATAGTTGGAAACGAGAGTTTTGTTGCTGGGGATGAACAAAAGCCTGCACACCCAGTACCTCTCCGGGACAGGATGTTGGAAACCCCTGCTCATTCTATTATTGTCCGACGAGTAAACACCATGCTAAATATGCAGTACAGGATATAACATTTCTCAAAAGGTGAAGGAGAGACACATTTAGCAGTTCATATCAAAACGTCAGTTTCATAAAAAAACAGAATTGTTTGTTTACCAAAGATTTCACTGGAGATAAACTCTTCGCGTCCACTTTCTTCTATTTCCGACACTCGGCCTCAACCTATGTCAGAGGAAGAGGTCTGTGTCATCCCAGGCCTCACCTATGGCAGAGGAAGAGGTCTGTGTCATCCCAGGCCTTCCCTATGTCAGAGGAAGAGGTCTGTGTCATCCCAGGCCTCCCCTATGGCAGAGGAAGAGGTCTGTGTCATCCCAGGCCTCCCCTATGGCAGAGGAAGAGGTCTGTGTCATCCCAGGCCTCCCCTATGGCAGAGGAAGAGGTCTGTGTCATCCCAGGCCTCCCCTATGTCAGAGGAAGAGGTCTGTGTCATCCCAGGCCTCCCCTATGGCAGAGGAAGAGGTCTGTGTCATCACAGGCCTCCCCTATGGCAGAGGAAGAGGTCTGTGTCATCCCAGCGAATTAAGACCTTAACGCTCAGTAAATTACTTTCCCCTCACACCAAAGTTGCGCAGTGCCAAGCCAAGGGACCTTGGGTGTATTGACGTGGATGGAGGAGACAGGAGAGCTCAATCCAACCGAGAGCTTTTAATCCCACCCATAAATCCAGCCAGACAGTTCCTTAAGACCCGCAATGATTTCTAGCATGCCAATGCATGAAGCAGTCGAAGGGGCCCTCGTCTTGCCATATCGATGGCTGACCTCTCTATTGAATTAGATGCTTCCTTATATCCCCATCTTGGTCTTTCATTATTGCGACGTGAATAGGGATGGATCTGTCAACGTGGCATATTTGATTGTCTCAGGCCGGCTTTCAAAACAACATTTTGTAATGTCAAGAGTGTTGCACTCGAGAACATAGGTTTGTTTGTTTGTCTTTTGGAGGGGCTAGATTTATACATGTCAGTATACATGCACAGTTCCGGCTCACCTACTCATTTGAGTTTCTCGAGGGTTGCGAGTTGTCACGGAGATATTGTTTGTTGAGATACACTGCGGCGTCGCGGTAGCTGAGCAGACATGGAGGCTTGTTAGTCGTTGTGGTGCTTTCATCCCTCCTCCCTTTGTTGGAGTGGGTAATTAGCTGTTTAAGACCACTAGAAGCCAGGCTTTGGGTGACTTTAGCTGAGGAATGCAGTGTGTTGTGGTCTGGGCGGCGTTGAGAAGAAGAGAAAGTGCTGGAAGCACACACTAGCTGGAGTTGGACATTAGGGGTTACCATGACAACGGCAAAAAAAATCCAAAGCTTTAAGGCCTGTGTGAGAGTGCTTTCGTGTGCTTTGGTATGCATTTCAGCCGTGTGCAGATGAGCCTCTGTCAGATTCCTTCAAAGATTTCCAAGACGTGATAGACCACTGAACAGCGGCCGTGTTGGAGACTGGGATTAGAATCTTTTTGTTGTTGCTATGCAGTGCATGTGGCCGCTATAAGCTTTTTAAGCACCCCTTCTGACTCCTCACGGGTGCAGTCATCGCTCTTTGTGGGAAACAAACAGGACTTGATGCTTTGAAAAGCTGATCCAGCCAAGCCAATGGCATTTTTCTTCTCCCTCTTTCTTCTCCTCGTATCTTCCCGTCTCCTTATAAAGCTACCCACACAGCAGTGGTACTGGCCAAGGGATGGCAATCTGGTGGGGAGCTCTTGCGGAAGGTTAAGGATATCAGCAGGCCTGGTTCCAGAGGCTAGCGTCGGTCAGTGGATCAGCGTCCCTAGAGACGGTCAATAGAGTGGATGGGAATGAGCACATCATGGTGGAGCGGAAACTGTAAGCATGTACACCTGGCTCTTTTCATGACATGGACTGACCAGGCGAATCCAAGTGAAAAATAGGAGCCCTTATTGATGTCACTTGTTAAATCCACTTCAATCAGTGTAGATGAAGGGGAGGAGACAGGTTAAAGAAGGATTTATATGTGTGCCATTCAGAGGGTGAATGGGCAAGACAAGAAATGTAAGTGCCTTGGAATGGGGTAGGGTAATAGGTGCCAGGCGCACCAGTGGCCAGCATCCCAGTGGAATGCTTTCGACACCTTGTAGAGTCCATGCCCAACGAATTGAGGCTGTTTTGAGGGCAAAAGGGGCTGCAACTCAATATTAGGAAGGTGTTCTTAATGATTTGTACACTCTGTGTACACTATGTGTGTGGAGACATACACACTCTACTACAAATGTGCAACCATACACATTTCGATTTACACACTTTAGGACAGAGACTCACTTAAACACAGACGCGCGTGGGCACACAAATCTCACTTTATGCATTCCCATGCCAAATGATCATTATTCACAACAAGCTGACATGCTAATATCCACGTGACCCCTATAAAAACATACAGGCCAATCCTGCAATTTTAACCGCATCTCTCGGATTGGGGCTTACTTTAACTCAGGCGACTGGCTTTGAATCCTACAGGCTTTTGCCTGGAAGATAAATCAAGCCTCACCACCTAAGATGGGAGGGGAGCCGCACCATTTATTGGCAAGAATAGAAAAATTCATTCTGGAAACAATAAATCATCTGTTGAAGTAGACTCCGGTAGATAACCTCCCCCACCAGACAAATCGATTCACAGGGGTTATTGCTTATTTCAATCCTCCAGTCTCTCAAGCGCACCCTAGACCCTTTGTGGGCGAGAGCATTTACGTACAAACACAGAGATTAAAAATGTCATTAAAGTGGATGGGATATTTACATATTTCTCTTTATTGGAGAAATATGTTAAAACGTTTTTTTGGTATACATAAGTGATGAATTGGGATGTTTGGCTGTGGTGCACAGGTGTGTGTGTGTGTGTGTGTGTGTGTGTGTGCATCATGCCATGCAAAAATGGAACACCATATTTGTATAGGCCTGCTACAGTATATGCCCCCCTTATTGGTTCCATTCTAATTGACTTGGTATGATGCGGTCCTTATCCTATTGTAGATAAGGACCGCCTCTTTCTTATTAGATTGACAGAGACATCCAAGAGGAATTCTTGTCCACTGAGGAATTATTGTCCACTGGAAATATAGAAGAAAACAAGCCCCTAACACCTTGTTTACTTGTGTTTGATATAATATTTAGCAGTACAGTGTTAATATTAAACATTTCCCTTCCGAGTTTAGGGGATGAGAATGTCAAATGCATCAAATTCATCACTTCCCAAGTTTGAATCAATGAGATCTAATGACCCGGGCCCAAAAGGGTCTATTTTGTCTCTAACCAACAGACCTAAAGAGATGAACAACCTCCCAACAGACGATTGACACATTCATCACCCATCAGAATTCAGGGAAACGGGCCGCACGAGAGAAATTATTGCACAATAAATCTGGGCTGTTGTGCGTTGAGCGAAAGCGTGGGGGGAGGAGGGGGGGATTCCCTTGACAACACTTGGGCAGGATATTTAGACGTGCGCCTCAAGGAGTTGTCCAAGGTTGCTTTGGTTTTGAATGACTGTTTCTAAATCGTATTTGGAGAGCGAAGGAGAGAGTAGAAGCAGGAAATGCATTAACGAGGTCTGTGGCGGCAGGTTTTTTAATTGGTATAATCTATTGCTCTTACCATGTACATTATATCATCTTATTAAGTAAGCCGGTGTTTGCCTGTATGACAGCATGATTTACATAGGACTCTCTGTTTCTAGTTTGTTTTGATGACGTCTGTGGATGGAAATTAGGGTATTCATTTTAATTTAAAAGGTACATATTTGAGTAAACAGTAGTGTCTCGGTGTGAGGACGAATATTGGATGGTATTAACTGGGGAATTGGGATACCACACGTGCATTATGGGATTTGGAGTTTGTCTACAGGGCTGTGTTCAAAACCAGATGATCTGAATGGGTCTGGTTTGGAAATTGCTGCGAGGAAACACTCTTAAGATGATTGCCTTTTTTCATATCTGAGGGTTGAAAAGGGTTGAAAAGTCTCCAAGAAGTTTCTGCATTTCATACCTCCATTGCAGTTACTCATAAACTAATGGTCATGTTCAAAGGGGGATGCCAAATCTTCAAATCTGAGCAAGGAAATAATCATGTCTAGAGTATGCATGGCTACATCAAAGAGTTATTCCCTAAAAAAAGATGGCTCATGTTTTGGAAGATCTAAAGGAATAAGAATGGTGAGAATAAGAACTCCACACACAGTCAGTAATAGTAATGGGATTGAGAGATGGTAGCTATTAGGAGAATGTAAGGTCATGGTCTTTCCTAAAAACACTACTTGAAGTAGGCTTGTTATCTCCGCCTTCAGAAAGTATTCACACCCCTTGACTTTTATGTTGTGTTACAGCCTGAATTTAAAATGGATTACGTTTTTGTCATTGATTTACACACAATAACCCATCATGTCAAATTGGAATTGTGTTATTTTATTTTTTTTAATTACAAATGAATGCAAAATGAAAAGCTGTAATGTCTTGAGTCAATAAGTATTCAACTCCTTTGTCATGACAAGTCAAAATAAATTCAGGAGTAAAAAGTTAACAAGTCACATAATGAGTTGTGTGGATTTCATAACAGATTCAACTACAAATACCCTGGAGGATTTCCAATGCATCGCAAAGAAGGGCACCTATTGGTAGATGGTTAAAAACAAAAGCAGTCATGACTATACCTTTGGTGGAGTTATTAATTACACTCCGTTGCCAGAGACGAAGGAAACAGCTCAGGGATTTCATCATGAGGCCAATGGTTACTTTATTTAATTAAATCTTTTATTTAACCTTTGTTTAACTATTTAACTTTAAAACATGGCTGTGATAGGAGAACACTGAGGCTGGATCAACATTGTACTAACTTAAATGACTGAGTGAAAAGAAGGATGCATGTACAGAGTAAAAATATTCCAAAATGTCCATCCTGTTTGTAAAAAGGCACTAAAGTAAAACTGCAAAAAATGTGGCAAAAAAATAAACTTCATGTCCTGAATAAAAAGCATTATGTTTTGGGGCAAATCCAACACAACGCATCACTGAGTCCCACTATTTATATTTTCAAGCATGGTGGTGGCTGCATCATGTTTTGAGTATGCTTGTCATCGGCAAAGACTAGGGAGTTTTTTTGGGATAAAAATTAACTGAAAAGAGCTAAGCACAGGCAAAATCCCACAGGAAAACCTGGTTGTCTGCTTTCCAGCAGACACTGGGAGACAAATTCATCTTCAGCAGGACAATAACCTAAAACACAAGGCCAAATATACACAAATATAAACATGAATGCCACCTGCTCTTTCCATGACATAGACTGACCAGCTGAATCCAGGTGAAAGCTATGACCTTATTGATGTGATTTGTTAAAATCCAGTTCAATCAGTGTAGATGAAGGGGAGGGGGTTAAAGAAGGATTTTTAACCATTGAGACAATTGAGACATGGATTGTGAATGGGCAAGACAAAATATTTAAGTGAATGGGGCATGGTAGTAGGTGCCAGGTGCACTGGTTTGTGTTAAGCACTGCAACGCTGCTTGGTTTTTCATGCTCAACTGTTTCCAGTGTGTATGGATAATGGTCCACCACCCAAAGGACATCCAGCCAACTTGACACAACTGTGGGAAGCATTGGATCTCTTTTTTACAATTTTATACATTTTGAGATTGTGTGCTACTGCTACTGAACTCAGACAAAACTAAAACTGTCTAGTGCTTGTGCAGCATCTCCCCTCCACGACCCCACACATGACTCAAGTTCACAGACAAAATAAACAAAATTTCACACAAAATAAACATTTCTTGAAAGCATTGTTTGCTAATGGGGAATGCAGTCAGAGGCTATAAAGGTGCTGCAGTCCCCCCAGTTCTGTCTTTGCTGAAGCCATGAGTGCACATTTCAGTGCCCGACAGGTCATAGATCAGATATTTTCAGATGTCCAGGAGGAACAAGAGAACAATGATTTAGAAAAAGAGAGACATTTTTGTCAAACAACACCATATCACCATATGACAACCAGGGCAGGATGGTAGCACAAAATGTCATAAGGATGACCCCAGGGCCCACAAGACATGCAGTTGCCCATGCCCAGGACATCGCCTCAACATTCTTCATGTTCATCACACCAGCCATAGAAAAATCATCCTGGAGATGACAAATTTGGAGGGTTTTCGTAAATATGGAGACAACTGGAAAAGGATGGATGAGATTGACCTGTGTGCCTACATAGGGCTGCTTAGCGGGTGTGTATAGGGTGTGTATAGGTCCCGAGGCGAGGCTACATGTAGTCTCTGGGATACAGAGAGTGGAAGGGTGATTTTCCGTGCCACAATGCCACTGAAAGTCTTTCACACTTTCTCAAGAATGCTACGATTTGATAACCGTGAGTCAAGACCTGCAAGACGTGTGCGAGACAAACTGGCGGCCATAAGAGAGGTCTGGGAGAAGTAGATGGAGCGTCTGCCATAACTCTACAACCCTGGGCCTGAAGTAACAATGGATGAGCAACTGGTTCCATTCAGAGGTACATTTTTATTTTCATATCTGTAATGTAAGTGATTTTCACTTAATTTTATATATTGCTGTAATATCCTTGATTTATGTGATTGTTTTCTGTGACACTGATACTAATTACTGATAGTAATCTCTTTTGTCAAAAGGTCACTGTCCTTTTCAGCAGTATATGCAAAGTATGGCATCAAGATATGGTTGGCCTGTGACGCACAATCCAGCTACGCTTGGAAGGTGCAAGTCTACACAGGGAAGCCGACCAGTGGAGGCCCGGAGAAGAACCAGGGGATGCGGGTTAGGCTTGATGTAACAGATGGACTGAGGGGGCACAATGCCACGTATGACAATTTCTTCACCTCTTATGAACTCAGACAGCAGCTCCTGAAGAGGAATATTACCATGGTTGGCACAGTTAGAAAGAACAAGTCTGAGCTCCCCTTGCACTCCTCGCAACAAGGGGGAGAGAGGTCTTCTCATCAAAGTTTGCCTTCACCCCCAACACCACTCTAGTTTCTTACCTCCCAAAGAGGAACAAGAATGTGGTGCTCCTGAGCACACTGCACAAAACAGTTAAGGTCAGTGATCATGAGGACAGAAACCCAGCCATCATCCTGGGCTTTAACCACAACAAAGGAGGTGTGGATTGGAACTTACAGATGCAGGAGGATGACTGCCCGCAGGCCCCTGGTCATCTTCCATAACATCATTGATGTGTCCTCATACAATGCCTTTGTGATATGGAACAAGATCAACCATACCTGGATGCCTGATAAGCAGAACAAGAGGAGGGTGTTCCTGGAGCAGCTGGGAAAGGCACTTGTAACCCCACACATTCAAAGAAGGGAGCGCCTCCCCCGCACAGCAGCCTTTACAGCGCTTGTGAAAGCTGTTCAGAGGGCTGAATCTTGTCCTGATCCACCTGAGGCTGCAGATGGAGCAGGCAAAAGGAGGAGATGCCAATTCTGTCACCCAAAGGAGGACTGTAAAGCAAATACTATGTGCTGCACATGTCCATTTACACACACTTGCATACTGTCCTACATGTGCTAATTAGTGTTGATTGATTCATGTTCTTCACGTTTTTTGTGTCTATTATCTTATTCTTATTTATTGTTGTTGTTTATACATCTTGTGGGTGGGGGCAATGGTTAAAGTATTTTAGTATTTTGTAGTTGAATTCCTCATTCCTCATTGTACAGTATATAAGAATATATCACTATGTTGCCAAAAAAGTTCAAGACTGTTATTGTTTCCCTTCAATAAAATGCATTCAAAACTACTTCCTGCACATTTCTGCTACTTTCTTAGGCTATACAAGTGCTATCTCTTGCTAACAAAATCATGTTACACCTATGCAGTACCTTTAGCAATAATAATAAACCTCTACTTTAAAGAAAACAATTATGACAGGTGTGTTGTAATAACAACGAGTGGTGTCCACTAAATGCAGTCTTTCTGCATTGTGAAGAGGGAAACCCCAGATATTCCTGAAGTTTGTGATGAATGACAGGTTGTTTCTTCATGCAAAATAGATTTGAGGTTTAAACTGAATTAAGCTGCTTTATTTTAGGGGTTTAGTGAAGGCGGGTCATTTTTCTTCTTAGCACGAGGAGTTTACAGAATGTTAAGACTACACCAGGGTTAATATCAAATGAACCCTCTTTGTCTGAACTATTATGTTTTGTACTAATGTCTCATTGCTTACAAAACATGTCTGTCCTCGTGTTGCTATATTGCCTCATCCATCCACCTTCCTCCACTACCATGAGTCATACTGTGTGAAGTGACCCTGTCGAGTTTAAGCAGATTGTATTCCCTGGGGGCCCTAACCTTTGGCTATCTTCTCCTCACCCCATATCTTGTGTTGCACCAACCGTGACATCTGAGGGTCTGGGCCACCTGAGGTTAGCTGGGTTACTCATGGGGTGCACTGTGTATGCTTACTCTCATCATTTTACATTTACATTTGAGTCATTTAGCAGATGCTCTTATCCAGAGCGACTTCCAGGAACAATTAGGGTTAAGTGCCTTGCTCAACTAGTCGGCTCAGGGATTAGAATCAGCGACCTTTCCGTTACTGGCCCAACGCTCTTAGCCGCTAGGCTACCTGCCGCCCGGGTCATCTGTAGCCTTAGTCATTTCAGCATGAGTCACAGGGCAAGAAGCAAGAGTCAAGGCGGCTATCCTGTAACAGGCCATGTTCTTGTGGCTCAGGTTAGTACTATGTGTGCCAAATAGGTTTGTCTACACTATTGCCAGTTTGAGAACTCAAAGCTAGTCAACCTTGGCTAGTGAGGGGCAAAGTATTTTTATGTTAAGCACTTCAGAGACCTTGATTTAGCTAAAAAGTTATATAAATTCAAGAGAATAGTCATCTTTATGCCAAGACACTTCTTTTCTGAGCAGAGTCAATAAGTGTAGAAAAACGAAAAATCACGGGGAGGGAATGTTTGGAGCGTTTGGTTATATTTGTCTCATCAATCATTGTGACCTGTAAACCAACCGAGAGACCCTTACACTCCGAAATGTGGTTTCAGTCATCCGGCCTGAGAAAGCGCCCATTCTTTTAAACACACACCAGTATACAGTACTAGGAATTGCATATGTTTATCACGGACTCTGAGCATTGAGCTTACAGTTTCTTGGATTTCTGCCAAAGTGCTAGAAGGATAAAGCTGCTGAACTCGAATCCTATGGTGTGTATTAGTATGATATACAAGTCAAAATACCCATTCTACCATAGGGTTGAACAATTCTACCCATTCTACCATAGGGTTGAACAATTCTACCCATTCTACCATAGGGTTGAACAATTCTACCCATTCTACCATAGGGTGGAACAATTCTACCCATTCTACCATAGGGTTGAACAATTCTACCCATTCTACCATAGGGTTGAACAATTATATTATAGGGTTGTGTAATACTATTCTTACTCTCAATAGTAAGTTGAGACCCCGACTGAGTTCCTTAAAAAAAGAAATTGTCGTGAGCCCTAAGCGACCTCTTATGCCCACAAGCTCTGCAGCAGTCTGGGTTCTTGTCCATAAATGGTGAGGGAGGAGAGAGAGAGAGAGTCCATTTTATGATTTGGTGACTACTTCTTTGTGGACACTGTTCCTACAGGATGAATGGGGACTTATTTCATATATACAATATAGTAGACTGGGAATTGTGAGCAGCCAAAACCCACTATATAAAAAGCCACTAAACTGTTGCAATGTCTGAGTAGGATTATGTTTGTCAGGGAGGAAAAAGTCCCAAGCTGCTCATCTTTGGAGATGTGCTTTCCCCTCCGTTCCAAAATCAAACCACACTGATCCAGATTCAATCAACCTAGAACCTTTCAATGTCTCCACAATTCCCCCACAACTCATATCCCCATGGGTAATACAACTCCATTCATTCAGGGCCCGGAGAATAGCTTCGAAATACATTACAAGTTAGTCGTTTGATTGAGCAGTCACTTTTGTGCGTCTGCTTAGTTCCACGTAACTAATCCTGTGGAACTATAGAAAGGGGATCAGGTTTGTCGCCCAGAGTGCTTCATCGAAAGACAGCCACACAGCTCTTCTTCTCTCCTCTCCAACCAGTCCTAATATTTATATATTTCTTAATTCCGTTATTTTACTTTTAGATTTGTGTGTTGATTTGAATTGTTAGATATTACTGCACTGTTGGAGCTAGGAACACAAGCATTTCACTACACCCGCAATAACATCTGCTAAATATGTGTATGTGATCAATAAGATGTGATTTGATGTTTCACTAATGCAAACTGAGCATCCACTTCTGTAAACATTTGAGTTGATGTAAGCCACAGTAAGGGGCTTATTGTATCTCCTTTACGTTATGATTGTCTTGATGGCTTAGAATACACTGCGGGGCTTGAGCGGTTTAAAATGGGGGTCCCGTTCAGCGCTGTGCATTAAATCCCCCGCCCACACGCCTTCCCTTGTATGTACTGTTTACATTGGTTTCCCATCTATCTGCTTCTCTGTGTTAATCTCCATTCAGCCTGGGTTGTGGCGTCGGAGGACGGAAAAAGACAAATGGATAAAAAATATAGAACCGCCAACTATGGAATGAAGAAGTCTCTGGATTTGTGTGATACATGTATTCAGTGATGCCATAATAGATGATTTATCAAGTTTGCGGTGTGTGAGTGAGCCAAAACAGTGGACGCTAGCTCGCTCTATGCGTCCACGCATGCGTGTCTGTGTAGGTTGGTGTATTGTGCCCTGAGAAATCTGTTTAACTTTGCCGATGCTTTCCATGTACGTGTGGGCACATCTTCATAATATGCGCTTTTGCTAAGGTCCCTTTGATCCATGCCGCTGTCAAGGCTAATGCAGTTTTAATACGAATTTAAAGATTAGACTTTAGTCCACAGAAAGATATCATGCCTTTTGTGTGGCGGACTCAATATGTCTTGCACTCCGAAAGGGACTGAGGGAAGGGCGTCAAAAGGCACAGCCAATGAACACATAAACACAGTACACATGGCTCTCTACAACAACCTTGAATCTCGTTTTAAAAACAGTCTGGCACTGGACAAGGACATGTCGCTGTAGTGTGGGGATGAGAGAGAGAGAGATAAGACATTCAGTTTTTAAGGAATTTTAGGACAGGCTGGGAGACAGGCTGGATAGAAAAAGAGATGGATGCTGTGGCGCACAGCTGGGACAGACAATGAATGAAGTGTACTGTAGGCAGGAGGACCATCACTAAAGCATAATGGGTCCCTACAGAGGGCCCAGGATGTTGACCCATTCCTCACTCTCTCGCTCTCTTTTTGTCTCCTCTCGCTGTCTCTTGCTCTTGTTTCTAACTCCCTCTCTTTCACTCAATGTCCACACTCATTTCAGACCTGTCCAGACCAAGTCGGATGAGACTGCTAGCTCCTGTCTCCTCGGTCTCCACTTTCAGTCTCTAAAGAGTAGGGCACATTCTTTTTTTATTGTTGCCACTGGTGGCAGACTAATAACAGATACTTTGTCAGCCTGACTGTAGCACTGTGATGCTTGTCCCCCTGCTAGCACACTCAAAAAGACATGAAGGGCACACACCAGGGAATCGTTTTCTCAGAATAAGTAAAAGTTAAATGGAAGTGTTTGTTTCTTTTTGACATGTTTATTCCTCAAAGATACTGAACTGTGGAAGAACTCAGTCCCTGTTGGTGGACTTCTTTGGAGCCATATTCTGGCTGTTTTGGGAAATGTTTCTACAATATTCCTGTACATATTGCTTATGTAGCAATTCAGTGCAGCTAATGCTACGGGTCGCTATTATCTGAAATCCGTATTGTTCTGTCATAAGCAGTTTATTGGACTTGTCTGTGTATCTTTTTGACCAGATTTCAATCAGTATATCAGTCTATTGACAGCTGAAGGAAGATATTGATACAGACTCTTTCCTGTGTTTTAGTTCTCAAATGCTGACTAATGTGTCATCTGAGGTGGACTGCACAGCCACAGTCCCAGTTTTGGACAGACACCACAGTGCTGTCTGTGTTCGGATGAGGGGGATGGTGTGATGACTGAACCCGTTCATTGTCACTTTGGTGGCGGTGGTGGGATCAAGCAGCGATTATAGCGATTACGGTTTGTGCTTACATGGTGTTCTGTGCTTTGTGCCACATCCACTGTCATCAGCTGTGCTGTCTGAGCCCTAATCTGGCCACTGTAACAAATGGTGAGGGAGCAGGCAGCGAAGGGTAGGGAGGGACGGCTTGGCCGGGGGCTGCTGTAGGGGCGGTTTATGGCCAAATTGAGAAATTACGAGCAAAGGCTCTCGCCCCCAACAAGCTCTGAGATGGCGTTGAATACTAACGTCGACAGAGATCGATATTTGACTGAAGCAGGCTGTTAATGTTAAAGCCTGAAGCAGGCCTGAAGCAGGCTGTTAACATTAATTTTTTTTCCTTCATTTAATATGATCACCTTTTGTCTTTCTGTCCATGTTCTGAGAGTACGTATGCTAGTGGTGCTAGTTTGTTGAAATGAAATAATATTTATTCAAATGTCATGGCGATGACAAGCGAACAAGAGGGCGAATATGCTGCAGTGAAACATTTATTTATTCCTTTCATGGTTTGCTGGAATTCCTACTGCAGATGCTGAATGTTTTTCTAAATGATGTTATCCTTTGTCCTTGTTGTTTTTTCTGCAGTAATCTAGGATCTGCTGCAGTAATCAAGGATTGGCCAAGTTTGCAGCATTCACATGACATAAGCCATTATAACTTGGCTTCTCAAATCAAAGTTTTGAACACAATTTTTGTTCACCCAGAAAAAACTATTCACTCAAATGTATTTCTATTTAACTCTTACACTTACTAAACACAACACGAGTGATGTCATTCTTAACCTTATCAAGAAGGGAACCACTCCAACGCACATTTCTCGAGGGTGAGGTTTTCCCTAGGTACTGATCTAGGCTCAGCTTCCCCTTCCCCAATTTTAACATTTACCATTTGTGGGGGAAATTAAACACTGTCCCAAGATCAGCGTCTGAGGGAAATATGTGGTCGTATTATTAATTACCATATTTGAATCATTCAACGTCCTGAGAATCTGTTGGCTCAATCTGCTAGTTCAAAGGGGCTGCGTCTGAGCCAAGAGTCTGATGAAACCCTGATTATCCTCCTAATTGGTCATTGTGAAGTCGTAGCGCCATGTGGTACGGCATGCGGCCCCTTCCATCGATTCCCTCCCACTCTGCCATTGATTTGCACTTAATGTGTTTAATTTTATTTTTCGTCTGGAGTATTATAGGGCTAACTGAATGTGCCTTCAGAAAGTCAGTTCTCAGTTGACATGAGACTGAGGGATTTGTCCCAAATTTCACTCTATTCCATACATGGTTCACTACTTTTGATCAGAGCTCTATTGTCCCTGGTCAAAAGTAGTGCACTAAATATGGCCATGGTAAAAAGTAGTGTAATAAATTGGTAATAGGATGCCATTTGGGATGCAGCGTGATAGAGCGGTTAAATTGTAGGCTGTGTGCTGAATGATATGTGCCACAATGCCTTGTGGGAAATGGAATATGGGTCAAGACAGATGTAAAGACCGGGATTAAGTGTGCAATCTACATCATGGAGTATTATATTGTTTAATCCACCCCAGAGGAAATGTATTACAAACCATGATTAAAGTTGCTGAATATGACAGGGCTTTCAGTGAACTGTTTGTTTGTCAACATGTTTTAATCAAAAAGATGCTGTTCTATGGAGGATGGTATTGGCTTTGTATAATAGCCCCCCTACAAAGAGAGCTCTCTTTGAATATCCAAAAAGGTATATTTAAATCTATTTAATCATGATAAACAGGAGAGATTGCATGATTGCTGTTTCTTGACAAATGTATTTAAGATAATGTACTGTGTGGTTGTGTGTGTGTATATGCATGATTTGAAGATCTTTCTGTCCAATTGACCTTGCCTTTCTTACTCCATCTGACATCCCATGCGAGGGGTCATGACCCCATAAAGCCGGGATGGGTGTTGGAGCTCTGGACCATATCTCATTAAAGGGGCACAGTTTTAAACGAGACGGGCCTTCACTCTCTCCCCTCACTGGAGCGATGGATTTGTCCAGGGCCAATCAATGTTAATTAAGGTGTAAGGGAACCCTTTAATTGTGCTGTATGAATCATTGTGTCAGCTAGCGCCTTGACCTTCTCTGACTTACATTGTGACGAACAGCTCCTCGTGAGAAGAAAATACATTCCAGATATTGCCAGATGAGCAAAGTAGATATCAGAGAAGATTTCGTAATAGGAGTTCTAGATTTATGTATAGCTTGTCAAGGGATGACTAAGAATATAGGTTCACATGCATAGGTCAATACAGTACATTGAGAATGGCTCTAGTGAGAAGTACTGTAAATGCACTTGTGATATTGCCAGATGAACCCTAGTAGATAGAATCACAGTTTTGGTAGTAAATATATTTTCGATAATCCAGGTAACGCTAGTAGATGTGCTAAATTAGAGGAGGAACTTCTTGATACAATTAAAGCATTTAAGTCCAGGAACTCCAAATCTGGTAGATTATCAGAAGCAAAAAGGTCTGCTTTCATTATTACGGAAACAGGACCCAAGTGGTAAAGATCCAGTCCATCTAAAAAAAATTGTAGGCCCCTTACACTTTAGTGTTGTGATGCAAAAATTATAGTAAAATGCATTGCGCATAGAATTAAAAAGGTATTGTTGGATATTTTTCATGCTAATCAGACCGATTTTTTACATGGACGAATCTCTTGTAAAGTGGGTTAAAGTTATGTATAGTAATCCTAGGTGTAAAATAGTCAATAATGGCTACTTCTCTGAAAGTATTAAACTGTCAAGAGGAGTAAAACAAGGTTGTCCACTATCAGCATATCTATTTATTATGGCCATCGAAAAGTTAGCTAATAAAATCTGATCCAATAATAATATCAAGGGTTTAGAAATCAAGGGATTAAAATAAAGTATCATTGTACGCTGATGATTCATCCTTTCTTTTTCATCCACAATTTGGATCCCTCCACAGCCTCATAGAGGATCTAGATCATTGTTCTAACCTCTCTGGATTACAACCAAATGATGTACTATACTATATAAGTGTACTATATTACGTATTGGATCACAAAAAAATATATAATAACTTTTACATTATCTTGTAGTTTACCAATAAAACTGTCTGACAGTGATGTGGACATACTTGGTATACATATCCCGAAATAAAGAAATAACCGTACTACAAAACATTTTAGAAAGTTCGCAAAAATAGACAAGATCTTGCTACCATGGAAAGGAAAATACTTGTCTATTTGTGGAAAAATCACCCTGATTAACTCTTTAGTCATTTCCCAGTTGAACTATTTATTTATGGTCTTGCCTACCGATAGCAACCTGTTTTTTAAATTATATGAGCAAAATATATTCCATTTTATTTGGAACGGCAAGCCATACAAAATTGAATGGGCTTATTTATGCAATGAAAATTAATTCTGAAGGCAGAAATTAAATATTTTCCATTTATTCAGATTACAACCTCTCACTTATGGTTATTTTTAAATTAAATAATCTCCAACATATCGCTATTATAAAACAAGCCATAGAAAGTTGGTTGCAATTTCAGTTTAATCCACCAGAAAAGACAGAACAGATAATACAACAAATTTTGTGGTTAAACTCAAATATACTAATTGAAAAATATATATAATAAATAGTATAAACTTTGTAAATAATATGGTAAATAGGACTGTTGGAAAAATATATGGAAATGTCTCCTCTACTCAAAATTACAACCAACTAAGAGCAGAAGGCAAGAGGAAGGTGGAAAAAGTAGGGAACTTGTCTGTTGGCCCTGCATTAAAGACCAACATTGGTTAAAGAAAATTCTGATATATAAAAGTATACAAATTATTGCAACCAATAGCATGTTATATGCAGTACCAGTCAAATGTTTGGTCATACCTACTCATTCAAGGGTTTTTCTTTATTTTTACTATTTTCTACATTGTAGAATAATAGTGAAGACATAAAAACTATGAAATAAAACATATGGAATCATGTAGTAAGCAAACAAGTGTTAAACAAATAGCCACCCTTTGCCTTGATGACAGCTTTGCACACTCTTGACATTTTCTCAACCAGCTTCACATGGAATGTTTTTCCAACAGTCTTGAAGGGGTTCCCACATATGCTGAGCACTTGTTGGCTGCTTTTCCTTCGCTCTGCGGTCCAACTCATCCCAAACTATATCAATTGGGTTGCGGTAGGGTGATTGTGGAGGCCAGGTAATCTGATGCAGCACTCCATCCCCCTCCTTCTTGGTGAAATAGCCCTTACACAGCCTGGAGATGTGTTGGGTCATTGTCCTGTTGAAAAACAAATGATAGTCCCACTAAGCGCAAACCAGATGGGATGGCGTAATGCTGCAGAATGCTGTGGTAGCCATGCTGGTTAAGTGTGCCTTGAATTCTAAATAAATCACAGATTTAGTTAACTTTAATGAACTGATCCTAATGGTTTTTGCAACTTCACTTTTTGTGACTGCAGTTCTTAAAATGTTCCGAATTGACTGACCTTCATGTCTTAAAGTAATGATGGACTATAATTTTTCTTTGCTTATTTAAAAACCCTTGAATGAGTAGGTGTGTCCAAACTTTTGACTGGCACTGTAAGTATACAAAAAATATATATGGGGGATTGGAAATGATGCAGACAATTTCATTGACGGAAGCTACAATCTATCTGCACTATTAAAGTTGTTCTGGCCCCTAAAAAAATATAATAAGAAGAAAGAAGAAAAATAAGAAAAAAAGTAGATGTGCCAATTTGGTTGTATGATTTTATGGAATTTTGCATAAAGCTGAGGTTCACATGCATGGGGCATGTGACCACTAACTCCTCTAGTGGTGACATTGACCTTTGCCTCCTGTTGGTCTACTGATGTGCACAGATGATTTATTCATATCAATCGATACACTCGTTTAAGCATGTGATAGTAAATGTCGTGCAGTAAGTGTGGTGGGATCGAGCTTTGATTGATGACTGCCTAAAGTAAAATGGCAGACTTAAGACACTGCCAGCCAAGTAATTGTGTTAATAATGAAAGCCGAGGTGAAAGCTCTTTTTACGTCTGAGCCGATTTTGCACTCGGCCGACTGTGTCCTCTCCCAATCCGTCATGCCCTGTTATGAGTCTGCACGCGGTCTAAATTCATATCACGGCAGAGAATATGACTGCATACCAAATGGCACCCTATTCTCTATATAATGCACTACTTCAGACCAGGTCTCAAAAGGCTCTGGTCAAAGCAGTGCACTATAAAGGGAATAAGGTGTCATTTAGGACATAGACATTGTTTTAGCCCGAGTCCAACCTCCTTCTACTTCTCGCCAAATGGATGATTTTACCGTTGACGGCTTGGCAGTCAATGTCCACTGAACCCGCAATGCATCAATTTCTCAGTCTGAGCAGAGAAAATGAAATGAGAATTAATTCTAGTTTATTAACCACATGCTAAATATTTATCATAGCAACATCAGTTTCATTGTGGTACCTCTGGGTGTTGACTGTGTGGTTCTATTGTCAGTATATCTGAATTCACACAAACATCTCTGTAAAGGTCCAACACATAGTTAAAACTCTCATGTTGATCACCTGGATAGTCGGTCCTTGCATCCATAGCTGTCTATAAAGTGTTACATTTCTCTATCTCCATCCCTTAGCTGTTGACCAAAAACAGTGGCAGGATGACTGCTTTGTTGTTGTTTGAATCCCAGAACGCCCCTTTTAACCTGACCTTTAATCTGACCTTTTTCTTCCTTTTCAGATGTAATAATCGGACCCAGTGTGCTGTAGTGGCTGGACTAGATGTATTTCCTGACCCTTGCCCCGGAACCTATAAGTACCTAGAGGTCCAGTACGAATGTGTTCCCTACAGTACGTATCTCTTCATTCTCTTGTGTTCTTCTAAGCAGTTCATGGATACTTCCTAAATTGCACTCTTTTTCCTATATAGTGCACTACCTACTGTATATGACTCTGGTCAGTAGTGCACTATAAAGGGAATAGGGTGTCATTTGGGATGAAGCCCATGACAGTGCATGATACATTTTGTATTGTAATGCTCTTCTTCGTCATGCTTAATTCCATGTAACAGCAATGCCACTTCACTCTGTCGTATACAAAAATGTACGATTGTGTCCTTAACATGTCTTTATGTTGAAGTTAATGTGGTCCCTTTTAAGTAAGCTGCTACAGTATATAGTAAGGTACAGTAGCTACTCGGGCACTGGAAAATGTCACTATCTGATTCTGGTACCTCTCAATGTATCCAATCGTGAAAAATGAACATTCAAATTAACTTACACATGACAATATGGTCATCTTTATTCAAAACCAAGGTACTTTGTCTCATATAATATCTGTGTGAATGTCAGATATTTTTCTCTTCTATCCAACTCATTTAAAATGTTTATGTATGAATAATAGTGTCAATGATTTTCTAGCACATGCCATATTGGGCTTATAATAAATATCTGTTAATGGATATCTGATGCGGACGGTATTGATTGCTTTGGGGGATTTGATGTTAAAGTGAGACATTGGATTCAATGTAGATTCTGATTTAATGTAGTATTAGTCTTCTATTTATTACCAAAGGGCTATCATCCATAAGTAAATCAATATTGAAATTTCGATGTTGATGTCATTCATATTCCACTAATTCTTGAGTGTTTTCAGAAAACTGACAAGACTGACTGATTTCTGTCAGTATAGGTAATTTGTAATTATAAAACCACACAGATAGCCCTATTTGATGATGAAACAAAACCAGATGCTCTGCAATTGGTCAATCAATTTGCTCACACACCTAAACCAGAATATTGCGTCATCAACTGATACTTTTCGGAGTATTCACCGTCCGTTCTAAGCATTCACGGTTCTGTCAGAGCTATTACCAACTGTCAAGTTAGAGCATTAGCATCAATGGCTGTTTAGCTTCATTCAAATGCAGTCGCATTCGCTTAGACTCTAGCCAGTCCATTTTTCATACACACTTCCTTTAAGAGATGAGAGACCTAGGCCTGAACCTTCAAAACCTTAAAAACAGCACGCCTTTCAGCCACAGTGGCATCATAGCATGACCTAAGCACACCAAAGGTATCCATGACTGAATTGGAAATGGAAATTGTTTGAGGTGTGACAGACCAACAGGAAGAGAGGATGAGGTCACAGGAAGTGCACAGACATTATCGTGTGACGTCCCACATTGTTTTGCGCTGAACCTGAAAAAGAGAAAGTGGTTTACTGTGAAAGCCTGTGCTACCCAAGGTGTCTAACCAAATGGGATTTATAAACTACTGTCATTTGGAATGAACTTGATGTGTTGTCAATTATATTTGCTTCCATCCAGCTTGTTGCCTTTGAAGAATGGATAGTATATTGCTGCTTGGCAAATGCCACATATCAGATGTTATAATTTCATCTATATTCGCTATGTTAACAAATAGTTCTCATCTTATTAAGAATATGCACCATATTTGACATATTTAGCTTTGTTCATTGAGCCAAATAACCATGCCTGGTTGTTTCCACTACTGTCTTAGTCTTATTGACAACTCATATTAAGCACATAGTATTTTTATTTATCCCTCTCTCTCTTTCTAGCCCCCCCATCACTCTCTTTCACCCTCTCTCTCTGCCTATATCTATATCCCTCAATCTCGCTCTCTTCCTATGCAGGACGTTTTCATCAGTATTCCGGTGCTGAAAGCAGGCACTGTCAGTATAAGTTACAGCTCCTCTCTCCATCTTCCATCAGCAGAGGAGAATGGCTCCATCAGACCCGCACCTGTAATAATAGGGAATGATACGCTGCAGAGAGCTTCACGCTGACGCGATATGATATTGATTTTATTAATTGGTGATTCGATTCGCGCCATGAATCGTAATGGAAATGCAATGGCGGATATTCTGGGAGCTAGCCACACCATTGTTTTCCTATGATGTTGGGAAATGCAGACCGAGCTCTTACTCAACCTGCCATTTGGAATAATCACTGGCTTCCTTTTTCTATTTGGTTCAATACAACAAGAACACGCAGAATTTAGGCAACCATGCTGCCCCTGAGCCTATGTGTGTCATGGCAATAGATCCATCCTTGTGGGTAAATTAGTACATTCTGATATTTCCACGCTTCCAAATATATAAAAGCCGTCTTTGCGCTCATGTCAGCATGGACTGGTGTTTGTCGAATGTACTTCTAGTGTTTAGACGTGCTCTGCCATGCGCTCTGAGGATTACCACGGCTACCCTTTGGAATGAGTGATGCAACCGTCGTCCCGTTGTGAGGATGACATAAGCGCGACAGGGATCAGATGGCCAATATGTCAACATCTCTCTCCGGTCCGCCTTCTAACCTTGACTCTCTTCCTTCATCCCTGAAATAATCACTGCTATAACGTGAATGGATTGTTCAGTAAAAGCTTGTCACTGCATTGCTTTCACCAATCACATCATGTCAAATCAGTGGTTACCTCAAAGGAAGTGAGGAATGAAGGATGCATTTTCAGAGGATTCAAACAGGGCCCTGTAATCCTCCAAGTCTCATCTCCAAATTGATTCAGAAAGACGCCTGTCTTGTCCGTCCCCTCCCTCTTATTCAACCTGTCTCTGTAACACACTCCTTCCTTTTAACGGCCAGGTTCCGACCTCAGAGGTTGTCTTTCTTTAGAGGTCAACACTGTTTCACGGTACCCTCTGCCCCCACTCTTTCACAGCTTTAATGAATCACCCATTACTCATAACAGAGAGCTCACGAGACCCCTGCAGGGTCATGAAAGAGAACACATCCCCGGGTGAAATGGCCAATGTCCCTTGTGGAATGTTTCGCCAACCACCACCAATGTTTCGTCCTGGCATCGCCTCTCCCAACCTCTACCTCCTTTTCCTCTCTCTTTCCCTATTATGACTAATTACATCTCTAATTGTGTGCTGTTACCATGGCGAATGTACTGACCTTGATTTTGGAAAATAAATCCCGACACGAGAACAGTGTAATTATAGCACTCACTTTAAGGAAGTCTTTTGTTCTGCTCCAACATGCAAAATGGATACCTCTGTGAGAGCGAGCCAGGGAGAGAGAGAGAGAGAGAATATCCATAGCTAAACAATCTCCAGAGCTTCCCTGTTGTTCCACAGTAATAAAGACAATGTAAAACCCCCACAATGCCAGCCACAAAAGCAGCTTGTGTGTGCTAGCTAAGCCAAGATGTGTAATCAAGGCTTGATTCGTCTCAAATAAGGTTATCCGCAGCTATATGTCTAAGGCCTGGTACCACAGGTCAAGCTGAAATTACATTTTTGCATCTACTTAGCAATTCTTTGTTTCATGGTATTTGGTCCAACAATATTAGCATAAAAAACTAAAAAGCAAGACTCCCCACATACATTTCTCATTTGCATATTTTAATACAATATTTCGGAAAAAAGCTATATTTGCTTCTACATTCAGCTGGCAAAAGTTGATTGTGATGTGATTAAGGGAAAATAATTACCCTATTAAGGTGTGGTGCCTGGCCTTAATTTTCTTCTAATTCATTCCGCATGGACAAGCAATCAGTCGTTAATAAGCGCCAACAGGTTCGGCGGCCTAATCGAATCAAGCGTCGGATTATTTTGGCTCAACGCTCAGCACCTGCCGCAGTCGTCGCCCATCGGTCGGCATTGACCAAAGCTGGAAGGCAGATGAAAACTGTGAAATCAATGCGGCCACGGCGCATGGGTGTCTTTTACAATTCCGCCTCTGCTTAATGTTGTCATTACGGGCACCGCTATGCCACGGTCACACCTTTAGTAAACAGCACCTGTGTGACTGTTTGGCTGACAAGACGCTTTGTCATACTCCCGTTGTGCTTCCTGAGGTTGATTCAAATTGGATTTGTTATAGTTATGAAAATGTATAATATATAAATGAAAAAAAAGTGAGGATATAGATGGTCTAGATGCTTAAGAGGAATATACTTTGTCTGTGTCGGTTTGACCGTTTGTCATTCACACAGTAACTAATAGCATCAACATCTAACCTATGATGTTGCTAGAATTGGATTGCTGTATTTATCTGTATCACATCAAAGATGAACACGCTGATTGTATAACTGGCTCAGTCAGTCAGCCATTAGCCATTAGTTGTATTTTCTGCATTCACACACCAGGTACAAATTCGCCACTCACTCTTTCTCTCATTGTACTTGATTGACCTAATGTGCTAGTCTATCCTACTCACTGACAGAGAGTCTCTACTCACCTGAATGACTAGGTCTATCTCTCCTCATGTGTGAAGGGAGATTGCAGTGCTATCACATTGTTTAGTGACAGCTGATCACCCTGTAACTGGGACAGGCTTACGATCTCACACAGTATATGCAAATGTGAGAGGGAAGAAAAATCACTGACCTGTATCTCGAATATCACAGTCTTTGGTTTTAACACTGATCTCGAAACTGATTGTATGTCCATGGTTTTAACCGGTAGGCCCCCATATCCACAGTCATATTGTGTTTTGTCGTTATTGATTAAAGGCAACATTCACTCTTTTTCAACATCTAATGTATCGTCTCCAGCCCCATGTAAAGACGCAGGGTTTCTAGGTTTTGTAGTCTAAAAGATAGATATGTTTTCCCGATGACATCATCTAGAGACACTGATGACATCATCTAGAGACACTGATGACATCTGGTGTGTGTCGTGTAATTTTAACCAACTGTGAGCAGGCAAAGGCTACTTACTACACTGAACAAAAATATAAACGTAACATGCAACAATTTCAATGATTTTACTGAGCTACAGTTCATATGAGGAAATCAGATAATTGAAATAAATTCATTAGGCCCTAATCTATGGATTTCACATGACTGGGAATACAGATATTCATTTGTTGGTCACAGTACCTTAAAAAAACGTAGGGGTGTGGATCAGAAAACCAGTCAGTATCTGGTGGGACCACCGTTTGCCTCATGCAGCACAACACATCTCCTTCACGTAGAGTTGATCAGGCTGTTGATTGTGGCCTGTGGAATGTTGTCCCACTCCTCTTCAATGACTGTGCGAAGTTGCTGGATATTGGCGGGAACTGGAACACTGGAACATTTTCAGCTTCCAGGAATTGTGTACAGATCCTTGTGACATGGGGTCGTGCATTATCATGCTGAAACATGAGGTCATTAGCAGCGGATGAATGACACAGCAATGGCCCTCGGGATCTCGTCACGGTATCTCTGTGCATTCAAATTCCAATCGATAAAATGCAATTCAAATCAAATCAAATCAAATTTATTTATAAAGCCCCCCTTACATCAGCTGATGTCACAGAGTGCTGTACAGAAACCCAGCCTAAAACCCCAAACAGCAAGCAATGCAGGTGTAAAAACACGGTGGCTAGGAAAAACTCCCTAGAAGGCCAAAACCTAGGAAGAAACCTAGAGAGGAACCAGGCTGTGAGGGGTGGCCAGTCCTCTTCTGGCTGTGCCGGGTGCAGATTATAACAGAACATGGACAAGATTTTAAAATGTTCATAAAACAGGCAGAACAGTTGAAACTGGAGAAGCAGCACGGCCAGGTGGACTCGGGACATCCAGGTAGGCCTTGAGGAATGGTCCTAATGCTCAGGTCCTCCGAGAGAGAGAGAGAGAGAGAAGAAAAAAAGAAAGAAAGAGAGAGATAATTAGAGAGAGCATACTTAAATTCGCACAGGACACCAGATAAGAGAAGAAATACTCCAGATATAACAGACGGACCCTAGCCCCCCGACACATAAACTACTGCAGCATAAATACTGGGGGCTGAGACAGGAGGGGTCGGGAGACACTGTGGCCCCGTCCGACGAAACCCGGACAGGGCCAAACAGGCAGGATATAACCCCACCCACTCTGCCAAGCACAGCCCCACACCACTAGAGGGATATCTTCAACCACCAACTTACCATCCTGAGACAAGGCCGAGTATAGCCCACAAGATCTCCGCCACGGCACCAGAAGCCAGTGACTCAGCCCCTGTAATAGGGTTAGAGGCAGAGAATCCCAGTGGAGGGGAACCGGCCAGGCAAAGACAGCAAGGGTGGTTCGTTGCTCCAGTGCCTTTCCGTTCACCTTCACACTCCTGGGCCAGACTACACTCAGTCATAGGACCTACTGAAGAGATGAGTCTTCAATAAAGACTTAAAGGTTGAGACCGAGTCTGCGTCTCTCACATGGATAGGCAGACTATTCCATAAAAATGGAGCTCTATAGGAAAAAGCCCTGCCTCCAGCTGTTTGCTTAGAAATTCTAGGGACAGTAAGGAGGCCTGCGTCTTGTGACCGTAGCGTACGTGTAGGTATGTACGGCAGGACCAATTCTGTTTGTTGTCCATAGCTTATACCTGCCCATACCATAACCCTACTGCCACCATGTGGCACTCTGTTCACAACGTTGACATCAGCTAACTGCTTGCCCACATGACGCCATACACGCTGTCTGCCATCTGCCCAGTACAGTTGACACCGCGATTCATCTGTGAAGCGCACACTTCTCCAGTCGGTTACTTCAGTGGGAAAATAACAGTTTGTGCAGATATTCTTCGGTTGTGCAGACCTACCGTTTCATCAGGTGTCCGGATGGCTGGTCTCAGATCTTGGGCTGGTATGGTTACATGTGGTCTGCGGTTGTGAGGCTGGTTGTATCTACTGCGGAATTCTCTAAAACAACATTGGAGGTGGCTTATGGTAGAGAAAGAACATTAAGTTCTCTGGAAACATTCCTACAGTCAGCATGCCAATTGCACACTCCCTCAAAACTTGAGACATCAGTGGCATTGTTATGTGCCAAAACTGCACATTTTAGAGTGGCCTTTTATTGCCCCCTGCACAAGGTGCACCTGTGTAATGATTATGCTGTTTAATCACCTTCTTTATGCCCCACCTGTCAGGTGAATGGATTATCTTGGCAAAGGATAAATGCTCACTAACAGGGATGTAAACAAATTTGAGAAACAATATGATTTTTGTGCATACAGGGCATTTCTGGGATCTTTAATTTCAGCTCATGGAACATGGGACCAACACTTTACATGTTGCGTTTTATATTTTTGTTCAATGTAAGAGAAATACATACTAATACATTGGTCAATGGACCTACTTCTTACTTCATGAAGGATACAGAGTGAAGCTAGATTATCATATGAGATACAGTGAGGTAAAAAAGTATTTGATCCCCTGCTGATTTTGTACGTTTGCCCACTGACAAAGAAATGATCAGTCTATCTTTTTAATGGTAGGTTTATTTGAACAGTGAGAGACAGAATAACAACCAAAAAATCCAGAAATATGCATGTGAAAAATGTTATAAATTGATTTGCATTTTAATGAGGGAAATAAGTATTTGACCCCCTCTCAATCAGAAAGATTTCTGGCTCCCAGGTGTCTTTTATACAGGTAACGAGCTGAGATTAGGAGCACACTCTTAAAGGGAGTGCTCCTAATGTCAGCTTGTTACCTGTATAAAAGACACCTGGCCACAGAAGCAATCAATCAATCAGATTCCAAACTCCCCACCATGGCCAAGACCAAAGTGCTCTCCAAGGATGTCAGGGACAAGATTGTAGACCTACACTAGGCTGGAATGGGCTACAAGACCATCGCCAAGCAGCTTGGTGAGAAGGTGACAACAGTTGGTGCTATTATTCGCAAATGGAAGAAACACAAAAGAACTGTCAATCTCCCTCGGCCTGGGGCTCCATGCAAGATCTCACCTCGTGGAGTTGCAATGATCATGAGAACGGTGAGGAATCAGCCCAGAACTACACGGGAGGATCTTGTCAATGATCTCAAGGCATCTGGGACCATAGTCACCAACAAAACAACTGAAATCCTGCAGCGCCCGCAAGGTCCCCCTGCTCAAGAAAGCACATATACATGCCCGTCTGAAGTTGTCCTCTGAATCATTCAGATGTTCATTGGCAAACTGGGTGAAAGTGTTGTGGTCAGATGAAGCTCTTTGGCATCAACTCAGCTCGCCATGTTTGGAGGAGGAGGAATGCTGCCTATGACCCCAAGAACACCATCCCCACCGTCAAACATTGTTGTGGAAACAATATGCTTTGGGGGTGTTTTTCTGCTAAGGGGACAGGACAACTTCACTGCATCAAAGGGACGATGGACGGGGCCATGTACCGTCAAATCTTGGGTGAGAATCTCCTTCCCTCAGCCAGGGCATTGAAAATGGGTCGTGGATGGGTATTCCAGCATGACAATGACCCAAAACACACGGCCAAGGCAACAAAGGAGTGGCTCAAGAAGAAGCACATTAAGGTCCTGGAGTGACCTAGCCAGTCTCCAGACCTTAATCCCATAGAAAATCTGTGGAGGGAGCTGAAGGTTCGAGTTGCCAAACGTCAGCCTCGAAACCTTAATGACTTGGAGAAGATCTGCAAAGAGGAGTGGTACAAAATCCCTCCTGAGATGTGTGCTAACCTGGTGGCCAACTACAAGAAACGTCTGACCTCTGTGATTGCCAACAAGGGTTTTGCCACCAAGTACTAAGTCATGTTTTGCAGAGGGGTCAAATACTTATTTCCCTCATTAAAATGCAAATCAATTTATAACTTTTCACGTGTTTTTCTGGATTTTTTTGTTGTTATTCTGTCTCTCACTGTTCAAATAAACCTACCATAAAAATTATAGACTGATCATTTCTTTGTCAGTGGGCAAACGTACAAAATCAGCAGGGGATCAAATACTTTTTTCCCTCACTGTACATGGAGAGGGGAAAAAACACATTTCTGGAAATAAATAGACATTAATGCTTGTATTTTCCTGCATTTTTCCAGTAGAGTGGGTCAGTAATTGTCCAGGAAGGGTGCGATTACCAATGTGGATGAATGGCGGCATTAATGCTTGTTTTCCCGTAATAGCCATGTGGGCCTAGTGTAATCTATCAGGTCCTCGTTCTGGGTGTTCTCTTTTTGTCCTTCATGCGCACACACACACACACACACACACACACACACACACACACACACACACACAGACACAGAGACAGAGACAGAGACAGAGACAGGCACGCAAGCAGATGCAGGCATTAACACACACACAAACGCTTTTGAAAGGGGTGGTAAGTTCAGAGAAAAGAGAAACCAACGCACAAGGGCTGCTCGGTGCCATGGCTATCACTCTAATTGGAGATTGGCCTCTTTAGTCTCTCTTTGTGATATTGCCCTGCTAATCAAAGTTCCTACAGTGTGACTCATGTAATGAAGCACCCTCTTTCTTCTGTGGTCTTTCACCAAACCCTCTTTACCACCTGACTAAAAGCTGTCTCCTTATGTCATCTCTGCATGCTTTCTCTTGCTGCCCTTCTGTAATATCGAGGTCTCTGGAATCGAGGCATCTTTAGGAAGTGCAATTAAGTTACTTCTGCTCCAGTTCCGGTTCATGTTCCTGAAAATGTATTTAATGTTTTTTTCCCCTCTTGCTTGTCTTTTCCCTGTATCGGTCTGTCGGCTGCCTCTCCCCGGTGGATGACTGATTGACCATGCGTCAAGTCCTTGCACCTTTCTCACACGCAAACGCACACACACACACACATACTGAACATATACATACACACACACACTGGCGGGTTCCTGCATCGTCAAGGTTATGAAAGAGCACAGCTACCGCTCCCAGGGAGGGAGAGCGACAGAGGGGAAAGGAGAGAAAGAGGAGAGGAGTGAGAAAAATGGAGGACAGAGGAGAAGAGAAGCGGAGGAGAATACGAGAGGGACAGGGGGCATGGAGAAAGAGGGAAGGAAATGGAGAAGACTGAGCAAGAGGTTAAGAGAGAGTGGTGAAGGATGGATGAATGGATGGCTGGATGGATGGAGAGAGAAAAAAATAGGGCAAAATTGTACCCGTGACCTCCCACATGCTATTGAAAGCCTCTAATTTCTGTCATTAATTAAGAAGTGGAATAGTCACCGTGCCCTCTCTCCTAGGTTCAGAGCACAGGAAGAGAGGAGGAGAGGAAAGGGGGCGAAATATAACCAAAATGGCCTCCGCTCAACCATGAATCTCTATTAGCACCTAATGATACCATTCAGCCACGTCACCGCCAGTGGGAAGCGTTAATTATTAAAATGCAGACCCATACAGCTGTCATTTACGTGGGCAGGGCTAGCAAGGCTTAGTGTCAGTCACTAAGGCCTTTTAGTATTTGCAGATAGCTGTATTCCTTGAATAAGGAAATGGCGTTCTTTAGACATTTTAAGTAAGGTGATGTGAAATTTGAGGTCAAATAGGCTGCGTTTTGACAGGCAGCCTGATTCTGATCTTGTGTTCACTAATTGGACTTTGGACCAATCAGATCAGCTCGGAAAAAGACCTGATGTGAAAAGATCTGTGATTGGTAAAAATATAAATTTGTGGAAGAAATATCAGAATTGGGCTGCCTGTATGAACGCAGCCATATGTACATGTGTACGGGTCGACGCTGGGAGAGACAAGAAGCAGGTTCAGAGCGTGAACATTTATTGGCGACGGACATGGGACAGGACAGCGTCTGGACGTGAACACATAACATTAATGCAGACACAGGGAACAAACGGGGGAGCAGACAGACAGCCCTCGAGCACCAGAGAGGGAGAGCAGGAGCAGGCGTGTTAAAAACATGTATGTTAAAAATATGTAGATATGGTGTGACACAACGCTTGACGTGTGACACAAGTACTTGAATTAAGACTGTTTTAATGTTGGGAGGTTTGAGAGGTAGATTATATGCATTCGTGGAACATATGATGTTTGAAACGCCGTATCTTCACAACCTGAAGAGTTCAGGATACGTTTATTTTGGTTGTCCATATTGATGGAAAACAGTTAATAGATGTGACCATATATAAAAAGCAACATATTCTGTTTTAAGATATCAACGTAAGTTTCCTCGTACGGATGGATAGGGTGTCCGTGCAGCTTATTTGATTTGACAGGGCAGCTTAGCCAGTTAGATCCACTGGAGACCATTTGCCGTTTCTGTGTGTCTGCGTTTTGCGTGGTGAAATGCTTGGTGTTGAAATGCTATTGGCTGCCAACACTTGGCAGTGTAGTTACAGGTGTGTCCAAACCTGTTAAATAGTACACATCAAAGTCGGTGAGTGGTGATGACAATAAAACAAAATATAAATTAACCCCTAATTGTCATCATCATCATCACAGCCATCGACAAAATGTTTTTTCTGTATATTTACAGGAATAACAACTAGGAATCTATTCTTTGGATCATTTTATACGACCTATGCATCAGCAGATAGCAGGAAAGATCTTGCTGTTTGAGCCCTTGGCCAAGTATGAAAATAGACATTGACTATATCTACTCTAGCACAGCAGAGACTGTGTTTGGCCTGGAAGCCATTTTACCTTCACTTCACTGTGCCGGAAGGTCATACGGCCTGTGGACCTTCTTCCCCTAGTATACCACCAGGTTGTATAGATGTGTTCACAACCATCTCTTGGCTAACGTTGTTCAAGTGGCATTTCTCTCTAATACACTCTTTTGAACTGTCCAAATGCATTTCAACCCGTGACATATGAGTAGTTTTGATTTGGAAAGGATATATTCATAACCATTCTTCTTTGAGAAGATGGCTTGGCTGAGCCAGTATACACTTAGTACACTCAGACGGACAGACTTTTAATGACTCTGTGACAACCATGACCAAAATCGTATTAAGGTCACAATGGGAAAAAGGCGCCTTTCATAGGAATCAATTATCTCGTTTCTCCTTCCATTTTCCTTTAATCTGAGTGCCACTGAACTAAAATATCCTGGGTACGTCGCTAGCAGCCCGACCACGCCATCGCCAGATAAATAATTGCAAACAGCCAGAGTGATTGTACCTTGGGGACGTACACGGAAGATGACAGGGAACATGCGGAGCGTGTAACCACGGAAGTGGCGGCGTATTGCGACAAGGATGCCGGGCGCGTCCCACGGCTACTTGCTCGTCCATCTCTTCGCAATCCCGCCATCTCTAAAAGCGCTAATGGTTTTTGCTATAGATCATTACCCTCCCTCACAACCGCTAGCGATCACTCAATCAAATACAGTAACACCCTTCAGTACTGTTGTGTGGGAGCCAATGATCTGGTAATAGATTTGAAGAGTTCAATGTGAGAGGTTTTGTGTTTACCTAGATTCAGTTTGTAACCTGTGGCGTGAGATAACGCATGTGTTTGAGACTACATTGGAGTCGGACTGCACAGAATCACCGCTCTACAAATGCCCTCGCATCCCGAACAACAAATCATTTTCGATTGAGATTCTCCATTGAGCGTGCTTTTGAGTCGACGACTAGATAGAATCTGTGTCCAGAAAACAGACGCTCAATAATCAAGATTAGTCTGCGCCTCGCCTTGATCAAACTAATGCCCTTAAACATGTGGTATGGTTGGTGTGCTGTTTGCATCCATTGACAGCTTCAAGCTGTTGTTATCATTGATATACTGTAGCTGAAATATGGCTGAATTGATCGTTCCTAACACTTCCTGAAGATCAATCCCAAATAACTAAAAGGCATCAGAATATCTATCCAGAGCGACCGTATCAGCCGTGCGTGGTCAGACAGTATGTGTCTTTTGAAAACAGAATTAAATATTCTCTCAATCTCTCCTTCTCTCTCAATCTCCCCCCTCCCTTCGCTCATCATTTCTTCTTCGTCTCCTCCTTATTTCTTCCTTCTTCCATGTATCTCTCTGTGCCTCTCTCTTCGTCCTCTATCTCTTTTTATGCTTCACTTTTCTCTCTCTGTGGTTCGCTATTTCCTTCTCTCTCTCTCGGTTTCCTTTCCCTCTCACACTGTCTGTGCCTCCACCTCTTTCTTCCTGCCCCGTTTTCTTTCACACTCTCTGTGCCTCCCTCTCTCTTCCTCTCCGTTTTGAGGAGTAACCGCGTAAGCCCTGGGGTTAATCCGGTTTTATTAGATCCAGGATTAGGGGAGGGGAGGGGAGCCGTTGCATGGGGGCAGATGCTTGTCCTGCCGTTAACCCCACCAGGGAACCAGACTCTTGTAGACTAGAACCTTATGGAGTATGGTGAAGTTGCCTCTAGACTCTGATCTTGGATCAGTTTGGCGTTTTCCCCACTAATAATTAATGTTTGGATTGGGGGGAAAGCTGATCCTGGACCTAGGGGAAACTTTGCACTGGAGTAGAACCTTATAGGCAGAGACTACAAGGATTTACAGCAAATACATGTCCAGACAGTCATGTCGTTTTTAAGTGCAACAATTGCTTCAATCATTTTGCTATATACAGTATTGATATTACATTTAGATGTGTTTGGCAATCTTAGATCAGTAAACAAGCCCTTTCAGACCAGCATACACCATCCACAGGCATCTACAACAAGACATGTCCACTCAATCATGGATTCCAATTGCCGCAATCAGTTTGCCGAATAATAAGGGTCTGCGGCAAGGCTAGTAGCAGTAGCTGGCTGATGTGTGACAATGCCAATACTGAATGAAGTTCAAATTCAAACCATACAATAATATTACACTTGGTCTCGCTCTACAGTCTTTGACACACATGGCTGGCTAACAAGGCTACATGACAATTGACTTTAAAGTCCTGCCATTCTTCACCAGAAGACCTTAAATAAGTGAGGAGGTTGAGTAGCAACATAAATCTGTACATAATGCAAGTTAATGGTACAGAGACGTAGACATTGTCGGTCTGACTACCTTCCCTAGCAGAGATGGGTACAGGTTTACACATGCGCTTGTTTCATGTCGTTATGATTGATTGACCAATTACTCTTGTGATGGTTGTCGACATCTTTGCATGTACAAGGGGAATTTTCCATGTGAACAAATGATTGAATTTGTGTCTCTTTCCTGATATCACTACAATGGAGATGGCCATATGCTAATCGTTATAGCCTTGGCAACCCACAGGTGATAAATCACCAATTATCAATTTCAACATAGAAATGTGCCGCTGTGGAGTTTCTTTCTTCTGATCTGCACGTGACACGCTCTTGTTTCCCCCCCTCGGTGTGACTACTGAAGGAGCGTTCAGCCAGACTGAAGGAGTCTATACAGAATGCAACCATATGTTCTACTGTTTTTAATGAACACATCTGGAGTTGACTTCTGATCAAGTTAATTACTGTTCTCTCTCGCTCTCCCCCTATCTTGGAGTTGTCGTCACTTCAAAGCCGCATTCACACAATTCACACGTCTAAAGATATGATTTAATCTCTCTCTTCCCCCACAGGCTGTGTGGGACAAGCGACACGTTTCCTTCCCAGCGTTTTACGATTGAATGTTTTGTTCCAACTACTCCACCACTAAGCAACCTCATCATCCACAGTGCTACTGTTCCAATGTGTTTGACCTGCTGAAGTAAACTTGACTCTTGTGCCAGTTATCGCATCATTAATCTGTTCTGTATCTCTCTCTTCTTTTCTCTCCTTCTCATGCCTAAAATAGAAGTGGAACAAAAAGGTAACTAATTGCCCACTCCTTTATTTCATCGAGACTTCATTGGGGTTCATGCTTTGCTTGGTGATGGGGGTTGCCATAGCAGCTTTTCTCTTACGTCATCTGCTCTGTATTGACCTTCTAATGTCTGCTAATTCAATATGTGCACTAATAGTGATCATGTCGGTAACACGCCATAAGACATTAGTAGGAGGTCATACATGCCTTTGAAAAGTCTTACTAAGCATTAAAACTGTATCATGATGCGTTTTAAGTGCAGTCTTTAACATGTTTTGCATGGAAACCAAACTCATTGTCATGATCATCGGCTTTTTGGAAGAGCGACATACAATTAGGACTATGTGTTTCATATAAAAAGGTGGGGTCCCACATCGGGTGACATCATCGGTCATGTAAATAGTAGTCCCATTTTTTGACAATGTACAAAGTGCTAGTGTCAATCTAGACCCAATCAAAGGAACTTTAGAATACAGAACCTATGACGAACTTCTAAGACGTTCATGCAAGGCAAAGGTTATTTCAACAGTCAAGACACAAGCACACACATTTTTTTTGTGTTTAGATTTTGGGGAAATAACAAATGTCATGTCAAGTGTTTTAACAATAGCACTGCTTGTAGATGGTCGAAATAACGTTAATGTTTGTGATTCACTTGAAAATAAAAACAAAGTTTAACATAGGAGGTTGGTATAGTCATTAGCATGACTGTCTTCCACCTTTCTGCAGTAATACACTCCATATCTTTCCTCCACTATATGCATCTATCCAGAACAAGTTCTTTCCCAGGTAATTGAAAGTTATTCTGTTCATGTTTGCCAGCAGCATCATATTAAAGGCGAGAGGTGTGGACGCCAATCAATAGCCTCGCTCAATAAACTGTCAGCATTCCAGATTATATATATATAGACCTAACATGATGATGGTATAGCCTTCAGGGACTCCCAGTCAATATGGCAGAATGCACAAAGACACCCACATGTTCAGATATTATTAGAATGCTACCGTGCATGATAAGATAGCCTACTACTGCACCTGGGCCCCAGTGTTGTGCAAGCAGTTGTGTTGTTTTTACGTTTTGGCCCTGGCCCCTGAGACAGTCATGTTTAAAGCTAAGGGTGCACTCATATAAGTGACCTTAACCCCTAGATCAAATATCAACTCTCCAAAGCGCAGGCTGCATCCCAAATGAACCCTCTGCCCTATATAGTGCTTTACATTTGACCTATTGTCCTTGGTTGAAAGTAGTGCACTAAATAGGGAACAAAGTGCCATTTAGGACGCAAACCTTTTAGGACGCATTTCCTTTCAGTAGACCGGGCATGCTAGATTCTGAAAGCCTTATTAAGCCATAGAGACCCTCTTAGCATGCTGGTTGTGTGCTAGTTTAGATGTGTGCGATGGGAGGCATCACTCTATGTTATTCACATGCAGGTAGACATGTTTAATCTAAAGAGATGACAGAGGAGGAAGGCTTGTTGTTTTTCTTCTCTGAACACACTGCTTTTACCTCCGCCTGAGTCCCCAGGAAGCACCTGTCATCGGGGGTGTCAGGTTGCTCACCTGTCATAAATAAAGAAGCTTTCGCCCACTTCCTATTTGTTGCTATTGCTCATGTGCTGCACCCTGAATCCTAACGAACTTGGGTGGAATTGTTAGGTTGTCTTAATTCTTTGTTGCGTTCGTCTAGCTCTTGACAATAGCACTGCTCTTAGTATCTCATGCTATGGTCAAATCAGTATTTTGAAAAGTGTAGACCTATTTCAAACATATTTCAAACATCTCTACATTTAACAGTTTCTGTGCTAATGTTACTTTTTAAACGGTTTAAGAGTCTGTTTTAGGGAGCGTAAGTGAATATACAACATTACAAAAAGATACGTTTTCAAGAGGCTATCGATGATCCCGTTTAGATAACTATGTATGTTGTCTCTCGGTCCAAATAAAGGACGTGCTCCATATGTTAAATTCATATGAGTAGGACTTAAATTCAAATGTAATCTTTTTATAAAGACAGCTAACTTGAAATTGACTCAGTCGGCGGTCAAAGTGTAATCCATCTTGAAACAGAATCACCTTCGGCAAGGGATGCACGCTATCGACTCATATGCTGCATTACTTCATAAGATTTCAGTACAAACCAGTTAGGGTATAATTAGTTTAGAATGCAGGGGCATTGTAAATCATGATGCCACAGACTGAAGATATCTCAATAATGGAAAAATCTTCTCATGTAGTAATATAGATAGTCATTATTGTGTTCCTGGGCCCCAAATGCCAATAATTATGCTTGAGCTATTTATCCAAATCTTTTAATGTGTTTATATTAGACATTCCCTATTAGATGTTATTTCTTAACCAATGATACAGTAGCACTGAGGAGTTGGCATGGATGAAAAAAGTGTATGGAATGTTTCGATTTTTGTATTACATTGATCATGGCACTGATTACATGCCTATTGTAAATATGTGGATAGCTAGCCGGGTGTGGGTACGCATGCGTGCATGTTCTGAAATGACCTCGTTCATTGTATATTTAAGCAACATTGACAACTATTTTTCCTGTTCTGTTTGTTGTATAGCCTAACTGAGCTATTAAATGAGCTGTTAAAGAACTAATGCATTGTAAACGTTATCCTGATGAGGTGAAAGCAATGACTTCCTTTTACACTATCCTCCTTTTGTCCTTTCTCCCTCTAGTTGCAGTAGTCCAATACTGATGTCTCATTCATGCCAAAGTAACTCTCTGCGTTGTCTTTCCTCCATTTTGGCTCCTCAGTATTCCTGTGCCCCGGCTTGCTGAGAGGGGTGTACCAGAGCGAACACCTCTTTGAGTCGGACCACCAATCCGGTGCCTGGTGTAAAGACCCCCTCCAGGCCTCCGACAAGATCTACTACATGCCCTGGACGCCATACCGCACGGACACGCTGACCGAGTACTCCTCCAAAGAGGACTTCATCGCCGGGCGACCCACGACCACGTACAAGCTGCCGCACCGCGTTGACGGCACAGGCTTCGTAGTGTACGACGGCGCACTGTTCTTCAACAAGGAGCGCACGCGCAACATCGTCAAGTTCGACCTGCGCACGCGCATCAAGAGCGGCGAGGCCATCATTGGCAGTGCCAACTACCACGACACCTCGCCATACCGCTGGGGCGGCAAGTCGGACATCGACCTCGCCGTGGACGAGAACGGCCTGTGGGTCATCTACGCCACGGAGCAGAACAATGGGCGCATCGTCATCAGCCAACTGAACCCATATACTCTCCGCGTAGAAGGAACCTGGGACACCGCCTACGACAAACGCTCGGCATCCAACGCCTTCATGATCTGCGGGATTCTGTACGTGGTGAAGTCGGTCTACGAAGACGACGACAACGAGGCGACAGGGAACAAGATCGACTATATCTACAACACAGAGCTGAGTAAAGATGGCTTCCTGGACATCCCCTTCCCCAACTCATACCAGTACATTGCCGCCGTGGATTACAACCCACGGGACAACCTGCTGTACGTGTGGAACAATTACCACGTGGTCAAGTACTCACTGGACTTCGGCGCCTTGGACAGTAAACCGGGTAGGACAGATTTTCTTCTCTTTTCTTGTTCTGTTTCATGTCTGTCACTAGCTTGTTGGTAATTCAGTTATTTCAACTAACTGTCTACTAATCCTAGCTCTAACCTTAACCCAACCCTAACCTTAACCCAACCCTCAACGTAACCCTAACCTTGACCGTTATTCTAGCGTAACCTTAGCAAACAGTTACTTGTCAACAGTTTGTTGGTAGTCCGTCTGTGAATGCTCAGATGGTCATACTATATGGACTATCCCATAAAAAAGTGTAACCTGTTATGGGTATAGAAGGCAGACGTTATGATTGTTGGCCGTCGTTTTGACAGCAGGAGAAGTGAAGAGGAGGTTGTTGACGAGGCTGCAGAGTGTAGATAGAAGATGTACGGTTTGTTGTCATGAAAATGTTCTCAAAGAGCACACTAATCCTTTACTTTTAGTCAGTAAAACACTGTTAAACGTGTATTCAAACGTGTATTCATTTGATCACATTTCGGTGTTGCAATATGTCTTAACATTTGGCATAATTTTCACCATTATGGCCTATGAGCCCACCAATTAGTGTCAAGCAATCTAGGAACAAGTTTCACGTTTTTATTAGTCACATGTACAGGATACACATGGTATACACCGTTCAACGAAATGCGAACCTGCAAGTAACTTCAAACTTTTTCCTAGATTGTTTGACACTATGACTGGTGGGCTTTTTTTAATTGGAAAGTAAAGAGCAGAGTAAGTAAAGAGGAAGTATATGTATCGTTTTACGTTGGAATTTAGCACCATCGAGAGTGTGTGGGTTGGTGATAATTAGCTACGGAATATGATGCCTCAATGTGACATCTTCCTTTTGCCATTTAATTAAACTCCTCAAATGAGAGTAAAACCAAGTAAACAACCTCACACCAGCTGTGGGAAAATGTAATAACTGCAGTAACATTGTTGTTTTACGAGACTTTCAACTATTGTCGGGTCAGCGGAAAAAAAAGGGTTTGCATTTAAACATAAAATAACAAAAAAATGGTTTGCTTTCACGTGATTGGGTTATTTTTTCTCAAGGGGATCGTATTTCAGGGCAGTTGTTATCCCTAGTTTCTGCTCTATATTAGATGTTACATTATTTTCTATATAATTATATGACAAAAGTTGTGAATAGAACTACAAGAGTTATTTGCCTTTTCAGTCTGCTCTCCGTCGGTGTCAGTACAGTACCAGTCACCTTTGTAAAGACAGATGACTGCTCTGATTAAACTTGCCATAGCTCTTTTTATGAAAGTTACATTATTCCCTACAATATTAGTTTTTTAAAGAAGTAGTCAAGCCTACCCAAATTTTGGCACGCTAAGATAGTTATTTGCGCCCTCTCATCAACAGCCTAGTTCAAAATGTCACAAGTGAAAATTTCAGGTTTTACCTGCTGTTTTTCAATTAAGTGACTTTTTTTCTCTGAATCTCAGCAGAAATGCATATCCACGAGGCCTCGAGTCTATACATTGAAGCCGGTAGCTATTCTCTGAGGTGAAATATCAAAAGAGTTCTCAGAGTTATGTGATTGTGCTAATGCCTGACCCTAGAGTATTCACTTCCCACAAGCATAGGGGCTACACATAATTGATTCCCTGTTGTCGCTTAACCAAAAACAAAAATTGTTAGGTGCATGCCTTATTAAATGACGGTGTATCAAACAATGCTTTTACATGCATTTTGGAGGCACAGTGCAGAAAATTATCTAGCAACGCTCTGCCAACTTTCGCTCTCTCTCGCTCACTTGCTCTCTCTCTCTCTCTCTCTCTCTCTCTCTCTCTCTCTCTCTCTCTCTCGCTCTCTCGCTCTCTCAATTTCAATTCAATGTAAGGGGTTTATTGGCATGGGAAACGTATGTTAACATTGCCAAAGCAAGTGAAATAGATAATAAACAAAAGTGAAATAAACAAAATGAATAGTAAACATTAGTCACAGAAAGTATAAAGCCATTTCAAATGTCATATTATGTCTATATACCATGTTGTAGCGATGTGCAAATAGTTAAAGTACAAAAGAGAAAATAAATAATCATAAATATGGGTTGTATTTACAATGGTGTTTGTTCTTCACTGGTTGCCCTTTTCTTGTGGCAAAAGGTCACAAATCTTGCTGCTGTGATCTCTCTCGCTCTCACTCTCTCTGCTCTCTGTCTCTCTCTCCAGCTCTGTCTCTCTCTCCAGCTCTGTCTTGCTCTTGCTCTCTGTCTCTCTCAATTCAATTCAATTCAATTGACTTTATTGACATGGCAAGTTCATTATTACTTACATTGTCAAAGTATACATATATATAAAAAATAAATATATATATGTATATATATATAAAATATATATATAAATAAATGGTGGGACCAACAGCAATATTAATAGTAGTAGTATTGGACATGGGATTACCATTAACATCAACTACAACAGTATTAATGAGAACAACAATACATTAAAGCAATGGTAGTAGACCAGTGTCAACATGACTGAGAAGACACATTACAAAACAAAACAAGATGGGAAATATTATCGACATTACATTACACTTTTCACTGGCTGTTCCTCAGGTTGTGGCAGAAGGACACATATTTGGCTGCACATTTAGGCTTTTCACCCAATAAATATTAGATTTTTTTCTTCATCTATTATAGTTTCAAATTCTTTGTTTTGAGGTATAATTTTGGGAAAGAAATATTCTCTTAGGTCTGAGTATTTGTCACAGTGTACTAGGAAATACAGCTCTGTCTCTACCTCTCCCCTCTCTCTCTCTTGCTCTCTGTCTCTCGCTCTCTCCAGCTCTCGCGCTCTCTCCAGCTCTGTCTCGCTCTCTCCAGCTCTGTCTCGCGCTCTCTCCAGCTCTGTCTCGCGCTCTCTCCAGCTCTGTCTCGCGCTCTCTCCAGCTCTGTCTCGCGCTCTCTCCAGCTCTGTCTCGCGCTCTCTCCAGCTCTGTCTCGCGTTCTCTCCAGCTCTGTCACGCGTTCTCTCCGCATTTTCTTCTATTGACATCTGTGTGGCCACTTCCTTATTCGTCTTTTTCTACAATCTAAAAGCAGCTAAATAGAATCAAAACACTTTCTCGAGACTGTTGACATCCAGAGGAAGCAATAGGTACTGCATTCATATGCCCTTATATGGGCATTTTCATAAGGGAGGGGTTCCAAATGAGGCAATGTGTCAAACCCACTTTTTCCAGGACAGTTCGCCTGCCATATCCGTTCTGTTATACTCACAGACAAAATGTTAACACTTTTAGAAACTTCAGAGTGTTTCCTATCCAATGGTACTAAATATGTGCATATCCTATTGTCTGGGTCTGAATGGGAGGCATTTTACTTTGGGCACGCCAGGCTCTCCAAAACCGTCACCTCGTGCGCTGCTCCCAAAGAAGTTAACGGGCTCTTTTCTGGATTTTGATAATTAACGGGTATCGGCCTAATTCTGCTCTGCATGCATCATTTGTTGTTTTACATTGTACACCGAGGATATTTTTGCAGAATTCTGCATGCAGAGTCTCAATTTGGTGTTTGGCCCATTTTGTGAATTCTTGGTTGGTGAGCGGACCCCAGACCTCACAACCATAAAGGGCAAGTATTTTTAGTCTCATCCCTCGCGCTCTGTCTCTCTCTCTCTCTCTCTCTGTCTCTCTGTCTCTCTGTCTCTCTGTCTCTCTGTCTCTCTGTCTCTCTGTCTCTCTGTGTCTCTGTGTCTCTCTGTCTCTCTGTCTCTCTCTGTCTCTCTGTCTCTCGCGCTCTGTCTCTCTCTCTCGCACGCTCTGTCTCTCTGTCTCTCGCGCGCTCTGTCTCTCTCTCTCTCGCGCGCTCTGTCTCTCTCTCTCGCGCTCTGTCTCTCTCTCTCTCTCTCGCACGCTCTCTCTCTCTCTTTCTCTCTCTCTAACACGCTCTGTCTGTCTCTCTCTCGCGCTCTCGGTCTCCCTCGCGCTCTCTGTCACCCTCGCGCTCTCTGTCACCCTCGCGCTCTCTGTCTCCCTCGCGCTCTCTGTCTCCCTCGCGCTCTCTGTCTCCCTCGCGCTCTCTGTCTCCCTCGCCCGCGCTCTGTCTCCCTCTGTCTCTCTCGCTCGCTCTCACATTCTCGCTCTCTCAGTAATGAACCTTTCCTTCTCCAGGAGTACCAGTTCAAACAGTAGATGGATGCAGTAAACTGATAGATAAAGTAGATAGTGTCAGAGGCAAACAGCACCAGATAAACATATGGATCAGGAGTGAATGATTGACTTGATTGCCGCACTATAGATTGGTCCATAGATGGATTGACGTGTACTATTTGGTTTTGGAAGTTACTCTTTTTTTTTAGATGGGGAGATTGCATGTCTCATTTCATTAAGGATTAGGCAAGAAACGTGTTCCTCAAAGTGATCGGAATGGATTCATGTTATGAGTTGATATTATGGGTTAGCTTTCATTCTAGTTTCGGTACTGTATAAGGAGGGGATTCAGTTGATTTGCTACAGAACCTACAGGACTGTGACCTTCCATGAAATGCCTTGGCTACAGCTGTTGCTCAACACCGTTGATGTAGCTCATACTGTATCTCCACTAGTCAACCTCACCTGTACCTTACTGCAGCGAACCTAGACACAATTATCAAAGGCATATGTATGGAGGTGAAATACACAGACGATGGTCTTTCCCTGACCAGACCACTGATGAAGGGGTGATGTTTAGTAAGATTCCCGCCACAGAAGCTCGATACCACCTGTGGCCCCACCTCCCCCATAGGCACACGAGCTGCAATGGCAATGAAGCATGGGAAATGGGCAACGGAGCAGGGGAGTCATGTCCATGCCCACAGCTGGGTCTGGGCTCAGCACGCCATGCCACGTGACTATGAGCACAGGTGTTTTGCATGGGATTCTGGGAATGTATTTTTGGAATGGTATGGCTTTTTCCTTTTGTGGTGGGTTTGAATCATGGAGGTGGTTCAGTGCATCGTCTTATCACGCTGAACGGTGATACATTTGTTTCTGATTGGTTGATGTATGAAAGCTACATGAGATAATGAAAGAGCTGTGGATACTGTATGCAGTGGCGGTTCTAGCTTGTATGGCTCCCTGGGCGAACTCTCCCCTTCAGCGCATTTGGAACACAAATAAATGATCATAACATTTAAGACTATATAAATATAAAAATGTATACAAAAATAAGACTCATAAATATCAAAAAGAAGTAACAAAGACAAATTGAAACACATTTGTGTTGATTTGGCGCTTGAGCATCAACCAAGAGTCAAGACTAAACCCATTCACCTTGGTGGTGTGCAGACTGGTTTTATATAATTCTTAACGATTTCGCACAAACAATATGTCTGTGAAACTATATATTCACAGTATTATGAATGAATTGTGGTTAATTTGGTAGCATGTCGTAGTGTGACTGATTTTACTTACTGCATTAGTACTGTACAAAGTTTGAGGTGCGCTATTTGATAGATTCCCCCTCTCCCCATACCTTGGGGTTCCAGTGGGGAGACCTGAGGTCAACCTACCCCCGCCCCCCTCCCAATCTCGTACTTCTGAGTGGGAGACCTTCCCAGATAGTAGCTTCCGACAAGGTTAATTGATCCACAGTCCCACACGGTGACATGATATAATTGACGTGACGTGCAAATGAGCGATAGAAAACCGATCGCGCAAATGTCACCAGTTGCCCATGTCGCCTATACCTAAATCCACCACTGACTGTATATACAGTATGTTTTATGACTGATGTTTATTCCATCTGATGTTGTGGAAATAGTACAAATATATTGCAGAAATGTTGCAGCCAGACTTATCTCATCATATTCCTTGTTTCATACTTGAGAATGAAACTGTACAAATTGAAAATAATCAATGGTTAGGGGACATCCATTTGTATGTCTGTAGGCAAGGCAGTGGGACAATTGTCAACAATTCTTTACAAGAGCATAATTGCTCTTATGGGGCACGTACTTCAATCTCTCAAGAGAACATATCGAGGATAGAGGACACCTCCATTCAAAGCATGTTTCTATGACAACACTTATTGATAATTGTATTTACTGAATTTGATTGAAAAAACGAAATACAGGTGTTCCAAGCAGACAACATTAAAAGCCCACATCTCCTTGCCCACTCCTGGCATATTCATTCAATCAAATTCAATAGTGTGCGAGAGCAAATACAATTAATTGAAACGGTCTTCTTTACAGTGGCAGGGGGAAAAAAAGATGAGGAAATCGAAAAGTGGAAGAAAGAGGAAGGCCTTTTATTCTGACAGGAAATGTGCAAGCCCGCTTCACCAAGGCTGAATACAAATCTGAGACAAATTAGTCGGAGGAAAAGCAGCCCCAGAACGGTCAATATAATGTAACATGGGAACACTTCAAATCAAATTGTATTGGTCACATACACATGGCTAGCAGATGTTTATGTAAGTGTCGCGTAATGCTTGTGCTTCTAGTTCCGAAAGTGCAGTAATATCTAACAAGTAATCTAACAATTCCCAACAACTACCTAATACACACAGATCTAACAAGTAATCTAACAATTCCCAACAACTACCTTATACACTCAAATCTAACAAGTAATCTAACAATTCCCAACAACTACCTTATACACACAGATCTAACAAGTAATCTAACAATTCCCCAACAACTACCTAATACACACAGATCTGACAAGTAATCTAACAATTCCCAACAACTACCTAATACACACAGATCTGACAAGTAATCTAACAATTCCCAACAACTACCTAATACACACAGATCTGACAAGTAATCTAACAATTCCCCAACAGCTACCTAATACACGCAAATCTAACAAGTAATCTAAGAATTCACAACAACTACCTAATACACACAGATCTAACAAGTAATCTAACAATTCCCAACAACTACCTTATACACACAGATCTAACAAGTAATCTAACAATTCCCCAACAACTACCTAAAACTACCTTTTTCCTAAAGTCCACGATCATCTCCTTTGTTTTGTTAACGTTGAGTGAGAGGTTGTTTTCCTGACAGCAAACTCCGAGTGCCCTCACCTCCTCCCTGTAGGTTGTCTCGTTGTTGTTGGTGATCAAGCCCACTACTGTTGTGTCGTCTACAAACTTGATGATTGAGTTGGAGGCGTGCATGGCCATGCAGTTGTGGGTGAACAGGGAGTACAGGAGAGGGCTGAGCATGCACCCTTGTGGGGCCCCAGTGTTGAGGGTCAGTGAAGTGGTGATGTTGTTTCCTACCTTCACGACCTGGTGGCGGCCCGTCAGAAAGTCCAGGACCAAGTTGCACAGGGAGGGGTTGAGACCCAGGGCTTCCAGCTTGATGATGAGCTTGGAGGGTACTATGGTGTTGAATGCTGAGCTGTAGTCAATGAACAGAATTCTTACATAGGTATTATTTTTGCCCAGATGCAATAGGGCAGTGCCATGGCGATTTCGTCATCTGTGTACCTGTTGGGGCAGTATGCAAACTGAAGTGGGTCTAGGGTGGCCAGTAAGGTGGCGGTGATATGATCCTTGACTAGCCTCTCAAAGCACTTAATGATGACAGAAGTGAGTGCAACGGGGCAGTAGTCATTTAGTTCAGTTATCTTTGCCTTCTTGGGTACAAGAACAATGTTAGCCATCTTGAAGCATCTGGGAACAACAGACTGGGATAGGGAGCGATTAAATATATCCATAAACACACCAGCCAGCTGGTCTGCGCATGCTCTGAGGACCCGGCTAGGGATGCCGTCTGGGCCAGCAGCCTTGCGAGGGTTAACATTTTTTATGTTTTACTCACTTCAGCCACTGAGGAGGAGAGAGGGGGGGTGCAGACGTTGTTAGCGAGCCGCGACGGTGGCACTGTATTACCCTCAAAATGGGCAAAGAAGGTGTTTTGTTTGTCTGGAAGTGTGACGTCAGTATCCGTGACGTGGCTGTTTTTGTGGTCCGTGATTTCCTGTAGACCCTGCCACATACGTCTCGTGTCTGAGCCGTTGAATTGTGTTTCCACCTGTCCCTGTACAGGCATTTCACTTTTTTGATTGCCTTGCGGTGGTAATAACTACAATGTTTATTCAGCCATATCGCCAGACCTCTTTCCATGGTTAAATGCGGTGGATCTCGCTTTCAGTTTTTTGCGAATGCCGCCATCCATGATTTCTGGTTAGGGTAGGTTTTAACAGTGACAGTGGTTACGACATCTCCAATGCACTTATTTATAATCGCACTCACCGAGTCAGTGTATAGATTAATGGCGTTCTCTGAGGCTGACTGGAACATATTCCAGTCCGCGTGATCAAAACAATCTTGGAGCGTGGCTTCCGATTGGTCAGCCCAGCGTTGATTGGTTCTCATCATCTCACTCCTGTTTGAGTTGCTGCCTATAAGCCGGGACGAGCAAGATGGCGTCATGATCAGATTTGCCGAAGAGACGGCGGGGGAGGACTTCGTATGCATCGCGGAAGTTAGAGTAGCAGTGGTCGAGAGTATTAGCCCTACGTGTCGTACGATCAGTATGCTGCTAAAATGTAGGTAACATTGATCTCTAATTTTCTTTGTTAAAATCCCCAGCTACAATAAATGCAGCCTCCGGGTATATAGTTTATGTGGAGTCGAGTGAAGTTCCTTGAGGGACGTCTTGGTGGGGGATGTACACAGCTGTGACTATAACTGATGAGAATTCTCTTGGTAGGTAGAATGGCTGGAATTTGATTGTAAGGAATTCTAGGTTGGGTGAACAGAAGGACTTGAGTTCCTGTGTGTTGTTATGATCGCACCATGAGTTGTTAATCATAAAGCATACACCCCCGCCCTTCCTCTTCCCAGAGAGATGTTTATCTTTGTCGGTGCGATGCATGGAGAAGCCTGGTGCCTGGACCGATTCCGACAACATATCCACAGAGAGCCATGTTTATTTGGAACAGAGGATGTTACAGTCTCTGATATCTCTCTGGAAGGCAACCCCTGCTCGATTTCCGTTTACCTTGTTGTCAAGAGACTGGACATTGGCAAGAAGTATACTTGGAAGCGGTGAGCGATGTGCCCGTTTTCGAAGCCTGACCAGAAGACCTCCGTCTGCCCCTTCTGCATCGCCGTTGTTTTCGGTCAACTGCTGGGATTAGATCCTTTGTCCTGAGTGGTGGTCCGAAGAGAGGATCTGCTTCGGGAAAGTCGTATTATTGGTCGTAATGTTGGTAAGTTGACGTTGCTCTTATAACCAATAGTTCTTCCCGGTTGTATGTAATAAGACTTATGATTTCCTGGGGTAACAATGTAAGAAATAATACATAAAAACAAAATACTGCACAGCTTCCTAAGATTGCGAAGCGAGGCGACCATCTCTGTTGGCGACCATCTACTGCTGCTAAAATGTTAGTGTGAATTTCCATGCATATGTAGACAGTTATGTATAGGTTTGAGATGGCAGACACAGAACTAGATGTTAGCATACATATTTGAAATATCTAAAGATCACGAAAGAGGAATAGAAACCAAGATGGAGTCAGTGTGGGTTCAGCTGGATGTTCAGGCTGACCTTACTAATACTAATTTCTGCCACAGTGAGCGGAGGAGGAAGAAAGTCCCCAAGGCTACTTAGTGCAGGCAGCCACTTGAGAGAATTTGCCCTGCCTCAGACACCTGCCACTGGTGCCTGCTGCCTGCCTAGTGTATGTGGGTGGCAGGGGAAGGAGTCCGTGCTTTGTGCATGTATGAGAGAGAGCTCATAGCTGTCTTACAAGAGGCATGTATAGGTCTAAAAAGGGCCTTTCATCATGATTTTCTCAGAAATGGTTTGTTATATGAATGTACAAATCATTTCAAATGTCCTTCCTCCCAATGAAGTTTCCATGTGAACATTTCCCGGAACAATCTGAGATAGCAAAAATATTTTTCACTGGCGTGGAACCATCCATATTCATCAAGGTGTTTTTTGAAAGGAGGACATTTTAGAAAGAGAACACCACGTGTACTTTTAACCATTTATTGAAAAGATAACAAAGCATGTCTCTACTCCTTCAGGATAGCACAATACTCTATATCGTTATCCCCTGAAGGAAGAAACACAGAACCCAGGTGAGGGCTGGGGTGGTGATGGGATATCAGAAAAGGAAGGAACAGCTAGTTACAGCAACATGGCAGCAAGAGACACCAGCACATGCAAGCGCGTGACATCCAGCATTGAGGAAGCATGTGTAGAACTGGTCAACTTATATAGACCATGTGTAATTAGTGTGAATCCAATTGGTGCAATATCCGCTGACACCACCACACTCAGGTTTCCCTTCTGAATTGGCTATGCCTGGTTAATTACATTGAGGTCATTTAGCAGACGCTCTTAGTTGATGCTTGTCCAGTACTATGTCTCTAAATGAATATGTATCCCTATAGTCAATGATCCCTCTCCATGTGATCTGCTTTGTTGGATCACTGCAACAACCGTTGATCTCCGGATATCCCACTTGGGTCGCAAAACCTCTTGACATTTTTCTGTCATCTCAAGCCATCTGCGAATGACGGGTACGGTGGCACAGGCGGCACAGTTGGCATCACCGATACCCTCCACTGCCTGACGTGCCTGCTGTAATCGTGCCACATGTTGCCATCTGGCCAGGGCAGAGTTCCAGGGTGTGCCAGAGGGTGCCTGAGACATTGGCATCGACCTTCATACTGAGGCTGGCATGTTTTGGGCAAGGCCTGACAGTCTTTGCCCTGTCAGTAGTAACAGAGATTTGCTTAATTGAATAATAAGAATGGCTAACAGGTAGATGCAGACTGACAGAGCAACTGTTGTTTGGCCTTGTTAACCAGCTGGTGTCTTAGGACAGAACTTTTTGCCCTTTGACCTCTCTCTCTCTCTGTGTGTGTGTGTGTGCGTTTACTACCTGCTTAAGTGTGCTATTATTTTCTCTACGCCTGAATTCTTGGGATGTATTGTTGCCTTACTATCTAGTTCCAATGCTCAGCTGCTATTTCAGAAAAAGCTTCTTGAATTATGATTGTTTTCTTTCACGCTGTTTTATGATCTTGGCAACATGGCCTAAGTGCTTAATAACCACTTGGCGTACTCCCAATGAGGTAGGCTAACCATGTCCAGGGTGTATCACCGACAAAATTGTGTCCATGGTTTAAGATTACAATAGCAGTGTTTTTGTCTTACGGACACAGGCTTGTCCCAAACCAAGGGAGTGGAAACACAATGGAAGCGTGTTGGGAATATAGCTTGAGATTTGCCGCATGGCAGTGTCGCTAGCATTCTAGTTCTGTGCTTGGCTTTGAACACTGTATTGATCATGCTGCACTCCAATACAGTGTACAACCTACTATAGATGATGTGGTCCATTGTTGTTCCCTTATCCACGCTATGTCCTGCACAGCTTTCAAATGTAGCCAAGTTCCTCACGGGTAGTAAACATCATCTTATCGATTTGAACGGCAAACCTGCTTAGTTCTCGCCGCGGCCAGCAGGCGAGTTGCTATAACATCCTTTTGAAACATGGCATAAACGTTCCATTTGACTATTTAGTATTTTATTGGTATCCCCGTTAGCTGCTGCGAACACAGCGGCTACTCTTCCTGGGCTCCAAAAATTCCTGCGGTCCCATTTATGCGTCACGTGGTGCACATTTTGCTTCCTCAACCAGAGGAGTCATTATTCATCATCTGCAACGGGCTGTACCTTGATCCAGAAATCATACACAGCTCATCTGTGCGGTTCCAGGGAATGCCAGGTGATTCTTCACTTCAGACCACCACCCCATCCATCTCCCCTGACACATGCAGAAATGAAACAACAACAACATTATGCGTAGAAGAGAAGCAGAGACTGATTTTACTCCTCTGTGCCTTTGTTTCCATAGACGTTTTTGCGAGAAGGCCGATATAGCTTAAACTGAAGGATTTTGATGGGGATTATTTTATTATGTGACTTAGATTGACACACAGGTTTGTCTTGTCAATAGACTCTAAAGGAATATTATTAACAGCCTCAAACTTTATTTATTACATTTTTTATCCTTTTCCTTTTGAGTTATCAGTGGAGTGGATCTGGGCCACTGTCGTTTCCTGTGAAGAATCCCCCTGGTAACAGCAGTGTTGGAGTTGTCACTGAGAGGCTTTGTATTATCCAATCGGCCCAGGTTCAAAATCCAGACTCAAGGCTTTTTGACCAGGAGCGAGACACTGTGTTCTCCTACTCCTTTTGACCTGTCACTCCCCTCCTTCCCTCCCTGCTTTCAACCTCTCCACGCTTATTTAGACATGTGCAGGTTTACAGAAGCCCGTCTGTCTGTTTCTGGACCTGAGAATGAGCTAGTGAGCGCTCAGCGTCCCTCATTTCAGGCTTCACAGGGCCCTGTTTTCATTGGTTGCACTACTGTATGCGTGCTTCTTTCTGTGTGTGTGTTTGTGTGCGCACACTGTAGGTTTGCGTGCATGTGCGCAGGTGTGCACAAACATCCATGTAGCTCCATTTGTATTTGTGTGTGTGTACGCTATCAAGTCCATTGAAGAAGCTGAGTGAGCGGCAGGATGCCCCCCCATACCAGTGCATACGGCCCTGTCGCAGTGACCGCCACAGCTGCCCTCTGTAGTCTCAGGGAGCCGGGATGAGGAATTAGTTTCCAAGCAATGGCCACCATCCATCCATTATGGCTTCTGATGTCAGATGATATCAGGGTATTACCGGATGTTTCCATGCATCATTTACCACCGGACCCCACTGACAGATTTGTGGGCCTGCCACAAAAGGCCCATTAAACGACAGGAGTTTCATCATCATTTACTTACCCGCTCCACTACATGCACAGCATTGGGGCGCTGGGGTGACCAGAACATATAGGGGGATATGTATGGATCTTACCACTAAATGCGTTATCATTATAAAGAAAGGTTGGGTTGAGATAGCGAAAAATAGTTTTGAGTTGTGTGTCATTGACTGCTGTGTTCGACTGGTATGAATGGGTGTTGTCATGGCTACAGTATAATTGGGTTCGTTGGTTTATAAGAGTATGTCAGAGGAAGGAGAGAAAGGGGAAATAAGCACAATACTAAATACTTCTCTCAAGGTTTAGTGGCTAAATTGCCGCCACATGAGACGGAAAAATAAATGGAAACCCCCCTCCGTCAAGACCACAATAAAGTGATCACTTCTAATGTTAGAGGTCAATTGTTAAATTCAACCGTACATGCTCTGAAATCCATAACTTGAAACCCCCCCACCAAAAAACACAACCCTGCAGACTTCTTATCTTAATCTTTAACTCTGCACTGTTGGAAAAGGATCCGTAAGTTAGCATTTCACTGTCAGTCTACACCTGTTGTTTACCAAGCATGTGACGCATAACATTTGATTTGATTTACGTAACATCGCTCCCTTGCAACACGCCATGACACCTCCGACAGAGCTGTGTGCAAGGTGTTTTGACGAGCGAACGTTCGCTTCGATAGTATGATGATCCTGTATAACAATAGGTAATGTGTAGTTCATGAAAAACAAACGATGCAATGATAAAAGCTTCACAATTCAATCAATTATTCACCACTGTCTTCCTTACTCAAAGCACCCATTATGGAAGTGATACTATGACACAATTCACACTTTGTCATGATTGTCTTCCTTTTTAAAAATAAGGATTTGTTGATTCTGGTTTACAGTATCTCGCCTACACTTGATTGAGGTGAATCCCAGTGGAAGTTTAAGTTCCAAGACGTACCCCCAACAGATGTGGCCAAGCAGAAAGCTGATATTAACAATGGAGTATAATTGAGTTTAACCTTACACTGACAGTCCCTATCTTGTGAGACGCTCAACCCCCAAAAGCCTACTTCTCTTCTTTTGATCTCACCAATAGAAAATTATGTCATTAAAAGCAAATTCATTTCAAAATAATGGGCTCATTCCTGAAACCGAGTGGCAGGTTTATCTAATTGTAACTACCGTAAAGCCTGGGGAGAGAAAGGAGGATGACTAATTATGCAGGAAGGACTGCTTTGAAATGAAGCACACAGCTCTGTTGGAGGTCGAAACATTACCAGGTGTCATGGCGTGTTGCAAGGAAGCAATGTTACGTAAATAAAATCAAATGTTATGCGTCACATGCTTGGTAAACAACAGGTGTAGACTGACAGTGAAATGCTAACTTACGGATCCTTTTCCAACAGTGCAGAGTTAAAGATTAAGATAAGAAGTCTGCAGGGTTGTGTTTTTTTTTATATTTAAAGAAAATATTTTTTGTTGTAATTTTGGGGTTTTCAAGTTATGGATTTCAGAGCATGTATGGCTGAATTTAGCAATTGACCTCTAACATTAGAAGTGATCACTTTATTGTGGTCTTGATGGAGGGGGGTTTCCATGTATTTTTCCGTCTCGTGGCTGCAATTTAGCCACTAAACCTTGAGAGAAGTATTTAGTATTGTGCTTATTTCCCATTTCTCTCCTTCCTCTGACATAATGTGTACTCTGCACCTGTGGAAATTTGCTGGATGTGCTTAGTATCCTGTGTACATTCCTTTTTAAACAAACCTCTTTAGGAATCATTCAAAAAAAAGGTTTCCTCCAAATGATGGAATCCCACAATTCCAAGGTTTTACAAACCTAGTGAAGCTTGAAATAGGAACACTAAACTGACAAAGCAAAAATAAATAGGTCACTCAAGCCCTGCACAACAATCATATCTCCAAGGCCATTTTTGGTTTATTTCTTCCCTACACGAGCCTCAACAATGAGATACCAAGCAGAATGTTTTAGGCATTTAAGACTACCATATAATGTTAAGGATTTGACTCCCTCTAAGAATACAAAGTGGACACAAAGTTTCTATTCACATAGCCGCTGAACTTAAACCCTGAACCATGTTTGTTGCTCCCGGATAAAATTAGGAACCAACAGAGCACAACAACATGTCCTTGTGGTGGTGGTGAGACAAGACTTTCCCACAACATGAGTGACTACTGACCCGTTTGTCCTTTTGTAATCGCTTCATGCAAAATACACAACTTTGCCCAAGGACATAGTCGAGCTTTCTTTATTTTCGTTAACTCGTCTGACTCTTATGGTAGTCTGTGGGAACAGGTTTTTAGAACAAAACATAGCCCTAACAACATTGTTATTTAGAAGAGCCAAATAGTTTATTAAAAAAAATATCATGTAGCCCTTATTTTATTTGTATCACTCACCTGATGCTGTGCTGGTTTTAAATTTTAACCATCATTGCTGACTCTCACACAGTCTACTGTAATGACTTTGTTGTTAGTATTTCCCTATAACAAGGGGAAAGGACACAACCCATACTCTAAACACGGAGGTACCAATCATGGCCCGATCTTTTATCATTATCCCAATTGGCCACACTGCGCACCTGCACTACGTAGGGAATAGGGTGCAATTTGGGACAGAACCCTAGACCCTCAGCCCAAGCGAGGTCCATCACAATGCGTTTCAAGGGAAATTAAAACCGGCCTCGCCACAAGTGTTAGTATGTGATAGGAGAGAGACTCATCGCTATTTTCTCCCCCCCTCTGTGATTATTTTAGATGTTTTTCACCTCCGTGTCCATATGATCATTTCTGCAGGAGTCGTCATTGTGCATTGTCCCACAGATGAATGTTTGCGTGTTACTGTCATTGCAGATGGCGACGGCTTTGACGCAGGGGGAAATGTTAAACGCCTACTGCGTTAATTCACTTTTGATTGGCCTGTGTAAGGAGAGTTGTTTGACACATTGGGGCTGATGAGAGTGGGTGTGGTGTGTTCGCTTGGACGTGTTTGTGTGTAAGTGCGTGCATGGGGGTGCGTGTGTGTGTGTGTGTGTATGAATTACACGCTTGCGTGCATATTTTGTGTGTGTCTATGTGTGCACACATTGTGGTTTATCAACAATGGCTATAAATACTGTAGTTAACCTTTATGCGCACGAATGTGAGTAGGCAAAGCACATGATGAAATGTGCATTACGAATGAGGCAAAATGGTGTTATTTACCTCTGATTACCTGTTATTTACCTTTTGATTAAATAGAATGCTTGTTAAGGCAATGTAGGCTCCATTGTAGTCTACAGATACCTAGAGATCTTAAAAACACACATTATTGTTGGAGAGAATAAAGCCTTGATCCGTCTAAAGTATTCACACCAAAAAAAAAAAAACGTATTTAATCAAAGAGTGGGACATCTTTGTTTGCTGTTGACTGTCTTTGAATGTGTTTTACCACAGCTGGGTATACCTCCGGGGGTCTCAGTGAGTTAATAACCCCAGCTCAACAAATGGTGTTTCAGTGTGCTGCACTCATGTGTTTTGCCTTAGTACTAGCCCATAACAGACAGGGGCATAGTGTTGTACTGTACCAAGGATAATTTTTTGGTGCCTTTTTTCAACCTTTTACAGCGAACCATCCTCCTCTTCCTCAATACACCAACCTCCACTGACTGCCTCAGTTAAAAAAATAAATAAATAAATAAATCTACAGGCCCACACGTGGTCCACTGTGCTGTTTTTGTAGCACCCTAACGAAGACAAATTTTTTGAATCCTGCATTATCCACATTTATGCTAAAATGGGATTATCATCCACCATACTTGTCACTTATGCTGAAGGTAACTACTGGAAAACCAAATGTCTGCTTCATGATTGCATTTGGAATGGATTGCTGCTTCACAGTGGCTAAGGGAACGAACCTCCATTCTCCAGAGAGCTAGGTTCCCCCTATGGTCCCACCTCCTATTATCCTGGCTTCCACTAAGACAAAAGATAATGGCCACTGCGGCGTTAGAGAGTGGACTGTTTTTCCATTATAGAATGCCCCCCTTCCACTTTGTGTGTGTGTGTGCGTGTGTTGTCTCATTGATTTGCTTGTCCACTCACTCTCACACTGTTTGCTGGAGTGTTATGAGCCCTGACCTATCTCTCCTGGCCCCGGCTTCTTTGCGTCTAAGCCTAGACCACACATTCATAAGATGCTCATTGCTAAATACATTTTGGGCCCTTATTATGTGTGTGTGCGTTTGTGATAGTTAGGGGCGATGGTGTGTGTGTAAGCCCTTTACTCAAGACTTCAGGGAAACAAGATCATAAGAGAGAATCAGGAGGCCCCCCGAGTGGCGCCGCAGTCTAAGGCACTGCATCTCAGTGCTAGAGGCATCACTACAGACCCTGGTTCGATTCCAGGCTGTATCACAACTGGACGTGATTGGGAGTCCCATAGGGCGGCGCACAATTGACCCAGCGTCGTCCATGTTAGGGTTATCCTCGCCTTATCCTTCATTGTAAATATGAATTTGTTCTTAACTGACTTGCCCAGTTAAATAAAAGTTAAATAAATAAAAAAATGTATATCCGTGGGGAGACAAAGAAAAACAACGTCCTATACGTCACCATTGTCTTCCTCCACACCCGGAATTTCATACAGCTCCAATACTGTTATTGACTTGGTACACACACACACACACACACACACACACAAAATTTAGCTGGAAATGGATGCCTGTGTGTCTTTGCCTAGCTGCAGGAGTCTGCCAGCTCCTCGGCAGAAACCGAGCCTGCACATCCAAGCCACACCTGCCACATCCAATTGATCCAGTTTGAACTATCGCCTCTTAAACTGACGGGACGGGGGGTGGTGGAAAAATGGAACACCTATTTTTGCAACCAGGCCTGAAATAAATTTGCCTCTTGAGATGATAAATTAACTGTGACTGAAGAACTAAAGAAATCATTTTTTTCTCTCTTTCGCTATCCCTCTGTCCTTATTCCATTTAGAATGCTATGTTATTTCTCACTTAATTCTAGAAGAAAGACAGGGCTTTTAATTTTACTCTCACTTTCTTCCCTCCTACTACAGAATCGTCTTCATCTGTGATTGTATTTATGGATACCACGACAACACGGACTACAACTCGACCGACGCCGGTTTCCACGACGACCACATCAACAACCAGCACCACTACGACCACCAGGGTTTCGGCGACGACCCCCGTTGCCCAGCGACCGCGACCCACCTCGACTACCCTGCCGCCGTTATTTCCGCCAGCAGAGGGCAATATCCCAGAGGGCAACACAAGGACGTCCCCGTCCTCCAAGCTCCCCAACATCAGCATTGACTACTGTAATCCCATGATCATGTCGGATGTGTCCTGGCCCAAGACGAGACAGGGACTGGTGGCGAGGCAACCATGCCCGACTGGAACAATAGGTAATGGGCTTGTTCTACATAAGTCTGGGGCTCCCGTGCGTCTGAAATTGAACATTCACTGGGCCCTGGTAAAAGTATGTCAACCAAAGGCCTACACTATGGTAATGTGGTAGTAGCCAAATATAGCTAATCACTGTCTGTGATCAATTTCCTTACCAGTGCAACAAATATGTTGGTTTGAATGTTGTATGTGTAACATATGTTGGCGTGAGTTCAAACAATGTCTTAAAGCACTACATATTACATGCAATGTACGGAATGTCTGAAGTATCACAAAAATAGATTAGTGATCACTGCAGGAATCGAGCCAACAAGTTTCAAGTTTCAAAGTCACGTGCAGCGAAATGCCTTTCTTGCAAGCTCCAAACCCAACAATGCAGTAAACAATATCAATGTAATACTAAAAATAACATAAGGTAGAACTAAAAAACCAGAGAAATAAAAACAAGAAAGAAGAAGAACACAAGAAAATATAGAAATTGTACATAATGATGACCCTTGACAGCCATGGCCCTCAGACAAACCAGAATCCTCTGCTGGCTCCTGAATTGGCCTCCCTCGGGAATGGAGCTGATCGGAAGAGGATGCGCTTAGCCAATTAATCAAATCTCTCTCACTGGAGCTGAATTTCTGAATTTAAGTCTTACAATTAACTCAATTAATCCCTTCAGTTTTCCAACCAAAATCTGTCATCAAACACATTCTGCTTTGCTTTTCTCAACTCTGTACGGCATATTGAAGTGTGATGATTGGCAGGGCCCAGTGTTATTTACAGGTTTGTTGTTTTGTTTGTATGTATTTGCCCCTCCCCCCTCGCCTTATGCTTGATTCGCTGAGAGAGGAGAAGCTAAAGATAGCCACACATATGGAACCACGAGGCGGAATCCTCCCTTCCGCTTCTTCACTCCCAGGAAACAATTAGCCTAATTAATTAACACTAAACACAGTTGTGTGTGTGTGCTCTTTAACGAGGGCCAGGCGCCACTTCACTCGTTTCTTTCTCTACTCCTTTGTCACAGACCAAAAGGAATGGATACCAACATATTAAGATCCATAGGAGATCAAGCGCCTCTATTGAGGGAAATGGTTTCGAAGTCAATAGTAAGCAGACTGTATACTCTATATATACAAAAGTATGTGGACACCCTTTCAGATTAGTGGATATGGCTATTTCAGCCACACCCGTTTCTGACAGGTGTATAAAATCGAGCACACAGCCATGCAATCTCCATAGACAAACATTGGCAGTATAATGACCTTACTGAAGAGTTCAGTGACTTTCAACGTGGCACCATCATATGATGCCACCTTTCCTACAAGTCAGTTTATGAAATTTCTGCCCTGCTAGAGCTGACCTCGTCAACTTTAAGTGCTGTTATTGTGAAGTGGAACCATCTAGGAGCAACAATGGCTCAGTCGCGAAGTGGTAGGCCACACAAGATCACAGAACGGGGACCGCCAAGTACTGAAGCAACGTCAGCACAAGAACTGTTCGTCGGGAGCTTCATGAAATGGGTTTCCATGGCCGAGCAGCTGCACACAAGCCTTGAGATCACCATGTGCAATGGCAAGCGTTGGCTGGAGTGGTGTAAAGCTCGCCGCCATTGGACTGTGGAGCAGTGGAAACGTTCTCTGGAGTGATGAATCATGCTTCACCATCTGGCAGTCCGACGGACAAATCTGGGTTTGGCAAATGCCAAGAGAACGCTACCTGCCCCAATGCATAGTGCCAACTGAAAAGTTTGGTGGAGGAGGAATAATGGTCTGGGGCTGTTTTTCATGGTCCGAGCTAGGCTCCTTAGTTCCAGTGAAGGGAAATCTTAACACTACAGCATACAATGACATTCTAGACGATTCTGTGCTTCCAACTTTGTGGCAACAGTTTGGGGAAGGCCCTTTCCTGTTTCAGCATGACGATGCCCCCGTGCACAAAGCGAGGTCCACACAGAAATGCTTTGTCGAGATCGGGTTGGAAGAACTTGACTGGCCTCCACAGAGCCCTGACCTCAACCCCATCGAACACCTTTGGGATGAATTGAAACGCAGACTGCAAGCCAGGCCTAATAGCCCAACATAAATGCCCGACCTCACTAATGCCCTTGTGGCTTAATGGAAGCAAGTCCCTGCTGCAATATTCCAACATCTAGTGGAAAGCCTTCTCATAAGAGTGGAGGCTGTTATAGCAGCAAAGGGGGACCAACTCCATATTAATGCCCATGATTTTGGAATGAGATGTTCGACGAGCAGGTATCCACATACTTCTGGTCATGTAGTGAAACCAAAAGCAGAACGTGATACCAAGGACAGATGGAAGAAATGAATGTAAATGTTGCCATTAGAAACAGTATCAATATATTTTAAGATTTGCGTTGTGACTTGGCCCATGTTCATAAAGTCAAAGTGCTGATGTAGGGTCATTTTTGCTGTTTAGATCATAATGAATAAGATTGTATTGACAGGGGGTACTGATCCTAGATCAGCACTTAAGACATTTTCTGAATGCGAGCCCAGAAATGTTGCAACCAGGGGTGGGGACCGTTTTGTCTCTCGCCACCTTCTCCTCGTTTAACTGGCGACACCATCCCAACGATGGCCGGCGTACAGCAAGATGAGGGACACACAACCACCAGCGCTCTGAGCGTCTCTCTTTAAAGCCCACCACACTTCAGACGACTTTGCCGAAGCAGAGGACGACTTTGAGTTTCCTCAAATCCCTCAAATCTCCATTATTTTCTCTCTCCCCTCTCTCTCCATCTTTCTTTTTTTCTCTCTCGGTCTCTCTTTCTCGCTCACTCTATCAATCATCCTCACTCCATCTTTCTCCCATACTCTCTTTCTCTCTCAGGTGGAGGTCTATCTGATAAACCCATCAAACATAAGGCAGTCCAAGGAGGACTAGAAGGAAATGATGTGTCAGTCAAAGTTGATATCAGTTAATGTTATCAGTCTGTCTCCTCCTCCCTCTCTCTAGCCCATAGACGTGTACAAATCGAAGACCGGCATTTTTCCTTGACTGAGTCATGAAGTTAATAGTTTATAAAAATACACAGATTGAATATAAACACTATCAATGCCATAGCCCACATTTGGAACCCATTTTCCTCTCTATCTGTATCCCTTTACAATTAAAAGCATCCCAAATGGCACCCTATTCCCTTTATAGTGCATAACTATAAAGGGAAGAGCACCCTAAAGGGAATGGCACCTTAATCGCGGCCCATAGGATTCTTGTTAAAAGTAGTGCACTATGTAAGAAATAGGGTGCCATTTGGAACACTCTCTGTACGGATTTAGGCCGTCTGATAGTGTCGTTGATTAGATGATAAAGACACAATCCCAGTTTATACACAGAGTAAGTAGAAGCTCTGATGGGGGCGCAGTCCCATTTTTGGCCTGGTTTCAGAGGCCCTGTGTAGCCCAAAAGACACACACACACACACGTCACTCCACATCCCCGTCAGTAGCAGTCCTCTCCCTCAGGCACTCTTAATTGACCTTTCGTAACGAACTCCAGGATATCTGACTTAATTGGAACACAGTTTGGTGTATTTTTGCACGGAGTTCAACTGTCTCACCCGTTTAACACATGAAGAGGTGCTTCAACTCTTAATTACTAGAAACACACACTATCCAGGATACCTCTGTAGGCCCTGAAGTGCTACCACTAAACAATTATGACTTCATTTAACATGTGGAGATGAAACCAGTAGATTTTATTCCTTTGTCATATCCCCAATTATATTGATTTGTTGTATGTTATCAATCAAGTGGAGCTGACAGCACTTTAGAAACATGAAATCTGATTCAAATCTGTTCATATGCAACCCCAGGGAGAATACAACACTTTATTTTTAAACATTTTCTGACAAGCGAGCACTTACATATGGTCATTTTCACGGTTTCATACATTCATAGAATGTTTGGGAATGACAGAGTAAGGCATTGGCGAACATTCTATAGCAATACAGAGTGGGAAAGCAGCTGTGCTTTTGGACAATTAATAGACACTGCAGTAAATAAAACCTCTGTCTAAAAACATCTGTCTTGTACAGGACTGGAGTCTACACAGACTGAACTTTGAACTGGACTGTGTGTTTACAGGCAGTAGTGTGACTTTAGATCATTAGAATGCCTTCGCCAAAAGCCACAAAATACACCTGAATGGATTTCTGCAAATATGTAAATACTACGGGAGTCCTCTTACATTTGTGAACTTAACAGTTCTATTGATCATGAAAGCATCTCTCTCTGTCGCCTATGCACATCATCAACAACAAGATGAACAACTGTTAGCCAGAGCGAGATGAGCTCAATTCTGACAAGGGAACAGTAGATAAACCTTCTCAGCTTATAGTTGGCCATCAACATTTCACTGATAAAATGATAGGGAATAGTAGCCTGCTCGCCCTTCTGCAGCTTGCCTGCCAATACGTGCTTGTCCCAATCCACGTTTTGACAACTGAATGGGAACGTTTGACCAATGCCAAATACATTTGATTGACAATTCAGAGATATGCTAACTTTGGAGTCGTTCAGCATAGCTAGCTAGCAAAGTACAGTAATTACTGCAATTTCTTGCTAGCTAACCAGGTGACACCTGCATCTCTAGCTGTAGCCACAGAAAAATGATATTGGGGGGAAAAGTCGGCCACTCACCCATCGTCCAATGACAACATCCTCCCAGCTCCGTGTTTTTCTTGCTAAATAAATATCTACCTAAGTAGATAAGCTAGACTATTAGCCATGCTATGACTGACTGTGATCATTGCCCTTGCTAGTTTGATTGTATTGGCATTCCCAACATTAGTTATATTCATTTGTTTTTGTCCGAAATATTGAGTCATTGAAACTGAAACGGTGCATCCCAAAGGCTGGAGGAAGCAAACAATGTAACAGGCCAGCTATGATTTACAACTTGATAGAAATATTTGTTGGACTACCAACAATGACGAGACAGCCTACAGGGAAGAGGTGAGGGCCCTGGGACAGTGAGTGAGAGGTTATTTTCCTGGAACCAATGTCAACAAAAAAATGGGGCTGATCGTGGAGGGAGCACGACCCTGTCCACATTGACGGGACCGCAGCGGAAAAGGTGGATAGCTCAAGTTCCTCGGCGTACACATCACTAATGTTCTGAAATGGTCCACCCACAAAGACAGTGTGCTGAAGAAGGTGCAACAGCGCCTCTTCAACCTCAGGAGGCTGAAGAAATGTGAAGATCTGGTACAACTGAAGATCTGGTACAACGCTGTGTACTTCTCCCGTCACAGAACAGCGCAAACTAACCAGAATAGAAAGAGTAGTGGGAGGCCCCAGTGCACTACTGAGCAAGAGGACAATTACATTAGTGTCCAGTTTGAGAAACAGACACCTCACAAGTCCTCAACTGGCAGCTTAGTTGAATAGTACCGGCAAAACACCAGTCTCAACGTCAACAGTGAAGAGGCGATTCCGGGATGCTGGCCTTCTAGGCAGAGTTACTCTGTCCATTGTCTGTGTTGTTTTGCCCATCTTAATCTTTTATTTTTATTGGCCAGTCTGAGATATGTCTTTTTCTTTGCAACTCTGCCTAGAATGCCAACATCCCGGAGTCGCCTCTTCACTGTTGACGTTGAGACTGGTGTTTTGCGGGTACTATTTAATGAAGCTGCTAGTTGAGGACTTGTGAGGCGTCTGTTTCTCAAACTAGACACGCTAATGTACTTGTCCTCTTGCACAGTTTTGCACCGGGGCCTCCCACTCTTTCTATTCTAGTTAGAGCCAGTTTGAGCTGTTCTGTGAACGGAGTAGTACACAGCCTTGTACGAGATTTTCAGTTTCATTGGCAATTTCCCGCATGGAAAAGCCTTCATTTCCCAGAACAAGAATTGACTGACGAGTTTCAGAAGAAAGTACTTTGTTTCTGGCCGTTTTGAGCCTGTAATCGAACCCACAAATGCTGATGCTCCAGATACTGGTCTAAAGAAGGCCAGTTGTATTGCTTCTTTAATCAGAACAACAGTTTTCAGCTGTGCTAACATAATTGCAAAAGGGTTTTCTAATGATCAATTAGCCTTTTTAAAATGATAAACTTAGCTAACACAATGTGCCATTGGAATACAGGAGTGATGGTTGCTGATAATGGGCCTCTGTAACCTATGTAGATAATCCATAAAAAATATTCTGTTTACAACTACAATAGTAATTTACAACATTAACAATGTCTACACTGTATTTCTAATCAATTGTATGTTATTTTAATGTGCTTTTCTTTCAAAAACAAGGACATTTCTAAGTGAGCCCAAACTTAAGAACGGTAGTGTCCATATTTCTTAATTGCATTCTTTACCTTTTAGATTTGTGTGTGTTGTTGTGAATTGTTAGATATTACTGCACTGTTGGACCTAGGAACACAAGCATTTCGCTACACCAGCAATAACATCTGCTAAATATTTGTCTATTCTGCCAAAAATGCCTTATTCTGCCAATGAATCCCTGTGTTTTGCTCTATTGCCTCTAACTCTGAGTCTTGTTTTCTTCCACAGGCGTGGCCATGTATCTGTGTATGGGGCCCGAAGGATACTGGGACCATCAAGGGCCCAACCTTAGCAACTGTACGTCCCCGTGGGTCAATGTAATCACCCAGAAGGTAAGGGGCCCCCAAGGGGACCAACTCGTAGACGCACACACACACTTCACGCTTGGCAATTCACACTTGTTCACTTTGCAACAATGGAAACCCCTTAGTCTAAGGGAATACTATGCCCATCCTCTAGGACCATTGTGCTCCACAGAGTTTTCTTTGTCTCTGCTCAGAAGAACGTAATTGGTCAATTAATGTCAAGTCTTCCACTCGCTCCAGGTAAAGAGCAATAGCAGTCGACACTTCAGACATAAGAACCACAGTTGAAACCAGCGGTCTTAGAGTACTTTCCTACCTACTGCGTTGAGTTCACAATGGTGGCCAATACACCCACTACACAATTATGGCCCCCCATTTTTCTATTTTCTTTAGCCCCAGAGGGGGTCTCTCATTCCCCTTCTGTGTTTAAATCTATAATGGAATCTCAGAGACAGAAGAGATGGTTATTGGGACCTTACTAGTACTCGTAGCAGCTCTTTCCCTGTTTATGAATTGCATCAAATGTCAAAATTCACTGGCTGAAACTCGCAGGAGCCCGAGGCATGCCAGCGATAACACTTATGATCCACTCCAGACTGGCAAAATCCCGTTAACCAAACGGCACTTTGTGGTTCTGGGTGGAGAACGGGGGGGTTAAAAATAAATGTGTGGGGTAGAGGTTGAGAGATCAGGCGCATATCTTTGTTCTTGCAACGTTTCGCTTTTTCGAGTGCAATAAAAGTCGACGGTGGGCCGATGTTTTGGTTATTAACTCCAGCTCAGTGCCATTCTGTTTAAATCGATATGAAGACAATTCCACTCTATCTTATCCTTTACCATAATGCCACTATTTCCTGACTCAAACGAATAGTCCTTTATAGTATACTTCCTAACTATCTCACAAGCAGAGCAGCACAAAACTTGACGCAGTCTTGCCCCTTGTGGGAGTGACTATTGGAATATGGATGCATTTTTTTACAAAAGTGTTATTAATCTTTATTACGCAAATTAGGCATGAGCGATGTGCCTGTCATCCCTCGTTGTCGCCGTGGCGACGGGGAATTTAAATGAAGATCAACCTATCAGGCTTCCCAGAATTCAGTCTGACGCTTATTTACACGCCACTGTCCCTGGTTCTTCTCATTAACAGGAAGACGCAGAGAGGGAGACAAGCAAAAGGGTGACTAGGAGTGAAATAGGGAGAGGCTGGAAGAAAGAGGGAGAAAGCGAGGGAGAGAGAGTTAGAGGGAGAGAGACATTGACAGGCCTAACTTTTTCTTACAGTGGCCGTAACTCTTTTTATTTAGAGAAAGAGGGTAACCGAGATGGAGAGGGCTTCTCTACTCTCCACACACTGTTCACACAGGAACAGGGTTCCTCGAAGAATGGCCAATTAAGCCGGTGTAATTGGTTCTGCTAATAAACACAGAGGCAGTGATTGCAAGCGATGGCCAAGTAAGTCATGTGAGGCCCTGTGCCGCGGACACCGCAGTCTCCCCCTAATGCGTCTATTTACAATGCGTGGGAGGTCGCCGGGACGAAGGCCTCATCGCGCTACATGCGAACTTTGGTGATGCGTCCAAAATGGCACCCTATTCCTTTAATAGTACACTACTTTTAACCACAGCCCTTTGAGCCCTGGTCAAAAGTAGTGCACGATATCGGGAGTAGGTTGCCATTCGGGACGCAGTCCAGACTTTGAATCCAGCAGCGGTTCTGTATAAAATATCAGAGGAAAGAAGTGGATGGAAGGGGAACCCAGCGGACTATAAACAGATGTCTGACTTCCACTGATGCCTCGGGCAGGGTTAGACTCCTAAACATAGCCCAAATGCTATGTCCCTTGGTATTCACTCAACCCGAGGCCAATCAAATGTGCACAAAGCTATTAGCATTCCAAAAAGGGAGGACATTAGTAAGAATGGAGGCATGAATACAAATCATGCAAATAAATCATACAAATATGCCGTCGGTACTGTAAAGTGCTCCAAAACAGATCCAACCTCGCCTCTTCAATGTCCCTGTCGAATTGAATATATCCTGAAGTTTTATTTCTGTTTAGCATTCTAATACTGACCCTGGGATCAGTCTAAGCAAATGTTGTTTTTCGAAAAGGTAGCCCAATGATCTGCATGTGAAAACATGACCCATTTGATGAATAGAACAGGTGCTTTTTCAAGACCCTTTTCAATTGAATGGCCGGGTAGTAGAAACAAAGAAAGCTACAGTACACACAAGTCCGTTTTTTTCTTCATAATCCAATTCAAGATAAAGGAAAAGCCTAGAAACACATTGCACTATGAAATGAGACTCCTTTACATCATTAGGCTTCTCTGCTTGGCGGAGTTATACATTGTAATTTAAAAGCCAAGAGACAAGAAACTCCCAAACTACAAAGCGGTTGTTAGTTTGTGGGCAAACGGAGACTCTTCATTAGCAAATTAACAGACTCATCCGTGGCTTAAGAAGATTTGTATTGAATTGTTTACCCCCGGAAAATAAAAATAGGTACACTCTCCAACTAAGTGGCGTACACTTAGGCAGTACAACACTTAGCGTACACCCTAAGGGTTTGTGGTTGTGCTTTGAAAACATAATTTTTCTTCCCCCAAGTCTAAAGATGGAGCTGCTACCCACAATACAATGAGAGAGAGGCGTGAGAGAGAGAGGCGTGAGAGAGAGAGAGAGAGGCGTGAGAGAGAGAGAGAGGCGGAGAGAGAGAGAGAGAGGCGTGAGAGAGAGAGAGGCGTGAGAGAGAGAGAGAGAGAGAGAGGCGTGAGAGAGAGAGAGGCGTGAGAGAGAGAGAGAGAGTGAGAGAGAGGAGGCGTGAGAGAGGAGAGAGAGGCGTGAGAGAGAGGTGTGAGAGAGAGTGAGTGTAAGAGAGAGAGGCGTGAGAGGAGAGGCGTGAGAGAGAGGCGGAGAGAGAGAGAGGCGAGAGAGAGAGAAGGCGAGAGAGAGAGCGAGAGAGAGGAGAGAGATAGAGGAGAGAGAGAGGCGTGAGAGAGAGAGAGAGAAGCGTGAGAGAGAGGCAGAGCGAGGAGAGAGGCGTGAGAGAGAGAGAGAGGCGGAGGGAGAGAGGCGTGGGAGGAGAGAGAGCGTGTGGAGAGAGGAGAGGCGTGTGAGGGAGAGAGAGAGAGTGTGAGAGAAAGGAGAGAGAGAGAGAGAGAGAGGCAGAGAGAGAGAGCGAGGCCAGAGAGAGAGAGAAGGCGAGGCGAGAGAGAGAGGAGAGTGAGCGAGAGAGAGAGCGAGGAGAGGAGAGAGAAGGAGGCGAGAGAGAGAGCGAAGCGATAGAGAGAGAGAGGCCGAGAGAGAGAGAGAGAGCGAGGCGTGAGAGAGAGAGGCGTGAGAGAGAGCGTGAGAGAGAGAGGGAGAGAGAGAGAGGCGTGAGAGAGAGAGAGAGGCGTGAGAGAGAGGGTCGTGTGTGAGAGAGGGTCGTGTGTGAGGGAGAGGCGTGAGAGGGTCGTGTGTGAGAGAGGCGTGAGAGAGAGGGAGTGAGAGAGAGAGAGCGAGGCGTGAGAGAGAGCGAGAGAGAGAGAGCGAGGCGTGAGAGAGGCGAGAGAGGCGAGAGGAGTGAGATAGAGGCGTGAGATAGAGAGAGAGAGAGGCGTGGAGAGAGAGCGTGAGGAGAGAGAGAGGCGTGAGAGAGAGAGAGGCGTGAGAGAGAGGCGTGAGAGAGATGGTCGTGTGAGAGAGAGGGTCGTGTGTGAGGGAGAGGCGTGAGAGAGAGGGTCGTGTGTGAGAGAGGCGTGAGAGAGAGAGGAGAGAGAGGCGAGAGAGAGAGAGCGAGGCGTGAGAGAGAGAGAGGCGTGAGAGAGAGAGGCGTGAGAGAGAGAGAGGCGTGAGAGAGAGAGGCGTGAGAGAGAGAGAGGCGTGAGAGAGAGGGTCGTGTGTGAGAGAGGGTCGTGTGAGAGGGGCGTGAGAGAGAGGCGAGAGAGAGAGAGAGAGAGAGAGAGAGAGGGTCGTGTGTGAGGGAGAGAGGGTCGTGTGTGAGGGAGAGAGAGAGAGGCGTGAGGAGAGAGAGAGTGTGAGATAGAGAGCGTGAGAGGAGAGAGAGAGCGAGAGAGAGAAATTGAGAGGTGTGAGAGAGAGAGGTGAGAGAGAGAGCGAGAAGAGGGAGGAGAGAGAGAGGGAGAGAGAGAGAGGCAGAGAGATTATTTTGGAACTTCTGTGAGGGTGGTAATGTTCACAGTTCATTTTAGGCAGAGGGAGTAAGTGTGAGGAGAGAGAGAGGCGTGAGAGAGAGAGAGAGGAGAGGCGTGAGAGAGGAGAGAGGAGAGAGAGTGTGGAGAGAGAGAGGCGTGGGGAGAGAGAGAGAGAGGCGTGGGAGAGAGAGGGAAAGGCGTGAGAGAGTGAGAGAGGATCGTGTGTGAGGGAGAGAGGGTGTGTGAAGGGAGAGGAGTGAGAGTCAGAGAGAGAGTGGGCGTGGGTCGTGTGAGGAGGGAGAGGGTCAGGTGGTGAGAGAGAGAGAGTGGAGAGGAGGCGGTGAGAGAGAGGGGGTAGAGGGAGAGAGAAGGAGGAGGGAGAGGCGTCAGGCGTGAGAGAGAGAGAGGCGTGGAGAGAGGCGTGAGAGAGAGGGAGTGAGAGAGGCGTGAGAGAGAGAGAGAGAGAGGCGAGAGAGAGCAGGCGTGAGAGAGAGAGAGAGGGCGTGAGAGAGAGAGAGAGAGAGAGAGGCGAGAGAGAGAGAGAGAGAGAGAGAGAGAGAGCCTGAGAGAGAGAGAGAGAGCGAGAGAGAGAGGAGAGAGTGAGAGGAGAGAGCGAGAGAGAGAGCGTGAGAGAGAGAGGCGTGAGAGAGAGAGGCGTGAGAGAGAGAGAGAGGCGTGAGAGAGAGAGAGAGAGGCGGAGAGGAGAGAGAGAGAGGCGAGAGAGAGAGAGAGAGAGGTCGTGTGAGAGAGAGAGATGGAGAGGTGAGAGGTGAGAGAGAGCGTGTGAGGAGAGAGGGTCGTGTGTGAGGGAGAGTGGGTCGTGTGTGAGGGAGAGTGGGTCGTGTGTGAGGGAGAGAGGGTCGTGTGTGAGGGAGAGAGAGAGAGCGTGTGAGAGAGAGAGCTAGAGAGAGAGAGAGAGGCGGAGAGAGAGAGAGAAGGCGTGAGAGAGAGGCGAGGCGTGAGAGAGAGAGAGAGAGAGAGAGCGAGGCGAGAGAGAGAGCGAGAAGAGAGAGAGAGATTTTTGGCGTGAGAGGCGTGAGAGGGCGTGGTGAGAGTTCATTTTTGGCGAGAGAGTGAGAGCGAGAGAGCGAGGCGGAGAGAGAGATGGAGAGAGGAGAGAGAGAGGCGTGAGAGAGAGAGAGGCGTGAGAGAAAGAAAGAGAGAGAGGCAGAGAGAGAGGCGTGAGAGAGAGAGAGGCGTGAGAGAGGGGCACTGTGAGGAGAGAGGGTCGTGTGAGAGAGGACTGTGTGGAGGGAGAGAGAGGTCGTGTGAGGAGAGAGGGTCGTGAGTGAAGGATCGTGTGTGAGAGAGAGAAAGGAGAGAGAGGCGAGAGAGAGGCGAGAGAGAGGCTAGAGAGAGGCGTGAGAGAGAGAGAGCGAGGCGAGAGAGAGAGAGGCGTGAGAGAGGAGAGAGAGAGAGAGAGAGCGTGAGAGAGAGCGAGCGAGAGAGAGAGAGCGAGGCGTGAGAGAGGCGAGAGAGAGAGAGCGAGGAGTGAGAGAGAGAGAGCGAGGCGTGAGAGAGATGCGTGGGGAGAGAGAGAGAGAGAGGCGTGAGGAGAGAGAGAGAGGCGTGAGAGAAAGAAAGAGAGAGAGGCGTGAGAGAGAGAGAGGCATGAGAGAGAGAGAGAGGCGTGAGAGAGGGTCGTGTGTGAGGGAGAGTGGGTCGTGTGTGAGAGAGAGGGTCGTGTGAGGGAGAGTGGGTCGTGTGTGAGGGAGAGAGGGTCGTGTGTGAGGGAGAGAGAAGCGTGAGAGGGAGAGAGAGAAGCGTGAGAGAGAGAGAGAGGCGTGAGGAGAGAGAGAGAGAGAGAGGCGTGAGATATAGAGGCGTGAGAGAGAGAGCGAGAGGTGTGAGAGAGAGAGGCGTGAGAGAGGAGAAAGAGAGGCCGAGAGAGAGAGGCGCGAGAGAGAGAGGCGCAAGAGAGATTATTTTGGAACTTCTGTGAGTGGTAATTTTCACAGTTCATTTTTGGCGTGAGAGGGAGAGAGGCGTGAGAGGGAGAGAGGCGTGAGAGGGAGAGAGGCGTGAGAGGGAGAGAGGCGTGAGAGAGAGGGGTGAGAGGAGAGAGGCGTGTGAGAGAGAGAGAGAGAGGCGTGAGAGAGAGAGAGAGAGGCGTGAGAGAGGGTCGTGTGGGAGAGGCGTGAGAGAGAGAGAGGCGTGAGAGAGAGAGAAGCGTGAGAGGGAGAGAGAGAAGCGTGAGAGAGAGAGAGAGGCGTGAGGAGAGAGAGAGATAGAGAGGCGTGGCGAGTGCGAGAGGAGAGAGGCGTGAGAGAGGCGTGAGAGAGGGAGAAAGAGGCCCTTGAGAGAGGCGCGAGAGAGAGAGGCGCGAGAGAGATTATTTTGGAACTTCTGTGAGTGGTAATGTTCACATTTCATTTTTGGCGTGAGAGGGAGAGAGGCGTGGGAGAGGCTAGAGAGGGGCGTAGAGAGAGGCATGAGAGAGCTGAGAGAGAGAGGCGTGTGAGAGAGAGAGAGTGGGAGAGAGAGGCGTGAGAGAGAGAGAGAGAGAGAGAGGCGTGAGAGAGAGGCGAGAGAGAGAGAGATCGTGTGAGGAGAGGATCGTGTGTGAGAGAGGGCGTGAGAGAGAGCGATGGGAGAAGTGAGAGAGAGAGAGAGGCGAGAGAGAGGCGAGAGAGGCGGAGAGAGAGAGCGAGAGGCGTGAGAGAGAGCGAGAGGCGTGAGAGAGAGAGAGAGAGGCGTGAGAGAGAGAGAGAGGCGTGAGAGAGAGAGGCGTGAGAGAGAGAGAGAGAGGCGTGAGAGAGGGTCTGTGTGTGAGGGAGAGGGTGGTGTGAGAGAGGCGAGAGAGGGTCGGTGTGAGAGGGTCGTGAGAGAGAGGGTCGTGTGTGAGAGGAGAGAGGGTCGTGTGAGGAGAGAGAGAGAGAGGCGTGAGAGAGAGAGAGGTGTGAGAGAGAGAGAGAGAGAGGCAAAGTGAGAGAGAGAGAGAGGTGTGAGATATAGAGCGGTGAGAGAGAGAGAAAGAGAGCGAGAGGTGTGAGAGAGAGAGGCAGGAGAGAGGAGAAAAAGAGAGAGGCGAGAGAGAGAGAGCGAGAGAGAGAGGCATAAGAGAGAGATTATTTTGGAACTCTCTGTGAGTGGTAATTTTCACAGTTCATTTTTGGAGGAGAGAGAGAGAGGCGTGAGAGGAGAGAGAGAGGCAGGAGAGGGAGAGAGAGAGGCGTGAGAGGGAGAGAGGGGTGAGAGGGAGAGAGGGGCGTGAGAGAGAGAGAGGCGTGAGAGAGAGAGAGAGGAGAGAGAGGGTGTGTGAGGGGAGAGGCGTGAGAGAGAGGCGTGAGGAGAAGAGAGAGAGGCGGCGTGAGGAGAGAGGCGTGAGAGAGAGAGAGGCGTGAGAGAGGAGAGAGAGAGGGTGTGAGGAGAGGGAGAGAGGCGTGAGAGAGAGGGTGAGAGAGAGGCGTGAGAGAGAGAGGCGTGGAGAGAGAGAGGCGGAGAGAGCGTGAGAGAGAGAGAGAGAGCGTGAGAGAGAGAGAGAGAGGCGTGAGAGAGAGAGGCGCGAGAGAGAGAGAGACCAGAGCGAGCGAGAGAGAGAGAGGCGAGAGAGAGAGAGAGAAGCGAGAGAGAGAGAGAGCGAGAGAGAGAGAGAGCGAGAGAGAGAGAGGCGTGAGAGAGAGGCGTGAGAGCGTGGGAGAGAGAGTGAGAGTGAGGAGAGAGAGAGAGGCTTCAGAGAGAGAGAGAGGCGTGAGAGAGAGAGAGGCGTGAGAGAGAGAGGCGTGAGAGAGAGGGTCGTGTGTGAGAGAGGCATGAGAGAGTGGCGTGAGAGAGGTGAGAGAAGGCTGGGGGAGAGAGAGAGCTGAGCGAGAGAGAGAGAGAGCGAGGCTGAGAGAGAGAGAGAGAGAGGCGTGAGAGAGAGCGAGGCGTGAGAGAGAGAGAGAGAGAGAGAGAGAGAGAGAGAGAGAGAGAGAGAGAGAGAGAGAGAGAGAGAGAGAGAGAGAGAGAGAGAGAGAGAGAGAGAGAGAGAGAGAGAGAGAGAGAGAGAGAGAGAGAGAGAGAGAGAGAGAGAGAGAGAGAGAGAGGAGTGAGAGAGGGTCGTGTGTGAGGGAGAGGCGTGAGAGAGAGGGTCGTGTGTGAGAGAGGCGAGAGAGAGAGAGAGCGAGGCGTGAGAGAGAGCCGAGAGAGAGAGAGAGAGCGAGGAGTGAGAGAGAGAGAGGCGTGAGAGAGGGAGAGAGAGAGAGAGATTATTTTGGAACTTCTTTGAGTGGTAATGTTCACAGTTCATTTTTGGCGTGAGAGGGAGAGAGGCGTGAGAGGGAGAGAGGCGTGAGAGGGAGAGAAGCGTGAGAGAGAGAGAGGCGAGAGAGGGTCATGTGTGATGGAGAGACGTGTGTGAGGGAGAGGCGTGAGAGAGAGAGAGGCGTGAGAGAGAGAGAGGCGAGAGAGGGTCGTGTGTGAGGGAGAGGCGTGAGAGAGAGAGAGGCGTGTGTGAGAGAGGGTCGTGTGTGAGAGAGGGTCGTGTGTGAGAGAGGGTCGTGTGTGAGAGAGGGTCGTGTGTGAGAGAGGGTCGTGTGTGAGAGGGTCGTGTGTGAGAGAGAGAGAGAGAGAGAGAGAGAGAGAGAGAGATCATATTATGATGATCAGTTTTTTGACAATCTCCATACAGAAATCATTACATTTCAGGCAGAGGGTAAGGTGCTTCTTTGTGGAGATTTCAATGCAAGAACAGGTTCTGAGCCTGACTACACTGATCACGGAGAGTAACCACCACATATTTGGACACCCCTCCTTGTACAGTAACCCTATTATAAATAATAGAAACAGTCCTGACCAAATACTGAACAAAAATGGGAAGGAGTTAGTACATCTCTGTCGAGCCTTAGGCCTGTACATGCTTAATGGTAGAATCAGAGGCTACTCTTTAGGTCAGTTTACTTACTGCTCAGCTCTTGGGACAAGTGTAGTCGATTATGCCATCACTGACATTGACCCCTCTTCCATTAGCGCATTCACTGTCAGAGCACAGACACCATTGTCAGATCACAGTCAGATCAACGTGTTTCTCAAGAAATTAACCAGCAATATTAATTTAAAAACAGCCCAAAAACTCTACAACATAGACCAATCGTACAGATGGGCTCCAAACAGTAAAGAGAGATTCATTGAAACATTGAATTCAAAGGAAATGATGAATTCTATACAATTCTTCAATAACGCACAATACCAAAACAATAAAGAAGGTGTCAATTTGGCTACTCAAAACATCAATTGCATATTTCAAAAGCAGCATCGAAAGCAAATTTGAGAAAACCAAAGAAATGCAACATCAGAAACAAAAACAAAAACAAATGTTTCTGAAGAATGGTTTGATAACGAATGTAAAACAATTAGAAAACACCTAAGACAAATGTCAAATGAGAAACATAAGCAGCAAAACAACCCAGATCTACGCTGTGAATACTTTGAAACTCTGAAACAGTATAAACATACATTGAAACGCAAGAAATTAAATTATACCAACAAGACACTTGTGAAATTGAAAAGCCCAATTGACCAAAATCAGTTCTGGGACATGTGGAATAATTTAAGCACAACAAAGCCACAAGAATTAGCCATACAAGATGAAGAAATTTGGAAAACTTATTTTGATAAATCTATACAAAAACATTCTACAAAAAGACTTACAACAGAACCAATTAGAAATTCAAGAAAAATTGAACATCCTTGAATCAGTCATTAAAAACAACCAAAATCCATTAGATTACCCAATAACCCAACAAGAACTAAATGAAAAGCTCAAATCTATAAAATCAAAGAAGGCTTGTGGTCTAGATAACATCAGAAATGAAATGCTGAAAAACAGCACACCTGAGTTGCAAAATGCTGTGCTTAGAATTGTTCAACATGGTTTTAACTTCTGGCTGCTTCCCTGGTGTCTGGAACCAGGGGCTCATCTCCCCTATCCACAAAAGTGGAGACAAATCAGACCCCAATAATTACAGGGGAATTTGCGTAAACAGCAACTTGGGAAAGGTTTTCTGCAGCATTTTGAATTCAAGAATTCAAACCTTTCTTCAAGAAAAAAATTTAATAAGTAAATGTCAAATTGGCTTTCTCCCCAACCATCGCACTACTGACCATATATACACCTTACACACACTAATTAATAAACACGTCCACCAAAAAAAAAGGGCAAAATCTTTGCTTTCTTTATTGACTTTAAAAAGCATTTGATTCTATTTGGCACGAAGGGCTATTCTACAAAATTCTTCAAACTGGGCTTGGTGGTAGGTGTATGACTTAATAAAATGTATGTACACAGAAAACAAGTGTGCAATAAAAATCAAAACCAAAGAACAGAATTATTTTCACAAAGTCGAGGTGTGAGACAAGGCTGCAGTTTGAGTCCAAATCTTTTCAACATTTATATCAATGAATTAGCAGACATGTTGGACCATTCTCCAGCCCCAGGACTCACACTATTCGACACGGAGGTAAAATACCTGCTATATGCTGATGACTTGGTACTTCTATCACCAACCAAAGAAGGTCTTCAACAGAACCTTAACATTCTAGAGCAATATTGCCATAATTGGGCCCTGGCAGTAAATTTAAAAAAAAACAAAAATCATGATTTTCCAAAAAAAGCCCAGATGTCAAAACCACAAATATAAATTCACCCTGAACAACACCATAATTGAACACACAAAAAAATTACACATACCTTGGTCTGACCATATCTGCATCGGGAAACTTTAATATGGCAGTGAATGCACTCAAAGAAAAAGCCCGCAGAGCATTGTATGCAATAAAAATGAAATTATTCAAAAATCAACATCCCAATTCGAATTTGGACCAAAATATTTGACAGTGTAATTCTACCAATAGCTCTTTACGGAAGTGAGGTTTGGGGGCCACTCAATAAACTGGACTTTAAAAGGTGGGACAAACATCCAATTGAAGCCCTACATGCAGAATTCTGTCGGAAAATTCTACAAGTCAGAGAAATACACCAACTAATGCATGTAGGGCAGAATTGGGCGCTTTCCAGTATTAATGAAAATACAGAAAAGATCATTAAAATTCTGGCAACATCTAAATTCAAGTCCAAATTCTAGTCTGCAATTTAAAGCACTTCAAACCCAAGAGCTGAGCCAGAAACGAGCCCTCTCAGTCAGCTGGTGTTGGACCTAACCAACCAAGCTGACACCAGCACTGCTTCAAAAGAAAGAATTCCAATAAACAAAATCATGAACCAATCAAAAGACTCATATTTACAACATTGGAAAAACGAAACAAAATCCCAAAGCCGACTAAATTGCTATCTGACCCTAAACAGAGAATATGAATTGGCTGATTATCTCTACTCTGTCAGAATCTGAAGCAGAGACAGATCCTTACCAAGTACAGGCTGAGTGACCACCAATTGGCAATAGAAACCGGCAGACATAAAAGACATAGCTACCCAAAGAGGAGCGTGTATGTAGTCACTGCACGACAGGAGAGTAGAAACAGAGATGCACTTTCTCCTTTACTGTGATAAATATTCCTCACCAAGAGATTCATTATTCACAGAAATGACTACATTTATTCCAAATTTTAACTCATTAAATCCAGAGGAAAAACTAAAAATACTCATGGGCGAAGGAGCAATGGCTCCTCTTGCAGCCAAATATGTATTTGCCTGCCATAGCCTGAGGGACACTGAATAGTAACATCCGCATAGTAAACAGTAACTTACTTATTATTGCTGTTTTTGTTACTACTATTATTGTTACTACTATTATTATTGTTGTTTATCATTCCGTATAGTAATGATATGGGTGGTAATGGTAATGATGGCAGTTTAGTGATGATGGTGATGGCAGTAGTAGTGATGATGATGGTAGTTGTAGTACAGATGTAGATTACCATTATTTAGTTATAAGTTAGTTATAGTTTAATTTTCCATATTTAGATTTTTTCAATTTATTACATTTTTACTACTGACTATTACCATTTTATTGTTATTATTTTTGTATTTAATTTTGTATTATTATTTACTACCATTTTATATTATTATTTGTTCTTGTTTCTCATTTTATTACAATGTATATTGTATACATTGTTGCTTTGGCAATATTGACACAATGCTTTTCATGCCAATAAAGCAGCTTGAATTTGAATTTGAGAGAGGCGTGAGATAGAGAGGCGTGAGAGGAGAGAGAGTGAGAGAGGCGAGAAAACGAGAGGTGTGAGAGAGAGAGGCGTGAGAGAGGAGAAAGAGAGGCGAGAGAGATTATTTTGGAACTTCTGTGAGTGGTAATGTTCACAGTTCATTTTTGGCGTGAGAGGGAGAGAGGCATGAGAGGGAGAGAGGCATGAGAGGAGAGAGGCGTGAGAGGGAGAGAGGCGTGAGAGGGAGAGAGGCGTGAGAGGGAGAGAGGCGTGAGAGGGAGAGGCGTGAGAGGGAGAGAGGCGAGAGAGGGTCGTGTGTGAGAGAGGGTCGTGTGTGAGAGAGGGTCGTGTGTGAGAGAGGGTCGTGTGTGAGGGAGAGGCGTGTGTGAGGGAGAGGCGTGAGAGAGAGAGAGAGGCGTGAGAGAGAGAGAGAGAGAGGTGTGTGAGAGAGGCGTGTGTGAGGAGAGAGAGGCGTGAGAGAGAGAGAGGCGTGAGAGAGAGAGAGAGGCGTGAGAGAGAGAGAGAGAGAGAGAGAGGCGTGAGAGAGAGAGAGAGAGAGAGTGTGAGAGAGAGTGTGTGAGAGAGGTGTGAGAGAGAGGCGTGTGAGAGAGAGGGAGAGAGAGAGAGGCGTGAGAGAGAGAGAGGAGAGAGAGAGAGAGAGAGAGAGAGAGAGAGAGAGAGAGAGAGAGAGAGAGAGAGAGAGAGAGAGAGAGAGAGAGAGAGAGAGAGAGAGAGAGAGAGAGAGAGAGAGAGAGAGAGAGAGAGAGAGAGAGAGAGAGAGAGAGAGAGAGAGAGAGGAAAGAGAGAGGCGAGTAAACGAGAGTAGAGAGAGAGAGGAGAGAGAGAGGCGTGAGAGAGAGAGAGAGAGGCATGAGAGAGAGACAGGTGAGAGAGAGAGGCGCGAGGGAGATTATTTTGGAACTTCTGTGAGTGGTAATGTTCACTGTTCATTTTTGTTTATTTCACTTTTGTTTATTATCTAATTCACTTGCTTTGGCAATGTTAACATACGTTTCCCATGCCAATAAATCGCTTACATTGAATTGCGTGAGAGGGAGACAGGCGTGAGAGGGAGACAGGCGTGAGAGAGAGACAGGCGTGAGAGAGAGAGAGGCGTGAGTGGAAGAGAGGCGTGAGTGGAAGAGAGGCGTGAGTGGAAGAGAGGCGTGAGTGGAAGAGAGGCGTGAGAGAGAGAGAGAGGCGTGAGAGAGAGGGAGAGGCGTGAGAGAGAGGGAGAGGCGAGAGAGAGGGTCGTGTGTGAGGGAGAGGGTCGTGTGTGAGGGAGAGGGTCATGTGTGAGGGAGAGGCGTGAGAGCGAGAGAGAGGCGTGAGAGCGGCGTGAGAGCGAGAGAGAGGCGTGAGAGAGAGAGATAGAAAAGCGTGAGAGAGAGAGGCGTGAGAGAGAGAGAGGGGAAGAGGCGTGAAAGGGAGAGAGGCGTGAGAGGGAGAGAGGCGAGAGAGGCGTGAGAGAGAGAGGCGTGAGATGGAGAGCGAGAGAGTGTAGGGAGAGAGAGAGAGAGAGGCATGAGTGAGAGAGAGAGAGAGAGGTCGAGAGAGGCGAGCGAGAGAGGCGAGCGAGAGGGTCGTGAGAGAGGGTCGTGTGTGAGAGAGGGTCGTGTGTGAGGGAAGGTCGTGTGTGAGGGAGGGTCGTGTGTAAGGGAGAGGCGTGAGAGAGAGAGGCGTGAGAGAGAGAGAGAGAGAGAGGCGTGAGAGAGAGAGAGGCGTGAGAGAGAGAGAGAGGCGTGAGAGAGAGAGAGGCGTGAGAGAGAGAGAGAGAGAGAGAGAGAGGCGAGAGAGAGAGAGATAGAGAGGTGTGAGAGAGAGAGAGAGAGAGGAGAGCGCGAGAGAGAGAGAGAGAGGCATGAGTGAGAGAGAGAGACGAGAGAGAGAGGCGTGAGAGAGAGAGGCGTAAGAGAGAGAGAGAGGCGAGAGAGAGAGAGGCGAGAGAGATAGAGAGGCGTGAGAGAGGAGAGAGGAGAGCGAGAGAGAGTAGGGAGAGAGAGAGAGGTGTGAGAGAGAGAGGCATGAGAGAGAGAGAGAGGCGTGAGAGAGAGAGAGGCGTAAGAGATAGAGATAGAGAGGCGTGAGAGAGAGAGAGAGGCGAGAGAGATAGAGAGGCGAGAGAGAGGAGAGAGGAGAGCGAGAGAGAGTAGGGAGAGAGAGAGGTGTGAGAGAGAGGCATGAGAGAGAGACAGGCGAGAAAGAGATTATTTTGGATCTTCTGTGAGTAGTAATGTGCACTGTTCATTTTTATTGTTTATTTCACTTTTGTTTGTTATCTACTTCACTTGCTTTGGCAATGTTAACATACGTTTCCCATGCCAATAAAGCCCTTACATTGAATTGCGAGAGAGGGAGAGAGGCGTGAGAGGGAGAGAGGCGTGAGAGGGAGAGAGGCGTGAGAGGGAGAGAGGCGAGAGAGGGGTGAGAGGGAGAGAGGCGAGAGAGAGAGGGGCGTGAGAGAGAGGGTCGTGTGTGAGAGAGAGGGTCGTGTGTGAGAGAGGCGTGAGAGAGAGAGGCGAGAGAGAGAGGCGCGAGAGAGAGAGAGGCGCGAGAGAGAGAGAGGCGCGAGAGGAGAGGCGAGAGGGAGAGGCGCGAGAGGGAGAGGCGTGAGAGGGAGAGGCGTGAGAGGGAGAGCCGTGAGAGGGAGAGGCGCGAGAGAGAGGCGCGAGAGAGAGCTGAAGAACTCGAGAGACCCAGCTGAAGAACTCTACTCTCTTTCTGACGGCGAGAGAGCGAGGCATGAGAGTGAGGCGAGAGAGAGAGGGAGGCGAGAGAGAGAGAGAGGCGAGAGAGAGAGAGAGGCGTGAGAGAGAGAGAGGAGAGAGAGAGAGGCGTGAGAGAGAGAGAGGCGTGAGGAGAGAGAGAGGCGTGAGGAGAGAGAGGCGTGAGAGAGAGAGAGGCGAGGGAGAGAGACGGGAAGAGGCGTGAGAGAGAGAGAGGCGTGAGAGAGAGAGAGAGAGGCGTGAGAGAGAGGCGAGCGAGAGGGTCGTGAGAGAGGGTCGTGTGTGAGAGAGGGTCGTGTGTGAGGGAGGGTCGTGTGTAAGGGAGAGGCGTGAGAGAGAGAGAGAGGCGTGAGAGAGAGAGAGGCGTGAGAGAGAGAGAGGCGTAAGAGAGAGAGATAGAGAGGCGAGAGAGAGGAGAGAGGAGAGCGAGAGAGAGTAGGGAGAGAGAGAGAGGCGTGAGAGAGAGAGAGGCATGAGAGAGAGACAGGCGAGAAAGAGATTATTTTGGAACTTCTGTGAGTAGTAATGTGCACTGTTCATTTTTATTGTTTATTTCACTTTTGTTTGTTATCTACTTCACTTGCTTTGGCAATGTAAAATACGTTTCCCATGCCAATAAAGCCCTTACACTGAATTGCGAGAGAGGGAGAGAGGCGTGAGAGAGGCGAGAGAGAGAGGCGCGAGAGAGAGAGAGGCGCGAGAGAGAGAGAGGCGCGAGAGAGGGAGAGGCGAGAGAGGGAGAGGCGTGTGAGAGAGAGAGAGAGCCGTGTGAGAGAGAGAGAGGCGTGTGAGAGAGAGAGAGAGAGAGGCGTGAGAGAGAGAGAGAGGCGTGAGAGAGAGGGTCGTGTGTGAGAGAGAGAGCTGAAGAACTCGAGAGACCCAGCTGAAGAACTCTACTCTCTTTCTGACGGCGAGAGAGAGCGAGGCGTGAGAGGGAGGCGAGAGAGAGAGGGAGCCGAGAGAGAGAGGGAGGCGAGAGAGAGAGGAGGCGTGAGAGAGAGGCGTGAGAGAGAGGGAGGCGTGAGAGAGAGAGAGAGGCGTGAGAGAGAGAGAGCGTGAGAGAGAGAGAGAGAGAGAGAGGCGTGAGAGAGAGAGAGGCGTGAGAGAGAGAGAAAGAGGAGAGAGAGAAGCATGAGAGAGAGAGGCGAGGGAGAGAGAGTGGAAGAGGCGTGAGAGGGAGAGAGGCGTGAGAGAGAGAGAGGCGTGAGAGAGAGAGAGGCGTGAGAGAGAGAGAGAGGCGTGAGAGAGAGGGTCGTGTGTGAGAGAGGGTCGTGTGTGAGAGAGGGTCGTGTGTGAGGGAAGGTCGTGTGAGGGAGGGTCGGTCGTGTGTAAGGGAGAGGCGTGAGAGAGAGAGAGAGGCGTGAGAGAGAGAGGCGTGAGAGAGAGAGAGAGAGAGAGAGAGAGAGAGAGAGAGAGAGAGAGAGAGAGAGAGAGAGAGAGAGAGAGAGAGATAGAGGCGTGAGATAGAGAGGCGTGAGAGAGGAGAGAGGAGAGCGAGAGAGAGTAGGGAGAGAGAGAGAGGTGTGAGAGAGAGAGAGGGAGGAGAGAAAGAGAGAGAGTGAGAGAGAGTGAGAGAGAGAAGTCATGCAGATGAACAGCTCCTGACTGTTATAACTTTCTGTTTTTTAAGAGTGAGAGTGACACGATTAAATTACAAAAAAAAATGTATGTAATCAAATTGTACAACTGAAGATCAACACAGGAGGAAAAGATTGACAGAGTGAGCTAGAGAGAGAGAGAGAGAGAGAGAGAGAGAGAGGCGTGAGAAAGAGAGAGGCGTGAGAGAAAGAGAGGCGTGAGAGAGAGGTGTAAAGAGAGAGATAGAGAGGCGTGAGAGAGAGAGAGGCGTGAGAGAGAGATAGAGAGGCGTGAGATGGAGAGCGAGAGAGAGTAGGGAGAGAGAGGTGTGAGAGAGAGAGAGGCATGAGTGAGAGAGAGAGAGAGAGGCGAGAGAGAGAGGCGTGAGAGAGAGAGAGAGAGAGGCGAGATAGAGAGAGAGAGAGAGAGAGAGAGAGGCGAGAGAGAGAGAGAGAGAGCGAGAGAGAGAGAGAGGCGAGAGAGAGAGAGAGGCGAGAGAGAGAGAGAGGCGAGAGAGAGAGAGAGAGAGAGAGAGAGAGAGAGAGAGAGAGAGAGAGAGAGAGAGAGAGAGAGAGAGAGAGAGAGAGAGAGAGAGAGAGGCGTGAGAGAGAGAGATAGAGAGGCGTGAGAGAGAGAGAGGTGAGAGAGAGAGAGGCGTGAGAGAGAGGAGAGAGGCGAGCGAGAGAGAGTAGGGAGAGAAAGAGAGGCGTGAGAGAGAGAGAGAGGCATGAGAGAGAGACAGGCGAGAAAGAGATTATTTTGGAACTTCTGTGAGTAGTAATGTGCACTGTTCATTTTTATTGTTTATTTCACTTTTGTTTGTTATCTACTTCACTTGCTTTGGCAATGTAAAATACGTTTCCCATGCCAATAAAGCCCTTACATTGAATTGCGAGAGAGGGAGAGAGGCGTGAGAGGGAGAGAGGCGTGAGAGAGGCGAGAGAGGCGTGTGAGAGAGAGAGAGGCGTGAGAGAGAGAGAGAGAGAAGCGGGTTGTGTTTGAGAGAAGATGGGTGAGGGAGAGAGGCGTGAAGAGAAGCGAGAGGCGTGAGAGAAGCGAAGAGAGGCGTGAGAGAGGCGAGAGAGAAGCGTGAGAGAGCGAGCGTGTGAGAAGAGAGAGAGAGAGAGGCGTGAGAGAGAGGCGTGTGAGAGAGAGTCGTGTGTGAGAGAGAGGTCGTGTGTGAGAGAAGATGGGTGTGTGAGAGAGCGAGAAGCGAGAGGCGTGAAGAGAGGCGCAAGAGAAAGCGCGAGAAGCGCTAGAGAGAAGCGAAGAGGAGAGAGCGAGAGAGGGAGAGCCGTGTGAGAGAGAGAGAGAGGCGTGTGAGAGAGAGAGAGAGGCGTGAGAGAGAGGGTCGTGTGTGAGAGAGAGGGTCGTGTGTGAGAGACAGAGCTGAAGAACTCGAGAGACCCAGCTGAAGAACTCTACTCTCTTTCTGGCCAGCGAAGCAGGCGTGAGAGGAAGCGAGAGAGAGAGAGGGGAGCGAGAGAGAGAGAGAGAGAGGCGTGAGAGAGAGAGAGAGGCGTGAGAGAGAGAGAGAGCGTGAGAGAGAGAGGCGTGAGAGAGAGAGAGGCGTGAGGAGAGAGATAGAAAAGCGTGAGAGAGAGGCATGAGAGAGAGAGGCGAGGGAGAGAGAGGGGAAGAGGCGTGAGAGAGAGAGAGGCGTGAGAGAGAGAGAGGCGAGAGGGTCGTGTGTGAGAGAGGGTCGTGTGTGAGAGAGGGTGTGTGTGTGAGGAAGGTCGTGTGTGTGAGGGAGGGTCGGTCGTGTGTAAGGGAGAGGTGTGAGAGAGAGAGAGAGAGAGAGAGGCGTGAGAGAGAGAGAGGCGTAAGAGAGAGAGATAGAGAGGCGAGAGAGATAGAGAGGCGTGAGAGAGGAGAGCGAGAGAGAGGTGTGAGAGAGAGAGAGGCATGAGAGAGAGAGAGAGGCGCGAGAGAGAGAGAGGCATGAGAGAGAGAGAGAGAGGCGAGAGAGAGAGGCGAGCGAGAGGGTCGTGTGTGAGAGAGGGTCGTGTGTGAGAGAGGGTCGTGTGTGAGGGAAGGTCGTGTGTGAGGGAGGGTCGGTCGTGTGTAAGGGAGAGGTGTGAGAGAGAGAGAGGCGTGAGAGAGGCGTGAGAGAGAGAGGCGTAAGAGAGAGAGATAGAGAGGCGAGAGAGATAGAGAGGCGTGAGAGAGGTGTGAGAGAGAGAGGTGTGAGAGAGAGAGAGGCATGAGAGAGAGAGAGAGGCGAGAGAGAGAGAGAGGCATGAGAGAGAGAGAGGCATGAGAGAGAGAGAGAGCGAGAGAGAGAGAGAGGCGGCGTGAGAGAGAGGCGTAAGAGAGAGAGATAGAGAGGCGTGAGAGAGAGAGGCGAGAGAGATAGAAAGGCGAGAGAGATAGAGGCGTGAGAGAGAGAGAGAGGGTCGTGTGAGAGAGAGGCGTGAGAGAGAGAGAGAGAGGCGTGAGAGAGAGAGAGGCGTGAGGAGAGAGAGAGGCGTGAGAGAGAGAGAGAGAGAGAGGTGTGAGAGAGAGAGCGAGGCGAGAGAGATAGAGAGGCGTGAGAGAGAGGCGTGAGAGAGAGGCGTGAGAGAGAGAGACAAGAGGAGAGAGAGAGAGAGAGAGAGAGAGAGAGGGAGGAGAGAGAGAGAGAGAGAGAGAGAGAGAGAGAGAGAGAGAGAGAGAGAGAGGAGAAAGAGAGAGTGAGAGTGAGAGAGAGAAGTCATGCAGATGAACAGCTCTTGACTGTTATAACTTTCTGTTTTTTAAGAGTGAGAGTGACACGCTTAAATTACAACAAAAAAAATGTATGTAATCAAATTGTACAACTGAAGATCAACACAGGAGGAAAAGATTGACAGAGTGAGCTAAAAGACCAATATTCATCATGCTAGCTAGCCAAATTCAAATCTGTCAGCTAGCTTACTGTCTAGCTCCGTCTGTTTACTTGTGGTAACCATAGCAACATGGCCACTGAGGCAGCGCCAGCAGCAGATATGGAGAGACTTTCCTACCCACTTTTTTTTGAATACCCAGCAGAAATCAAATCAGAGAAGGGAAGAATCAATTTTAAACACTGAATTCTGAGGGAGAACCCAGAAACTTTGTTTGCCGACTGCTCACAAACAGGACTGTTACAAACCTGGTATTTTACACATACCACACTACATCCTGGCATACAGCTGTAACCAGGCATTTCAGCTATACCACAAAAAAAGGCATCTGCAAGGGAAGGCAATCCAACATTTTTGAGGACAGCGATAAGGACCAGGAAAACAGGTTTCTGACGGTAAACATGTATCAGAACGGCACTGTCATGGTCCAGGGAAGTGAGGCTGCACTCAGCTCTTTGTGCAGAACTTCCCCACCCTAAGGAAGATAGCGGAAAGAAAAAAAGACAAGGACAGCACCCCGACCTCTCCCCTCACCTCAGGCACCCCAACAGCAGGACTATCCTCCCCCCTGCCTGCCTACAACCATCAGAGCCAAGACCACACCACCATCAGCCTGCTGAGAGACAGACTGACCCTGTTAGAAGTATGGGTTACTGAGCTGAAGGAGCAGCCCCCCAGCTACACCACCACCAGCCCAGACAGAGCTTCTACAGGACCAGATCAACCAGTGCAGGACCCAGCTGAAGAACTCTGTCCAGGAGCTGAGAGAGAGCCTTACCACAGCGCTTGAGGAGGTAAAGGCCACCATGAGGAGAGAGCTAGTGCAGGTAAAGGAGGAGATGGCAAAGGAGTTGTCTGTCATCAAGAGGGTGCTGCAACACAGATAACAGACTGTAGAGACTCCTAGAGAGAAGCTGCAGCCCCTCACCGCCCCTAACACCACCACTGACCCACCTCTACCCACAACCCCATGCAGACAACCCTTTACTCACACCCACAGTCAACAAGGAGGCTCACATGGGGACACCTACTACAGAGAGAAGCTCTCTGGCCCCCCCTGACACACCTACACACACCCCTCCATGTACACAGGCCCTGTGCACCCCAGCCACAGACCATAGACGCACTACTCTGGTAAAACTCACATCCTGTCCCACTACTCTGGTAAAACCCACATCCTGCACTCCACATCCTGTCCCAGCCTGACTTTGGCACACCAGGCCACATTATTATTCACATCGGCACCAACAACCTGCGAGAGGAGCAGGAGAGAGTAGGCAGCCTGGTCAACAGAGTAGCAGAGAGGGCCTCTGAGTGGTTCCCCAACTCCCACATCACCATCTCCACTCTGCTGCCCCGCAAAGACTTTCATCCCCGTACCATTCAGAAAGTCAACGCTGACATCACCAGGGGGTGTGGCCTACTCCCAATTGTGCACGTTGCCCACCACCCAACAATCACCCCAGAGCACCTGCACGACCACTCCCACCTGAGGAAGCAGACAGTAGGGATGTTTGCCAAGTCTCTAAAGGACGTGGCACTTGGTAGACAAACACTCCATGATGCACTGGACAGAGGACCTCCCAGAGACCCCTACCAGACCACTGCACCACCAAGGAGCCCCAGGCCCCCTCAACGCCCCACCAGACCCAGCGCACCCCACAGGCCCCACCCACCACCAGAGCATCACCACTTCCATCGGCTTAGCCAGACAGTACCGGGCCCAACCTACTACCCCGCACCAGACCACCACCTCTACCAGACCAGAGAGGAAGCCCCCCGGCCCCCTTCCACTCCACAGGGCCCAACAGCAAGACCAGCGCAGCTACGCGGAGGTCGTCAGAGGACAAGAGAACCCTGTAGGATTGAGTGAGATTAAACAGCTCCTCCAATACATCTGCACTAAACACACACAGATGCATGCACACACACACACACACACACATACACACACACACACACACACACACACACACACACACACCTATTGTACTAAAATGTTCAATTAATAGGAATATTTGTATATATATATATGTCTATAACAAAAAATGTTAGCGGTTACCCTGTTTATCTCACTCTTAACAACTTATTAGTTAGTAGTTACTGTATTTCTGACTGCTATTCTTTCTTTTTACAACATGAAATCACTATCAGTTAGCATGTGGAACATTCAGGGCATAAACTCATCAACCTTTGGACTGAAGAGTTTAGCACTGGAGTTCAACATGCATCTTAAAGATGTTGACGTCATCATTCTGCAGGAGACATGGTGTAAGGCAGACATTGTCACTCACTGTCCCACAGGCTACAGAGAGGTAATTGTGCCATCACAGAAGCACAGCTCTGTCAATAGAGGCAGAGACTCTGGAGGACTGATCATTTGGTACAAATCCCAACTAGAAAATCTAATTGATCCCCTCAAAATTGGTCAAAACCACATTTGGTCAAAACTAAAAAAAGAACTTGTACTGACAGAAAAAGATGTGTTCCTTTGTGCAATATATATCCCCCCCTCAGAATCCCCATATGAGGAAGAGACGTGCCATTTCCAGGCCCAGGGAAATGTGCTCATCTGTGGGGACACAAATGCGCGCACAGGAACACTACCTGATCTAACGACCACACGAGGGGACATCTTTATTACAGGCCATACTGTTTCTAACTGTCTTCATCTCCCCATAGAAACAACAGTGGCAGCACGTCAACAAAAGCGGAAGGGATCTGTTGCAGCTCTGTAGAAGCCTGGGTCTGTACATTGTCAATGGTAGGTTACGGGGGGACTCTTTGGAGAGATTCACCTACTGCTCACCTCTTGGCCACAGTACAGTAGACTATATGGTTACAGACATTGACCCTTTCTCTCTCAGCTCATTCACTGTCAAGCCACTAACACCTCTGTCTGATCACAGCCAAATTACGTTGTTCCTCAAAAGAACAAACATGGAAACAACCACAGATTCACAGCCCAGTAAGCTGTACAACATCAGACATTCATACAGATGGGCCCAAAACAGCACAGAAGAATACCAGAAAGCAACCTGTAACCAAAACATCCAAACACTCAGATAACTTTCTGGATACCACATTCACTCACAGTAAAGAAGGCATCAATCTAGCAGTAAAAAACATCAACTATATATTTAGGCAAACGACAAAAGAAGCACAATTGAAATTGATAAAAAACAAAACAAAGAAGACCACAGATGACAACTGGTTTGATGCAGATTGTAAAATTATAAGGAAAAAACTTAGAACACTATCAAACCAAAAGCACAGAGACCCAAATAATGGTGAATTACGCCTTCATTACTGTGAGACTTTAAAACTCTATAAATGTACACTCAGAACCAAAAAAGCACAGTACAACAGCAAGCAGCTGACACTAATTGAGGAGTCCATAAACACAAACAACTTCTGGCAAATTGGAAAAAACTAAAAAAATCGAAACAAGAGGAATTAGCAATACAAAATGGTGACATATGGACAACCCATTTTAAAACACTCTACAACACCGTTCAAATGGACAAAAACGCAGAACAACGCCAAATTCATGAGAAGTTGAATGGATTAGAAAAAGCTATAAAGAACAATCAAAATCCATTGGACTCCCCAATTACTGACCAGGAGCTCTATAAGAAACTTCAGGCCCTCAAATGTAGAAAAGCATGCGGACCTGATGGCATCCCAAATGAGATGCTCAAACTCACTAGTGCAAAATTTCAATTGGCTATATTGAAACTGGTTGAGTGTAGGTTATTTCTCTGACATCTGGAACTCATAACACCAATCTTTAAGAACGGAGACAAATTTGACCCTAACAATTACAGAAGCATTTGTGTGAACAGTAACCTGGGGAAGGTTTTCTGTAGTATTATAAATGTAAGAGTTCTAAACTTCCTTAATAAGCACAATGTCTTGAGTAAAAGCCAAATTGGATTTATACCAAAACATTGCACAACTGATCATATTTACACCCAACACACCCCTGATAGATAAACATGTCCACCAAAATAATACCAAAATATATGCTTGCTTTATCGACTTCCAAAAAGCATTTGAATCTTTTTGGCATACAGGACTATTCTACAAAGTTATTGAAAGTGGTGTAGAGGGTAAAACATATGACATAATTAAATCAATGTATACTGGTAATACGTTCGCCATTAAAATTGGCAATAAAATAACAGAATTCTTTAACCAGGGGCGGGGCCTTTGCCAGGGTTGCAATCTGAGCCCTACACTCTTCAATATTTACATCAACGAATTGGCCACTATTCTAGAAAAATCCTCTGCCCCTGGTGTTAGTCTCCAGAATTCAGAGGTTAAATGCCTACTCTTCGCAGATGACCTATGCCTGCTTTCACCCACAGCACATGGCCTACAGCAGAGCCTGGACCTGCTAGAGCAGTACTGCCAGACGTGGGCCCTGGCAGAAAACTGCAAAAAGACTAAAATAATGATTTTTCAGAGAAGATCCAGATCTCAGGGAATTAGACCAAAGTTCTCAATTGGTACAAAATATATAGAGTACTGCACACTCTACAATTACTTAGGTTTAAAAATAAGCCCAACTGTACACCTTAATGAGGCAGTGAATGAACTGAGAAAGCACGCAGGGCATTCTACTCCAATACAAAACAAATTGAAATTGAAATACCTATTAAAATTTGTCTAAAACTAATTGAATGTGTCATTGAACCAATTGCACTTTATGGCAGCGAGGTGTGGGGTCCACTTGCAAAACAAGATTTCACCAAATGGGACAAACACCCCATTGAAACCCTGCATGCCGAATTCTGTAAGATGCTCCTACATGTCCAGAGGAAAACTACAAACAATGCATGCAGGGCAGAATTAGGCCAATATCCACTAATAATAAAAACTCAAATAAGAGCAATTACGTTTTGGAAACATCTAAAATACAGTGACCCCCTCTCATATCATTACCAAGCCCTGCAATGCCAAGAGCTGAGCAAAGAAAAGAGTCCCCTCATCCAGCTGGTCCTGGGGTTCACAAACTATTTGACCATGGTTACTGATCAAAACCTTAGAAAAACTTTGACAAAGTACAGGCTCAGTGAGCACAGCCTTGCCATTGAGAAGGGTAGACACAGGAAAACCTGGCTCCCTGTAGAGGAAGGCAGAATCAGCAGAACCTGAGATAGAGCTGCATTTCCTGTCGAAATGTAAAAAATATAAAACAATTAGAGACTGTCATTTCCCCAAATTTGAAACCCTTATTCAAAGACCTCTCTGATGAGAGTAGGCTACCCATCCTGTTGGGGGAGGATGCAGAGAGATGTGGGTTGGCAGTGCACTACATTGCTGCCTGCCATAAGATGAGGGACACTGTCTGACAGACCAATCAACATGCACATGTCCTCTATGCTTATTGTTATTGTTAAATGTATGGTTATTTTGACCCTTTGTTATTGTTGTTACTGTTGTCCCGTTGACAATTTTGATTCTTGTTATTTTCATATTCTAAATATCAAAATTAAGCGTTTGGCAATATGTACATTGTTACGTAATGCCAAAAAAGCAAATTTAATTGAATTTAGAGAGAGGCGTGAGAGAGAGAGAGGAGTGTTGGAGAGAGAGGGTCGTGTGAGAGAGAGAGGTGTGAGAGAGAGAGAGACAGGCGAGAGAGAGAGAGGCGCGAGAAAGATTATTTTGGAACTTCTGTGAGTGGTAATGTTCACTGTTCATTTTTATTGTTTATTTCACTTTTGTTTATTATCTAATTCACTTGCTTTGGCAATGTTAACATACGTTTCCCATGCCAATAAAAACCTTACATTGAATTGCGAGAGAGGCATGAGAGAGGGAGAGAGGCATGAGAGAGGGAGAGAGGCATGAGAGAGGGAGAGAGGCGTGAGAGAGGGAGAGAGGCGGGAGAGAGGCGTGAGAGAGGGAGAGAGGCGTGAGAGAGGGAGAGAGGCGTGAGAGAGGGAGAGAGGCGTGAGAGAGGGAGAGAGGCGGGAGAGAGGCGTGAGAGAGGGAGAGAGGCGTGAGAGAGGGAGAGAGGCGTGAGAGCGGGAGAGAGGGGCATTTGAGAGGGAGAGAGAGGCATATGAGAGGGAGAGAGAGGCATGAGAGAGGGAGAGAGGGGCATGAGAGTGGGAGGGAGAGAGGGGCATGAGAGCGGGAGAGAGAGGGGCATGAGAGCGGGAGGGAGAGAGGGGCATGAGAGCGGGAGGGAGAGAGGGCATGAGGCGGGAGAGAGAGGGAGCATGAGGCGGGAGGGAGAGAGGGAGCATGAGAGGCAGGGGAGGAGAGAGAGGGCATGAGAAGCGGGAGAGGAGAGGGAGCATAGGAGGCGGGAGAGGGAGCATGAGGCCCAGGAGGGAGAGAGGGAGCATGAGGCAGGGAGGAGAGAGGGGCATGAGAGAGGGGAGAGTAGAGAGGGCATGAAGCCAGGAGAGAGGGCATAAGAGCGGGAGGGAGAGAGGGCATGAGGCGGGAGGGAGAGAGAGCATGAGGCGGGGAGGGAGAGAGGGAGCATGAGGCCCAGGAGGGAGAGGAGCATAAGGCCAGGAGCAGAGAAGCGCATGAAGGCGGAGGGAGAGAGAGCATGAGGCGTGAGAAGAGAGGGCATGAGGCAGGAGAGAGAGAGGGCATGAGAGCGGGAGGGAGAGAGGCGCATGAGAGCGGGAGGGAGAGAGGGGCATGAGAGAGGGAGAGGGGCATGAGAGCGGGAGGTAGAGAGGGGCATGAGAGCGGGAGGTAGAGAGGGCATGAGAGCGGGAGGGAGAGGGGCATGAGAGCGGGAGGTAGAGAGGGGCATGAAGGCGGGAGGGAGAGGGAGCATGAGGCGGGAGGAGAGAGGGCATGAGGCTGGGGAAGGAGAGAGGGCATGAGAGCGGGAGGGAGAGAGGAGCATAAGGCAGGGGGAGGGAGAGGGGCATGAGGCGGAGGGAGAGCGGCATGAGAGCCCAGGAGGAGAGAGGGAGCATGAGAGCGGGGAGCATGAGAAGCGGGAGCATGAGAAGCGGGCATGAGGCGGGAGAGAGAGAACATGAGAGCGGGAGGAGAGGGAACATGAGAAGCGGGAGGAGAGAGGGAGCATGAGGCGGGAGGAGAGAGGGAGCATGAAGGCGGGAGGGAGAGGGGCATGAGAGCGGGAGGGAGAGAGGGGCATGAGGCAGGAAGGAGAGAGCATAGAAGGCGGGAGGAGAGAGGAGCAAGAAAAGCGGGAGCATGAGAAGCGGGAGGAGAGGAGCATGAAGCGGGAGGGAGAGAGGGCATAAGAGAGCGGAGAGAGCGGCATGAAGCGGGGAGGAGAAGAGAGCATGAGGCCAGGAGAGGAAAAAGGCATAAAGCAGGAGGGAGAAGCAGCATAAAGGCAGGAAAAAAGAGGGCATAAGCAGCAGGAGAGCGGCATAGGCGGGAGGAGAGAGAGCATGAGAGCGGAACGGAGAGCGGCATGAGAGCGGGAGGGAGAGAGGGGCATGAGAGCAGGAGAGGAAAAAAAAGGCATGAGGCAGGGAGGGAGAGAGCATGAGGCGGGAGGAGAGAGGGCATGAGGCGGGGAGGAGAGAGAGGCATGAGGCGGGGAGGGAGAGAGGGGCAAGAGAGCGGGGCATGAGAGCGGGAGGGAGAGGGGCATGAGAGCGGGAGGGAGAGAGGGGCATGAGAGCGAGAGAGGCATAGCCTTGCTATTGAGAAAGGCTGCCTTAGGCAGACCTGGCTCTCAAGAGAAGACAGGCTATGTGCACACTGCACTCAAAATGAGGTGGAAACTGAGCTGCAATTTCTAACCTGCCAAATGTATGACCATATTAGAGACACATATTTCCCTCAGATTACACAGACCCACAAAGAATTAGAAAACAAATCCAATGTTATTAAACTCCCTTATCTGTTAGAACTTTTGTGAGTGTAATGTTTACTGTACATTTTTTGTTTATTTCACTTTTGTTTATTTTTTTCACTTCCTTTGGCAATGTAAACATATGTTTCCTATGCCAATAAAGCCCTTGAATTGAATTGAGAGAGAGGCATGAGAAAGGGGCATGAGAGAGGGAGGGAGGGGCATGAGAGAGGGAGGGAGGGGCATGAGAGAGGGAGGGAGGGCATGAGAGAGAGAGGGAGAGGCATGAGAGAGGGAGTCATGAGAGTGGGAGGGAGAGGCATGAGAGTGGGACGGAGGGGCATGAGAACAGGTGAGGCATGAGAGAGGGAGGGAGGGGCATGAGAGGGGGCATGAGTGAGGGAGGGAGGGGCATGGAGTGAGGGAGGGAGGGAGGGGCATGAGAGGGGGCATGAGAGAGGGAGAGAGAGGGAGGGAGGGAGGGGCATGAGAGAGGGAGGGAGGGGCATGAGAGATGGAGGGAGGGGCATGAGAGAGGGAGAGAGGGAGGCAGGAGCATGAGAGAGGGAGGGAGGGAGGGGCATGAGAGAGGGAGAGGAATGAGAGAGGGAGGCAGGGAGGGGCATGAGAGAGGGAGGCAGGGAGGGGCATGAGAGAGGGAGGGAGAGAAATGAGAGAGGGAGGGAGAGGAATGAGAGCGAGGGAGAGGAATGAGAGCGAGGGAGAGGAATGAGAGCGAGGGAGAGGAATGAGAGCGAGGGAGAGGAATGAGAGCGAGCGAGAGAGAGAGAGGCATGAGAGCGAGCGAGAGAGAGGCATGAGAGCGAGCGAGAGAGAGGCATGAGAGCGAGAGAGAGGCATGAGAGTGAGAGAGAGAGAGAGAGAGGCATGAGAGAGGCATGAGAGCGAGAGAGAGGCATGAGAGAGAGAGAGGTATGAGAGCGAGAGAGAGAGAGGCATGAGAGTGAGTGAGAGAGAGAGAGGCATGAGAGAGAGAGAGAGGCATGAGAGAGAGAGAGAGGCATGAGAGCGAGAGAAAGGCATGAGAGCGAGAAAGGCATGAGCGAAGCCGAGAGAGAGCATGAGGAAGCGAGAGAAGAGAGGCATGAGAGAGAGAGAACATGAGAAGCGAGAGAAGCGGCGGGGAGAGTGGCGGAGGCGGGAGAAGCGGCGGGGAGAGAGTGGCGTGGGAGCGGGAGAAGCGGGAGAGAGTGAAGCGGGAGAAGCGGGAAGCGGCCAGGGAGAGAGAGTGGCGGGAGAAGCGGGAGGCCCAGCGGGAGAAGCAGCGGGGCCCAGGGGAGAAGCCAGCCAGGAGAAAGCAGCGGGAGAGCAGGAGAGAGAGCGAGCAGGAGGAGGGAGAAGCGAGCGGGGAGGCAGGAAGAAGCGGGAGGCAATGGGAGCATGAGTGAGAGAGGAGGGAGAGGCATGATGGGGAGGGAGAGGCATCAGAGGGGGAGGGAGAGGGAAGGAGAGGCATGAGAGAGGGAGGGAGGGAGGGGCATGAGGGAGGGAGGGAGAGAGAGAGGGAGGGACGGGCAAGAGAATGGGAGGGAGGGGCATGAGAGGGAGGGGCAAGAGGGAGAAAGCGAGAGGCGTGAGAGAGTGAGAGGCATGAGAGAGTGAGAGAGCGAGAGGCATGAGAGAGAGCAAGGGGCATGAGAGAGAGCGAGGGGCATGAGAGAGGGAGGCAGGGGCATGAGAGAGGGAGGGAGAGAGAGGGAGGAAGGGGCATGAGAGAGAGGGAGGCAGGGGCATGAGAGAGGGAGGAGAGAAAGGGAGGGGCATTAGAGAGGGGAGAGGAATGAGGGGGCATGAGAGAGGCAGGGAGAGGAATAGAGAGAGGGAGGCAGGCAGGGGCATGAAAGAGGGAGAGAAAGGAATGAGAGAGGGATGGAGAAAAATGAGAGCGAGAGAGAGGCATGAGAGAGAGAGAGGCATGAGAGAGAGAGAGGCATGAGAGCGAGAGAGAGAGAGGCATGAGAGCGAGAGAGAGAGGCATGAGAGAGAGAGAGGCATGAGAGAGAGAGAGGCATGAGAGAGAGAGGCATGAGAGCGAGAGAGAGAGGCATGAGAGCGAGAGAGAGAGAGGCATGAGAGCGAGAGAGAGAGAGGCATGAGAGCGAGAGAGAGAGAGGCATGAGAGAGGCATGAGAGCGAGAGAGAGGCATGAGAGCGAGTGAGAGAGAGAGAGGCGCGAGAGAGAGATGCATGAAAGCGAGCGGGAGGCATGAGATCGAGAGAGCGAGCGGGAGGCATGAGATCGAGAGAGAGAGGGAGCGAGGGAGAAAGCGGCGGAAGCGAGAGAGCTAAGCGGGAGGCGAGGCAAGCCAGCGGGGCGAAATCTGGCGGTCGAAAATCTGGCAGGCGAAGCCAGAGCGGGAAAGCGGCGGCCAGGCGAAGAAGCGAAGCGAGCGAAGAAGCGGAAAGCGGCAGCGGCAGAGCGAGAAGCAGCGAGGCGGGAGAAGCGGCAGCGGAAGCGAAGCCAGCGGGAAGCAGCGTCTGGGGCGAAGAAAGCCAGCGGGAAAGCAGCCAGCGGGAAGCGGTAAGCGAAAGCCCAGGAAAGCAGCCCAGAGCGTAGCGTGAAGAAAGCGAAAGCGTGGAGAAAGCGAAAGCGTGAGAAGAAAGCGAAAGCGTGGAGAGAAGCGAAAGCGTGGGAGAAAGCGAAGGCGGAGGAAAGCGAAGGCCAGGCGAGAGAAAGCGGGAGAAACGGAAGAAAGAGAAAAGCGTCGGAGAAGAAGCAGCGAAGCGTCGGAGAAAGCGAAAGCGTCGGAGAAAGCGAAGCGTCGAAGACACGCCGAAAGCGTCGGAGAACAGCGAAGCGTCGGAGAAAGCGAAGCGTCGGAGAAAAGCGAAAGCGTCGGAGAAAGCGAAAGCGGGAAGAAAGCGAAAGCGTCAGGAGAAAGCGAAAGCGTCGGAGAAGAAAGCGAAAGCGTCGGAGAAAGCGAAAGCGTGAAGAAAGCGAAAGCGTGAAGAAAGCGAAGCGTGAAAAAAAGCGAAAGCGTAAAGCGAAAGCGTGTGAAGAAAGCGAAAGCGTGAAGAAGACCAGCGAAAGGCGTGAAAAGAAGAGGCGAGAAGCGGGAGAAAGCGAAAGCGGAAAGCGAAAGCGGAAGAAAGCGAAAGCGGGAAGAAAGCGAAAGCGGGAAAGCGGAAAGCGGAGAAAGCGAAAGCGGGAGAAAGCGAAAGCGTCGGAGAAAGCGGAAGGAGTGAAGAAAGCGAAAGCGTGAAGAAAGCGAAGCGTGGGAAAGCGAAAGCGATGGGAGAAAGCGAAAGCGGGAGAAAGCGAAGCGTGGGAGAGAAGCGAAAGCGTGGAGAAAGCGAAAGCGGGAAAGCGAAAGCGGAGAAAGCGAAAGCGGGAGAGAAAGCGAAGCGGGAGAGAAGCGAAAGCGGAGAGAAAGCGAAAGCGGGAAAGCGAAAGCGAGAGAGAAGGAAAGCGAGAAGCGTCGGGAGAAAGCGAAAGCGTCGGAGAAAGCGAAAGCGTCAGGGAGAAAGCGAAGCGTCAGAAAGCGAAAGCGTGGAGAAAGCGAAAGCGGAGAAAGCGAAGCGGGAGAGAAGCGAAAAGCGCCAGAGAAAGCGAAAGCGGGAGAGAGAAGCGAAAGCGCGAGGAGAGAAAGCGAGCGTCGGAGAAAGCGAAGCGTGAGCGAAGGCGTGAAGAGACCAGCGGAAGGCGAAGGTGTGAGAGAAGCGAAAGCGGAAGACAGAAGCGAAGGCGTGAGACAGACAGAAGAGGCGTGAGACAGACAGAAGAGAGCGTGAGACAGACAGAGAGAGAGGCGTGAGACAGACAGAAAGGCGTGCTCAGACAGAAAGCGTGAGAACAGAGAGAGCATGAGAAGCGGCGGAGTCACGAAGAGAGAAAGCGTGAGACAGCTTGAGAGAAAGAGAGGTGTGAAGAGAAGCGAGAAGGCATGTGAGAAGCGAGAGAGCATGAGAGAGAAGCGAGAGAAGGCGTGAGAGGCGAGCATGAGAGAAGCGAGAGGCATGAAAGCGAGAGGCATGAGAAAGCGAGAGGCATGAGAGAAGCGAGAGGCATGAGAAGAAAGCGGAGTGTGAAGAAAGCGGCGAATCTGAAAAGCGGCGGAATCTGAAGAAAGCGAAAGCGTGCAAGAAAGCGTAAGTAGAAAGCGAAAGCGTCACGAGAAAGCGAAAGCGTCGGAGAAGAAGCGAAAGCGTCGGAGAAAGCGAAGCGTCGGAGAAAGCGAAAGCGTGAAAAGAAGCGAAAGCGTGAAGCGAAAGCGTGTGAAAGCGAAGGTGTAAGGTCGAGAAGCGAAAGCGTGAAGAGACAGCGGAAAGCGTGAAGAAGAGACAGGCGAAGCGGAAGAAAGCGAAAGCGGGAAAGCGAAAGCGTCAGAGAAAGCGAAAGCGTCGGAGGAGAAGCGAAGGTGTCGGAGAAAGCGAAGGAAAGTGAAGAAAGCGAAGCGTGAAAGCGAAAGCGTGGGAAAGCGAAGCGTGGGAGAAGCGAAGGCGTGGGAAAGCGAAAGCGGGAAAGCGAAGGCGGAGAAAGCGAAAGCGGAGAAAGCGAAAGCGGGAGAAAGCGAAAGCGTCAGAGAAGCGAGCGAGCGTCAGAAGAAGCGAAGCGTCGGAGAAGAAGGCGAAGCGTCAGGAGAAAGCGAAGCGTCAGGGAAAGCGAAAGCGGGAGAGAAAGCGAAAGCGGGAGAAAGCGAAGCGTCGGAGAAAGCGAAAGCGTCGGAGAAAAGCGAAAGCGTGAAGCGAAAGCGTGAGAAGAGACCAGCGAAAGCGTGAAAAGCGAAGCGGAAGACAGAAGAAAGGCGTGAGACAGACAGAGAAGAGGCGTGAGACAGACAGAGAGAAAGCGTGAGACAGACAGAGAGAGAGGCGTGAGACAGACAGAGAGAGAGGCGTGAGACAGACAGAGAGAAAGGCGTGCTCAGACAGAGAGAGAGGCGTGAGACAGAGAGAGAGGCATGAGAGAAAGCGGCGAGTGCGAGAAGAAGAAAGCGTGAGACAGCGAGAGAAAGAGAGGTGTGAGAAACGAGGCGTGAAGAAGCGAGCGTGAGAGAAGCGAGAGCGTGAAAGAGAAGCGAGAGGCGTGAGAAGGCCGAGAGCATGAGAAAGCGAGAGGCATGAGAGAAGCGAGAGCATGAGAGAAAGCGGAGTGTGAGAGAAAGCAGCGGAGTCTGAGAAAGCGGCGGAATCTGAGAAGCGAAAGCGTGCAGAGAAGAGGCGTGAAGTAGAAAGCGAGAAGCGTCTGAGAGAAAGCGAGAGCGTCTGAAGAAGCGAAAGCGTGAAGAGAGAAACCAGAAAGCGTGCAAGGCGGGCGAGAGCATGAGAGAGAAGCGAGAGGCATGAGGAGAGAGAACAGAGGCATGAGAGAAGAAACGAGAGGCATGAGAGAGAGCGAGAGCATGAGAGAGCGAGAGAGCATGAGAGAGAAACGAGAGGCATGAAAGGCATCTGAGAAGCGATAGGCATCACGAGGCGAGCATCGAGAGAAGAGCGAGAGCATGAGAGAGAGCAGAGAGAGCATGAGAGAAAGCGAGGCATGAGAAGCGAGAGGCATAGGAAGAGATCGAAAGCGTGAAGAGATCGAGAGGCGTGAAGAGATCGAAGGCGTGAAGAGATCGAGAGAGCATGAGAGAAAGCGAGAGAGCATGAGAGAAGCGAAGGCATGAGAGAAAGCGGCGAAGCGTGGGAGAAAGCGTCACGAAGAAGCGAGCTAGAAGCGTCACGAGAGAGAGAGAGAAAACAGCGAAAGCGTGCGAAAGCGAGCGAAGCGTCTGAGAAGAAGAAAGCGGCGAAAGCGTCTGAAGAAGAAGAAAGCAGCGAGAAGCGTCGAAGAAGAGAAAGAAGGCACGAAGAAAGCGGCGAAAGCGTCACGAAGAGAAGAAGAAAGCGGCGAAAGCGTCTGAAGAAGAAGAGAAAGCGCGAAGCGTCACGAAGAGAAAGCGGCGAAGCGTCTGAAGAAGCGGCGAAAGCGTCACGAAGAAGAAGAAAGCGGCGAAAGCGTCACGAAGAAGAAGAAGAGCGGCGAAGGTGTCTGAAAGAAAGAAAGCGGCGAAAGCGTCTGAAGAAGAAAGCGGCGAAAGCGTCTGAAAGAAAGCAGCGAAAGCGTCTGAAGAAGAAGAAAGCAGCGAAAGCGTCTGAAGAAGAAAAGCAGCGAAAGCGTCTGAAGAAGAAGAAAGCGGCGAAAGCGTCTGAAGAAGCGAGCGAAAGCGTCACGAAGAAGAGGAGAGAGCGTCTGAGAGAGAGAAGCGAAAGCGTCGCGAGAAGAAGCGAGAGCGTCACGATGAGAGAAGAGAGCGTCACGAAGCGAGAGCGAGAAGTCACGAAGAAGCGGAAAGCGTCACGAGAAGAAGAACTGAAAGCGTCACGGAGCGAAAGCGTCTGAAGCATAGAGCATGAAACTAGAGCATGAGAAAGCGAGAGTGTCATGAAGCGCGAAACATCTGCGAAGAAAGCGAAAGCGTGAAGAGAACAAGAGCGTGAGAGAAGAAAACGAAAGCGCGAGAGAAGAATCGCGTTAAGCGAAAGCGTCTGAAGAAGAAGAAAGCGTCTGAAGAGAAGCGAGAAGCGTCACGAAGCGTCTGAAGAAGAAAGCGAAAGCGTCACGAAGAAGAGAAGAAGCGAAAGCGAAGAAGCGTCGAAGCGAAAGAAAGCAGCGTGCGAGAGAGCGTCGAGAAGAGAAGCGGCGAGAGGTGTCTGAAAGTAAGCGAGAAAGCGTCTGAAGAAGAAAGCGGCGAAGGTGTCACGAAGAAGAGAAAGCGAAGCGAAGCGTCTGAAGAAAGCGGCGAAGCGTCACGAAGAGAGAAGAAAGCTGGCGAAGCGTCACGAAGAAGAAAGCCAGCGGAAAGCGTCTGAAGCGAAGAAGCGAGCGGAAAGCGTCTGAGAGAGAAGAGAAAGAGGAGAGAAAGCGTCTGAAAGAGAGAGAGAGAGAAGCGAGTGTCTGAGAGAAGTAAGCGAAAGCGTCACGAAGAGAAGAAGAAAGCGGCGAAGAGAGAAAGCGGCGAAAGCGTCACGAAGAAGAACTAGAGCGTCTTGAGAAGCGAGAGAAGAGAAGAGAAGCGTCACGAAGAAAGCGAAAGAAGGGTCGATAGAAGCGAAGAGCGTCTGAAGAAAGAGAGAAAGCGAGAGGCATAGAGAGCTAGAAAGGCATGAAGAGAAAGCGAAGTGTCATGAGAAAGCGCGAAAGGCATCTGAGAGAAGCGAAAAGCGTGAGAGAAGAAGAAAGCGTGAAGAAAGCGAAGAAAGCGAAAGAGCGAAGCGTGGCGAAAGCGTCACGAGAAGAAAGCGAAAGCGTCACGAAGAAAGCGAAGCGAAAGCGTCTGAAGAAAGAAGCGAAGCGTCACGAGAAGAAGCGAAAGCGTCACGAAGAAGAGCGAAAGCGTTCAAGAAGAAACGAAGCGTCTGAAGAAAAGCGAAAGCGTCACGAAGAGAAGCGAAGAGCATGAAGAAGAAAGCGATAAACATGAGAAGAGAAAACGATAAACATGAGAGAGAAACGAAGAGCATGAGGAAGAAGCGAGAGAGAGAGAGAAAGCGTCACGAAGCGAGAGAGAGAGACAGAAAGCGAAAGCGTCACGAGAGAAGAGAGAAGCGAAAGCGTCACGAGAGAGAAGCGAAAGCGTCTGAGGCGTGAAGCAGGCGTGAGAGAGAGCGAGAGCGTGAGAGAGAACAAGAGGCATGAAGAAGCGAGAGGCATGAGAGAGAGGCGGAGTATGAGAGAGAAGCGGCGGAGTCACGAGAAGCGGCGGAATCTGAAGAGAAGCGTGAGAGAAGCGAAGAGGCATGAAGCGAGAGGCATGAGAGAGGCGAGAGGCATGAGAGAAGCGAGAGAGCATGAGGAGAGCTAGAGGCATGAGAGAAGCGAGAGGCATGAGAGAAGCGAGAGTCATGAGAAGAAGCGAGAGGCATGAGAGCGAGAGGCATGAGAAGGCGAGAGGCATGAAAGCGAGAGGCATGAGAAAGCGAGAGAAAGCGCGAGAGGCAGACAGAAGCGCGAAGAGAGCATGAGAAAAGCGAGAGGCATAGAAGAAGAGGCCGCGAGAGGCATGAAGAGGCGAGCGAGAGGCATGAGAGAGGCGAGAGGCATGAGAGAGATCGAGAGAGCATGAAGAGAGATCGAGAGGCATGAGAGAGATCGAGAGGCATGAGAGAAGATCGAAGAGCATGAGAGAGAGCGTCACGAGAGAGCGAGGCGAGAGAAGCGGCGAGAGGCGTCTGAGAGAGAAAGCGAAAGCGTGGGAGAGAGAAGGCGGCGAGAGTTATCACGGAAGAAAGCGTCGAGAGCGTCGAGACAGAAGCAGGAGAAAGCGTGCGTACCAGAAAGGGGAAAGAGAAAGCGTCTGAGAGAGAAAGCGAGAGGCGTCACGAGAGAGAAGCGTCAAAGAAGAGAAAGCAGCGAGGCGAAAACGATCTGTGACGAGCGAAAGCGAGAAAGCGTCTGAAAGCGAAAGCGAAGAAAGCGAAAGCGTCTGAGAAGAAAGCGAGAAAGCGTCACGAAGAAGAAAAGCGAAAAAGCGTCGCGAAGAAAGCGAAAACGAGAAGCGAAAGCATAAGCGAAACATGAAGAAAGCAAGAAAGCATAGAAGCGAGAGAAAGCGAAAGCGCTGAAAGCGAAAACATGACGAAAGCGATAAGCGAAGAGAGGAGAAAGCGGAACGAGAGGCTTGAAAGCGTCGAACGAAAGAGCAAGCGTTGAAGCGTCTAGAGAAAAGCGAAACAGCGAAAGCGGAGAGAGCGAAAGCGTGAAAAGATCAGCGAAAGCGTCACGAAAGAGAAAGCGTGAAAGGCGAAAGCGTGAAGAAGAAGCGAGGCGTGAAAGCGAGGCGTGAAGAAGATGCGAAAGCGTGAGAGCGAAAGCGTGAGAGAAAGCGTAAAGCGTGAGAGAACGTGAAGCGTGAGAAGCGTGAAGCGTGAAAGAAGAAAACGTGAAGCGTGAAGAAAGAGCGTAAGCGTGAAGAAGCGAGAGAGCGTCACGAGAGAAGAAAGCGAAAGCGTTCGAGAGAAGAACGAAGCGTTCGATAGAAGAAAGCAGAAAGCGTAGAAAAGCTAGAGCATGAGAAAGCTAGAGCATGAGAGAAAGCTAGAAACATGAGAGAAACTAGAGGCATGAAGAGAGAAGCGAGAGCATGAGAAGCGAAGGGAAAGCGAGAGAGCATGAGAGAAGCGAAGGCATGAGAAAAGAAGCGGCGGAGTCGAAGCGTCTGAAGAGAGAAAGCGGCGTGCGAAGAAGAAGCGAGGCGGAGAAAGACAGAAAGCGTTAGACAGACAGAAAGCGTGAGACAGAGAGAGAGGCGTGAGACAGACAGAGAAGCGTGAGACAGACAGAAGAGGCGTGAGACAGACAGAGAGAAAGCGTGAGACAGACAGAAGAAAGCGTAGAGACAGACAGAGAAGCGTGAGACAGACAGAGAGAGCGTGAGACAGACAGAGAGGCGTGAGAACAGACAGAGAAAGCGTGAGACAGACAGGCGTGAGACAGACAGAAAGCGTGAGACAGACAGAGAGAGGCGTGAGACAGACAGAGAAGCGTGAGACAGACAGAGAGAGGCGTGAGACAGACAGAGAGAAGCGTAGAGACAGACAGAGAGAGAGGCGTGAGACAGACAGAGAGAGAGAGGCGTGAGACAGACAGAGAGAGAGGCGTGAGACAGACAGAGAGAGAGGCGTGAGACAGACAGAGAGAGAGGCGTGAGACAGACCGAGAGAGAGAGGCGTGAGACAGACCGAAGAGAGAGGCGTGAGACAGAACGAGAGGCGTGAGACAGACCGAGAGAGAAGAGAGGCGTGAAAAGAAACGAGAAGAAAGCGTGAGAGAGAGAAAGCGTGAAAGAGAAAGCGTGAGAGAGCGAAAGCGTGAAAGAGCGAGAAAGCGTGAAGAAGAAAGCGAAGCGTTAGAAGCGAAAAGCATGAAAGCGAAGCGTTAGAAGCGAGAGGCATGAGAAAGCGAGAGGCATGAGAGAAGCGAGAAGCATGAGAAGAAAGCGAAAACATGAAGCGAAAAGCATAAGAAAGCGAAAGCGTCACGAAGAAAGCGGCGAAAGCGTCTGAAGAAAGCAGCGAAAGCGTCTGAAGAAAGCAGCGAAAGCGTCTGAAAGAAGCGAAAGCGGCGAAAGCGTCTGAAGAAAGCAGCGAAAGCGTCTGAAAGCGGCGAAAGCGTCTGAAGAAAGCGGCGAAAGCGTCTGAAGAGAAGCGAGCGAAAGCGTCTGAAGAAAGCGAAAGCGTCACGAAGATAAGCGAAAGCGTCACGAAGATAAGCGAGAGCGCATGAGAAGCGAGAGGCTTGAAGCGTGAAACGAGAGGCGAGGAGAGAGGCGTGAAGAAGAGCGAAGGCGTGAGAAGAGCGAAGCGTGAGAGGAGAGGCGTGAGAGAGAGAGAGAGGCGTGAGAGAGGGAGAGAGGCGTGAGAGAGAACGAGAGGCGTGAGAGAGGGAGAGGCGTGAGAGGGAGAGAGGCGTGAGAGAGAGAGGCGTGAGAGAGAGCGAGAGGCGTGAGAGAGGGAGAGGCGTGAAAGGCGTTAGAGCGTGTGAGAGAGAGAGCGAGAGGCGTGCGAGAGAGAGAGCGAGAGGCTTGCGAGAGAGAGAGCGAGGCGTTCATACCCTTGGCTTCACCGCTCTGTCTTTCCAACCCAAAGAAGAAGGAGCTGGGAGCATCCATCTCCTTGAGCATGGAGAACCTAGCTCTTACAAGTGCTCCCTTTGCTTTAACCTGGAAAAAACTGCCCAGGTCCCTACGTAATTCAGCTAGATTAGCTTGGAGGCTTACATTGCCTTGCCCCACCATCTCTACCTCCATCTCACTAATACTACGCTCTAGTTCCCCCAATACTCTCCTAGCCTCTGAGGATGAGAGAGCTGTCTACTGTTGACAGTAAAGCCGAATTTGGACTTTCCCCACATCCCACCATTGACTCAGAGACTCATACTCCTCTCTTAGCTGCCCCCACCTTTCCCAAAAATCTGGAAACCTGAGCAAAAGTGGCATCTTGTAAGAGCTTTACATTAAACTTCCAATAGGATGCCTGCCGGGGCCCTGAGTGAAATAGACAGCTGAGCCATGGTTATATGGTGATCTGAAAACCCCACTGGGGAGAATGGTAGTGCCCAACAGCCTATTGCTCCTGATTCCTGGACATGTAAAAGCGATCAAGTCGGGCTGCACTCACCCCTAGCCCCAAAGACCTTCACCCATGTATACTGTCTTGTGTTGGGATGTCTAGTTCTCCAAATATCCACTAGGTCAGACTGATTAATAATGTCCCTTAACACCCCCACTGACACTGAATGAGGCTCTTCCCCATTTCTATCTTTCGTAAAATCCATGGTACAGTTCAGTCTCCGCCGACCACCAGCATCTCCTCAAGCGCTACTTGTGAGAGTTCCTGTCTAAGACACCCAAATAGAACCCCCTCTCTCTCCCTGTGTTGGCGCATACACATTTATAAAGACAAACCCCTTGTTGTTAATTTCTGCTTTTACAACAAGCAGCCTACCTACACACCTCCTTTGAGGAGCAAATTTTACAGACAGACCAGGTACAAAAAGACTGCCACCCCTGCACTCAAATTTGTCCCATGGCTCAACACACTTGCCCCTTTCCACCAGAGCCCCAATCGACTTCATTCACCACATCGCTATCGTCTCCTGCAGAAACAACACCTGTACTTTTTTTGTTTTACATATTCACCCAACACCTCCTCTTTCCCGCATCTCTGGCGCCATTTATATTGGCGAGCCGACCGTAGAGTCTCCATAAGAAGTGGGAGAAAAGCCAGCAAGGAAAGAGACCAATAGCAAAGCCCAGTGCCAGAAAGAAACTATACATCTAAACAGTGTCTGAAGGTAGAGCCTTTACGCACGGTTGTGACCCACTTCCTCAACCTAAACCTTTTCCTGGGTGAGAGGACACCATGCCCCTCATTTTCATAGCATGTTGTGCTGATCTTACAAACTTTCTCGGATCAGAAAAAGTCTCAAGATTAACTTTTTTTCCCCTTGGTCTCATTCAGGAACCTTGTCAGTTCCCTCAATGTGTACTTTGGCCCCTCTGCTTGACTGGCTGTCAGCTCCGGACCCATTGAAGAGAGAGTCTGAAAGGAAAACCTCATCATCCTCTTCCTCATACTCACTTTCCTCATCTCCATCTCCCATCCTGACCACCTGCCCTTCCTCTCTGGTCAGGACCTCCCCCAACACCAGGTCCCATAGTACCTTTGACCACACAGCCTCTACACTTCCACCTTTCTTCTCCTCCTTTTTCTTTCCTTGACACCCTCCTCCTCCCCTAGTCTCTTACACTTCCCCACTATACTCTCCTCATCCACTAGCATAACCTTACTAGACCCAGCCTCATCTACACCACCCTCCATAGCATGTCTAGGCCCAGCCTCTTCTACACCAGCATCCATAGCATGACTAGTCCCAGCCTCAGCTACCCCACCATCTCTAGCCTGACTAGGCCAAGCCTCATCTACACCACCATCTCTGGCATGACTAGTCCCAGCCTCCAGCTACCCCACCATCTATAGCCTGACTAGACCCAGCTTCATCTACCCCACCATCTCTAGCCTGACTAGGCCCAGCCTCATCTACACCACCATCCTTGCCATGACTAGGCCCAGCCTCATTTACACCACCATCCATGCCATGACTAGGCCCAGCCTCTGCTGTCTGCATCTCATTGCCCCCTACACTTTGACCTTGTTTTCCCCCACTGGCACTTGTGCCCTCACCTTGTTCTGACGGCCTTTATGTGGACCATAAGCTCTTATGCCCCAAATCCCCACACTCAAAACACGTAGACTATCTGTGCTGGCAAACCATAAATGAGGAAGCCCCCTCCTCATGCCTCACTTTAAAATGCACATTTAGCTGTTGCTCATTATTATTCAGAAACATAAACACTTGCCTCCGGGCGAAACAAGCGTGCTTAACGGCATCCGCCTGAAAACCTGCCGACAGTACCACGAAAACCGCTAGCAAACTTACCAAAAGCGACTAAGCTCTTTCCTGATTTGATCATCCGTAATAAGCGGAGGCAAATTTGCAACTACCACCCTTGTTGAAGGGGTAGCAAGAGGCAAAATTGACACCAACACACCCCTTACAAATATTCCACTAGCAATTAGTCTACCAACCAAGTTTGCTCTTTTCATGAACACAACCACAGCTTTGTTCATTCTGGAAGCGGAATGTATAAATTCTGCTCCTACCTGTTCACGACTGCAAGCAGAACCTCCTCCACTTTAACTCCATTCTCAGGAACACACCTGAATCCATGCCGTTATAGACAGCATCTCCTCCAGCTAGGCTGAGAAGCCATCAGCGCACCACACCTTACAAACCCCAGAAACTAACTCTGTCCTTTTCCACCCTAACTTTGAAAAAACTGTGGATACCGCTAAAACAAATATTGCATTAACCCTCCACCATAGAAAAAAATAAAGAAAAGAACAGAATCAAGAAAGTTAGTTAGGACAGAGCCCTCCACACCAAACACTCAAACTCCAAAAACCTCCCAGCATGCACTGCAAGAGAGAGAGAGAGAGAGAGAACGAGAGGTGTGCGAGAGAGCGAGAGGCGTGCGAGAGAGAGAGCAAGAGGCGTGAGATAGAGAGCGAGAGCCGTGCGAGAGAGAGAGAGAGAGAGAGAGAGAGAGAGAGAGAGAGGCGTGAGAGCGAGAGGCGTGAGAGAGCTAGAGGCATGAGAGAGAGCGAGAGTGTCATGAGAGAGCGCGAGAGGCATCCGAGAGAGAGAGCGAGAGGCATGAGAGAGAACGAGAGGCGTGAGAGAGAACGAGAGGCGTGAGAGAGTACGAGAGGCGTGAGAGAGAACGAGAGGCGCGAGAGAGGGAGAGGCGTGAGAGGCGTTAGAGCGAGAGGTGTGAGAGAGCTAGAGGCATGAGAGAGAGCGAGAGTGTCATGAGAGAGCGCGAGAGCATCACGAGAGAAAGCGAGGCGTGAGAAAGCGAGGCGTGAGAAGAAACGAGAGAAGCGTGAAGAGTCTGAGCGTGAAGAAACGAAAGCGCGAAGAGAAAGCGTGAAGCGTTAAGCGAGCGTGAGATAGAAGCGAAAGCGTCACGAGATAGAAAGCGAAAGCGTCACGAGATAAAGCGAAAGCGTCACGAGATAGAAGCGAAAGGCGTCACGAGACAGCGAAGCGTCGCGAGAGAAGCGAAGGCATGAAGAAGAGAAAGCGAAACGCATGAAAACGATATCCATGAGAGAAACGATAAACATGAAGAAGAGAAGGAGCGTGAAGGAAGCGTGGCGAAAGAAGGAGAAGCGTGAGAGAGGAGGCGTGAGAGAGAAGGAGAAGCGCGAGAAGAAGGCGTTAAAGCGAAAGCGTTAAGCGAAGCGTGCAAGAGAAAGCGAAAGCGTCACGAAAAGAAAGCGAAAGCGTCACGAAGAAGACGAAGCGTCACGAAGAGAAAACGAAAGCGTTCGAAGAAGAAACGAAAGCGTCACGAAGAAAGCGAAGCGTGAATAAAGCGAAAGCGTGAGATAGAAGCGAAAGCGTCACGAAGAGAAAGCGAAAGCGTGAATAAAGCGAAAGCGTCACGAAGAAAGCGAAAGCGTCTGAAGAAAGCGAAAGCGTCTGAGAAGCGAGAAAGCGTCTGACGAAGAAGAAAGCGAAAGCGTCACGAGAAAGAAGAGAAAGCGAAAGCGTCGAAGAAGCGAAGAAGAAGAAGCGAAAGCGTCACGAAAGCGAAAGCGTCACGAAGAAAGCGAAAGCGTCTGAAGAAAGAAGCGAAGCGTCACGAAGAAAGAAGCGAAAGCGTCACGAAGAAGAAAGCGAAGCTTGCGAAGAAAAAGAAAGCGTTCGAAGAAGAACGAAAGCGTCTGAAAAGCGAAAGCGCGAAGAAGCGTAAGAAAACAAGCAAGCGAAGAAAGCGAAAGCGTGAAGAGAAAGCGAAAGCGTGAGAAAGCGAAAACATCACGAAGAAAGCGAAAACATGAAAGCGAAAGCATGAAAAGCAGCGGAAATCTGAAAAGCAGCGAAGTCTGAAGAAAGCGAAGCGAAAGCGTCTGAAAGCGTAAATGAGAAAGCGAAGAGCGTAAGAAAGCGAAAGCGTGAAGAAAACCAAGCGTCACGAAGAAGAAGCGAAAACATGAGAAGAAAACAAAAACATGAAAGCGAAAAGCATGAGAAAGCAAGAGAGCATGAAGAAAGAACAAGAAGCATGAAAACGAGAGCATGAAGAAAACGAAACATAAAGAGAAAACGAAAGCGTGACAGAAGCGAAAGCGTGACAGAAGCGAAAGCGTGAAGAAGAGCAAAAGCGTGAAAGAACGAAACATAAAAGAAAGCGAAAGCGTGAGAAGAAAGCGAAAGCGTCACGAAGAAAGCGAAAACATGAAGCGTAAACGAAAGCGTGAAAGAAAAGCGAAAGCGTGAAAGAAAGCGAAGCGTGAAGAACGAAAGCGTGAAGAGAAACCGTGAAGCGTTAAGGCGAAAGCGTCGCGAAAGCGAAAGCGTCACGAAGAAAGCGAAAGCGTCTGCGAAAGCGAAAGCGTCACGAAGAAACGAAAGCGTTCGAAGAAGAAACGAAAGCGTCTGAAGCGAAAGCGTCTGAAGAAAGCGAAGCATAGAGAAGAAAACGAAAGCGTGAAGAAACGAAGCGTGAAAAAACGAAAACATAAAGAAGCAGAAGCGAAAGCGTGAAGGAGAAACGTAAAAAGCGTTAAGCGAAAGCGTGAAGAAAGCGAAGCGTCACGAAGAGAAGAACGAAGCGTTCGAAGCGAAAGCGTCTGAAGAAAGCGTCACGAAGAAAAGCGAGAGGCATAAGACAAGAAAGCGAAAGGCACTGAAGAAAGCGATACGACATAAAACGAGGAGCATGAAGGAAACGAAGGCATGAAACGAAAGCGTAGAAGAGGAAACCGTAAGCGTTCAGCGAAGGCGTGAAAGCGTGAACGAAGGCTTGAGACAAACGAAGCGTGAAGAAGCGAAAGCGTGAAGAAAACGAAAGCGTGAGAGAAGCAGAAGCGTGAGAGAGGAGAGAGGCCGTGAAGCGTTAAGCGGAAGGCGTGCGAGAGAGAGAAAGCGGAAAGCGTCACGAGAAGGCGAAAGCGTCTGAAGAGAGAGAGAAGAAACGAGGCGTTCGAGAGAGAAGAGAAAGGCGTCGTCTGAGAGAGAGGCGTCTGAGAAGAAGCGAGAGCATGAGAGAGAGAGAGAGAAGGCGAGAGAGCATGAGAGAGAGCGATAGAGCATAAGGAAGAGCAGGGCATGAGAGAGCAGAGGCATGAGAGAGAACGAGAGGCGAGAGAGAGAGAGAGAGAGAGAGAGGCGTGCGAGAGAGAGAGAGAGAGAGAGAGAGAGAGAGAGAGAGAGAGAGAGAGAGAGAGAGAGAGAGAGAGAGAGAGAGAGAGAGAGAGAGAGAGAGAGAGAGAGAGAGAGAGAGAGAGAGAGAGAGAGAGAGAGAGAGAGAGAGGAGAGAGCGAGAGCATGGGAGAGAAGCAGAGAGGCATGAGAGAGAGAAACGAGAGAAGGAGCAGAGAAGAAGAGGCATGAGAGAGAAACGAGAGGCATGAAGAGAGAAGGCGTGAGAGAGGCGAGCGTGACAAGCGAAAGCGTGACAGAAGCGAGGCGTGAGAGAACGAAAGCGTGAGAGGAACGAGGCATGAGAGAGAAAGCGTGAAAGCGTGAAGAAAGCGAAAGCGTCACGAAGAGAAGCGAGAGGCATGAAAGCGTGAAGCGAAAGGCGTGAAGAGAAACGAAAGCGTGAGAGAAGCGAAAGCGTGAGAAGAGCGAAAGCGTGAAGAAGGAAAACCCGTGAAGCGTTAAGCGAAAGCGTCACGAAGCGAAAGCGTCTGAAGAAAAAGCGAAAGCGTCACGAAGAAGCGAAAGCGTCTGAAGAAGAGAGCGAAGCGTCTGAAGAAGCGAAGCGTCTGAAGAGAAAACGAAAGCGTTCGAGAAGAAACGAAAGCGTCACGAAGAAGAAAGCGTCACGAAGAAGAAAGCGAAAGCATAGAAGAAAACGAAGCGTGAGAAGAAGCGAAGCGTGAAGAAAACGAAAGCATGAAGAGAACGAAAGCGTCTGAAAAGAGAAGCGAAAGCGTCACGAAGAAAAAACAAAGCGTCGAAGAAAGCGAAGAAGCAGAAGCGTCTGAAGAAGCGAAAGCGAGAAGAAAAGCGAAGCGTCACGAAGAAAGCGGAAGCGTGAGATAAGCGAAAGCGTGAAGAAGAAGCGAAAGCGTCACGAAGAAAGCGAAAGCGTCTGAATAGAAGCGAAAGCGTCACGAAGAAAGCGAAAGCGTCTGAAGAAGCGAAAGCGTCACGAAGAAAAAGCGAAAGCGTCACGAAGAGAAGCGAAAGCGTCACGAAGAAAGCGAAAGCGTCACGAAGAAAGCGAAAGCGTCACGAAGAAAGCGAAAGCGTCTGAAAGCGAAAGCGTCTGAAGAAAGCGAAGCAGAAAGAAGAAGAACGAAGAAGAAAGCGAAAGCGTTCGAAGAAAAGCGAAAGCGTCTGAAAAGCGAAAGAAAGCGCGAAGGAGAGAAGCGAAGCGAAGAGAGAAAGCGAGAAGCGTGAGAGAAGAAAAGCGAAGCGTGAGAGAGAGAAAGCGAGAGCATCACGAAGAGAAAGCGAAAGGCATGAAGAAAGCGAAAACGCATGAAGAGAACAGCGGAGTCTGAGAGAAAAGCAGCGGAGTCTGAAAAAGCGAAAGCGTCTGAAGAGAGGCGTGTATGAGAGAAAGCGAAAGCGTAAAGCGAAAGCGTGAAGAGAAACCAAGCGTCTGAGAAGAAAGCGAGAGCATGAGAAAACAGAGGCATGAGAGAAAGCAGAGGCATAAAGAGAGAACAGAGGCATGAGAGAGAAACGAAGACATGAAGAGAAAAGAACGAGAGGCATGAAGAGAACGAAGAGCATAGAGAAAGCGGAAAGCGTGACAAGAGGCGAAGCGTGACAAAGCGAAGCGTGAAAACGAAAGCGTGAGAGAGAGAAACATGAGAGAAGCGTGAGAGAAGCGAAGCGTCACGAGAGAAAGCGAAAGCATGAAGCGAAGAGAGAGCGTGAGGAAAGCGTGAGAAAGCGTGAGAAGCAAGGCGTGAAAGCGAGGCGTGAGAGAAAAACGAAGCGTGAAGAGAGAGAAGCGTGAAAAGCAGAAAGAGAGGGAGAAACGTGAAGCGTTAAGCGAAAGCGTGAAGAGAAAAGCGAAAGCGTCTGAAAGCGAAAGCGTCTACGAAGAAGCGGAAAGCGTCACGAAAAGCGAAAGCGTCACGAAGAAAACGAGAAGCGTTCGAAGAAGAGAAAACGAAGCGTCACGAAAGCGTCTGAAGAAAGCGAAACATGAGAGAAGAAGAATGAAAGCGTGAAGAAACGAAGCGTGAGAAAGAAACGAAGGCAGAAGAACGAGAAAGCGTGAAGAGAGAAACCGTAAAGCGTTAAGCGAAAGCGTGAAAGCGTGAGCGAAGCAGAGACAAACGAAGAAGCGTGAAAAGCGAAAGCGTGAAGAACGAAAGCGTGAAGAAACGAAAGCGTGAAAGAGAGAAACCGTGAAAGCGTTAAGCGAAAGCGTCACGAAGAAAGCGAAAGCGTCACGAAGAAAGCGAAAGCGTTCGAAGAAGAAACGAAGCGTCTGAAGAAAGCGTCACGAAGAAAGCGAAGGCGAAAGAAGAAGCGAAAGAAACATAGAAGAAGAACGATAAACATAAGAAGAAACGAGGGCATGAAAGCGAAAGGCATGAAGAGAACGAAGCGTGAAAAGGGAGAAACCGTGAAGGCGGCGAAAGCGTGAAGAAAGCGTAAAAGCGAAGAGCTTGAGACAAACGAAGCGTGAAGAGAAGCGAGGAAAGCGTGAAGAACGAAGCGTGAAGCGAAAGCGTAGAAGAGAAAACCGTAAAGCGTTAAGCGAAGCGTCTGAGAAAGCGAAAGCGTCACAGAAGCGAAAGCGTCTTGAAGAAGCGAGAGAGCGTTCGAAGAGAAGCGAAAGCGTCACGAAGAAGGAAAGCGTCTGAGGAGAAAGCGAAACGCATGAAGAGAGAGAAAGCGAAGAGGCATGAGGAGGCGATGAGAAACGAAAGCGCATGAGAGAAGAGCAGGCATAGAAGCGAGAGGCATGAGAGAGAGAGAGAGAGAGAGAGAGAGAGAGAGAGAGAGAGAGAGAGAGAGAGAGAGAGAGAGAGAGAGAAGCGTGAGAGAAGCGTGAAGAAGAGCGAGGCGTGAGAGAAACGAGAGGCGTGGGGAGAGAAGCGAGAGCGTCACGAAGGAAGCCCAGTCTGAGAAGCGGAAGGCGTGAAGTAGAGAGAAGCGAGAAGCGTCTGAGAGAGAGAGAAGCGAAAGCGTCACGAAGAGAAGGCGAGCGTGAGATAGAAAGCGGAAAGGCGTCACGAGATAGAGAAGCGAGAGCGTCTGAGAGATAGAAGCGAAGCGTCACGAAGAAAGCGAGAAAGCGAGCGTCACGAAGAGAAAGCGAAAGCGTCGAAGAGAAGCGAGAGGCGTCACGAGAGAAAGCGAAGGCGTGAAGAGCTAGAGGCATGAAGAAAGCGAGAGTGTCATGAGAAGCGCGAAGGACATCACGAGAAGAGAAAACGAAAGCGTGAAGAACGAAGCGTGAAGCGAAAGCATGAGAGAAAGAAGCGAGAAGAGAGAAAGCGTTAAGCGTTAGGCGAAGGTGTCGCGAAGAAGAAAGCGAAAGCGTCTGAGAAGAAGCGAAAGGCGTTCGAAGAGAGAACGAGTAGCGTCTGAAGAGAAGCGAAAGGCGTCACGAAGAGAAGCGAAGGCATAGAGAGAGAAGGCGAAAGGCATGAGAAGAACGATAACCATGAGAAGAAACGAAGCATAGCGAAGAAGAGAGAAGCTGCGTCACGAAGAGAAAGCGAGAAAGCGTCTGAGAAGAAAGCGAAAGCGTCACGAAGAGAAGCGAAAGCGTCACGAGAGAAAGCGAAAGCGTGTAGAAAGCAGAAGCGTGAAGAACAGAGAGCATGAAACATAGAAAGCGAGAGAGCATAGAAGAAAGCGAAAGCGTCACGAAGAGAAAGAAGCGAAGGCATGAAGAGCGAAGGAAAGCGTGAAACGAAGGTGAAAGTGAAGCGTAGAAAGCAGAGCGTGAAGAGAACGAAAGCATGAAGAAAAAAGCGTCTGAGAAAGCGAAAGCGTCACGAAGAGAAACGGCGTTCGAAGAAGAAACGAAAGCGTCTGAAGAAGCGAGATCGTCTGAAGAGAGAGAAGGCGTGAGATAGAAGCGAAGCGTCACGAGAGAACGAAGCGAAGAAGCGAAGCGTCACGAAGAGAAAGCGAGCGTCGTGAGATAGAGCGAGGCGTGAGATAGAGGCGAGAAGCGAGAGCGTCACGAAGAGAAGCGAGACTTGCGAGAGAGAAGGCGAGAGCGTCACGAGAGAGAGAAGGCGAGAAGCGTGGGAGAGCTAGAGGCATGAGAAGGCGAGAGTGTCATGAGAAGGCTGAAGGCATGTGAGAGAGAGAAGCGAGAGGCATGAGAGAGAGCAGAGTGGAGAGAGAGAGAGAGAGAGAGAGAGAGAGAGAGAGAGAGAGAGAGAGAGAGAGAGAGAGAGAGAGAGAGAGAGAGAGAGAGAGAGAGAGAGAGAGAGAGCGAGCGATGAGAACGAGCGACATAATAGAGAGAGAGAGCGAGAGGCATGAGAGGCATGAGAGAGAGAGCGAGAGGCATGAGAGAGAGGGAGGCAATAGATAGAGCGGCAGGCATGAGAGAGAGAGAGCGAGAGGCGTGTGAGAGCGAGAGGCGTGAGAGAGCGAGCGATAGTCGCGAGAGAGCGAGCGACATAAGAGAGAGAGAGAGCGAGAGGCATGAGAGAGAGAGCGAGAGGCATGAGAGAGAGGGCCTTAATAGGATGAAGCGGCAGGCATGAGAGAGAGAGAGAGAGAGAGAGAGAGAGAGAGAGAGAGAGAGAGAGAGAGAGAGAGAGAGAGAGAGAGACATGTGAGAGAGAGCGAGAGGCATGAGAGAGGGCGAGAGGCATGAGAGAGGGCGAGAGGCATGAGAGAGAGCGAGAGGCATGAGAGAGAAGCGAGAGGCATGAGAGAAAACGAGAGGCATGAGAGAGAGAGAGAGCGAGAGGCATGAGAGAGAGAGAGCAGAGGCATGAGAGAGAAAGTCTGAAAGGCATGAGAGAGGCTTGAGAGGCATGAGAGAGAGAAGCGAAGCGTGAGAGAGAACCAGAGCGAGAGAAGAGAAAGCGTGAGGCGTTAAGCGAGAGAGCGTCACGAGAGAGACCGAAGCGTCACGATAGAGAGCGAGAGAGAGCGAGAAAGCGTGAGAAGAGAGAACGAAAGCGAGAGAGAAAGCGTGAGAGCGTTAAGCGAGAGCGTCACGAGAGAGAGACCGAGAGGCGTCACGATAGAAGCGAGAGGCGTCTGAGAGTGTCATGAGAAGCGAGAGCGTCACGAGAGTGTCATGAGAGAGAAGCGAGAGGCGTCTGAGAGTGTCATGAGGCGAGAGGCATGAGAGAGAGAGCGAGAGGCGTGAGAGAGAGAGAGCGAGAGGCGTGAGAGAGAACGAGAGGCGCGAGAGAGGGAGAGGCGTCACGAAGAGAGACCGAGAAAGCGTCACGAAGAGAGAGACCGAGAGGCGTCACGATAAAGGCGAGAGCGTCATGAGAGTGTCATGAGAGAGAGCGAGAGGCGTGCGAGAGTGTCATGAGAGAGAGCGAGAGGCGTGCGAGAGTGTCATGAGAGAGAGCGAGAGGCGTGCGAGAGTGTCATGAGAGAGAGCGAGAGGCATGAGAGAGAGAGAGCGAGATGCATGAGAGAGAGAGCGAGAGGCATGAGAGAGAGAGCGAGAGGCATGAGAGAGAGAGCGAGAGGCATGAGAGAGAAAGCGAGAGGCATGAGAGAGAGAGCGAGAGGCATGAGAGAGAGCGAGAGGCATGAGAGAGAGCGAGAGGCATGAGAGAGAGCGAGAGGCATGAGAGAGAACGAGAGGCATGAGAGAGAGCGAGAGGCATGAGAGAGAGAGAGCGAGAGGCGTGAGAGAGAGAGAGAGGCGTGAAGCGGCGAAGAAGCGAAAGCGTCTGAAGAGAGAAGCGAGAGCGTCACGAGAGAGAAGCGAGAGCGTCACGAGAGAGAAGCGAGAGCGTCACGAGAAGAAACGAGGCGTCACGAAGAGAGAGAAGCGTCACGAGAGAGAGAAGCGAAGCGTCTGAGAGAGAAGGCGAGAGCGTCACGAGAGAGTGTCATGAGAGAGAGCGAGAGGCGTGCGAGAGTGTCATGAGAGAGAAGCGAGAGGCATGAGAGAGAGAGAGCGAGAGGCATGAGAGAGAGCGATAGGCATGAGAGAGAACGATAGGCATGAGAGAGAGCGAGAGGCATGAGAGAGAGAGAGAGAGAGAGAGAGAGAGAGAGAGAGAGAGAGAGAGAGAGAGAGACATGTGAGAGAGAGAGAGACATGTGAGAGAAAGAGAGAGACGTGGGAGTTATTGAAGATAATGGAATTAAAGAAAAACATGAAGAAAAAAAGGCATCAAGCAAACATATTTAAATTTTCATGCCTTAAGACCGCCGGAGTGAAATAGACTGGAATGATCGTTGCTGTTTTTTCCCCCCCAAAAGACTTCTCCAAAGCACAGTCATAGCAATCACCAACGCTCACAGCACGTCAGACAAAATGAATTTCAGTCGTCATCCTCTGTGTGTGACATGTCCTCCCCTTATACTGTAGCTAGCAGCTGTTAGTTTCATGCTGCTGATAGACTACCAGGGAGAAGTCTGTCGATACTCTATTGGCCCGGTGTGCATTCAATTGAAAATGTTCTCACCTCTAAAATTGGTTTAATCAGAAAAGCCTGCGCATGCTAAACAACATAATTTTCTAACGTTTTGTATAATGTCGTCTGTCATGGTTGAAATGTGTATGCTGAAAAGCATTAGTATGTGTTTGGATAAAGTGAGACCGATGACTGTAGGATTATATCGGGTTTTTTTCTCAGATGTAATAGTGTATGACTGGAATTGATTTGATTCTAGCTACTTTAAGTAGAATGAAAGAGAGTTTACACTGGTCATTCAGTAACATTGGATGGGATATTGAATACTCTTATCAATGAACTGCCCAATGGCCAGTCCATTTCTGGTTCTGCTATAGCCACATAGCATGATGGTCAGTTGTTAATTGCATACTATGTGCGTGTCAATGAGAATCTTTATGCAGTCATGCGTGCTTCATTTGTGTGTATGTTGTTGTTTTGCCAGCTCAAAGCCGGAGAGACTGCAGCCATCATTGCCAGGGAGCTGTCGGAGCAAACCAAGAGTAACCTTCAGGCGGGGGACATCACCTACACAGTCAAGGCCATGGGTCAGCTTGTGGACCTACTCGACGTGCAGCTTAGGAACCTCACCCCTGGAGGCAAAGATAGCGCAGCCCGCAGCCTCAACAAGGTACGTGTCTGGGGAAAAGCAATGGCTGTGTGCCAATACTCATTACTGATTTCCTCGTCTCCTTCCCTAGGTGACTACTGATCTTGACGGGTGAGAGCAACATAACCAGTGGGTTTTCCAACCTTTTGCCTTGGTTATCCAGATGGTTCAGATCAGTGGTCACCAAGGACACAGGATGAGGAAAGGAGGATATATACGAGAATGTATTCATAGGTCGAAGAAAGAACTGACTTCACTCAACTTTTTCAACCTGTAGTTAGCATGTGTTTCCTTCCTCTGAAACTTTTATTTTCCCACCAGCCTGACAAGGCCTTCACACCAGGCAAACCTGAACAGTAGGCATTGTTTTAATGATCTGCGCTCCGGCCCCATACCGAATCATAACCTGCATTATTTCTCACGTCTAGCGGTCTGCTGCTGCTCAAGGAAAAGAACCAACAGCCAGCCAGCCAGCCAACACAGGGGGATGGGAGGGGGGGTGTATTTTGAAGCCTCGCCTCGTAGGCTGTACTGCTTTACAACACCAAAGTCGGTTGTGGTAATCGCTAATTATACCAGCAGACGCGTGGATAGGATTATTCCAAAGTAGAGGTTGTACGGATATGCCAGGCACGTCTGAAATGGTGCTCATGCTGCTTGTTTCCTTCTAGACAGAGGAAATGTATTAGATATTGCTGTTTCCTTGACCCAGGAGTGTGGGAGATTTTTGGAGCCTCAAACTAATGCAATTATTCCCGAATTCACAGTTGGGTACACCTAGGGCCACTCGGGCAAGGTGAGATAAAAATAATACATTATGTCTGCCGAAGCAACCAACGGAAAAGAAAACATCGGTAAAATTCAAAATGTCAGCCGTTAATTTGTTTGAGCAGCTTCACTTGTAGTGGAACACGAACACCTGTTTCCCAATAGCTTTTCTTCACCGACTTAATTTCATTGCCGCATGCAGCCAGATGTCCCCTTTGAGGTTTTAGTGTTCCCTCCATTGGAGAGCAGGACGATAATGATAGCCAACAGGCCGAGGAGAAAAACCTTACGTCTTCCACTTGTGGTCACTTCATCAATGGCTTTTACCAGGTAGCCATTTTGAAAATAAAAAGTTAAGAACAGGTCAAATTCAAGTAACGCTTTAGAGGAGAGTAACCTTTTCATTTGTTGCCATCACATTATCCTGAAACTGAAGCCAATGTAGTGTGAATATATTTCTAAACAACAATAGCCTAGACTTGCGTCTTCTCTTTATGACGATACCCCAAAAAAGATACTTTCGAAAAAGCAATGGAACTCAAATGGGAAAGGAATGCCACATTTAGCTCTGATAAATACTCAAACTATCTAGTACATCAAGGAACTGCCAAATTCTCCCCTAGCGCTCTCTCTATACTATTCAAGGTTGTCCTCTCTGTCCTCCATCCTTTCCCCTTTAATCCATGGTGACTTACTGTAGCAGCCCCTAGCGCCGGTGCTCCCTCCCTCCTCCCATTTCTCTCTCTCTCTCTCTCTCTCGCGCGCGCGCGTGTGTTTACCTCGGAGCTCAATCATTTTGACACATTCTGCTAAGAGCTAACGGAATGAAAGATTCCTTTGATAGCAAGCACAATGCCTCTCTGCCGGCAGACAAAGAGCCGATTGAGTTGGTAAACGCCACGATACATGCCACTTTCACGACCGAAGGGCCATGTGGAAGGCACTAACAGGACCACTTCCAGGAAAGTGGGCTGACAGTAATGCTAGAGTCCTCCCTTAGGAGGAAGACGGCTCTCACCGCAGACAATCAGGAGTGCATTAGCATTTCCTCAAAGCTACACGCTAGGCTAGGCTAACAGAATAGGCCTCTGTTTATGTACTCTGTTCCCAGCCCAAAGCTACACGCTAGGCTAGGCTAACAGAATAGGCCTCTGTTCTCCTACTCCAGGCAACTAGGGAACTTCCTTTATTTCAGATTCCATAATTCCTATTGGGAACACGTGAGCGGTTATGTAGCCTGTTAGCTGTTAGTTCTCCACTGCTACTTTGAAATCTCAACCCACTGGATTGACCCGCTAACATCTGTCCCAGGTATGCCACATTTCAGGTTTAGCCCTACTCCTGCAGTGACAAGGTTTCCAGGTTAAATAGTTCCTCTTTAGTTCCTTTCTCTCCACTTACTCGCAGGAACAAGTGGTAACCTTGAAACTCCAACTTGAAAGCGGAGCTACATCTCAGCCCCAATCCCCACTTGGACCGTGTGTCTCGTTCCAGTGCTAATTAAGACTGATTCTTTGTGATGTTTTCTATGAGAGGGAATAATTAATGTGCATGCCGTTTTTTCACACAGTTGATATGAAATGAGAAAGTCTTAATTAGCCAAAGTCGAGAGGTGACATTTGTTCAGCGTTCTTTTACACAAATCAACTGTGCTAGTTGTTCGGGCCTGGCCCATCTTGATTACTGTCCAGTAATATAGTCAAGTGCAGCAAAGAAAGACCTAGTAAAGCTGTAGCTGGCTCCAAACAGAGCAGCAGGCTTTGCCCTTAACTGCACATACAGAACTAACAATAACAACATACATGGCAGTCTTTCCTGGTGTTGATGAGAAATGAACTGCATCTCTTCTAGTTTTTATGATAAATATTACTGTGATGAAAATGTCAGTATGTCTGCATAATCAAATAACATACAGCTCAGACACGCATACATACCCCACCAGACATGCCACCAGGGGTCTCGTCACAGTCCCCAAGTCCAAAACTAATCCATGGCAACGCAGAGTATCATACACAGCCATGATTGCATTTTATTTCTGTTTATTTATTTCATTTTATTTCACCTTTAACCAGGAAAGGCAACTCCCATCTTCAATTACTCAAGCGATCAGCAAAAGAATCTTATTTGTTTGTGTTGTTTGTGTTATTATATTTATTTGTTGTGTTGTTTGTGTATTGTTGTATTTTGAATGTGTGTGACTGTCCTCGTGCATCAGTGTTGTGTTGTGTGTTTTTTGTGGACCCCAGGAAGAATAGCTGCTGCCTCTGCAAAAGCTAATGGGGATCCGTATAAACAAATCAAATTAACAAATACAAATGATAAACCATGCTAATGGAACTTGTATGTGTCTCGCTTTTGCTAACTGTAACATGTTCTGGTGGTTTGCAGCTGCAGAAAAGAGAGCGCTCATGTAGGATTTACGTGCAGGTATTTTGACTCTTGTCTTTCCCCCAGCCTCCTCCTACCCAACCCATCTACATTCTTCTGTTTTGGTGTAAGCATGATTGTGACTTGTTTGCTGCATCCCTAACGTCATGCTTTGTGCTAGTAATATTCCTGCCTGTGGAGGCTTTTGTTGCTCAATGTTGGGTCTGCTAAGTAAACTTTGACCTCGTAAAATTGTATAAAAAAAATGTGGAGCCATTTTTAAATAACACTTAGTTAGGCTATGCTTTGTTTTGGAAGCGACTATTGCTAGTTAACATTATTGATCCACAGATCAAATTTTGGGGTCCTCATCTTTGTCTTCCACCCATATCCTGATGTCCTAATGCAACCAATTCAACACTCCTTCCCAGCATGCTTTGCCTCTTAATGCTGTTTTCATACCCCTGTGTTGGTGTTGTGATGGCTTTTGAAAGAAGAAACTATATACATATGTAACGCATACGATGTGATAATAACATTGGTTGGTCATGGATTTCACATGAACATTGGTTGGTCATGGATTTCACATAAACATTGGTTGGTCATGGTTGGATAGGTTATGCTCTGGATATGCATGTTAAACAAGATATCGTGTTTTTGCTTGAAGGAAATGTCAAGCATGGTTTCTCTGCTGGTGATATCAACGACATCTACACAACACATTTTAGTTTTTTCTTGATTTTGAAAAGGCTCTCGGAGGATATAAAGAGAACCATCGTTAAGCATCTGTAGTCGTCTACGGCAATATACTTGCTCACGACACCAGAGATGTGCTCCGATGATCACATGATTATATGATGGTGGCATATACTCACAGCCGTGAAATGATTAGTACATTGTAATAACCTTCACTGGCTATGCAGTCGCTCAAAGATACCATCAAGTTAGTTGACTCTCAAGATTTTCCATAGGACATCCAGGCATTTAAATCCGCCACCGACTTCCACGGTCAACAGCCGAAAGTGACCTCATTAAACTGGAGTCAAAATCCTCCACCCCACCCTCCACCCGAACTCCCTGACAGGCAAGACTCATATAAGGGGGTTATGACTCTTCCTGATCCATTATGCATGTGTGTCCCAATTTGTAGGGACTCTGACGCTATTTCTTGAGCTCCAGTGTGGAGTTGATATCCAGGCTTGTCAGTAAAATGACATGAATATCGGTTCTGCCTTGAAAAGAGCTGCCGGATGAGTTGAAATGCACGAACGCTTCCCACCACAGATGGTTCCTATAGCTTACAGATGTTCTACGTATCTGTGGTGGCGTCACATCTGTTAGGCGACATGCATTGGTTGTTTCAAATCCTCCTGAGTTGTGTCTGAAGTCACTTCCATATGTAATGGAGGTTTTATTGTGCGTTTTCCAGCGGATGAAGTGTGTGTGTGTGTGTCCGCGCATGACACAGCGTATGGCGTATGTATAAGTGTGTGTGTACGCATTTGTATCAGTTGCCGTTTGCTTATTGTTTTACATGCACTGACTAAGAAATGCATTCTTTATAGATGATACTGTGAGTCAGTGTGTGTGTGTGTGTGTGTGTGTGTGTGTGTGTGTGTGTGTGTATACACGTTTATGTGCACACTAGTATCTACATGTTTGTGTGTGTGCACACTGTTGAACCGTGTACTGGCGGTGATGCGCGCCTGACCGTATTAAACAAAAGGGGAAGGAATCTCGCTCGACGAACTGGAATAATGGAACAACATCTACCAGTCTGTGTTGATTGCGCGGCGCTATGGCTATGAGGGACTTTCATTGATTTAAGAAATTGGGCAGTGTTTTCTCTAACCAGGCCCCTGGTAGTCATCAGAAGGGGTATAGTAAAGGCAAACAAAAGAAACCAAGGTAGATGCCTCTCTCTGCAGCACCTGCCTGCACAGACAGAGATGTACACATGCATACACACACACACACACACACACACACACACACACACCCTCTGTTTTGGAACCAGGCTGAGCACACCATGCGCAATCATCCTTTTCAATAAGGTAAAGACATTATGTGAAACGCTCAGCCAGACTTCTCAGGGTGAGAAATAACTTTCAAAAATCAAACAAACAGATTATAGCAGTGCGAGGATGGGCTTGGGTGAATTGACTGCCAGTGCACGTCGGAGGCCGCGGATGTTATTGAGATTGGTGATCAGGTATGCACCCCCGACTGCCCGTTAGCGCCCACGCTAATGGACGATTGGGAGAACGGAGCTGGTGTTTGCTCTCTAATGGAGATGAGACGAGCCCAGTTCACCATCTTGATTTAGGGAGTCCATCTTATTTTATGTGGAGCGGATGACGGCAACATTCGCATGCCGCCGGGTCTATGCGGGACCATTACGGAATAACACCTTAGAAAGAGATTCAAGGTTGTCTGTAGTAGCCCAATATTTATAGATACTGTAATTCAACATGTCACATTGTGGAGACGCCTTACTGGAAAGGGTTGAGAATATTGGATCCCAATTTAAGCAAAACATATCTTTTAAAGCTTAATATTTAGTTACTCTCTCGTTAGTAGTTTGTGAACAATTGCCTTTGCAGACTACATCAATATAGTGTAGAGCATCATGGGTATTGTCAGTAGGTACTCTTTGGTCCCTTTTTAAAATGATTTGTTAACTTGATTTACGACAAACACTCAGTGCAAGCCTCTGTTTTCACCCTATAAGATGATGTCCCTATCAGATACGTAAAAGGCTTCTGCTCTTTTATTTCGAACAAACATAATCAAAAGGGCTCCCAGCTTTCTATCCTCTTTGGTGTATTATATACTATCTCGTTTAGGGGCTTTAACACCGTGGTTGTCCAATTACTGTGATTACATCCCCTTTGCTTCAAACTAAGGTCAAACGCCTTCTCTTAAAATGGCCGCCAACACATAACATTTCCAAACTGAGACGATTTTGTGTATGTGGAGCGAAAGGATTTATCACATGGTAGAACTTTCCTACACTATTAAAGATGATAATTGTATCTTGTGGCGTGAGTGAAGATCATAGACCAAGAAATTCTGGGAATATTGTTCGGATATTGGGTACTGACCCCTTGTTCAACGCAACCCCTTCTTCCTCCCATATGGGGGTAGTCTAGTGAACGTACCACGATAGAAGACGACCTTAGAAAGGCCATAATGGAAGCGTTGCCTTGTCCATGAGATTATACCATTTTATTGCTGGCCAATTTGTTAAAAGATGAGGTATGTTAGAATGACCACATACTCATAAAGACCGTTCCCCCTATACCCAACCCCCACTATTCTGTCCTGCAGTTTACTGTCTACCGACTCGACCCTCGCTATGTTATATGGGCCGTGTCTGTTCACGGTCAGAGTCCGACAGGGATAAGATGAGATCATGGCCATTCAGCATAAAAGTACCTCTGTCTCAGAGTCGTAAATTCTTTGTTAATTTACCTATAGACCCTTGGACTTCTCATGAAGTGTCTTCCTGCTGTGTTCAGTTAATTTGCAGGGTGAATAGACTTGACTTGGAGTCATAGTTGACTTTGTGACGAGGTGCTGTTTGCACATTATTTGACAAGGGAGACACAATGTTCATATTGACACTCACCTTTCTTGAGTGTGTGTTTACCTGTTAGTCTTTGTACTGTGATCTTAACTTTTATCTCATGTATTGTGTGTTTGAAAGTCCCACACATTCACTAACATAACTGTCGATAGAGGATGTAGTAGTAGTAGTACTATACAGTGAGGGAAAAAAGTATTTGATCCCCTGCTGATTTTGTACGTTTGCCCACTGACAAAGAAATGATCAGTCTATAATTTTAATGGTAGATGTATTTGAACAGTGAGAGACAGAATAACAACATTTTTTTTTTTAATTGATTTGCATTTTAATGAGGGAAATAAGTATTTGAACCCCTCTCAATCAGAAAGATTTCTGGCTCCTGGTGTCTTTTATACAGGTAGCGAGCTGAGATTAGGAGCACACTCTTGCTCCTAATCTCAGCTTGTTACCTGTATAAAAGACACCTGTCCACAGAAGCAATCAATCAATCAGATTCCAAACTCTCCACCATGGCCAAGACCAAAGAGCTCTCCAAGGATGTCAGGGACACGATTGTAGATCTACACAAGCCTGGAATGGGCTACAAGACCATCGCCAAGCAGCTTGGTGAGAAGGTGACAACAGTTGGTGCGATTATTCACAAATGAAAGAAACCCAAAATAACTGTCGGCCTGGGGTTCCATGCAAGATCTCACCTTGTGGAGTTGCAATGGGACCATAGTCACCAAGAAAACAATTGGTAACACACTACGCCGTGAAGGACTGAAATCCTGCAGCGCCTGCAAGGTCCCCCTGCTCAAGACAGCACATATACATGCCCGTCTGAAGTTTGCCAATGAACATCTGAATGATTCAGAGGACAACTGGGTGAAAGTGTTGTGGTCAGATGAGACCAAAATGGAGCTCTTTGGCATCAACTCAACTTGCTGTGTTTGGAGGAGGAGGAATGCTGCCTATGACCCCAAGAACACCATCCCCACCGTCAGACATGGAGGTGGAAACATTATGCTTTGGGGTGTTTTTCTGCTAAGGGGACAGGACAACTTCACCGCATCAAAGGGACGATGGACGGGGCCATGTACCGTCAAATCTTGGGTGAGAACCTTCTTCCCTCAGCCAGGGCATTGAAAATGGGTTGTGGATGGGTATTCCAGCATGACAATGACCCAAAACACACGGCCAAGGCAACAAAGGAGTGGCTCAAGAAGAAGCACATTAAGGTCCTGGAGTGGCCTAGCCAGTCTCCAGACCTTAATCCCATAGAAAATCTGTGGAGGGAGCTGAAGGTTCGAGTTGCCAAACGTCAGCCTCGAAACCTTAATGACTTGGAGAAGATCTCCAAAAAGGAGTGGGACAAAATCCCTCCTGAGATGTGTGCAAACCTGGTGGCCAAACCTGGTGGCTACAAGAAATCTGACCTGATTGGCTACAATCGTCTGACCTGATTGCCAACAAGGGTTTTGCCACCAAGTACTAAGTCATATTTTGCAGAGGGGTCAAATACTTATTAACCTCATTAAAATGCAAATCAATTTATAACATTTTTCACATGCGTTTTTCTGGATTTTTTGTTGTTGTTATTCTGTCTCTCACTGTTCAAATAAACCTACCATTAAAATTATGTACTGTATATTGGTAGCTTGTAGTTATAGATTTAATTGTTCACCAATTTACAATTGGATCTTGTAACACAACTGTGGAAATACAAGGAGCTTTTAATGCGTCGGAAGTCCACTTCATTGATAATCAAGAAGCACTTGAGTGTCTTGTTGAGATTGGCTGTGCATGCTGGCAGTTTTAGCATGTTGAGGACCTTTGCGTGAGCAGGGTTGAAGGGTGAATGTACTTCAAGATATCTCAAACACACTGAGAATACTCTTTACTGATCCACTATATATACCAAAGTATGTGGACACCCCTTCAAATGAGTGGATTCTGATATTTCAGCCACACCTGTTGCTGACAGGTGTATAAAATCGAGCATACAGCCATGCAATCTCCATAGACAAACATTGGCAGTAGAATGTCCTTACTGAAGAGCTCAGTGACTTTCAACGTGGCACCGTCATATGATGCCACCTTTCCAACAAGTCAGTTTGCCAAATTTCTGCCCTGCTAGAGCTGCCCCGGTCAACTGTAAGTGCTGTTAACGTGAAGTGGAAATGTCTAGGAGCAACAACGGCTCAGCCGCCAAGTGGTATGCCACACAAGCTCACAGAATGGGACCGCCGAGTGTTGTCCTCGGTTGCAACACTGACTACTGAGTCCAAACTACCTCTGGAAGCAATGTCAGCACAATAACTGTTCATCGGGAACTTCATGAAATGGGTTCCTAATGGCCGAGCAGCCACACACAAGCCTAAGATCACCATGTGCAATGCCAAGCGTTGGCTGGGGTGGTGTAAAGCTCGCCGCCATTGGACTGTGGAGCAGTGGAAACGTGTTCTCTGGAGTGTTGAATAACGGTTCACCATCTGGCAGTCCAACGGACAAATGGTGGATGCCAGGAGAAGGCTACCTTCCCCAATGCATAGTGCCAACTGTAAAGTTAGGTGGAGGAGTAATAATCTGGTCTGGGGCTGTTTTTCATGGTTCGGGCTAGGTCCCTTAGTTCCAGTGATGGGCAGTCTTAATGCTACAGCATACAATGACATTCCAGACAATTCTGTGCTTCCAACTTTGTGGCAACAGTTTGGGGAAGGCCCCTTCCTATTTCAGCATGACAATGCCCCCATGCACAAAGCGAGGTCCATTCAGAAATGGTTTGTCGTGATTGGTGTGGGAGAACTTGACTGGCCTGCATAGAGCCCTGACCTCAATCCCATCAAACACCTTTGGGATAAATTGGAACGCCGACTGCGAGCCGGGCCTAATCGCTCAACATCAGTGCCCGACCTCACTAATGCTCCTGTGGCTGAATGGAAGCAAGTCCCCGCAGAAATGTTCCAACATCTAGTGGAAAGCCTTCCTAGAATAGTGGAGGCTGTTATAGCAGCGAAGGGGGGACCAACTCCATATTAATGCCCATGATTGTGGAATGAGATGTTCAATGAGCAGGTGTCCACATACTATTGGTCATGTAGTGTATATTATGTTATTACCACACTATATTGTAGAGGGAGAGAAAGAGGGGGAAATAAGGACCAAATGAAAGACAGAACTCAGAAAGACGGCGACCTCTCCTGTATCACAACAGAACATGTTGCAGAAGAAAGAACGAGTCAACAAGATAGGTGGTGAGAGGAAAAGCGTGTGGAAAAAGGAAGTGGAAAGTGAGAAAGTGAGGGCCACTAGTCTGACTCGCGCTCCATCCTTCTTCCATTCTGCTAAGCCGGTGAGTTTGAGCTCAGCCAGAATCAATTTCCCCGACCTCGAGTTCATTTCATCAATCAGCACGGGCTGACTTGGACCAGTTCCAGGCCCCATACTAATATCCACCCCTTCCTTCCCCCGTCATTGGTATAAATGGCTGCAGCACAATACATTGTCCCTGTTCTAATCCTTCTAGATTGCATCATTCCTTCATCCCTAATTTGGAATTATCACTGGTCTGATATTGATCTGGATTGGTGAAAGCTATGCATTGGAACCTGTGCTTTAACCTAGTAAAATTAGATCAGTAACTACTCAAGGAAGGGAGAGGGGGATTAAGAGAGGGTGTAATTCACAAGTATTGGAATGGGGCCTTTTTCTTGCCCAGTCAAAAGTTTGGAGCTTTATGAGCCGAACCAGTGCTTTTGACAGATGGAGAAGCAGTCTGGCTGCAGTAAGGCATCCACACTCCTCTACCTCACTACACTGAGTGCGTTGTGCTGCTTGGGTGCATATCTCTCTCTCTCTTCTCCCTCACTCCCCTCCACTCTCCCTTTTGGGAATTAGAGGCTCTCGTGAAAAGGGTGTGGGGGTTTGTGCGTGTCGTCCCCAGGGATATACTGTAGATCTCATTTGTCTCTGAAGGCTGCCGGCTAGACGGGTAGACTCACTGCTAAGCGGGATTGCTCCAACTTAGTACCTTCAGATAGTATTCAGAGCCCTTTACTTTTTCCACATTTTGTTGTGTTACAACTTGTAATAAATATTTATTAAATGTATATTGTGTGTCACTGATCTAGACACAATACTCCATAATGTCAGTGGAATTTTGTTTGTAGAACATTTATGAAAACTTAAATATGTTGAGTCTAGTTTTCAACCCCTAAATAAATTCAGGAGTAAAAATGTGCTTAACAAATCGCATATTAACTTGCATGGACTCATTCCATGTTCAACAATAGTGGTTAACATGATTTATGAACTTTTGTTTTTAAAGAATAATGGGAAAATATTGTACAATCCAGGTGAGCAAAGCTCTTAGACTTTGCTGTAATCGCCATCAAAGGTGCTTCTACAAAGTACTGACTCTGCGGTGTGAATACTTATGTAAATGAGATATTTTTGTATATCATTTTCAATACATTTGCAATATTTCTAAGAACATGTTATCACTTCGTCATTACAGGGTATTGTGTGTTTATGGGTGAGGGGGGGGAAATCATATTTAATAAATTATGAATTCAGGCTGTAACACAACAAAATGTGAAATAAGTCATGGGGCATGAATACTTTCTGAAAGCAATGTATATGTTTATTCCCCTGCATCATTAAACTTGCTTGCCACACTCGCCATGAAGTGGTATACACTGTTGATGTTGAATAATTATGACTCATGATTTCTATGATACCCGCCCAAATAATCCAGATTTATATTCGTAATTGATTAATTGTCTATCCACAGAAAAGCATCATAACCCCATATTAAGCAGCTAAGCCCTGTCAAAATGTGACTTCCTGATTCAAAATTAGAGGCTTTAATACTTGAATCCGCACACTCATCAATGCCCTATCATTTCTGAGTATCCCTATCCAAAATACCCATTGACTTGCAAATGCCACCATATTATGTGTCATACACAACGACTGCAACTAAGTCAGTGGCTTAACACAAAATGATCAGTGTATCATGTTGTTGATGGATCCAGCATGTAATCTCTGGAAGGACAAATTGCGTACTAGATAGACTTCATAACATCCTAGAAATAGGTCCACTTGTGGTTGGTTGCCTATACTCCAAAGCTTTCTACTGTTTTCTATGTGATTTTCATTCATCACTTGGATTGGGTGTATGTACTGTACCTGCATCGGTCCATGCTACTTTTTGTGGATGGTCCAACACTTAATTCTGCATATTTACCCATCTAACACACAGCCACTGATGATTCATTCTTTCAATATTTAAACCAGACCTGGCAAAGGGGAAAATATGCCAGTGCCGCAGAGAAAGAGCTCCTTAATTGAGAGCGAATCAACCTCGCCGTCTCGTTGATGTCAAAAGGTGCGATTGGCTGGAGATAATGAATAATTACATCAAAGTTGGGCGCCTGCCTGCCTTAAAAAAAAAGCCTTAAAAATGACAGCATCTGTGTGCTGAGGAGTGTGGAAAAGCCAGCTGGTGCTATTTGATTTTCCCTTCATCGCAGCCCGCTACGGAGTTGAATACGATCACCACTCTTCCTCTTCCTCTTGTCTGTTCCAGAGCTACTTTAGTCTAGCTGCCACTCAGTCCAAAACTGAGACACTTGGAGGCTGATAACTCTTGTGTGTAGATTATAATGTTTATAGTATTACTTCATTTTAATCAGTTGAATTCTGCAGGGCAGCTCCCATGTGCTGTTATCGAATTGCATTGCCTGAGGTTTCGTCCCCCAGGTGCTCTGATATCATCTCGAAAACTCCTATTCTCTTTCATAGTCCATTGATCAAAAATGGAACCTGCTGTAGCCGCGGGGATCACACCAAGGTATTGCCATATGCGGTGTTGGAGGAGATTGTTCTCCCCCCTCTTAAAGGGCTTAATGTTTCTCCCTCAGATTCTCGCCGGCGTGCATTTACGATCAAGCGCGGCTTCCATCTTTGCAAACGAGGACGAGTAAATTGGCCTTTGAAGTTGTGAGATATCAGAAGAGGCTGTGATGATTTTTTTTTTTTTTTTTCGTATTTTTCTCACTCTTTTTTCGGTGCTTTTTGAAAACCAGTGTTCAATAGTCCTTGTCAATGTTGGATCATTAGGTTTTGAGATTAATTTTATTTTCAGTTATGGTTATGCATTTTCTTCTGTTGCATCAGAGGGATGAAATGGTTCAGCTTGACCAATTAATATTCTATTCAAATGTCTTGCCGTCGGCATTTCTACAACTTTAATTGCTCTAAATTGTTCATCTTCCTTGGAGAATGCTCTCTTTTCTTTCTCCCTGGCTTATTGGTTTCTGAATGTTAATTTATTGTGGGATTAGGGAAAACATAATTGAGGTTAAACAATATTAATAGACAACAGTGTTCCTCAGAGAGTGGTCGTCCTGAGGAGCCGACAACAAAACAACCTGTACGCTATTGGCTGCCTGTACTGAATAACAGATTCTGATTATTTCACCGTGTTCTGTTTCATTGTAATTGTATGCATGTGATACTGTAGCATGGAGCAATATGGGGATTATTGGGGCTGAATACATTCATGGAGCATTCATGGAAGTGCATCAGCCATAGCCTGGCTTTCACCTGTTCTATTATTTAGATAATGTCATTGTTTCTCTTGGAAATAGAAGAGTTACCGTTGCCTGTTTGTCTACACGCATTCAACTTAGCTCAATGTTGCTATGAGTTATTTGAGATGATATTCCCGAAAATCTCTGGTAGTATCTAACGTCTCCCAAGATCCTGCAAACATCTGTGACTGACCTTACATAATAGTCCTGGCATAACTTAATTGGCATCCCTGATAACCTGTTAACTACCCCCTTTTTGAAATGGCCCGTTATTAATATCATTGGTGATAGTACAGTCTGAAGTGCTTCCATAACCCATACTGATCCCTTCCCTTGCTACCTCCATACTGATGCTCTGGTTGGTTAGCCCCCTCCACTATCTTCATGTCGCTAACTCTCCATGTTGTCTGGTACAGGCCATGGTGGAGACCGTGAACAACCTGCTTCAGCCCCAGGCCCAGTCGGCGTGGAGGGACCTGAGCACCGGGGAGCAGCTGAGAGCAGCCACCATGCTGCTGGATACGGTGGAGCAGGGGGCCTTCATCCTGGCCGACAACCTGCTCAAGACGGACATCGTGCAGGAGAACACAAACAACATCCGTGAGTACAGACTTCAAGCTATACACACCCACTAACATGACACCAACATTAAATTAGATCTTAACACACGCAGGCACACACACAAACACACACACATACATACACACAGCGATAGAACTGATTGGTGTGGTAAAAAGAGAAATCTTCAGACACTTCTATCTACACTGGTGAAGACAAGATGATCTGTCAACCTGCCAAAACATGATTACTAGGAAGTGTAAGAAATACGATTGACTGAATGTTTTACAAACCTTTTCATAGACATCATTGGACAGTGTGATCGCAAATGTTGTCTCATCTCTTGATACCTAATATACTTCTGGAATATACAACATTGGTTCTGTATGACTTAGTTCATTTATGTTCAATTTTTTTTTTATTTTAACTTTATCTAACTAGGCAAGTCAGTTAAGAACAAATTCTTATTTACAATGAAGGCCTACCAAAAGGCAGACGGCCTCCTGCGGGGACAGGGGCAGGGATTCAAAATAAAAATATGGGACAAAACACACATCACGACAAGAGATATCACAACACTACATGAAGAGAGACCTAAGACGACAACATAGCATGGCAGCAACACATGACAACACAGCATGGTAGCAACACCACATGACAACAACATGGTAGTAACACAACATGGTAGCAGCACAAAACATGGTACAAACATTATTGGGCACAGACAACGGCATAAAGAACAGAAGGTAGAGACAACAATACATCACACGAAGCAGCCACAACTGTCAGTAAGAGTGTCCATGATTGAGTCTTTGAATTAATCGGGAATAGCAAAGCGTATTTAGCAAAGCAAATTGCAGCATGGCCCTTGCAACTCCAGGATTGTGGGTTTGATTCCCGCTGGGGCCACCCATACGAACATGTATTTATGCACGCACTTTTGACAAAAGTGTCTGCTTAATGTCATGTGTTATATAAAAATATTACAAGAGATATAAACAAAGAGCTTTTTAATTATTTTAAATTATAAAAGATTAGACTGTTGTTCAAGGCAAAGCGAGCAGGAAAAGTGTCTAGTCTGAAAGAACAGTGGCTGTTGTCTAATCACATCTGATTAAACAGATTACTACATTTTCAGTCTCGCCTCCAATTGCCAATAATATTAGCATTAGCCATCCTAATGTGGTTTATTTTGGTCATCCAAGGGGAACCAGTTGGGACAAACTAAATTCCTGTATCATCATGCTGCGTCTTGGTAATTAGAGAGAAAGCGAGAGGGCTTTGCTATTCCCGATATAGTGCACTACTTTTGACAAGAGCCCTATGGGCCCTCTTCAAAAGTAGTGCACTACACAAGGAATGCCATTTGAGATGCATCCACATTCTTAGTGATCATTGTTTGACCTTAGCTTAATGAGGGGGCCAATTCTAAGTGACTCTATTCAAGTTCATTCAGAACCTGAATGCGGTCCTATAGGATATACTGTAGAACGACTTATCCACTGATTGTTCCATACGCCTAACGGAGGCAAGATGGATATTGATGTAGTACTCTTTAACTACTCTATTTTGCTATTGTACAGCTGTTTCGATGACCAAATGGCATGATGCATCAATTATAAGCCACTGCCAACATGCAAGTGTTCAATCAATTTTATTCATGGAGCGCCTTTGTTACAACTATGAAACCGAAAGCATATGTGTTGGAACAAGGTAACAGCTTCTCTTTATAACGCCAAAATAAACAAAATATACCCCGACCACCAAGATGCACGGTCAAGACGTGAGTCAAATTATGAATACATCAGTAGCCTAAACATCATTATTAGCGCCAAGTGGCCTTGATAAATAGTGAAGAAAAAAAATAACAATAATTGCATTATAATGAATGTAAAGGCTCTGTTTTCCGCTGGCGTTAAGGCGGCACTAGTGTCAAACACGTGTTAGTTTGACATTTTCCAGCCCCTAACGCCAGGTTTGACAAAGGTTCAACAAATTACCTGTCTTATATCAGCTCGCTAGTGCTCAGATGGGCAGGGTTGAAATATTTGAGGTGTGTCCTTAAATACACTGCTCAAAAAAATAAAGGGAACACTAAAATAACACATCATAGATCTGAATGAATGAAATAATCTTATTAAATACTTTTTTCTTTACATAGTTGAATGTGCTGACAACAAAATCACACAAAAATTATGAATGGAAATCAAATTTATCAACCCATGGAGGTCTGGATTTGGAGTCACACTCAAAATTAAAGTGGAAAACCACACTACAGCCTGATCCAACTTTGATGTAATGTCCTTAAAACAAGTCAAAATGAGGCTCAGTAGTGTGTGTGGCCTCCACGTGCCTGAATGACCTCCCTACAACGCCTGGGCATGCTCCTGATGAGGTGGCGGATGGTCTCCTGAGGGATCTCCTCCCAGACCTGGACTAAAGCATCCGCCAACTCCTGGACAGTCTGTGGTGCAACGTGGCGTTGGTGGATGGAGCGAGACATGATGTCCCAGATGTGCTCAATTGGATTCAGGTCTGGGGAACAGGCGGGCCAGTCCTTAGCATCAATGCCTTCCTCTTGCAGGAACTGCTGACACACTCCAGCCACATGAGGTCTAGCATTGTCTTGCATTAGGAGGAACCCAGGGCCAACCGCACCAGCATATGGTCTCACAAGGGGTCTGAGGATCTCATCTCGGTACCTAATGGCAGTCAGGCTACCTCTGGCGAGCACATGGAGGGCTGTGCGGCCCCCAAAGAAATGCCACCCCACACCATGACTGACCCACCGCCAAACCGGTCATGCTGGAGGATGTTGCAGGCAGCAGAACGTTCTCCACTGCGTCTCCAGACTCTGTCACGTCTGTCACGTGCTCAGTGTGAACCTGCTTTCATCTGTGAAGAGCACAGGGTGCCAGTGGCGAATTTGCCAATCTTGGTGTTCTCTGGCAAATGCCAAGCGTCCTGCACGGTGTTGGGCTGTAAGCACAACCCCCACCTGTGGGCGTTGGGCCCTCATACCACCCTCATGGAGTCTGTTTCTGACCGTTTGAGCAGACACATGCACATTTGTGGCCTGCTGGAGGTCATTTTGCAGGGCTCTGGCAGTGCTCCTCCTTGCACAAAGGCGGAGGTAGTGGTCCTGCTGCTGGGTTGTTGCCCTCCTACGGCCTCCTCCACGTCTCCTGTTTACTGGCCTGTCTCCTGGTAGCGCCTCCATGCTCTGGACACTACGCTGACAGACACAGCAAACCTTCTTGCCACAGCTCGCATTGATGTGCCATCCTGGATGAGCTGCACTACCTGAGCCACTTGTGTGGGTTGTAGACTCCGTCTCATGCTACCACTAGAGTGAAAGCACCGCCAGCATTCAAAAGTGACCAAAATATCAGCCAGGAAGCATAGGAACTGAGAAGTGGTCTGTGGTCACCACCTTCAGAACCACTCCTTTATTGGGGGGTGAATTGCTAATTGCCTATAATTTCCACCTGTTGTCTATTCCATTTGCACAACAGCATGTGAAATTTATTGTCAATCAGTGTTGCTTCCTAAGTGGACAGTTTGATTTCACAGAAGTGTGATTGACTTGGAGTTACATTGTGTTGTTTAAGTGTTCCCTTTATTTTTTTGAGCAAATCAAATCAAATCAAATTTTATTTGTCACATACACATGGTTAGCAGTTGTTAATGCGAGTGTAGCGAAATGCTTGTGCTTCTAGTTCCGACCATGCAGTAGTATCTAACAAGTAATCTAACAAATTCACAACAACTACCTTATACACACAAGAGTAAAGGTATGAATACGAGTATGTACATATAAATATATGGATGAGCGATGGCTGACCGGCATAGGCAAGATGCAGTAGATGGTATGGAGTACAGTATATATATATATATATATATATACAGTGGGGGAAAAAAGTATTTAGTCAGCCACCAATTGTGCAAGTTCTCTCACTTAAAAAGATGAGAGAGGCCTGTAATTTTCATCATAGGTACACTTCAACTATGACAGACAAAATGAGGAAAAGAAATCCAGAAAATCACATTGTAGGATTTTTTATGAATTTATTTGCAAATTATGGTGGAAAATAAGTATTTGGTCACATACAAACAAGCAAGATTTCTGGCTCTCACAGACCTGTAACTTCTTCTTTAAGAGGCTCCTCTGTCCTCCACTCATTACCTGTATTAATGGCACCTGTTTGAACTTGTTATCAGTATAAAAGACACCTGTCCACAACCTCAAACAGTCACACTCCAAACTCCACTATGGCCAAGACCAAAGAGCTGTCAAAGGACACCAGAAACAAAATTGTAGACCTGCACCAGGTTGGGAAGACTGAATCTGCAATAGGTAAGCAGCTTGGTTTGAAGAAATCAACTGTGGGAGCAATTATTAGGAAATGGAAGACATACAAGACCACTGATAATCTTCCTCAATCTGGGGCTCCACGCAAGATCTCACCCGTGGGGTCAAAATGATCACAAGAACGGTGAGCAAAAATCCCAGAACCACACGGGGACCTAGTGAATGACCTGCAGAGAGCTGGGACCAAAGTAACAAAGCCTACCATCAGTAACACACTACGCCGCCAGGGACTCAAATCCTGCAGTGCCAGGCGTGTCCCCCTGCTTAAGCCAGTACATGTTCAGGCCCGTCTAAAGTTTGCTAGAGAGCATTTGGATGATCCAGATGAGGATTGGGAGAATGTCAGATGAAACCAAAATAGAACTTTTGGTAAAAACTCAACTAAATCGTGTTTGGAGGACAAAGAATGCTGAGTTGCATCCAAAGAACAACCATACCTACTGTGAAGCATGGGAGTGGAAACATCATGCTTTGGGGCTGTTTTTCTGCAAAGGGACCAGGACGATTGATCCGTGTAAAGGAAAGAATGAATGGGGCCATGTATCGTGAGATTTTGAGTGAAAACCTCCTTCCATCAGCAAGGGCATTGAAGATGAAACGTGGCTGGGTCTTTCAGCATGACAATGATCCCAAACACACCGCCCGGGCAACGAAGGAGTGGCTTCGTAAGAAGCATTTTAAGGTCCTGGAGTGGCCTAACCAGTCTCCAGATCTCAACCCCATAGAAAATCTTTGGAGGGAGTTGAAAGTCCATGTTGCCCAGCGACAGCCCCAAAACATCACTGCTCTAGAGGAGATCTGCATGGAGGAATGGGCCAAAATATCAGCAACAGTGTGTGAAAACCTTGTGAAGACTTACAGAAAACATTTGACCTCTGTCATTGCCAACAAAGGGTATATAACAAAGTATTGAGATAAACTTTTGTTATTGACCAAATACTTATTTTCCACCATAATTTGCAAATAAATTCATAAAAAATCCTACAATGTGATTTTCTGGAATTCTTTTCCTCATTTTGTCTGTCATAGTTGAAGTGTACCTATGATAAAAATTACAGGCCTCTCTCATCTTTTTAAGTGAGAGAACTTGCACAATTGGTGACTGACTAAATACTTTTTTTCCCCACTGTATATATATATATGAGATGAGTAATGTAGGATATGTAAACATATAAATGGCATTGTTTAAAGTGGCTAGTGATACATTATTTCATCCACTTATAATTATTAAAGTGGCTAGAGATTTGGTTCGATGGTAGAACGGCATAGGCAAGATACAGTAGATGGTTTAGAATACAGTGTATACATTTGATATGAGTATGTTGGATACGTAAATCTTATATACAAAATTGTTTAAAGTGGCTAGTGATACATTTGTTACATCCAATTCCTATGTTTAAAGTGGCTAGAGATTTAAGTCAGTATGTTGGCAGCAGCCACTCAATGTTAGTGATGGCTGTTTAACAGTCTGATGGCCTTGAGGTAGAAGCTGTTTTCAGTCTCTCGGTCCCAGCTTTGATGCACCTGTACTGACCTCGCCTTCTGGATGATAGCGGGGTGAACAGGCAGTGGCTCGGGTGGTTGTTGTCCTTGATGATCTTTTTGGCCTTTCTGTGACATTGGGTGGTGTAGGTGTCCTGGAGGGCAGGTAGGTTTCCCCCGGTGATGCGCTGTGCAGTCCTCACTACCCTCTGGAGAGCCTTACGGTTGTGGGTGGAGCAGTTGCCGTACCAGGCGGTGATACAGCCCGACAGGATGCTCTCAATTGTGCATCTGTAAAAGTTTGTGAGTGATTTTGGTGACAAGCCGAATTTCTTCAGCCTCCTGAGGTTGAAGAGGCGCTGTTGCGCCTTCTTCACCACGCTGTCTGTGTGGGTGGACCAATTCAGTTTGTCCGTGATGTGTACACCGAGGAACTTAAAACTTTCCACCCTCTCCACTACTGTCCCTCGATGTGAATAGGGGTGCTCCCTCTCCTGTTTCCTGAAGTCCACGATCATCTCCTTTGTTTTGCTGACATTGAGTGAGAGGTTATTTTCCTGACACCACACTCCGAGGGCCCTCACCTCTTCTCTGTAGGCCGTCTAAATGCGTTGTTGGTAATCAAGCCTACCACTGTAGTGTCGTCAGCAAACTTGATGATTGAGTTGGATGCGTGCTTGGCCACGCAGTCATGGGTAAACAGGGAGTACAGGAGAGGGCTGAGAACGCACCCTTGTGGGGCCCCAGTGTTGAGGATCAGCGGAGTGGAGATGTTGTTTCCTACCCTCACCACCTGGGACCGGCCCGTCAGGAAGTCCAGGACCCAGTTGCACAGGGCTGGGTCGAGACCCAGGGTCTCGAGCTTAATGACGAGCTTGGAGGGAACTATGGTGTTAAATGCTGAGCTGTAGTCGATGAACAGCATTCTTACATAAGTATTCCTCTTGTCCAGATGGGTTAGGGCAGTATGCAGTGTGATTGCGATTGCGTCGTCAGTGTACATGATCCAGTGTACATGATCCAAAGTGCTCATTTCAGGCAGCGCTGAAGTTTAGACCAACCAAAACCTGCTTTTAGCTGTAACGCAGTTGGTTATGGCATGAATTTTGACAGCAGAAATGCACACTGCCATTTGGGCATGGAACAAGAGTAACTTAATGTGCTTTTGGTGCCTGTATACTAAGTATTTATAAACATAAAAAACCAATGTTGTGTTGTATTTTATTCAAAACCAAGAATATACTCCCCTCCTCTCAATGAAGGTTTATTTTTTTTGTCTGCCCAATACATTTGCCAACTAGTCAAGACTGTCGATAAAGGGTTTGGCTCCTGAGACAGCTTGGAAATACATCTTAATCACCAAAGCTTTATTAAAAGATCAAGTTTGAGAGGAGTAAAACAGTGAGCTGACATTCCCCTTTTTATCTCTGCGTTGTAGGCAGGCCCACATTATTTAAGCCATGCAGGTCCCGTTTTGGACGGGCGTAAAACCTCCTCCATGATGTAGGCTAAGTGCCCATCATGAAAGGAGAGATGAGAACCTCCCGAATACCAGTGAACCTCGTGTTTACCTGTAAAAATGTGTTATAGTAGGCCCTCCATTTGGCCTACTATAACAAAGGCTGGTTCAACAGCAATGCATGTCTTTTTTTATCCTGGTAATTTTATGATATCATTGTTATCATTATATTATATCATTATTTTATGACTTATTATTATTTAATTATTTTTACTGATTGCTTGTTTTTTGTTACATTTTATTACAACCGAACTTATTCGAATGATTCACCTTCCTGGTTCTATGGTGACAACGCGCTTGCAATGCAACTTCTGGAGATGTGTGAATGCGATCTGATCTGTAAGATGGTTCCGTTTATGTTCATAAAACATTGGCCTATTTGGGAGCAGTATAATGGGTAGTGGGTGGACGTTCTCCCTTTCTATTTATATTGGATATTTGTCCAGCTACTGTGAACAGTTTGGATGTGTGTTAAACCCTCCATAGTCTGTGTTGTTTTAATAGTATATGCGCACAGGGAGAAATGGTGTCTAAGTGTGATATAGCCTATTTAAAACAAGTTGTTCATTTTGCTTATTTGATCTCATTTTAGGCCTTATCAATAATTTATTTAATCTTGTTTATTGGCAATGTTTGGCCTATTCATGCTCAGCCATAATGCAATTCACAGTAGGCCTAGCCCCTATATCATTGTGAATGCTATTGAAGCCATGCAATTATGTGTGACCTTCACTTGAACCCATTTGCAGTCATTTAGCAAAGATGGGTCTACACTTTCTGGAAGCCATTTAACAAACTGTAACGGACTAACATTGGAATTGGAGTTGATTCCAAGGCAATACTGTACATAAAATACCGTAAATGCACAACTTGAAGCAACCACATATTTAGCCATGGAGAATGTTCTGATTGGCCAGTGAGGGCCCTAACCTCGACACACCCACGGCTTGTTAATTCATCAAACCCAGCCCTTTCGTGCCAACGCCAGCAAGTCCGCAGATAATTGTAATAGTGAAAACAGCAAAAATATTTCAGACACACCCCTGAACCAGTAGCGCTACCACCTGCGCTTAGATTTACCTTTGCATTGGGTTTGTTAAAATAGAGCCCTAGGTGTCGATATGACAGAAGTAAAAAATAGTCAGTTATTGTCAGCTCGTGCTTATGTGCTTCTTCACGCAATGGCATCAAGTGGATTCTGTTGTGGAATACAACCGCTGTTCAGGTGTCTTATTTTGCACAGAGGGAGGGAGCTCCAGTCTCACTTTGTTCATGCAGGCTCGAGTGTTGGAGAATGTGGTGATGAGGCTTGTGGAACCTTACATTGGCAAGGGGAGCAATGTCTCCATGGACTATTTCTGCACTTCACTGTCATTGGCGAACAAGTTGCATGCAAAAAAAACAAGTCTGGAGTTGCAAACGGAGAAAACCATTCAAAAAATGACATGCCCTCCAGTTCTGTTTGATAATCTGCTTCTAACACCGACAGGGTGTTATATAGACTTATTTAGGAAAAGGTGGGTACGTCTTAAGAAATGTCAGTAATAAATTAAATGGTTCTAGTGTTGATTTAAAAAAATACTCAATTTAATTGTGCTGTTCTCTAGGATATTTGATTGTGCGGTCTTTCAATTAAGTATAGCTATATTAAGTGTCTCATCTCTGGTTCTACTCATTAGTTGCATACCAAACTGTACCCTATTCCCTATATAGTGCATTAGTTTTGACCAGAACCCTTTGGGCCCTGGTCAAAAGTAGTGCACAAAATTCGGAATGGGATGCAACCATAGTTCAGGTTACTTCTTGCTATTGATCCTGGGTGCTCTAATCCCGACCAATGGGCTCCAAACAAGATCAAATGTCACCCACTAAACATTCCCAGACTCTTAGAGGGCAAGTTCAGCCCAGTTGGGAATAGGTGACCTCTCCGTTGGTGGTCACCCGTAAATGTACCTAGTTATCTTAAATGACCATATTTATATCTGTCCGAATTCCTTAACTTGAGTTAACCCCGGTTCTATTCATCCTGGTCAAGGCCTGACAGTCTTTTGGGGATTGATATATACTAATAGCAGTTGAGTGAAAGTGGAATGTTGACATTCTTCTCCCACAATAGCCCTTAGCTGTGTGTTTTTGTGAGAAATGTTCTTCCCCGTGCCCCTGAGGGATGAAACGGGAAGATATGTTGGATGACACGGGCACTTTGAACAACTGGCTACATCAGTTGTTGAATTGTGGACTTAACAAATCAGCAGGTCACATTTAAAACGGTTGCTGAAAACAGTTGTAAGTAACGGGGAAGGGGAACGAGGCGAGGAAATTAAACATGTTTGCGAGCTGAAGAAACGGCCAGCGTGTATTGAGCATTAAGGAAAGATGATATATCTCCCTTAGCTTAAAGGGATTTTGGATTTTTTTAGGCTCTTGCTACCATGGCAACCTAAAAATATAGGTCTGAAAAGTCAAAAGAAGCAGCCAGCATTGGGGAATTTAAAAAATTGGAATTTATTGTCTCTGGCACTCAATTTATCAGGATATTAAGGGATCTTAGCCCCGTTTGAAAGGAAACAAAACAATCCCCTCACGGCGAACTACCTCCCCACCCCCTCGGCAGATGTGTTTTTATATCCTTCATGGAGGTAGCCAGGTTAATCATGCACAGTGACATGTTTACTAGGCCTTTACTTCGGTTTGCTCTGCCTAGTTTGCCAGCCAATAAGGTTTGTTTGTCACCCGCGGTCCCAGGTGCCCACCCCTCCAAGTACATTAGTATTGAGAGATCCACAACATAAGTGTGTCCACTGCTTTGATGTTTGCTCTTTCAAAGGCAATTAATGCAGAATGTATAGTGCCTTCAGAAGGTATTCACACCCCTTGACTTTTTCCACACTTTGTTGTGTTACAGCCACAATATAAAATAGAAATGAACAAAAATATATACGCAACATGTGAAGTGTGGGTGCCATGTTTCATGAGCTGAAATAAAAGATCGAAGAAATGTTCCAAACACACAAAAAGCTTATTTCTCTCAAATGTTGTGCACAAATTTGTTTATATCCCTGTTAGTGAGCATTTCTCCTTGCCAAGATAATCCATCCACCCGACAGGTGTGGCATATCAAGAAGCTGATTAAATAGCATACTCATTGCACAGGTGCACCTTGTGCTGGGGGAAATAAAAGGCCAGTCTAAAAGGTGCAGTTTTGTCACACAACACAATGCCTCAAATTTGAACAGGAGAGTGCAATTGGCATGCTGACTGTAGGAATGTCCACCAGAATTTAATGTACATTTCTCTACCAAAAGCAGCCTCCAACGTCATTTAAAGAATTTGGCAGTACGTCCAACCGGCCTCACAACCGCAGACCACGTGTGTGGCGTTGAGTGGGTGAGCGGTTTGCTGATGTCAACGTTATGAACAGAGTGCCCCATGGTGGCAGTGGGGTTATGGTATTGGCAGGAATAAGCCAAGGACAACAAACACAATTGCATTTTATCGATGGCAATTTGAATGCACAGAGATACCGTGACGAGATTCTGAGGCTCATTATCGTGCCATTCATCCGCCGCCATCACCTCATGTTTCAGCATGATAATGCACAGCCTCATGTCAAAAGGATCTGTACACAATTCCTGGAAGCTGTAAATGTCCCAGCTCTTCCATGGCCTGCATACTGACCAGACAATGTCACCCATTGAGCATGTTTGGGATGCTCTGGATCGAAATGTACGACAGCGTGTTCCAGTTCCCGCCAATATCCAGCAACTTCATACAGCCATTGAAGAGGAGTGGGACAACATTCCACAGGTCACAATCAACAGCCTAATCAACTCTGCGAAGGAGATGTGTCGCGCTGCATGAGGCAAATGGTAGTCACACCAGATACTGACTGGTTTTCTGATACACGCCCCCACTTAAAAAAAAGATATCTGTTACCAACAGATGCATATCTGTATTCCCAGTCATGTGAAATCCATAGATTATGGCCTACGGAATTTATTTCAATTGCCTGATTTCATTATATGAGCTGTAACTCAGTACAATATTTGAAATTGTTGCATGTTACATTTATATTTTAGTTCAGTATTAAATTGAGATTTCGTGTCACTGGCCTACACAATAACCCATAATGTCAAAAGTGGAATTATGTTTTTAGACATTTTTAGGAGGATGGATCAACAACATTGTAGTTACTCCACAATTGTAACCTAATTGACAGAGTGAAAAGGAAACCTGTACATAATAAAAATATTACAAAACATGCTGTTTGCATAAGCCATTAAAGTAAAACTGCAAAAATGTGGAAACAATATGAATTTATGTCCTGAAAACAAAGTTATGTTTGGGGCAAATCCAACAACACATCACTGAGTATATTTTCAAGCATGGTGGTGTCTGCATCATGTTATGGGTATGCTTGTCATCGGCAAGGAATAGGGATTTATTTATTTTTTGATAAAAAGAAACAGAAGGGAGCTAAGCACAGGAAAATCCTAAAGGGAAACCTGGTTGTCTGCTTTCCAAAAGACACTGGGAGACAAATTCAACTTTCAGCAGGACAACAGCCTAAAACAGAAGGCCAAATATACAATGGAGTTGCTTACCAAGACGACATTGAATGTTCCTGAGTGGCCTAGTTACAATTTTGACTTAAATCTATGGCAAGACTTGAAAATTGCTGTCTAGCAATGATCAACAACCAACTTGACAGAGCTTGAATAATTAAAAAATTATAATGTGCAAATATTGTACAATCCAGGTTTGCAAAGCTCTTAGACTTACCCAGAACGACTCACAGCTGCTTATGTAAGTGTGATTTCTGTATATCATTTAAATACATTTCTAAAAATGTATGAAAAGCATGTTTTCACTTCGTCATTATGGGGTATTGTTGTAGATTGGTGAGAAAAAAGTATTTTTAATCAATTTTGATTAAAGGGTGTAACACAACAAAATGTGAAATAAGGGGAATGAATACCTTCTGAAGGCATTGTATGTATTATTTTCTACTCCACTCTTTTGAAAAATATACATTTTAATGTACTCACAAGCAATACAAAATCCAGGAGATGTTTTCTGTTTTCATGCTCTGGTTGCTGGTAGTATGTACGCTTCACTAAACGAGCTCCCAATAGCATTGTTAGTGTGTGTGTCTGTGTGTGCGCCTATGGATGGGGTTGGTGGTGTGTGCGTGTGCGTGCCTGCATATACAGTATGTTAAGCTTCTGTACACCTTTTGTGTGTTTGCGTGTGTGCATCACTCCCTCTCATCGTTAATCTTATGAACAGATTTCTGCCGATTAGCATATTATTTAAACCAGCTTTGAATGCTCCCCGGTCCACAACAGAATCTATTGCGGCTGTGTCCCATGCCTAAAGCCAGTCTTAAGCCTTTTTTTCATCGCTCATCCACCAGGATGCAAAACATTCCAACTGACTCAGTTAGCCCTGGAGTTTTGGGATTGTTACAGTAGGTATCTCTGCCGTTGTATCTTTCCAGTTGAATAGGAATACATCTCGCTATCTCCAAAGGAATCCCACGTACCATGGTTTAGCAGTTGCAAGGGTGGCACGGAATGTTAATATAAATGTTATTTTTAAAAGTGAAAGCATGGCATGAGAACACCTTATTTTTTAAGGGTAGCCACAATAAGAGGATTATGCCTTTCCTCTGTAGTTGTGTTTTGCGTTTGAGGTAACCTTTGCCTTCAAGCCAGAAGTTAAAGGAAGTTTGAGACCTTTGATGGCATCTCTCCTATCTCTGTCCAGGCCTGTGTTCAAATAGTATTGGTTTTCCTTCAAATACTTATTGCATTCGATTGGACCTGACTGAAGTGACAGGTGGGCAGGGTTTGAACTTTTGCGAATATTCCATTGGTACCATTGTGCCCGACAAGTTCAAGTGCAAAAGTGCAGTATTTAAAGGCCCAATGCAGCCATTTTTATAGCAATATCAAATAATTTCTGAGTAACAAGTAACAATTAAAATATTTCTCAACAAAGAATTATTGGCAGAGAAGTTTGGAACTCTTTTTTTATTGGGCTAGTAGCTCTATACACTCATACTCGTATATGATATCCAGTTTTCAAGTATACATTTTTTCAAGATGATTGACGAGAAAAGTATCAATCCAACCTATAGTATCTAACTGTCTTGAAATATGCAGACAGACGGTTTAAAAGTACATTTACACTGTAATACTTCTGACAGCCAACTTTCTAACTCCGCCCATAGCTTTTGGACTTCATAGCATTCCCAGAAGGCATGGATTATTGAATCATTGTTAGTTTTACACTTAAGACATGACTCTTCCATTGTGCTGTAGAATTTGTGAGTTTTGTCTATGTAATACATTCTATGGATTAGTTTATACTGGATTAAGCATAAATACTTTTTTAAAGAATGTCTTTGTGGGGTAATGGGTATTACCGAGAATAAATATAAACACAAGTTTGTTGTTAAGGCACATGTAAGTTTGCATGTTCCAGAAGGCATTTAGATATATTTTTTTAAAGACATTCAAATGCCTCTTCTGTGAAGTAGTGATGTGATGATATGCCTATCTTCCTGAACCGGGTCACATTTGTGTAAATAGGGACGCTACTTTGTCCCAAAATGTTAAATAGAATTCTATGGGAAAACCATCCATTCCTGGTGTTTTTCTCCGCGCAAAGGTTTTAAGTGTCTAATATTTCTTCTTGGGTGGTCTGTTTTTAGTGATAATTTAGTTTTTGTCTGCTGGTAGTTGCTTCAGTGTTGGTGAGTCTAAGAAGGCTGTAGGATCACCTTTTAAAATGAATACTGCTTTGATGTCATACAATCAAGCCAAACACCCGTTAGTCCAAATGTGCGCTTCACATTTCCATATCATAAAACTATTGTAATATACAGTGTCAACGTTTATGATCACTATGCTTGATGTACAGTTACAAGATGACATGGTGTCATACTCTGGGTTGTTCTGAACAAAAGGAGCCTATGTTTGTCTATTGCAGTGGTTCCAAAACTTTTTCTAGTCCCGTACCGCTTCAAACATTCAACCTCCAGCTGCATACCCCCTCTAGCACCAGAGTCAGCGCACTCTCAAATGCCATTATTGTAAGCCTGCCACGCGCACACTATACGATACATTCATTAAACATAAGAATGAGTGTGAGTTTTTGTCACAACCCGGCAAGTGACAAAGAGCTCTTATAGGACCAGGGCACAAAAAATAATAAGTAGTTTTGCTCTTTATTTAGCCATCTTACATATAAATCCTTATTTGTTCATCAAAACTTGTGAATACCTCACCACAGGTTTAATGAGAAGGGTGTGCTTGAAAGGATGCACATAACTCTGCAATGTTGGGTTGCATTGGAGAGAGTCTGTCTTAAATAATTTTCCACACACAGTCTGTGCCTGTATTTAGTTTTCATGCTAGTGAGGGCCGAGAATCCACTCTCACATAGGTATGTGGTTGTAAAGGGCATCAGTGTCTTAACAGCTCGATTTGCCAAGGCAAGAAACTCTGAGCGCAGCCATATCCAGAAATCTGTCAGGGGCTTCTGATTAAATAAAATGTTCACAGAACCGTTTGTTGCGATTTTGATGAGGCTCTCTTGCTCAGATATCGGTAAGTGGACTGGAGGCAAGGCATGAAAGGGATAACGAATCCAGTTATTTGTGTCTGTTTTGGGAAAGTACCTGCGTAATTGTGCACCCAGATCACTCCGGTGTCCGTAAGCTTGCGTTCATTTGCACACAAAATATCATACAATGTTGGAATGACCTGTGTGTCGTCCTTGTTAATGCAGACAGAAAAGAGCTCCAACTTCTTAATCATAGCCTCAATTTTGTCTCGCACATTGAATATAGTTGCGAAGAGTCCCTGTAATCCTAGCTTCAGATCATTCAGGTGAGAAAAAACATCACCCAGATAGGCCAGTCGTGTGAGAAACTCGTCATCATGGAAGCGGTCAGACAAGTGGTCAGTAAAGAAGAAAACAAAATTTTAAAAAATTTCAATACTTTGCCCCTTGATAACCAGTGCACTATGTCTCCCTGTCATGGATTTTGCGCCATCAGTACAGACACCAACACATCTTGACCACCAGTCCATTTGATGTCACAAAGTTGTCCTGTACTTTAAAAATATCCTCTACTGTTGTCCTGGTTTCGAGTGGTTTGCAGAAGAGGATGTCTTCCTTAATTTACCCCCCATGAACATAACGGACATCTACCAGGAGCTGTGCCAGGCCCGCCATGTCTGTTGACTCATACAGCTGTAATGCATATAATTCACTTGCTTGTATGCAAAGCAGTAATTGTTTCAAAACTTCTCCTGCCATGTCACTGATGTGTCGTGAAACAGTGTTTTTTGATGAAGGCATTGTCTGTATAGTTTTTTGGCCTTTCCACAAGCATTATCCCAGCTATATCTGTGGAAGCAGGAAGAATTAAGTCCTCCACAATAGTATGGGGCATGCCTGTCCTAGCCACTTGGTAGCTCACCATATAAGATGCTTCTAGCCCCTTCTTATTAATGGTATCTGTTGCTTTTACACGTCTTACTACTCGACAGTCGTCTTTATTCTCGCTCAGAAAACTCCCTTGCCTTATTTTTCAAATTGTCATGTTTTGTTTCTAAATGTCTGCGCAAGAGTGAAGGTTAACGGCGAGAGAGTAACTGCTAATGTGATTGGATGTAAATGATTTGACTAGGCTACCTGTATTTGACAGTGTGTTGTTCTTTCGCTGAACACTAGGTGGTTTAATTTAATTTTTTAGCAGTGAAATGAGGCTACTCAGGCGAGAAAAAAACCTCACCCAAATGTATAGCCCCTTTTGAAAATATAAATGTACTGTTTGAAAATGTGAAGAAATTGTAAAAAAAAAAAAAAAAAAAAAATACATAAACAAGATTCACATTTTTATATGGCGTACCCCCGACAGTATTGCCATACCCCTGGTTATGATCTGTTTCTCTGAATTGCCTTGTGAAAGCCTAACACTGTAAGATCTTATTTTGTAACTTAGCTAGCCATGTTGGCAATAGAACACGCTTTCAATTGATGCCAACCTAAACAGATTGTGATTCAAATGGACCGTTTTTGGATTGCGTAAACAACAACAGTAATTGTGTAAAGACGGGGACGCAGGGCTGTGTTCCAAAGAAAACAACTACATGTGTGCTTGCTCTAGTTCCTCAACGGCACAGCTAGGAGAGTTCAAAGTAGCACGTTATAGTTGAAGACTCTTCTTTGAGTCATAAAAGTGCATTGAAATTACGTATGAACTGTGCACACTGGAGAGGTGTGTTGCCACTTGGAGACACCAGTAAATCCTCTCACTAAAACCCTTGTATTTTTTTGTCTTATGTTGCACCTCCAGGAATATTCTTGTCATATTACTGAATGTATCCAGAGTATTTTCAAATTTTGTTATCAACAAATGTGTGTGAAAAGTACAGTAAATGTAAAATGCACATAAAATCAACAGTGTAATGTTTGTATTGTCCTGTGTCAGATTATACATTTTTTTTTACCTTTATTTAACTAGGCAATTCAGTTAACCTCTTAGCGCGCCGATCCCTTTAGCGGGATCGTTTTCAGAGCAAACATAACGCGCCAAATTCAAAATACATATTCGTAATACATATTCGTAATATTTAACCCGATATACAAGTGTTGCATAGTGTTGCATAGCCATCAAAAGCTCTGCTTCTTGGCAATATCACTGCGTTGTCAGATTTTAAAAAGGCTTTACGGCGAAAGCACTACATTTGATTGTTTGAGGCTAGTACCTCACATATTTTCCACATTAGCATAAATTCATATCCAGCTCGGTTCTCAAAATATCCATATCACAGCTAATATAAATCGCTTACCTTTCAAATAACTTCTTCTGAGGTCTTCCCAAGTGTCCAAACAAGATAATCCATGGTTCTTTTGTTAGAAAAAGTAAATAATTATATCCATAAATATCCGTTGTTTTTGGCACGTTACGTTCAGCTACTCCACCAAGCATTGTCAGTCTACTCGCCCGTTTTACAGTGAAGGGATCGCGTTCAAATTATACCTCTCATCTTTTCACAAACAAATCAAATATCATTAATAATGCATCCTTATGTATTCTTTTATGAATAATAGCGATCATATTTTACAAGAACGGTAAGTGAAACGTTAAAAGGCGAAAAGAAAGTTGGTCGCTGAAGCGTTCCGTTCGTGAGCGTGCACGTCTGTTTACCTTTTTCCCTACCGTAGTAATTCTCTCTCTCTAAGGATCTGGTCAGAGCTTTTTCCTCCATACCCTTTCCAGAGACTGTTGACATCTAGTGGAAGCCATAAGTACTGCAACCTCGGTCCTATTCCCCATAGAAAAATATTACATGGGCTTCAAAATGAGAGGAGAGCAACAGAAAAATAAATTCGGACAGAAATCTCTCTGGTTTTGCCTGCTAAATCTGTTCTGGAATAGCCACAGACTATATCTTAATGGTTTTATAAACTTCAGAGTGTTTCCTATCCAATAGTACTAAATATGTAAATATCCTAGTTTCTGGCCATGAGTGGTAGGCATTTAACTTTGGGCACGTCAGACAGGCGAAAATTTGGAAAATGGGACCCTAGCTGGAAGAGGTTAAGATCAAATACTTATTTTACAATGACGGCCAAACCCTCCCCTAACTCGGACGATGCTGGGCCAATTGTGCGCCGCCCTATGGGACTCCCGATCATGGCCGGTTTGGATACAGCCCGGGATCGAACCAGGGTCTGTAGTGATGCCACTTGCACTGAGATGCAGTGCCTTTGACCGCTGCTCCACTCGGGAGCCAAATTATACCAATTCCCACGAGCGTAAGGGATTACTAATTAATTTATCGCCTGGTGATGTGCATTAGGCAAGGTGAAACTCCCGCCCATGCAAAAAAGCTGATTAGATGGTCCTTTGTAGATTGTATTTTCAACCAGCAACTATCAGGAAATAACACTGATCAAATGTTTTACAGTGTTAGTTTCATCAGCTGTTGTACAATATGATACAAAACACAGGACAAACATAATATTCACTGCACTGGGCCTTTAAAAGAAAAGAGGTCTGGTACTGTTGTTTTGATCGGTTTCTGGCAGTGTCTTGAACTGTATTCTCAAACTAAATTCAAGCACGTGAAAAGTACAATATTGCTTATAAAAGGATTCTTTGTCAATCTCCTATCAATGCTTCATGTTCCGCTACTATACGATGTCGCTGTCTTTGAACCACAAATTATGATCTTGCCTCAGACACAACAGCTGTTGAGCCGGTGCGCCAAAACCTGGCTGTCTTCACCATCCGTCTCTATCTTGTCTACCTATCGCTTTCCACTAAGCTCACCCTGAAAAATGATAGCTTCCTTGAAGTGTGGGCCAAAGCGTTCGACGGCTTCAACCATTCTTCAACCGTACAAAGCGAGGAAGTGTGCAACAAGGCTCCCTGGATTACACCTGAACTCCTCCTCACTCGATGAAGAAAGTGTTGTGAGACGTGTATAACTCAGCTTTGATCAGAGGCTTCAGCGGGACGCTAGTTTTCAAAGCTTTCCAAAAATCAGAAGATGATATACTTCATTCAACATACCCAGGGACCGCTGGGGTGGGGGTGGATGTTTCTAATTACTTTGTTGCTGCTACCCGCTTGTCTGCTTTGTCTCTGAACTGAAACAGCAGTGCTATGATGCATACAGTCAGAGCAGAACTGAGTTTCATATTATAATGTAAAGCTATTGTTCAATGCTAACATGTTTTGGTAGGTTGACAGACCGTCGGGGTGCATGGATTTTGACTCATATTGCTCATGTTATCCCAGATGGCGTTCTCTTGCATCAACTGTCAACACTTGCACCCCTCATAATAAGGTTATTTAAATGGTCATTTTCTTCTCATTTCCCTCTGTCTAGAGCTGGAGGTGGCCAGGATGAGTACGGAAGGAAATCTGCCCGACCTGAAATTCCCACAGAGCGGCCAAGGCAACTCCATCACCCTGTCGGCGAGCACTTTGAAACAACATGGGAGAAATGGTAAATGGCTTTGCCTTAAATAAATGTTTACTGTACATCAAGGGTCTCCAACTCCAGTCCTGAACAGCTATTAGGTGTGCAAGATTTTGTTCCATCACTTGGTGCCAGGCTGAAACGAAAGCCTGCATACTCTGTAGATTATATAATTGTACATATAGCCCTCCACCCCCATAAAGCATGCAACATAAAAATTTTAAAATAAAGTACTCTGTTACCACTTTAATAATAACACATTCTTTAGGCCTTGCCAATGCATTTATATTCAAATTAATATTATATTCTAAAATATGTGAGATTAATGTGGACTTGCCTGACTAAATAAATGTAGATTTTTCTGTAGCCTATGTTGCCGACACAGTCACAAAAACCTGGTTCCTTTTGTAATGGAAGGATTTGTTGAAGCCAGCATTAGATGTTGTTATCCTCATATTAACCGCACGTGGTTTTACGGCAACAGAGTAGTGCAACACCCTACAATTGAAGTGGCAGGAACGAGCATTCTGTCCTAACAACAGCAGTCAAGCACCCAAGGTAGCTTGCTAGTTACTTCCAGACACAAATGAGATAACAGCTCACTGAACATTACTCGCCCTGGCATCGTATTACTACGCAATACATTTAAAAAATAGCCTCGTTAGACAGGATTACCTAGAAATACTGACCAGCTCAAATAGACAGAAGCGTGCTACATGGCAGACCAATCCAAACTCATCTCTTGGCATGTCCAGCCCACTCATTATCTCAGCCAATCATGGCTAGCGGGAAGGTTTTTTACTTTTTCTGTGGCTAAACCAACTAGGCTCGTAACTTAAGTTTGTTATTAAGGCACATGAAAGTTCACATGTTCCAGAAGGAATTCCCCGCTTTTTAATTAAAAAAAGTTATGTTCGAACAGCTCTCCTGTGAGGTAGTGACCCGCGACATACACCTAGTTTCCTGAAACGGGTCACATATTAGCAGCACAGATGCACATCAGTCCTTCCCACTGCTCCGCTCCGGCTCCGCCTCCGATTGTAAACTTTGTTCAAGTGACTCTTGCTTCCCCGTAGCTAACCAGTCACCACCAGCCTTCTAGTTAGCTACCCTACGCCTGGTTAAGAAACACAAGTTGCTTTATGAAATTAAAAACAATAGCGTACTTGAGTTGAATAGTAAAAAAAACAGTCTAACTGTGTTTTTCTCTCCTGTGAGTGTAGGCGGAGTGTAGGCGGTCTTTGAATTTGTAGTCTCACTCAACCCTCCCACTTTTCTGAGATATCGATGCAAAAAAACTGGTCCAACAGCTAGATCCAGGATTCTTAAAGGGTTCAAGTTCAATGATTCATTTAACTGATTAATGATTAATATGATATAATGACAATTTACACAGCCGTAAATGCAAGGACAGAAAAGTCATGTTTTACAGTATGTGAAAAATCTGTCACACCAACTATGAGAGAGGTTTGAAATCAAACTTGTGAATTGTATTGAATATAGCTACAGTATGATCCACTCTTATATTTTAATGTAATGACATGAACAAAAATTGGAAGATTATTATCAATCACTTATAAACAGCGGAAACAAGTCATCCAGTGTAGGAAATCCTCACTGGTACCCTAGTTTAACTCCCCCAATGCACTGCGCTTACTGAAAACCATTGAGTTGCTGTGTTCCTTACGTATCAGTTTGTCTGGTTTGAATCCACCCTTAGAAGTGGTATAAGTACCAGTGTAACCACTTGAATTTACATACCTGTTACAGTCATTTCATAGTTTCACTTGAAGAACATCAATATAATGGAAAGAGTGCCAAAATAGTGTTGGTTTCAGGCAGAGGTGACCAACCCTCCTTGAGAGCTACTGGGTCTACATTTTGCTCCATGTAATAACACACCTGATTCTGCCTACTATCAAGGTCATGGAAAGCAGCTAATTAGTATAATCAGGTGTGTTAGATAAGGGCTGGAGAGAGAGCCTAGCAGATGGGTAGCCCTCCATGAGGAGGGTTTGCCACCCCTAACACAAGGTCTGATAAGGTATAGCGCCTTTTTACTGACTTCAAATGGGCAAAGGAGGGTCCCTGGTTGCGGAATTAGTTGTGTTCAAGAGCTGCTTCTAAACTGTAATGAGGCTATTACACACAATACGGGGCAATCTATGGGAGCGGCGCTGTCAATTTTTGGACTTTATTACTTGTTCATGCAAATGGACTAAGCTCTTACCGCGTGCTCACCACTCTCCACTCGATGAATAAGCTTATGTCCAGCAGTGCTTCATTATATGTTGAGATGTGTTTCTATTTCCCGTTCATGGAGAGGTAGCACACAAATTGTTTTCCTTTCATCTCGAGTAAGTGATCCAAGTCGAGGCGCGAGGGGAGTGTGCTTTCATATCAGAAGCCTAAAGAAAGACGCCAGGAGAGAGATAAGGGAGTGGGGAAGGAAATAATGAAGAGTAACTGTTCCCTTTGTCAGTGTAGGCAATAATGACATTTCATTGAAGTTGAATTTAATCGACCTATCGTACCTTGCTTTTTTTTTCAGCCTCGACACCTTTATTGCTGTTTATAACATGCTCGGAGCAGCGAATGCATTTAAACAATTTTCTATATTAGTTGGCCTAAATAGTTTAAACTCTCTAATCCTGTGGAATCAAACATCTAAAATGAATGAATTATCGTACCTCAAAACATATTGATTCTGCAGTTATCCTTATTTTGAAAGGTCTTATGAATATTTGAATTTGAATAGTGCTTACAACTTCGTTGAACAGCAACATTTGACATCTGTCAGTTAAAGTGTAGTGTGTCCAATGCCGTTTTGCCCTTGAGCAAGGCACTTAACCCCAAAACGGTTCCAAAGGTTGACTGGGTTTCTCAGAGGCATATAGACCTAGGTTTACAAACTATCCCTTTATTCACAAAAAAACTAACATTTTGACCAGATGGTCATGTTTTCGTTACTTTCCCTTTTCAGTCACATACTGTATACAATAGCATTCTATTCTATGGTAAAATATGATTACTCCATTTCAATAACACACATTCAGGGTATGTCAGCAGTGACAGGGGCTGTCTCAATTGCCTTTAAGATCTTCCTCGTCTTAATCTCTCTGATCTGAAAGAACTGAACAGGTGAAAGCCAGCCTAATGATAATCTTCCCGCCATTTTGTTTTCACCTGTCACTGCAAACAAAGGGGAGGAGATTAGGAGAGGATTTTCAAGCCATGATGTGATATTTTATTTCCTAGGAGAGATCCGGATGGCCTTCGTCCTGTATAAACACATTGGAGCCTACCTGTCTACAGAGAATGCCAGCATGAAACTGGGCAGGGAAGCCATGGCCACCAATTACTCTGTCATTGTCAATTCTCCCGTCATCACAGCAGCCATCAACAAAGAAAGCAACAAAGTCTACCTGTCCGAACCGGTCATATTCACCTTGAAACACCTGCAGGTATGACACACACGGACGTGTGCACGCGCACACAAAACACACACATACACACACACTTTGGGATTATCATTGAATTCACTACTAAACACCTTGGTGGACAAACTTTTTTCTTAAGAGCAATTTGGGATTGGTATATCCATTTTCGACTTGTAAATTAATTAAGGAAGTCACCCCTTCAATTTTTACCCAATTCTTTTTTTACAAGAAGAAAGCATGAAGAACAAAGAGTAATCTTTCATAACATATTGATGATGCACAAATTTGTTTTCATTAGTTTTCTCCCTATTAGTTTTAGAACAGAACAGTCTAACCTGGAAGGCTGAGCCTTATAGCAGCGTTCTATTGGTCGTCCCTGGAGGCTGGTTAGTCATTGCCGAAGCATTAACTTCCTCCCTGACTGCATTATCTTCCCCTCGCACGACTCCCAACGGTGCCCAGAGCCATTATTAGGCAGGTTGAAAGACCTTGAGAGTAACTTGCAGATGACTGTGTGTGTGCAGTGTGTGGGAGGGACAGTTTGTAAGGAGAAGGAGTTTGAGAAAAAAATACAAGATCAGAGAGCGAAAGAGAGAGGTAAAGAGAGGGAGAGGAACACTAAAATAAAATAGAAGAGAGAGCGCGAGAGAGCTTATGTTTTTTCAAAATGAAACTGGAAATGTCACACTCGGGGTCAATGCAGTTATTACCGGGGACCACCTGTCTTTCGCTTAATTCCTAGTTTTGTCAGAAGACACAGTGCTAGAACTGTCTGAGGATAATGTAGGCCACCGCTGCTTTCCTACCTTTTTCTCGGCCCACTGGTCTAATCTCAATAAAACAGTGCTCTTATATAAGTGTATGTGGTTCCCTAGACTTTCACTTCTGAGAGGACATGTTGTCTTCTGAACTGCTCTGTGCTGTGTCTTCTAAACAGTAGACTATTCTAAAGAGTATTCTATTTCTTCTAAAAGAGTATTCTAAGTCTTCTAGGCCAACTTGCCTAGTTAAATAAATGATGTATAGGAGTACTTCTCATAGCCCGGTCCCAGATCTATTTGTGCTGTCTTGACGACTCCTATGGTCATTGTCATGCCAAATGTGACAAAAACATACTTCTCCTATTATAAGAATGGCCTGGTCCCAAATCTATTTGTGCCGTTTTGATGACTACTGTGGTCATTGTCATACCAAACACCCCCATAGTACTTTGGCTATACAGCACCACAAGATCTGGGACCAGGCTATACTGCTCTTCGCTCTAGTATTTAGTTCCATCACTATACAATTAATAGCCCTTAGATCAGAGGTTCTGGATCACTTGTCCCAGAGGACCGTGGCTGTCCTCTAGTTATTGTTTCGCTTTCTTGCCTCAGCACTTAATGGACTAATTAAAGTGGTTAATGGGACAGAAGGTCACCTCGTCTGGTTTTTCCAGTCCATGCTGCACTATATCCAACTAGCCATTGGTTGGCTGTGTGGAGGAGAACTCAATCAGACGGGAAATGTATGTCTGGAGAGGATCTGCTGATTATGGATGCTTCCCAAATGGTATCCTGTTCCCTATATAGTGCACTTCATAGGGAATATGGTGCCATCTGGGACACAGACTTTGTTCCACAGTCACAGCTTTAGCAACATTGTGAGAAGCATATTGAGGATTGGGGTTACACACTTCTGCTATGGACAATTCCCTCAAATGCACACAGCATTAAGGTGCAATTTGAAGTGGTCAGGGAGTATCTAGCTGCAAGAGATGGCGGCTTTCCACATCAGTTAAACTTAAACCAGACCTATTTCAGGCATTCATATAGGGCATTCGTATGCATCGGCACATTTCTCCTCTCACCCTTTATCTGCATTAAGCTCGAAAGTGACTGTTTTAAAACGGGCCAGCGAGATAGCGGGAGAAGCTAGTCGTTAAGGCTGCCGCCTGGCAGAGAGCGGTGGTGGCGGCCATTAAACAGCGGGGCAGTCTATTGTCGCACAGTGAAGGTTAAAGCGAAAGGTCGAAAAACACAATGAAAGGCTGCTCCATCGGCGCTCACCGCCGCCATTAAACTAAAACCAACCGCCGCAGTGGGGGGAAACCTGCACCGCCACCGGAAAAGGGAATCAAGGAGCTATTTCCGAGATATTTAGTCTTGAAATGGAGCACTGTAGAGTTATGCTGTTGTGGCATGTCAATGTTATGGGAGGCTCACCTGAAATGAGCTCCATCCGTTTCTGTTTAACCCAGCCAGAGTCTTGGCTTTTTAGAATGGATGACTCAATCTTCATTCAATGTGTTTGTGTTTTTCCTCCCACAAGCTTCATTGTGCTGCTGGGGCCCAAATGCTAATTGTTATGTGGTTTGTCCCCCACAGCAATCCAAGGAAAGCTTTAACCCCAACTGTTCTTTCTGGAGTTATTCCAAGAGGACCATGACGGGGTATTGGTCGACGCAGGATTGCCGGTTGCTAGGTACCAACCGGACTCACACAACGTGCTCTTGTACCCACCTGACCAACTTTGCTGTCCTTATGGCTCACGTGGAGGTCAAGGTAAGGCCTTTTCCATCATCTCCTCATCCCAATCTATGCTCAGCCATTTTGTTTCAGCTCAGATCCAGTACAAGCAATACAAATCCCATGAAACCATACGTTATTTTGTGGCCATAAAGATGGATAGCTCTCTTTTGTGACCTTCACAGCAGCACATTCTACAAAAAGGAAAGAGCCACTATTGAGTGCCACTGAGTTAAGATCCATATCTAAGAGCTTTTTTTTGTGCCAAGAGCATCCTTTGTGTTGAGTGTGTATTCATTGTGGGGACCATGCCCTATTTGGCCTTGTGTGAAGTAGTTGGAGAGTGTGTCCCTTGCAGGAGGAAAATGCATTTGAAGTTACAAGAGATCTTTGAGGCTTTCATTGAGTTGTCAGCATACCTACTTAGCTTAAAAGCATTTTCAATACCTGAATGCATGGTTAGATGTTCCAAACACCCCGATATTCGCAAGTTGATGGATTGAAGGAGAATCTACATCTTAAAAAATAATAATAAAAAAAAAATGTAACCTTTATTTAACTAGGCAAGTCAGTTAAGAACAAATTCTTATTTACAATGACGGCCTAGGAACAGTGGGATAACTGCCTTGTTCAGGGGCAGAATGACTGATTTTTACCTTGTCAGCTCGGGGTTACTGGCCCAACGCTCTAACCACTAGGCTACCTGCCGCCCCTTTTTAACCCTTTACACTTGTGGGAATTGGCCTGTGTGGATAGGGCTAAATATGAAAAACATATGCATGATACCAAAGGAAGAATTTGGACACTATGGGAAAATTCTAAGTCATTACAGTCTCATTACTGTGAGAGGTCACCCAGGGGTCACGGAGAGAGAGAGAGAGAGAGAGAGAGAGAGAATATAATAAAATATGTGCAGGACTGTTTGACAGAAGAAAAGAGGTGAGTAGGGAGAGAGGGAAAGACGGAGGTAGAGCGAGTGAGAGGATATATAATGTGAGATGTGTAGGATTGTCACATTAAAGATTGGCCTGTAGTTTGCGGTGTGAAAGTGGCACTGTTACCGGCGATTCTCAAGGGAGAGATGAGAGAGATGGAAGGGATTGTTGGCCAGAAAAGAGAAAGATAACTTCTGTCACTGGAATTTTGAGGGCCACACCGCTGAAGGCCCCAGGACCCCCAAGGCTTCGAGGGTTAGTCAGCGAGGAAAGAGAACTCTATAATGCCTGTCCCAGTTAGAAAAAGGCCATATAACCACAGGCCCTTGGACCGTCCTTAGCCTCCTCTTCTCCAACAGTCTGCCCCCACTCCCAGCCAACCAGCCCCTCTGGTCCAGAGAGGTTTACCCCTAGTGATCAGGAGTCACTGTTTGTCACTCAGCCACTTGGCTTGGGGGAGCTAGTGTGCTCTAGCCTCGGTCTCCAGCCGGGCCATGAATACAGAGGGAAGCTGTGAAGAATAGGAACCTTAACAGAAACGGAGGGCAAAATTGGAGGATGGAAGCGCTTTGTCATGTGATTCACTGTGTGGAAACCGCTGGATGCTGGTGTTGCATTCAGGGGGAAAGTAGATGGTTGTTACATCCCAATTCCAAAATGTCCGCATTTTTCTACTCTATATTTCTGCTCTTTCGGAAAGGCAGAGTGTCATCGGAAGACATTTCAAGGAAATGCAGGCATCTTTTGACAAACTGCCAAAGCATTCCAAACCGGAAGCGCCAAGTGAATGGGGGGAAAAAGAAAACCGGTAAATGTCAGTAAACAACATTTCAGTCAATTGGGATGTCCGTATTTTGTCTCCATGGTAACAAAACGTTCCTGTAGTCTTGTTTAACGCCATCGCCAAAAGAGATAGGAACGCCGCAATTACCATCCTCACTTTTGAGAAGGAAGAGGCCCACTATCACCGTCATCTTTCATTTTGCTGTAATTTCGCCAGATAGACTAGAAGAAAATAACAATAATGCTACTCTAGTGTAAGAAATTCAAAGTGCTTTCATGATAATTCACTGTTTGATACGTATTGCTGAAAGCGTTGCAGTATTATCTTATGCACATATTGGGTAATCATTTGTAATATGTCTTTATCTAGGACTATGTTGAGGTAGTGCTGAGGCAGTAGTAGTGCACATATAGTAAAGTATTACAGGAAGACTCGTAATAATGACTGGAATGAAGTGAATGGCATGGTATCAATCACAAGGAAACCGTGTGTTTGATGTGTCAATATATTCTGTCCATTCCAGCCATTTCTATGAGCCTGTCCTTCCCAATGAAGGTTCCACCAGCCACCTGTGATGTGTAGTAAATGGCATATAGTAGTCAGCAGTCAATACACAGCAGTCAATACACACTATGCAGTGGTTTCCCAACACACCTGTTTTCAATCAGAACTGTACCTGTTGGACATGTTAAAGCTGACCAAGAGTAAATAACCCATATCAGAAGCACGAACTTAGTGACTTTTCTTAATGCTGTTTCAAGCAATTAAGACAACATGGAACAGCTAACGAGGTACCTTTCAACAATAACTGACCTCACCCATCTTATGATCATGTGAAATGTATGGATTCAGAATCCACAGGCTTTGGCTTTCTGAGGAATTATGTTTCTAGTCAATGATCATCTTGTGGTCAGTTATCACCTTGTGAACTTACTGCATACCTTTGATCTCTGCCAAAGAAGAATAAAAAATATCCATCTCTGCTATTCAAAAGGGTTATGGAACCCAGCCCTATGGGGTTCCAGAATACTGAAATATACCGTGAAATGTCAGTAAACAAAGTTCCATAGCTTTTTTTTCCCTTTTCAAACACGTCTATTTCATCGTTCCAAGGTTCTTGGCACGTGGTTTGACTTGTTGATGGACTAGCACTTATTGAAGGGTTGTGTTGACAAAGTAATTTGTGCTTTGTACATTTTGTCAAGCACGTTCAGTTTGTACCTTTTGAAGGCTTATTTATATTGGCTGAAGCATTGTCCTCTTTAAAAAGCCAACACAGTCCTGAGGGGAGTTGACAGTGTGACTCACTATCCAATCCAACAGACAAACGCTGTGTCTGTCAACGACAGGGGATGAGGTAGCTACCATCCAAACAATAAGGAAGGGATCGAGGACTTTTGTGCACCAACATGATCTAGCTTGATGGCGAAAGCCATCCCATTTGTCAGCTGTTCCTGCCGCCGCACTGAAGTACACCAGTTGGCCGCGTACACAAAATAAACCAAACGGGCCGTAGCCAGCTGTGTGTCAGTCAGAGATTATGTCGCTTTTGTGTCTCCTGGAAGGGAAGTGATTGCGAGGGAGTTTCGCGTGAGGATGAGAGTGATTGCTTAAGTGCTCTGTCAAAGTACAGCTTGACGCTGTCTCCTCTTCATGCAACTCCAACTGCTCTCTCATCAAGCATAGAAATAGTATGTTAAAAATTACAATAGTAGTTGAAGGGATGTTTAAGTCTATTGATATGCTCCTACTTCCAGCTGGAAGTTACTCAGAGAAGATTTGGTTGTGATTTGAACTGAGGTTTCCAATGGCTTTTGAGAATTGCTTCAACCTGTCCTAGCAGGTTGTCATTCCTATCAATATCCAACTTGATATGTTTTTAATATGCGGTTGTCTGATACGACATAGACATGGTGTCATCTATTTTGATGTTACCTACATTAACTATTTTCGATTCAAAGGCTTTTTTGTTTTCTACACGGTGATGTCATGTGCATTCCAGTTGCCATATAAAAGATGAATCAGACATAACAAAGGGATTGGGGTTCATTAACCAAAGTACACCAGTGTTACTAAAGGACCAACATTTGGAAAGACCTGCTTTAGACGTTGTTCTTACATACCTTAAATATCATGGCCCAAAATCACACCAACCACCCAGCCAGCTACTACCCAAGGCAGCAACAGTCTACTCTTTATCGAATCACCCTCCTTTGAATTTAAGCTTCCATTTCCAAGACAGCCCCGGGGTTGTGGAGGCACTGTTTAAATAGCATCTGAAGCCCCAGCCGAGACTTAGAAAGATAGACCTGTTGTCCCTCCACCTACAGGCCATTACTTAGGTGGTGAGTGTGTCTGCCGCGATTGGCTGGGGGTAATATTGAGCCACCTGTAAGTAGCGCCATTCCCTAGGAACCACCCGTGTATAAATCAATGGTGTTTCTCAATGGGATGATGGAATGGGGGATGCTAAGCCTCATACATCCGTGTCCTGGTGGGGTGTCTTTATCTGAAATCATGAAGCTACCATGATACGTTCTGTCTTTGAAATGTATAGAGGACACTGTTATACTGTGCACAGTTCCCACTATGTTAACGTATGACTTATTATAAACTGGGTGGTTTGAGTCCTGAATGCTGATTTGGCTGAAAGCCGTGGTATATCAGACCTTATACCACAGGTATGACAAAACATTCCTTTTTACTGTTCTAATTACGTTGGTAACCAGTTTAGAATAGCAATAAGGCACCCCAGGGGTTTGTGATATATGGCCAATATACCACAGCTAAGCTAAGAACAGCCCTTAGCTGTGGTATATTGGCCATATACCCCTCCTCCTCAGGCCTTATTGCTTAATTATAACTTCTAACTTCCATCCATCCACATATGTAGCTTTCCATCCATCTATATCATGACGTGGCAAGTCATCCATGTGCTTTTATTGTACGTTTATTTACTATAAGTAAATATGACGGTGGACAGATCTACGTTCCGACTGCTGTCTGGACACATTCCACTTTAGAAGGCTCTACCACCAGCATTACGGTATATCACACTTATTGTCTGTGAATATTGTACGGCTCTATTAGGCACATGCACTGAATGTAAACTCCCTCCTCCTGGATCTTTAAGATCGTAAATCCTTGCCCGTACGTGAGTTCAACACTCGACACCCCTCGGCAGGGCCTCTGCTACCCTTACCACAACATGTGCCCTGCCCTGATGTATTTGATGACTCAAAGATCTCTCTCCTTCCCTTTCTCTCCCTGGGCGTCGTCCAGGCAGATTTATTCATTTTAATTGGATTGGCTTCATGCTTCAAGCGGTTATTTGAGGTATATCAAGGAATGAAGCTCATCTCCTCTCTCTCCCATTGGCCCAGTGGATCTGAACACATCCAGAGCCCAGTGGAGGAACCCTTGTTAGGATGAAGGGTGCAATGGTGATTCATTTAGTATCGTGTGATATCTGATTGGATTGACTTGATTGGAGCGGTCAGGGCATAGGGCGACCGGGAATGCAGTTGACATGTATACCCTTCTGCATTTGACTTCCCGTCAACCTGAGGTCCTATTCTGTGCCTCGAAATAACAGATCAGTGGCAAACCCAATCTCCCAAAGGCATCCAACCAGAATGAAATATATATGTGTTTAAAGGGTGGAGGGAAGACAAATCGAATCTGCGCAAGGCTCGTACCGCCCCAGTAAGTAACATGTCCTGTGGTATGACTCCTCGGCCTCCCATGACAGACTGAATTTTGGAGCGAATTACGGTCCGCTGCTTTCGGAACCCTAGTTCCCATTCCCACTGCGGATGCCCGGACGAGCCCCCAGAAAATGGCCTTCATCGTAGGGATAAAGTTGTGGCCGTTGGCACATTAACCCTCCCAGAACAAAGAGATGTCACTGCAGTAGATCGATCACACACGTGTGGATGCACCCTACGCCTCCCTCTCGTTTTGACCCAGCCCCCTTCCCTATCAAGGTAGAGATTGTGATGGATAGAGCCTGAAGCCATGGCACAGCTCGCTAGCTCAACACACCCTAGGCCCCCTTTTCAAAACAGTTGGCATCTGCCACCACCCAGCGCATGAGATGCCTTTGTAGTACGGAGGACCAGAGACAGCCACACACACACACACACACACACACACACACACACTGCTCTACGGCACACTGCTCCACAGTCGTGCCATCCCCCTGTCCCCCTGATGTATACACAACGGCTCATCAGGCAAGAAAATCTAAAGAGCGCCTCTCCCCAGACTCAGGGTAGCGCGTCGACTGTTATTGTAGAGCAGCCCCTTAATGATCAGCATCTGTTCTCCCCTCGCTCTCTGCTAGCGTTAGCCCATGCTCCGCGCACCTGTTAAACAAGCCTTTGTGTAAAGTATTTCCCGACTATAATGGAGGCTGTAGAAAATCCCTGCTGGATGCTTTAGCCTCTTACCCTGCCCCCAATGGAGATTAATACTGCTGACTCGGGTCGAAGTTTGATTTAGAGGAAGTGCTCATTTGTGTGAAAAAAATGGGTGATGGGTGAAAAAAATCCATGTCGCAATAATTTAACCCTTTTCTCGTAGATTAGGTTTTGGGGAGGTGCTAGAGTCATATCGTGACAAATGTAACTATTTTGCTTGATAACAACAAAGTACAACAAATGTTTTTAATGTTTTAATGGACAGTGATTTAACATTACCGGCAGGGCTCTATACTGTTTTTTTTCCCAGTGCCGAGTAAGACAACTGAGATGGTAGCCTGAGATAAAAAAAAAAAAAAAAAAAAAAAGAAAATAGCTATTTCGTCTAACATATCCAGGAAATGCATGATTGATTGAAATTAAGTACAACCTGTCCAAATAGGATCCAGAATTATCCGATTTTTGTCGGCGCTCTTCAGAGAATTTGCTGATATCTTCGTGCGTAGGTCTAGGTTGCAGCCTACTCCGGTTGTAAAGTGGTGACATGAACTCAATATTAAGAGGTGAGAAATACTGTGAGTGAGAGTCAGCAACCGACTCCGTACGCACACTGGGGAGATGGAGTGAGAGTCAGCAACCGACTGCGAAACAGGGACGGACAGATACTTTCGTAGCAGGAATCAACATAATGCAAAGGCTATTGCTGTTGACTCAGTAATGGTTTTAGAACAATCTATGGGAACGTTGTATAGCAAAATCACCGAAAATTACAGACGGAAGCACAATGCTTCGGTAAGAGGAAGGAAATGTCTGTGTCTGTATTTTTCGGCTTTTTGTCCAAGCTTCCAGTAAAAAAACTGTGAGGAGTGCATTCTCTAGCTGTGACTCACTGATATTGTCCTTGAGCACTATTGTGTAAGCACAGGCCTTTGAGATTGCACACACACACACATTCTGAGTGATTGCATATCTGCTCTACAAAACTGACATCCTCAGGATCACTCCATGTAAATACAATTTGCTGTCATGTTCATCACAGCTGAAGATTGTTGAGAAGAAAAACAGTAAAAGAAAATTGCCCTTATTTTACCAGGTAAGTTGACTGAGAACACATTCTCATTTACAGCAATGACCTGGGGAATAGTTACAGGGGAGAGGAAGGGGGATGCATGAGCCTATTGGAAGCTGGGGATGATTAGGTGGCCATGCTGGTATGACAGACTGGAAATTTAGCTGGGACACCGGGGTTAACACCCCTACTCTTACGATAAGTGCCATGGGATCTTTAGTGACCAGAGAGTCAGGACACCCGTTTACCGTCCCATCCGAAGACGTCACCCTACACAGGGCAATGTCCCCAATCACTGCCCTGGGACATTTTGTTTTAGACCAGAGGAAAGGTGGCCTCCTACTGGCCCTCCAACACCACTTCCAGCAGTAGTAGGATGCAGGGTGGTATGCTGCTGGCCTATGGCTTCAGACAAAGCTGTTTCTACTCTTGTGTTACTAGTCTTGTGTTACGTGTGATCAAAATCGACTCTGGAAACATTGAGTTTCGTCCAAAAATACCAAGACAGTCGTGAAGAGGGCACGACAAAACCTCCTGGTATGGCAACTGCTCGGCATCTGACTGTAAGGCGCTACAGATGGTAGTGCGAATGGCCCAGTACATCACTGGGGCCAAGCTTCCTGCCATCCAGGACCTATATAATAGGCGGTGTCAGAGGAAAACCCAGAAAATTGTCAGAGACTCCAGTCACCCAAGTTATAGACAGTTTTCTCTGCTACTGCACGGCAAGTGGTACCGGAACGTCAAGTCTAGGAGCAAAAGGCTCCTCAACAGCTTCTTCCCCCAAGCCATTAGACTGCTGAACACTTCATAAAAATCGCCACTGGACAATTTACATTGATTTGATTTGAAATGGTTCTACGAATCCAGCAGGTACAACAGTCAGTTTGAAGCTGGAGACCGTCTTCTTTTAGATTTCTGTTTTTAACAACATTTCAAAGGAAAACTCCATCCAAAAAACTATATTTTGGTGTTCGTTTCATTAGTCCATTGTTGACTGTCCCAAAATGTTTTGCATGTCAGCAATCAAGTTTTATGTAGTTTGCATCATATGATGCTGGGTTTTGCATCATATGATGCAAAATGCATCATAACACCTATATTTCTCTATTTTGAAAGTTCTATATCTATATTTCTGGGTAACAATTAAAGTACCTTACTGTGATGGTTTTCAATTGAAATGGTAAAAAAAAAAACAACAATAGCTTCTTAGAGAAGAGCAATTCCTCAAGCAGGAGTGGTCTGAGTGAGGGGCCTAATTGGATGAGCTGTTGGCAGAGAGGTTTGAAACTCTTTCTTATTGGTCTATTATCTTTTACTGCCTGGTGATTTATTTATTTGTATTTTTATTTTATTTTACCTTTATTTAACCAGGTAGGCTAGTTGAGAACAAGTTCTCATTTACAACTGCGACCTGGCCAAGATAAAGCACAGCAGTTTGATACATACAACAACAAAGAGTTACACATGGAATACAGACATACAGCCAATAATACAGTAGAAAAAAAATCAAAAATAAGTCTATATACAGTGAGTGCAAATGAGGTAAGATAGGGGAGGTAGGGCAATAAATAGGCCATGGTGGTGAGGTAATTACAATATAGCAATTAAACAAACACTGGAATGGTATATGTGCATAAGATAAATGTGCAAGTTAAAGGAGCAAGATAGATAAATAAATAAATAAATACAGTATGGAGATGAGGTAGTAGGATGGGCTGTTTACAGATGGGCTATGTGCAGGTGCAGAGATCTATGAGCTACACTGACAGCTGGTGCTTAAAATTAGTGAGGGAGATAAGTGTCTCCAGCTTCAGTGATTTTTGTAGTTCGTTCCAGTCATTGGCAGCAGAGAACTGGAAGGAAAGGCGGCCAAAGAGGAATTGGCTTTGGGGGTGACCAGTGAGATATACCGGCTGTGCTACGGTTTGGGGTGGTTGCTGCTGTGGTGACCAGTGAGCTGAGATAAGGCGGGGCTTTACCTAGCAAAGACGTGTAGATGACCTGGAGCCAGTGGGATTGGCGACGAGTATGAAGAGAGGGCCAGCCAACGAGAGCGTACAGGTCACAGTGGTGGGTAGTATATGGGGATTTGGTGACAAAACGGATGGCACGGTGATCGACAGCATCGAATTTGTTGAGTGTTGGAGGCTATTTTATAAATGACATCGCCGAAGTCGAGGATCGGTAGGATGGTCAGTTTTGTTTGGCAGCATGAGTGAAGGATGCTTTGTTTCGAAATAGGAAGCCAATTCTAGATTTAATTTTGGATTGGAGATATTGGAAGGAGAGTTTACAGTCTAGCCAGACGCCTAGGTATTAGTAGTTGTCCACATATTCTAGGTCAGAACCGTCCAGAGTAGTGATGCTGGACGGGCGGGCAGGTGCGGGCAGTGATATGTTGAAAAGCATGCATTTAGTTTTACTTGCATTTAAGAGCAGTTGGAGGCCACAGAAGGAGGCATTGAAGCTCGTCTGGAGGTTAGTTAACACAGTGTCCAAAGAAGGGCCAGAAGTATACAGAATGGTGTCATCTGCGTAGAGGTGGATCAGAAAATCACCGGAAGCAAGAGCGACATCATTGATGTATACAGAGAAGAGAGTCGGCCCGAGAATTGAAATCTGTGGCACCCCCATAGAAAACTGCCAGAGGAAGGCGCTCTTAAAGAATTACCAGGCATCCTCTACTGATGGGATGAGGTCAATATCCTTCCAGGATACCCGGGCCAGGTCGATTAGAAAGGCCTCCTCGCTGAAGTATTTTAGGGAGCATTTGACAGTGATGAGGGGTGGTCGTTTGACCGCAGACCCATTACGGATGCAGGCAATGAGGCAGTGATCGCTGAGATCTTGGTTGAAAACAGCAGAGGTGTATTTAAAGGGCAAGTTGGTTAGGATGATATCTATGAGGGTGCCTGTGTTTACTGATTTGGGGTTGTATCTGGTGGGTTCATTTGATAATTTGTGTGAGATTGAGGGCATTGAGCTTAGATTGTAGGATGGCCGAGGTGTTAAGCATGTCCCAGTTCACATATGGTGTCAAGGGCACAGCTGGGGGCAGAGGGTGGTCTATAGCAAGCGGCAACGGTGAGAGACTTGTTTCTGGAAAGGTGGATTTTTAGAAGCTCAAATTATTTGGGTACAGACCTGGATAGTAAGACAGAACTCTGCAGGCTATCTCTGCAGTACATTACAACCGCCCCCTTTGGCAGTTCTATCTTATAGTTAGGGATGGAAATTTCAGTGTTTTTGGTGGTCTTCCTAAGCCAGGATTCAGACACGGCTAAGACATCAGGGTTGGCGGAGTGTGCTAGGGCAGTGAATAAAACAAACTTAGGGAGGAGGCTTCTAATGTTAACATGCTTGAAACCAAGGCTTTTACAGAAGTCAACAAATGATAGCACCTGGGGAGTGGGCGTGGCTAGGCACTGCAGAGCCTGGATTAACCTCCACATCACCAGAGGAACAGAGGAGGAATAGGATAAGGGTACGGCTAAAGGCTAAAAGGACGGGTCATCTAGTATTTTCGGACCAGATAGTGAAAGGAGCAGATTTCTGGGCACGGTAGAATAGATTCAAGGCGAAATGTACAGACAAAAGTATGGTAGGACGTGAATACAGTGGGGGTAAACCTGTGCATAGAGTGACGATGAAAGATATATTGTCTCTAGAAATATTGTTTAAACCAGGTGATGTCTCCATATGTCTGGGAGGTGGGACTAAAGTGTTAACTAAGGCGTTTTGAGCAGGGCTAGAGGCTCTACAGTGAAATAAGGCAGTAATTAATAACCAAAACCACAATAGACAAGGCATATTGACGTTATCGAAAGGCATGCGTAGCCGAATGGTCATAAGAGTCCAGTGTGTTTCTTCAAGCAGCTAGCGGGCCGGGCCTAATAGCTTGCAGAAGGGCCTTGGAGGGACGTGTTGTTCCGTCGGCATACGGAGAGCAGGGCTCCGAGTGGCTGATGGACCTCTACGGCTAGCCGGGAGATGGGCCTAGCAGATGGGCCTAGCAGGCTGGCTCCAGGCTAATTGGTTCTTGCTTCGGGACAAAATAGTCGGTGTGGCCACCGACTATTTTGTGTATGTCCATTACATGAAATCCAAATAAAAATCAATTTAAATGACAGGTTGTAATGCAACAAAATAGGAAAAGTGCCAAGAGGGGTGAATACTTTTGCAAGGCACTGTACCTTCCTAATATTGAGTTGCACTCTCCACCCTTTTTGCCCTCAGAACAGCGTCAATTCAATGTGTCGAAAGTGTTCCACAAGGAAGCTGGCCCATGTTGACTCCAATGGTACCCACAGATGTGTCAAGTCGACTGGATGTCTTTTGGGTGTTGGACCATTCTTGATGCACACGAGACACTGTTGAGCGTGAAAAACCGAGCAGCGTTGCAGTTCTTGACACAAACCGGTGCGCCTGACACCTACTACCATACCCCGTTCAAAGGCACTTAAATCTTTTGTCTTGCCCATTCACACTCTGAATGGCACACATACACAATCCATGTCTCAAGGCTTCAAAATCCTTCTTTAACCTGTCTCCTCCCCTTAATCTCCACTGATTTAAGTGGATTTAACAAGTGACATCAATAAGGGATCATAGATTTCACCTGGAGTCAGCTGGTCAGTCAGTCATGGAAAGAGCAGGTATTCTTAATTCTTTTGTATACTCAGTGTATATACTTTACACAACACAGAAACATCTAGATTTTGACTGCACTGGGCCTTTAATAGATTACCCATAGTGCCTTTCACAGCCACCTGTGGCCATTTCCGTAGCTCAATTTGTTAACTTGCCAAACACACTGGTGACACATTTTCATGCCATTTCCACCTTACCACCTGTGGTCCTTTCTGTGACAGCTAGGTCATTTTGTGGAGAGGTCGATGTTGACCCTACTTAAAGGCAGTTTCATCTTGTTTTGAGTTTATAAGTGAATATACATTTGAGTCATTTTAGTTAAAAAAAATACCCATATTCTCAAATGGTAATCATATTGTTAACACTGAGACAGTCATTTTGGCCAGTGATATAATTGATTGATTCAATACACAATGTACTGTAGTTCTAATGTTACAACACAAATACCCTCACATACACTACCGGTCAAAAGTTTTAAAACACCTACTCATTCAAGAGGTTTTCTTTATTTTTACTATTTTCTGCATTGTAGAATAATAGTGAAGACATCAACTATGAAACAACACATATGGAATCATGTAAACTCAGCAAAAGAAGAAACATCCTCTTATTGTCAACTGCGTTTATTTTCAGCAAACCTAACGTGTAAATATTTGTATGAACAAAACAAGATTCAACAACTGAGACATAAACTGAACAAGTTCCACAAACATGTGACTAACAGAAATTGAATAATGTGTCCCTGAACAAAGGGGGCGTTTGGGGGTCAAAATCAAAAGTAACAGTCAGTATCCGGTGTGGCCACCAGCTGCATTAAGTACTGCAGTGCATCTCCTCCTCACAGATTTGCCAGTTCTTGCTGTGAGATGTTACCCCACTCTTCCACCAAGGCACCTGCAAGTTCCCAGACATTTCTTGGGGGAATGGCCCTAGCCCTCACCATCCGATCCAACAGGTCCCAGACGTGCTCAATGGGATTAAGATCTGGGCTCTTCTCTGGCCATGGCAGAACACTGACATTCCTGTCTTGCAGGAAATCACGCACAGAACGAGCAGTATCTGGTGGCATTGTCATGCTGGAGGGTCATGTCAGGATGAGCTTGCAGGAAGGGTAACACATGAGGGAGGAGGATGTCTTCTCTGTAAGGCTCATTCCTTCGACAATAAACGCGAATCCGACCATCGCCCCTGGTGAGACAAAACCGCGACTCGTCAGTGAAGAGCACTTTTTGCCAGTCCTATCTGGTCCAGCGACCGTGGGTTGGTGCCCGTAGGCGACGTTGTTGCCGGTGATGTCTGGTGAGACCTGCCTTACAACAGGCTTACAAGGCCTCAGTCCAGCCTCTCACACTGATGGTGGGATTGTGCGTTCCTGGTGTAACTCGGGCAGTTGTTGTTTCCATCCTGTACCTGTCCCGCAGGTGTGATGTTCGGATGTACCGATCCTGTGCAGGTGTTGTTACACGGGGTCTGCAGATGAGCAGGGACCATGGGCATCTTTATTTTGGTGTTTTTCAGAGTCAGTAGAAAGGCCTCTTTAGTGTCCTAAGTTTGCATATCTGTGACCTTAATTGCCTACCTTCGGTAAGCTGTTAGTGTCTTAACGACCGTTCTACAGGTGCATGTTCATTAATTGTTTATGGTTCATTGAACAAGCATGGTGTTTAAACCCTTATCAATGAAGATCTGTGAAGTTATTTGGATTTTTATGAATTATCTTTAAAAGACAGGGTCCTGAAAAAGAAAGTTTTTTTTGTTGTTGAGTTTAGTAAGTTTAGTTAAACAAATCAAAATATAGTGTTTATTTGAGAATCTTGAAATATCCACCCTTTCCCTTGGTGACAGTTTGCACACTTGGCATTCTCTCAACCAGCTTCACCTGGAATGCTTTTCCAACAGTCTTGAAGGAGTTCCCACATATGCCGAGCACTTGTTGGCTGCTTTTCTGAGGCTGGTAACTCTAATGAACTTATCCTCTGCAGCAGAGGTAACTCTGAGTCTTCCATTACTGTGGTGGTCCAGTTTCATCATTGCGCTTGATGGTTTTTGCGAATGCACTTGAAGAAACCTTCTAAGTTCTTGGGATTTTCTGTATTTACTGGCCTTCATGCGTTAAAGTAATGATGCACTGTTGCTTCTCTTTGCGTATTTGAGCTGTTCTTGCCAAAATATGGACTTGGTATTTTACCAAATAGGGTTAACTTCTGTACACCACCCCTGCCTTGTCAGAACACAACCGATTGGCTCAAACGCATTAAGAAAGAAATGAACTTTTAACAAGGCACACCTCTTAATTGTAATGTATTCCAGGTGACTACCTCATGAAGCTGGTTGAGAGTATGCCAAGAGTGTGCAAAGCTGTCATCAAGGCATAGGGTGGCTATTTGAACGACACTTTTTTGGTTACTATATGATCCCATATGTTATTTCATAGTTTTGATGTCTTCACTATTATTCTACAATGTAGAAAAGTCAAAATAATGAAAAACCCTTGAATAAGTAAGTGTTCCAGTAGTGTATTCAATTATGTTAATCTCATCTGGGGTTTTTGGCTGTGAGCGACAGTTGCGCCTATTCCTTCCTAATGTTCATACTGTTTTTTGTTTGCGCCTCGTCTCATGTTGGTGGAGCACCTTCTACTCCTATCCAGTAATCTCATGTAACGCATTTCCTTTTTTGTACCCTTTCCCAGAATACAGACCCGGTCCATGACATGCTGTTGGACGTCATCACGTGGGTTGGCATCCTGCTCTCTCTGGTCTGCCTGCTCATCAGTTTGTTCACCTTCTGCTTCTTCCGGGGCCTCCAGAGCGACCGCAACACCATCCACAAGAACCTCTGCATCAGCCTCTTCATAGCAGAGTCCCTCTTCCTGGTGGGGATCAACCGAGCTGACCAACCGGTAAGAACATTCCCAAGATGGACAAATGATGCGCAAAAAACACAGCCCACTCAATGGTTTTCAATGAGAGCAGTGTGTTAGTGGAGGGCCTAGGGTTGTGTCTCTTTGTCTCTCTGAAAAGTTGGGGAGGTTTCTACTTTTGAGCGAGTCTGGGGGACTTCATCTCAATAGTCTAAAGTTGCTCCCTCTCCTTGTCTGGTATTCTTTTTCTGCACTAATCTGAAAATGCAGTGAAAGCAACGATTCAGAAGTCTGTTTGGGATTTAAGTCTGGTGTTTTATCTATCACCTGTCTCCCAAATCAGTTCTCTGATAAAGGAAAGGAGGAGAGGGAGCCAAATTGAACAATTGAAATGCGTCCAGGGTGTCCAATCTAGTCCTGTTTGGGCCAAAGTGCCCATGTGTTTTCATTTCAACCTTTCACTTATTTGATCCTTTAGTGTTACTGATTGGCAGGAGAGGCTACACACCTGGTTCATCCGGTCTAAATCAGACATGGCTCTGTTCTCTGTATGTACGGTCACCAGGTTATCAAACTATCATTAACACCAAGTTCCACCTGCAATAGAGTGGGTCCACAGGTAACAGCTAGATACAGTAGATAAAGGTCCAATGCAGCTGTTTTGATCTCATCATCAAATCATTTCTGGGTAACATTTACGTACCTTACTGTGATTGTTTTCAATTAAAATGGTTGAAAACAGACCAAAAAATACGCTATATATACAAAAGTATGTGGACACCCCTTCAAATGAGTGGATTTTGATATTTCATCCACACCCGTTGTTGACAGGTGTATACAATCGAGCACACAGCCATGTGATCTCCATAGACAAACATTGGCAGTAGAATGACCTTACTGAAGAGCTTAGTGACTTTCAACATGGCACCGTCATATGATGCCATCTTTTCCTACGAGTTAGTCTGTCAAATCTTGCCCTGCTAGAGCTGCCCTGGTCAACTGTAAGTGCTGTTATTGTGAAACGTCTAAAAGCAACAACGGCACAGCCGCGAAGTGGCAAGCTCACAGAAGGGGACCGCAGAGTGCTGAAGCACATAATGCGTAAAAATGGTCTGTCCTCAGGTGCAACACTCACTACAGAGTTCCAAACTGCCTCTTAAAAAAAAAAAAAAAAAAAAAAATATTTCACCTTTATTTAACCAGGTAGGCTAGTTGAGAACAAGTTCTCATTTACAACTGTGACCTGGCCAAGATAAAGCAAAGCAGTGTGACACAAACAACAACACAGAGTTACACATGGAATAAACAAGCGAACAGTCAATAACACAATAGAAAAAAAAAGAAAGTCTATATACAGTGTGTGAAAATGGCATGGCATGGGGAGGTAGGCAATAAATAGGCTATTGTAGCGAGGTAAATTACAATTTAGCAGATGATGATGTGCAAGTAGAGATACTGGTGTGCAAAAGAGCAGAAAAGTAAATAAAAAAACTGTATGGGGATGAGGTAGTTAGATTGGGTGGGCTATTTACAGATGGACTATGTACAGCTGCAGCGATCGGTTAGCTGCTCAGATAACTGGTGTTTAAAGTTAGTGAGGGAGATATAAGTCTCCAGCTTCAGTGATTTTTGCAAATTGTTCCAGTCACTGGCAGCAGAGAGCTGGAAGGAAAGGCTGCCAACGGAGGTGTTGACTTTGGGGATGACCACTGAGATATACCTGCTGGAGCGCGTGCTACGGGTGGGTGTTGTTATCGTGACCAGTGAGCTGAGATAAGGCGTAGCTTTACCTAGCATAGACTTATAGATGACCTGGAGCCAGTGGGTCTGGCGACGGATGTGTAGCGATGGCCAGCCGACTAGAGCATACAGGTCGCAGTGGTGGGTGGTATAAGGGGCTTTGGTAACAAAACGGATGGCACTGTGATAGACTGCATCCAGTTTGCTGAGTAGAGTTTTGGAAGCTATTTTGTAGATGACATTGCCGAAGTTGAGGATCGGTAGGATAGTCAGTTTTACTAGGGTAAGTTTGGCGGCGTGAGTGAAGGAGGCTTTGTTGTGAAATAGAAAGCCGATTCTAGATTTGATTTTGGATTGGAGATGTTTAATATGAGTCTGGAAGGAGAGTTTACTGTCTAGCCAGACACCTAGATATTTGTAGGTGTCCACATATTCTAGGTCAGAACCGTCCATGGTAGTGATGCTAGTCGGGTGGGTGGGTGCGGGCAACGAACGGTTGAAAAGCATGCATTTGGTTTTACTAGCGTTTAGGAGCAGTTGGAGGCCACGGAAGGAGTGCTGTATGGCATTGAAGCTCGTTTGGAGGTTAGTTAGCACAGTGTCCAAAGAAGGGCCAGAAGTATACAGAATGGTGTCGTCTGCGTAGAGTTGGATCAGGGAATCACCCGCAGCAAGAGCGACATCATTGATGTATACAGAGAAAAGAGTCCGCCCGAGAAATGAACCCTGTGGTACCCCCATAGAGACTGCCAGAGGTCCGGACAGCAGGCCCTCTGATTTGATACACTGAAAGCAACGTCAGTACAATAACTGTTCGTCGGGAGCTTGAAATGGGTTTCCGTGGCCGAGCAGCCACACGCAAGCCTAAGATCACCATGCGCAATGCCAAGCGTTGGCTGCAGTGGTGTAAAGCTCACGCCATTGGACTCTGGAGCAGTGGAAACGTGTTCTCTGGAGTGTTGAATCACGCTTCACCATCTGGCAGTCCGACAGACAAATCTGTGTTTGACAGATGCCAGGAGAACGCTACCTGCCCCAATGCATAGTGCCAACTGTAAAGTTTGTTGGAGGAGGAATAGTGGTCTGGGGCTGTTTTTCATGGTTCGGGCTAGGCCCCTTAGTTCCAGTGATGGGCAGTCTTAATGCTACAGCATACAATGACATTCAAGACAATTCTGTACTTCCAACTTTGTGGCAACAGTTTGGGGAAGGCCCTTTCCTGTTTCAGCATGACAATGCCCCTGTGCACAAAGCAAGGTCCATATAGAAATGGTTTGTCGAGATCGGTGTGGAAGAACTTGACTGGCCTGTGCAAAGCCCTGACCTCAACCCCATCGAACACCTTTGGGATAAATTGGAATGCTGACTGCGAGCCAGGCCTAAATGCCCAACATCAGTCCCCGACCGATGAAATCATACCTTGAAGGCAGAACTCAGTGTGTCAGAGTGAACACTCTTAGCTATGATGTGGACGTGCCCCAAGGGTCAATACCTGTTCAGCCTGTACATTAATGATCTGCCTTCTGTCTGTACTGGGTCTGAAGTTCAAATATATGCAGATGATACAGCGATATATGTGCATGCAAAGAGCAAACAACAAGCTGCACAAGAACTCACTACTGTAATGGTCCAGGTTACAAAGTTGTTCAGTGACTCGTGTTTGCATCTCAATGTGAAAAAAAACTGTCTGCATGTTCTTCACAAAGAGGACAACAGATGCTACTGAGCCAGATGTCTATGTGTCAGGGGAGAAGCTCCAGGTGGTATCTGATTTCATGTACCTTGGAATCATACTTGATTCCAACCTCTCTTTTTAAAAATCAGGTGGAAAAGGTAATTCAAATAACCAAATTCAACCTAGCTAATATCCGATTTATACGAAATTGTTTGACTACAGAGGTAGCAAAACTGTACTTCAAATCTATGATACTCCCCCACTTAACATACTGCTTGACTAGTTGGGCCCAAGCTTGTGTACAACATTAAAACCCATTCAGTCTGTCTACAAACAGGCTATCCAAGTGCTTGATAGGAAGCCCAATAGCCATCATCAATGTTACATCCTCAGAAAGCATGAGCTCCTGACTTGGGAAAATCTTGTGCAATACACTGACGCATGTCTTGTATTCAAGATCCTAAATGGCCTGGCTCCCCCTCCAATCAGTACTTTTGTTGAACAGAAAACCCAAACAGCAGCAGATCCACAAGGTCTGCCATGAGAGGTGGCTGTATAGTTCCCTTAAGGAAAAGCACATTTAGTCAATCTGCTTTCTCTGTGAGAGCTTCCCATGTCTGGAACACACTGCCATCAGACACACATAACTGCACCGCCTAACACACTTTCACAAAAAAATATTAAGACCTGGCTAAAGGTCAATCTGATTTCTGAACATAATCCCTAGCTGTGTATTGCCGCTTTCCATGTTGTCTGTTGTCTGTAGCTTGTGAGGTGTGGAAACACTGTTGCTTTTATGGATTTTGTCTTGTTGCTTTTTGTGCTATGCATGCTGTCTTGCTTGTCCTATGTTGCTCTGCATGTGCTCACTGCTCATTGATTGTCTGTATTGTAATTGTTTTTAATAACCTGCCCAGGGACTGCGGTTGAAAATTAGCCGGCTGGCTAAAACCGGCACTTTTACTGAAACGTTGATTAATGTGCACTGTCCCTGTAAAAATATAAATAAACTCAAATGGTCTTGTGGCTGAATGGAAGCAAGTCCCTGCAGCAATATCCCAACATCTAGTGGAAATCCTTCCCAGAAGGATGGAGGCTGTTATAGCAGCAAAGGGGGGACCAACTCCATATTAATGCCCATGATTTTTGAATGAGATGTTCGACAAGCATGTGTCCGCATACTTTTGGTCATGTATTGTAGTTTATTAGCAAAGAGCAATTTCTCAAGCAAGAATGTTTCTAGAACTGTCTTGGAGTGGGAAACTGAAAACTCGCTGTTATTGGCAGAGAGGCTTGGAACGTTTTCTTATTGGTCTATTAACTCATTTGCCGCATAGTGATGTCACCAGGCAGGCCAAAACTCTTTCAAACCGCTCTTACACTGAAAGGGCATTATCATAATTTTCACACTTATTCCAATTTCATAATGTGGTAATATATAAAACACAGGGATATCATATTTCTGACTGCACTGGGCCTTTAACCAGGTACAATTTTTCATTCCTTATAGTGAAACTTTTGCTTCGAAGTTATTCAGTTCTTACAAAAACCCTGGTCAAAATGGGCTAAGCCAAGAATTGAGTAAATGAGAAAATCCATCAGCTTTTAACCTTAACCCTATTGAATCGTTATGCTCACGTCTTCCTATTGCAGTATAATCTTATCAGTTAAATTGTTTTTATTTCGCTGTCCTGACTACGCAGTACTTTATGCCTGGATCTTGTTAAAAAACGATGTCTGATACTTAAGCATTCAGCGTGAGCTTCACCACAGCTCTCATCTCTTGACAACCGGTTACACTCGAGAAGGCAATTCAGCAGTCCACTGGAACATCAAGGTTTTAGTGTACACTTACTAGGGAATCTGGGTATTTGAAGGGCAAAAAGCTGAGGTACAAGGCATGTTGTACAATGGATATCAATTCTGTCTGCTATCTTAATTGGAATAAGTGAACGTTACAAACGGTTGAGTGTGTTTTCTCTAGAACAAATATAATTGCTGTTCTTAGTCTGTTCTAATTTAGACACCTCAAGTGAACATGAGAATGTAGCCTATGCTATATATTTGAAAGTGTTCTGTTTTGAAGCTGTATGTATCCATGGTTATGAGTAGCACCGTACATGTTCCTCAACTTGTTTTTGGAATTTATACAACAGGTGGGTTTAATCCAGAATGCTGATTTGGTTAAAACCGCATTCCAGCCAGTGTCTATTCCACCGGCTGTAACATTGAAATGTCTGACGTGCAATCCACTGCAATCCACTGTCATCAGCGCAACCAGACAATTTATAAACTTGATATCCACTGTAAAAAGCATCTAGACATTATCTACCATTTCTTTTAGCCTAGCGATAGGTTTTCAATAGCGTAGATTTGTATAAACCTTGCTGTCTGTCTCTCTGACATTTGCAATATTGTTTCAGCATTGAAATTCGATCTCCATCTGTACCATAGCAATGAACGTGTTGGGGTCGGGATGAGACAGACAGGCACGCAGCTTTTCTCAGCCAGTCAATCATGAATCAGCATCATTTTTATGGATAAATACAAAGAAATGTAAAAAAAAAAGTGTTAAAATGAAACAAAGTGTAGCTAGTTTGCAGTCTTTCCAGCTTCAGTTTGACATGATTGTGTTATCTGTGTTGTTGGCTAGCTCCTCTGAACAACAGTGTCCTGATGCGAGAGCACATTTTCTATGCCAGCTGAAATCGTGCATCATTAGCTCACTGTTATGAATGTATCCAAATAAATGTCACTAGAAAACAGCTTAAACAAACGCAAAAGCAGCTACTTTTCTGTTATTCTGGCTGCACTGTTTGGCTTGACTGTGTTAGCCGTAGTTGACTAGCTCGCAAGCAAAGGATAAGAACATTGTCAGCCAGTATGGCAATGGAACATTTAGAACGAACCACTGGGTCGCGTCCATAGATACAGAACAAAAAGACAACTTGGTCACACCTCTGGCAACCAAAGCGATAGAACAAACGACCAGCCTGCTTGGGTGGCAACCATAGATTTGTGTCGGGACTATATATTGTGTAAGGATAAAATAGTATGAATAAATTCATAAAAATAACATTTTTTATGAAAATATCTAAGTCATTATTTGAATAGGTTGGTAACCTGTTGTATGAAAGTGATCATGCCCTCGAAGCTAGTGTTTGGAGGATATACAGTGCCTTTGGAAAGTATTCAGACCTCGACTCTTTCCACATTTTGTTACGTTACAGCCTTATTCTAAAATGGAGTAAATAAAACATGTTCCTCAGCAATCTACACACAATACCCCAATACCCCAGACTCAAAACTGAGCTCAGATGCATCCTCTTTCCATTGATCGTCCTTGAGATGTTTCTACAACTTAATTGGAGTCCACCTGTGGAAATGCAGTTGTTTGGATATGATATATACAGTACCAGTAAAAGAAAATTATAACACCTACTCATTCAAGGGTTTTTCTTAATTTTTACTATTTTCTACATTGTAGAATAATAGTGAAGACATCAAAACTATGAAATAACACATATGGAGTCATGTAATAACCAAAAAAGTGTTAAATCAAAATATATTTGAGATTCTTCAAAGTAGCCACCCTTTGCCTTGAAGACACTCTTTGCACACTCTTGGCATTCTCTCAACCAACTTCATGAGGTAGTCACCTGGAATGCATTTCAATTAACTGGTGTGCCTTGTTAAAAGCTAATTTGTGGAATTTATTTCCCTCTTAATGCTTTTAAGCCAGTCAGTTGTGTTGTGATAAGGTAGGGGTAGTATACAGAAGATAGCCCTATTTTCTAAAAGACCAAGTCCATATTATGGCAATACCATTTAAATAAGCAAAAGGAAACAGCAGTCCATCAATAATTTAAGACATGAAGGTCAGTCAATCCAGAAAATGTCAAGAACTTTGAAAGTTTCTTCAAGTGCAGTCGCAAAAACCATCAAATGCTATTATGAAACTGGCTCTCATGAGAACCGCCACAGGAAAGGAAGATCTCTGCTGCAGAGGATAAATTCATTAGAGTTAACTGCCCTTCAGATTGCAGCACAAATAAATTCTTCACAGAATTCAAGTAACAGACACATCCCAACATCAACTGTTCAGAGGAGACTGCATGAATCAGGTCTTCATGGTCGAGTTGATGCAAACAAACCACTACTAAAGGACACCAATAAGATGAAGACACTTGCTTGGGCCAAGAAACAGGAGCAATGGACATTAGACCAGTGGAAATCTGTCCTTTGGTCTGATGAGACTTTGTGAGATGCAGAGTAGGTGAACGGATGATCTCCATGTGGTTCCCACCGTGAAGCATGGAGGAGGAGGTGTGATTGTGTGGGGGTGCTTTGATGGTGACACTGTCAATGATTTATTTAGAATTCAAGGCACACTTAACCAGCATTCTGCAGCGATACACCATCCCATCTGGTTTGTGCTTAGTGGGACTGTCATTTGTTTTTCTACATGACAATGACCCAACACACCTCCAGGTGGTGTAAGGGCTATTTGACCAAGAAGGAGAGTGATGGATTGCTGCATCAGATGACCTGGCCTCCACAATCACCCAACCTCAACCCAATTGAGATGGTTTGGGATGAGTTGGACCGCAGAGTGGCGGAAAGCAGTGAACAAGTGCTCAGCATATGTGGGAACTCCTTCAAGACTGTTGAAAAAGCATTCCAGGTGAAGCTGATTGAGAGAATGCCAAGGGTGTGCAAAGTTGTCATCAAGGCAAAGGGTGGCTACTTTGAAGAATATATAATATATTTTGATTTTTAACACTTTTGTAGTGTTATTTCATAGTTTTGATGTCTTCACTATTATTCTACAATGTAGAAAGTAATAAAAAATAAAGAAAAACCCTTGAATAAGTAGGTGTCCAAACTTTTGATAATTAACACCATGGGATATCTATAGCCAACACTGACTCTGCCCTCATCTAGACCTTTCTAAGCATCTCTCCCAAATACTCCTTCAGCCAGTTCCCCCCAGTCCCCCTGGTTCTCCCAGTTACACCCTGTTACTTCACCTGACACAGCTCAAGCTCCTATGTTTCTATCAAATAACCACACTTACGCTCCCCCTCACCCACTCCCTTTCCCCCCTTTCCACCACCCGCCTCTGCACTAAACCTCCCGTCACGATGTAGAGCAGTAGACTGATCGCTAAACACTGCAGATCATCTGGATTTTGCAATCGCTGTTTTTAATGGCTGTCGCTGGCTGTCGTAGGTATCTGGTCGAGTTCTGCACTAAGGGCAAAGTCATTATCAACAGGGTGCAGTAGGGAGGGTGGTGAGGGGAGTTAGAGGAGGAGAGAAAGGGGATGTTTGTGTGTGAGGTATGCAATGTAAAGTTTGTTCCACAATTAGTACATTGACAGGCACAGAAAGACACACACCTGCTCTCATAAATGTGGACCCTACTGAACGATGAACGTTTTCAGACTGTGCTTTTGCCCTCTACTCTTCCCTTTCATAAGATGTGATGTTCTTGATTCACTGGGCAATTTAAAGATCACTCTTCTTATTGTGGTGATGGCCACTGAACCTGAGAGTCATTTAATTGAAACCAATTTCAATGACCGTTGAACAAAGTACCTCGCGTATGACCAATTGCTCCAATAATCTGATCCATTACAGTCATTGCAAGTACACTGTGTGTGTGTGTGTGTGCACGCGGGTGTGCATGCACAGTGTTGGCGCTCCTGTCCATTCCAGTCTCCTGACACCCGCCTCAGGTACCCATATCATTTCAGAGATGACTCCAGTTGACTCACAGAATATTGGCTTCTCATCCTTCAGCCCCCATGCTCAACGTCTTTGCTAGTGAACCATGACAACTGTACAACCGCTTTTCCTATTTGCTGTTCTCCACTTTCCCAATTGTACAAATATTGGAAAGGGTAGCAACAATAACTATGGGGTAGGGGGCATGTAGGGGTCAATTGAATGGTTAAAAGTTCAATTGACAGGTCAATACTTCTCAGTCAGTATCGGCAATCATTCGACCAGAGACGACAACTACACCCAGGAACACATCCAGTTGATGATATCATGCCCTTTTTCATTTGAAGCATGGAGCAACTCTCACTCATTTGAAAAGTCATTAGTTCCTTGTTTGTTTATGTCTACTACCTTGTCAAATGCATGAGACTGACGTTTCGGCCCTAAAGGGCTTTTTAATAATTTATATATTTTCTTATTAAATTTCTTAATGATATGAATAAAATCATCAGAGAGTAACACCTGTCGTCCGTATTGTTCTTGGAATATTTAGCTGCACATCGACACATTTTCTGTCCGTCTTTAAGCCAAACGCTTTGACCTTTGAACTGTACTGTCTCCTCTCCCCTCCTCAGATTGCCTGTGCTGTGTTCGCTGCCCTGCTCCACTTCTTCTTCCTGGCTGCCTTCACCTGGATGTTCCTGGAGGGTGTGCAGCTCTACATTATGCTGGTAGAGGTGTTCGAGAGTGAGCACTCGCGAAAACGTTACTTCTACCTGGTGGGCTACGGCGTGCCCGCGCTCATTGTGGCTGTGTCGGCCGCCGTGGACTACCGGAGCTACGGCACGGATCGAGTGTGAGTATTTACCGGAACTGGAACCACTGCGTTAGAACCCCATCTCGGTGGAGGAACCCTGTCGTTAGAACCATGCCATGCCCACCATTAACCCATGAACTACTAAGGTCTAGATTCTAAAGCAGTGTTGCTTAAACCTCTCCGCAAGCACCGTGTGTTCCTCTATTTGACATTTTCCAGTACTGGCACACCTGATTCAAACTAATCAGCAAGCCCTTGATTAGTCAAATCTGGTGTGCTAGGGTTCAAATTGAACAAATGTGTGAAACGACAGGAGGTCCTCGGGACCTGTTTGGGAAACACTTCTAGACAAGCTCTTACTTGGAGGCAAGGCTGCTGGTTGCGTAGCTCATACGGTCCTGTGTGGCTCAATTGGTAGAGCATGGCGCTTGCAATGCAAAGGATTGTGTGTTTGATTCCTGCTGGCACCACCCATATTGTATAAGGCACCTAGCTCATACTTCACCATAAATCCTTTACTTGGTCATTTATCTGACATTAATAATGACAGTTTGTTATAACTTTAAGGCCACCCTATCCATTTTGCAACAAACTGCATGTAGACAACTTGGCGTACCTGGAGCGGCAGGGTAGCCTAGTGGTTATAGCAATGGACTAGTAACCGAAAGGTTGCAAGATCGAATCCCCGAGCTGACAAAGTAAAAATCTGTCGTTCTGACCCGGAACAAGGCAGTTAACCCACTGTTCCTAGGCCGTCATTGAAAATAAGAATTTGTTCTTAACTGACTTGCCTAGGTAAATAAAGATAAAATGAAAAATGTACAGTGAGGGAAAAATAATTTTAATGGTAAGTTTATTTGAACAGTGAGAGACAGAATATCAACAAAAAAATCCAGAAAAACGCATGTGAAAAATGTTATAAATGAAATTGCATTTTAATGAGGGAAATAAGTATTTGACCCCCTCTCAATCAGAAAGATTTCTGTCTCCCAGGTGTCTTTTATACAGGTAACGAGCTGAGATTAGGAGCACACTCTTAAAGGGAGTGCTCCTAATCTCAGTTTGTTACCTGTATAAAAGACACCTGTCCACAGAAGCAATCAATCAATCAGATTCCAAACTCTCCACCATGGCCAAGACCAAAGAGCTCTCCAAGGATGTCAGGGACAAGATTGTAGACCTACACAAGGCTGGAATGGGCTACAAGACCATCGCCAAGCAGCTTGGTGAGAAGGTGACAACAGTTTGTGCGATTATTCGCAAATGGAAGAAACACAAAAGAACTGTCAATCTCCCTCGGCCTGGGGCTCCATGCAAGATCTCACCTTGTGGAGTTGCAATGATCATGAGAACGGTGAGGAATCAGCCCAGAACTACACAGGAGGATCTTGTCAATGACCTCAAGGCAGCTGGGACCATAGTCACCAAGAAAACAATTGGTAACACACTGCGCCGTGAAGGACTGAAATCCTGCAGCGCCCGCAAGGTCCCCCTGCTCAAGAAAGCACATATACATGCCCGTCTGAAGTTTGCAAATGAACATATGAATGATTCAGAGGACATCTGGGTGAAAGTGTTGTGGTCAGATGAGACCAAAATTGAGCTCTTTGGCATCAACTCAACTCGCCTTGTTTGGAGGAGGAGGAATGCTGCCTATGACCCCAAGAACACCATGCCCACCGTCAAACATGGAGGTGGAAACATGCTTTGGGGGTGTTTTTCTGCTAAGGGGACAGGACAACTTCACCGTATCAAAGGGACGATGGACGGGGCCATGTACCGTCACATCTTGGGTGAGAACCTCCTTCCCTCAGCCAGGGCATTGAAAATGGGTCATGGATGGGTATTCCAGCATGACAATGACCCAAAACACACGGCCAAGGCAACGAAGGAGTGGCTCAAGAAGAAGCACATTAAGGTCCTGGAGTGGCCTAGTCAGTCTCCAGACCTTAATCCCATAAAAAATCTGTGGAGGGAACTGAAGGTTCGAGTTGCCAGAAGTCAGCCTCGAAACCTTAATGACTTGGAGAAGATCTGCAAAGAGGAGTGGGACAAAATCCCTCCTGAGATGTGTGCTAACCTGGTGGCCAACTGCAAGAAATGTCTGACCTCTGTTATTGACAACAAGGGTTTTGCCACCAAGTACTAAGCCATGTTTTGCAGAGGGGTCAAATACTTATTTCCCTCATTAAAATGCAAATCCATTTATAAAAATTTTCACATGCGTTTTTATGGATTTTTTAGTTGTTATTCTGTCTCTCACTGTTCAAATAAACCTACCATTAAAATTATAGACTGATCATTTCTTTGTCAGTGGGCAAATGTACAAAATCAGCAGGGGATCAAATACTTTTTTCCCTCACTGTATGTTTCTTTGGATGAAAGTGTCTACTAAATGGCATATATTATACTATAATTACATAACTTTTTGTATAAAAAAAAATATATAAACAAATAATGGCTTGTTCAAAGAAGTCATCTGTACGACCAGCACCATCTTATGATACACAATGGCAGGCTGTTGGCCATATCTATTCAATATGGTTGTGGTAGGTTCAGTAAGGTTGTTCTGGGCATTTGTTTGTTGAACGGCTGTCGAGATGTAGTGCCATTCTGCTGTGCCATTCTGTTTGGTTTTTTAGAGAAATTATTCTTCAGTTTTAGATCATGGACTGTATTCATCATGTGTCTAGTAGGAGTGCTGATCTAGGATGCATTGCTTGCTCTTTGGGGTTTTAGGCTGAGTTTTTGTATAAACACTTTGTGACATCTGCTGATGTAAAAAGGGCTACTCTGAGACGCTTTATCAATATATGGGCACAGATGAGGGGGTTTCCTGAAAGTGTGACCTGAAATAGAAACATCTTGTAGACCATAACAAGGGCACAGAGTTGTTCCTCATCACATCACCTAGACAAGAAAAACTCCTGTCCTAACACTACCTTTGATTTGCACGTTTAGTTAGTCAGCTTAATTCTCACATATTCACACAGCCACACTGATTCGGCTGACTCATTTTATTGAGTAAAAACAATTTGTCGTAGTCGTTAGCCTCCAAAGATATATATTTGGCGTATATTTGGCTGCAATAACTAATGCTCCTCATCACCCATTAATAATGGACCTGAGCGGTTATTCTCAAACAGAACTTTGGCTGACTTGACATAATGTTTAACAGTGGAAAATGCTAGCTCAAATGCTAGCCATAGCCGTGTGAATGTCAAGCCATTGTGGTTAGCGTCTTTAGCATTCACATAACTCCCAATTGACTGAGGGAGCAATAGATGGAGAGATTGGGGAGAGGGGGAAAAAGCGCTAGACGGAGAGAGAAAGGTAGACGGCGAGACAGTAGTCTTCATAGGTTCTTATGTTTCCCCGCAGAAGATGCTCAAGAAATCATTTGATTTGCTCTCGCGCTTCTCTCTGAAACAAACCAGCCTTCCTAACAATAACACAGACACCGTTCCTCTTTCACTAAATCTGTAGCCAATCGAAAAATAATATTAACCAGCATCAGCAGATTGCTCATGAAACGTTTTACCAGATCATGTTCATGTGCGCATGTACACACCACATACACACACACCACGTACACACACACATACCACGTACACACACACACACCACACATGCACATATACCATAAGAAGATGAACTCACTTCATATTCACAAATGACAAAATTGCAACCTAAAAAGGCACCTAGCTCACATTTCACCATAAATCCTTTACTTGGTCATTTATCTGACATTAATAATGACAGTTTGTTATAACTTTAAGGGCCACTCTATCCATTTTGCAACAAACTGCATGTAGACAACTTGGCGTACCTGGAGCCCATCATGAGAGGGAAGTCCTCACGCGTGACTTAAAGTCTCTTTAAGTTGTCTCGTCTCGGTAGCGCGTTTCTCTTCCCTCTCTGCAACGTGTGCCTTTGAGCTAAACTGATGTGTGAAGTTGCTGTGAATCACTGTCACCAACATGAGTACCCAACACTAGGCGTTGGGAGAGAAAACGCTACTCTGTCTTAGCGGGAAACAGAGGACCCGGGTTTCTATTCCCTTAGCTTCTTTACCAAGAGGATTCTGAGGAGATTGCCACCAATGTAGCTTCAATCGGACACAAGGAAAAATAGATAGATTCAAAAGGCAAAACAGAACTCTGACATGGCTGGAGAGGAGGCAGGGAGGCTTGCTGGCTCACGCACTCGGCAGAAATGACAGCCATTGCCTTCTAAATAAATCAGCTTTTCTGTGATCTGACGGGGGAAAAAAAGAAACAATTGCGCTTTCAGCAGAATTTATAATGACTACTTAGGAAACCTTTGATGGTTGTGTGTGTTTACATCATCTCTTATCTCTTGATGAGAGCCAGGGGGAGAAGTATCAAATCCCAGTAATACCAAATGAACACTCACTGGTACTCAAATGGCACCCTATTCCCTATATAGTGCACTACTTTTGACCAGGGCCCATAGGGAGTAGGTTGCCATTTAGGATGCATGCATTGTTTTCTGTCTCTGTATATTCTGGTTATATATATTTGGACTTTTATCAAGACATCAGGTTGTGATAGAACATGTTAGTGCGTGAAGTATTAGCAAAAGCCCGGCCAAGGCTTTTGAGCTTTTCATTTCAAGTCTAATAACGCTACCGACACTTTATATAGTTAAAAAATTCCATTAGGGCCATTCCGTGTGAAAATATCCATGAAATGAATGTAAGAAAAATGAATCTTTTTTCAGGATTTCTTGAACACTCGCTATCGTAGTCTGGGATATGAGGTGACAAGTTATAATTAAATCTTGAGTTGCATTGTTGGGTTTCCTCCCTGTGTTCGAGTATGGCCTGCGCTGTCCGAAGCTAAGTGCGCACTCCTCTTCACACTTCAATCTGTCTTAAAATGCTATTGAATTACGGCTAATTCGCTGCCACTACCATTTTGCCTCTTTGTCATCCAAATGACAACAGAGTAGGAAACTGTAATTTCCGATGGCCAAAAACGGAGGTCTATCGAGCGGCAACGGAGATTAAACTATTAATAATTTAGCCGGAAGGTCATGAATCAACTTCATTTTTGTCGTTCGCCTTCCCAGTATCACCTTCATCCCACATCTGCTTCCATGCGCTCTCATATCTGGGCCCGTTCGCTTTCAATCAGCCAACTAGAGTACAGTCACTGCCATGGAGAAGTCAAGCAGGCGCACGGTGTTGCATTGTTAATATGGTAATGTGACAGTGAGAGTGGTTCATTGGTTAACATGATGAGGCTGGACAGTTCATCTAAGTCTCTGTGGCGCTTTTCATACTGCCGAGCTGAGGCGAGTTGTACTGAGCTGGCCTGGTAAGACATCCACTTTAGTTGCTGGAACTGTGCTCGAAAGGAAAAATGTGATAAGAAAATATATCTGAGTTAGCAAAGTATGGTTTGGGTCGGCACAATAGTGTGAAAATGGTATTAGTGTCTGTATGGTTGAAATCCATTCAATTTAAAGTCAGTCAAATCAGGAGGTGAGTTGGGAATGGAATTAAATTAAGGGGATGGAATTCCATTAAGAAGCTCAGAATTTTCTATTATTTTCTGTGCAAACGTTTCGAAGCATCAATTGTATTACTGTGGTACTATTCTATTCCTTATAAGGAATGAACCTCTAACCTAATGAACATACCAGCTGCACACAGGATCGTATTAGAGAAGTAGGGTGAAGTTGACACTGATCCTGATGTAGTTGAGATTTTTCTCCACTAATGGTAAAGGTTAGGATTGGGTACCTTAGCAGACGCTCTTATCCAGACTGACTTACAGGAGTAATTAGGGTTAAGGGACTTGCTCAAGGGCACATCGACAGATTTTTCACCTAGTCGGCTCTAGGGTTCAAACCAGTGAACTTTCGGTTACTGGTCCAACACTCTTAACCGCTAGGCTACTTAGGGGAAACTTCAGCCCGGAGCCACATTAGAGTTTTGTCCTTTGATAACGCTGTTGTGACCATCACAGCCTATAAGAAGTTATGACACTGAAACCACCCAAATCCTCCATCCAAACCCTCATGTAACCCTCATGTAACGGTCATAACTCTCCTACCCCCTTGCGGCACTGTGTTTTGAAGTGCTCATTTCTCTTTGTCACTCCAGCCTCCATGTTGATGTATGTCCTGTGCGTTTCTCTCTCATCTCACTCTCGCTCTTTTCTCTCGTCCTTTCTCTCTCTCTTCTGTCTTGTTCCTCCCCTCCAGGTGCTGGCTACGACTGGACACCTACTTCATTTGGAGCTTCATAGGACCGGCAACCTTGATAATTATGGTAAGCGTCCCTACTTTCCCACTACCATACTATCTCATTAACCCTACTCAGCACCTCAGGGCACCACTTAAATGGTCCAGAGAGAGCTTAACATCCACTTTCCACCGTAATATAAGCCACTGCTGGTCAGGTGTCATGGCGGGAAATGGATGAGGATGTGAGTTGTGAATTATTCCGGTTAGTCGCTTTTCCGCCCAACTGACAGAGATGTCTTTGGTGAGAGGAGAGAGGAGAGACGAACACTGCTCAGTATTCAGTCTCAGAGTGATCCCGCTCCACGATAATGATTGATTTTTGCCCAGAACTTCCGCCTAGAATCATACGCTATCTATGCTGCTACATTGTACCTTGAGGCACAGAGATAGGACACAGACTCAGTAACATGCACACAAGCAGACACTCTGAAAGCGCATAAGCATATACTGAGGAAAAATAGGACTGACTCCGTCTGGAAGAGTTGTCCCTCTAGCAACAATTCTGATGCTCCACACTACTATTTGGTTTCTCTATTGGGCTATACTTGTGGTATTTCTACCTATTTGATTAGTTTTGTTTGACATTATTTGACTCCTGATGAGAGCAGTTTGGAGAACTGCAAACAGTCTTAAATATATCAGTCCCAAATGTAGTTTGCTTCCTATGGTTAACTGCATGTTTAGTACATTCATTTAGGACAGACTCCAGCCATTGCATTGATCCGGAGCCAACTAGTTCAACTTCATTGTCAAGTACAACATGACACTTCTATATGTGGTAGTTATACTGTAATACAGTTTTCAAATCATTTTGTGCTCTACTTGGCAAAGTGGGAAACCACATCTTGTTTCGACACAACATACTCAACTCAACTAACAATGTCTCCCCGATTAAAAAATGTATGAAAGCATCAACGACAACACACAAACTCCATTTCAGCTGTGCTCTCTCCTCTCTTTTTCATCCATCTCTCCCAGCTCAACGTAATATTCCTAGGCATCGCGCTGTACAAGATGTTCCACCACACCGCCATCCTCAAACCCGACTCGGGTTGCCTCGACAACATCAAGTAAGTCACTCGTTCTCTCAGGCATTGAGACCTCCCAGACATGACATTAGTACATGGAAGTTAGTTCATTTGTATGACAGAACAGGCTCCGATGGCTCAGTGTGTTAGAGCAGGGTTTCCTAAACTCTGTCCTGGGGCCCCCCCTGGGTGCATGTTTATTTTTTCCCCTAGCACTACACCACTGATTCAAATCATCAAAAATGTATGATGAGTTGGTTATTTGAATCAGCTGTGTAGACCTACGGAAAAAAACCAAAATGTGCACCCGGGGGGGACTGAGTTTGGGAAACCCTGTGTTAGAGCATGGTGCTAGTAACAACAAGGGTTGATTCAACGTTCCGTTTTGACACAAAAAAAATTGTTTCTATTGAACATATTGAGATAGGTCCCTCCCCGCTTGGTGCCATTTGCTTCCGTTTAAGAACCATTTTGCAGCAGAATCAGTGGGATGAATACACCGCTGGGTTGTTGGGTCGATCCCCGCATGGGCCACATATAAACAAATGTTAACTGTAAGTCACTTTTGCATAAAAGCTGCCAAAACAAACGTCATACTAAATCTAGACTTTGAGATGGAATCTGTTTTGTTATACCATGTGTCGCTGCTTAGAATAACTTCTTCCGTTTTATCTGTGAACCTCTCAACACACATCTGAAGGGTGAGAATGGCCATGCGGAGACGCAGGAAGCGCAGCCCTCCAGGTTCATAACTCATTATCACCAAAGGTTGTGTCATGGAGGGGAGGCAAGGGTTAAAACGGGACAGGTATTCCAGCAGGCGTACTTCATTATCTGAAGTGCACACTGGTCGGCGAGGGAAAAGGCCACGAGACAATCTGCTGGAATTAACCTGGCCCGTCGGCATCCGCTAACCAAGGATGAATATTCATAAATGGGAGTGTGTGGGTGTGTGCATCTGGGTGTGCGCTTGTGCGTGCGCTCCCTGCCACTCAGGATATGGAACTATGAATGGCATTATAAAGCCCACAGTTTACTGGCATTGCAGTTTATGAGTGACAATGAATGAATTAGTATAAATGTGTTTAATATGCTCACTGTGTTTTGTGGAAACAAATTAACCACCTTTTGTGATATCACCACAAAACCAATCGGTCTCAATGGTGAGATTGGATAAAATGTTGAAGTTTTCATTTAAATTTGAGTCCTTTTTGTATTTCATGTCTGGCTATGATTGTGGTACACTATATATACAAAAGTATGTGGACACCCCTTCAAATAAGTGGATTTGGCTATTTCAGCCACACCCATTGCTGACAGGTGTATACAATCGAGCACACTGCCATGCAATCTCCATAGACAAACATTGGCAGTAGAGAATGGCGCTACTGAAGAGCTCAGTGACTTTCAATGTGGCACTGTCATAGGATGCCACCTTTCCAACAAGTCACTTCATCAAATTTCTGCCCTGCTAGAGCTGCCCCAGTCAACTGTACGTGCTGTTATTGTGAAGTGAAAACGACTAGGTAGCAACAGCGGCTCAGCTGTGAAGTGGTAGGCCACACAGAAGTAAGTCCCTTCAGCAATGTTCCAACATCTTGTGGAAAGCCTTCCCAGAAAAATGGAGGCTGTTATCGCTGCAAGAGCGAATCAACTCCATGTCAATGCCCATGATTCTGGAATGAGATGTTCGATGAGCAGGTGTCCACATACTTTTGGTCATGAAGTGTATCTGTTTGTTAAGTGATTAAATAGTAATTCAAGGTCATTTGGAACAAAGTCGGTGGTGTCTTGGAACACTACATTAGTTCACAATGACACCGTGAGGCCCTTTGCGCCTCTGGGAGCCGGAAGGAATCAGCCAAAACGATGACACACATTTTTTTGGTTCACTTAGGGGTGTTAGTCCAACCAGGTGTCAGGGTAGACTTATTTTGTGGCCGGGCTTAAGTAGTTTTTCTGCTTCTGTCTACCATTCCTATTTCCTATTGATGGATGAAAATCTTCTGTGTTTTTCCTGTCCGCCAGTTTGAAGACACTCTAGTATCATCACGGTGTTTAATGGCTGTAATGCTAGGCATCATCTCCAGCCGCCTGTCACTGCTTTTGTCAAAGTGGAGTGAGACCCTGCTGGCCTAGTTCTGTCAGCGAGTACACACACACCCACACAGTCACACTCTTTCTCACATACAGTAGACACTCTTTCTTACTCACGCACGCAGGCACACACTCACACACTCACATTGCCAGCAGTGCATTGGCTCGTTTTCCAGAGGATGTCTGCTCTGTGTATCACGTTCTGAATAGAGAACAGAGTTCAAAACCCAGAGCTGTGCATTCTGTTGTGACATTTGTTCGTGACCAATAACAACCTCAATAACAATTTTAAAATGAGGTTTGTAAATATGATTATATCTTATAATGGGCCGTGCATACTGTTGCGACTCTGATTAGAGCTAGGATGACCATGAGTTTAGCTTGGTTTTGTTTATTTGTGAGTAGGGCTGTGGCGGTCATGACATTTTGTCGGCCGGTTATTGACCGTTGGTTAACATAAACACGTTTAGTATCTAGAGGCCACTTATATAATGGAACATCTACATTTTTAAAAAGTCTAATGAATTAATTTCAAATACACAATCACAATAAATCCATTATTTATTTTAGTCAGGTTTAAAGAAACATTATGATATGAAAGAAATGTATTTCAGAAGAACAGAATGAGTTGGCCTGCTGTATGTTAGTTACAGTATCTGGCTTTGCGCCATCCCATAGGCTGTAGGCTTGTTCTTTTAGCTGACAATATATGCTTATAAGCCCTGTGCCATTATTTAACGTTATCTGATTTTATAGTAAGAAGAATATAATGGAACTTACCTGAATAATAATAGAAAGGATATTTTTCCAATTACAGAGTGAGTGCGCATATGAAGTGGCTCTGTTGAGCATAAAAGTGATCATTTGAAACAGGTCCTGTATGCTAGATTTAGAATTATTGGCAACTTTAGTTGTGAATTATACAAACCTTAGAATGTCTTAGAAATTACAACATACAGTGCATTCGGAAAGTATTCAGACCCCTTGACTTTTTCCACATGTTGTTACGTTACAGCCTTATTCTAAAGTGGATTAAAAAATAATAATTCCCTCGTTAACACTATAACCCATAATGACAAGGCAAAAGCAGGTTTTTAGAGAAAGAAAACTGTCAAGGGGTCTGAATACTTTCCGAATGCACTTTACATAGGTTGCATGGTGCGACAAAGGCTATTGATAACTTGCCTCAAATTGCACAGCTGTTCTCTTATCAAGTGATCATATTTTCACCCATCAGGCTATTCTCAATATAATCTTGTCTAATATCTAAAATTAGTTTCTTTTTAAAATGGCCCATTATTAAATGGGCAGGAACAGGGGCAGGGGGAAAAAGACATGTCATCTGTATGCACTGGAATAGTGAATGGAGGCTGCTACTGTAGCTTTCCCACCGGTCCGTTTTGTTGGCTACTGTACTTTGGATTTATAGTGGAGGAGCATGTGCTTAATATGAACAGCTGGGAAATACATTTAAGAACACTTATTTCACTCATCCACTCTTTGAGGAGCATGTTCTCGCTGCCCCGACAGGTGGTATTCCGCCCAAACTCTGTATGCCATGTCCAAAATGGCACCTGTGACAATGAAAACAAATATGATACAAAACAAATAGGCCTACTGCTATTTTAACCACACTATTGGTTTCTTTGAATGGACTGTTCTAAGTAATTTAGGCTACTGCTAACAATTTAGCCTGCTACTAATAATCAAATTGTTTGATGATGAAAATAATGGTTTGTTTTTTAGTCTGATACAGTGAGAGTTTTAATTTTGAAGAAAACATTCTACTGGATTGTACGTTTGAGGGAGATATTTTAGGTTCGGTCCAGACTCCTGCTAGGTCATAATTTAGTAGGACATTTCTTTGATCTTTTTCTTATATTTGGTGGTGTTCATCATTTGATGTCACACTTTATGTTCAGATGTCATCACGTTGCTTTTTTTAATGAATGTTCCATGTTTTTTTTTCTCTCTCTCTCTCTCTCTCTCTCTCTGCACATCTTCTTTTCACTCCGTTTCTGCATGCTATGCTTTGTCTTATTGAGTTTTTGTTTTTAAACTCTTATCTTTTGTCTTTTATATTTTCTTCCTCATGGTAGCTATCGTTATTATGATGGAATTATTATTGTGGAATGGCACTGGTAAGATGACACATGTTTCTACAGAGGACTACACTATTAGGGCTCTCTCTGTATTGTGTTTGGTCCCCATTGCCTTTCCCGTGTCAACTCCTCATCCGATATGTGTTGTGAGTGCTGCGTTGGAGTAACCTGTTGTATTTGACCCCATAATAATTTGTGCTCTGTAGGGTTTAGCTTTGCTGATCCTTTGGCACAAATTGGATGTTGTTTTCCTCTCTCATGAAAACTTTTCCCAAACTTTGTCGAACCCTATATCTGGGAAATTGCTGAGCGTTAATGACTGCAGTCCACAAAGTGCTGAGAAACGTAGAAATGTGTACTCAAAATTGTTAATGATCTCTTTAATGACTGTTAAACATCACTGTGTGAGTAGACGTGTACTGTATATGCTTCATGGTGAATAAAGTATCTACTTATTGAGAATTCCCCTACAATACACCCTGAAGGAATATGCAAATTAAGATGGTATGATCGATTTGAAAGTCCTGCCTAAATGCTCCAAATGTCATTGACATTTCTTTGTACACAAACCTTTAGTTAAACAACTGGCATCCTGCTGAGTAGATAACAGCATTTCCTATTTCCTTTCAACTAGTCAATGAGACTCCTTTATGCTAAGGTGAAAGCCGACTCAATTGACCAATTGCAATGAGCTATAATGTGATGATTTCAAGCCATTTGAAATGCATATCACCTCTCAGAATTGACTAATTTGTCTCTTTTCAAAAAGGAAATTGGTGCCAGTTTAATGCGGTTGTTTGGATTGGAACACTTTGCTCCTCAATTTATTTTCATTTTTGATATTTCTACTCGACTATTAACACAATCAGCACTTTCCCCTCGTTTTTCCGGTGAAAGCGCACAAGTGCTGTTTTTGCTGCGGTGGAACGATTCAGCGTGAAGCTCGAGTGGCATCATTGCGAGGATATTCACCGGCTCTACGGGAGCTACTTCAGCTTTGGGAAATGGGCCCAGGTCTGTAGGACTGAAAGTGGTAGGGGGTTAATTAGGAGAGTTTCTCAATTTAGTAAAAAAAAATATTCTAATTCAGGAATATGAACTGAACAAAAATATAAATGCAAATGTAAAGTGTTGGTCCCATGTTTTATGAGCTGAAATAAAAGATCCCAGTAATGTTCCATTGTGCACAAATTTGTTTACGTCGCTGTTAGTGAGAATTTTTCCTTTGCCAAGATAATCCATCCACCTGACAGGTGTGGAAAGGGAAAGGGGGATACCTAGTCAGTTGTACAATGTGTCTGAAATGTGTCTTCTGCATTTAACCCAACCCCTCTGAATCAGAGAGGTGCGGGGGGCTGCCTGAATCAACATCCACGGCGCCCGGGGAACAGTGGATTAACTGCCTTGCTCAGGGGCAGAACGACAGATTTTTACTTTGTCAGCTCGGGGATTCGATCCAGCAACCTTTTGGTTACTGGCCCAACGCTCTAACCACTAGGCTACCGTGGCATAACAAGAAGCTGGTTAAACAGCATGATCATTACACAGGAGCACCTTGTGCTGGGGACAATAAAAGGCCACTCTAAAATGCCCAGTTTTGTCACACAACACAATGCCACAGATGTCTCATGTTTTGAGGGATCGTGCAATTGCCATGCTGACTGCAGGATTGTCTACCAGCTCTCTTGTGAGAGAATTGAATGTTAATTTCTCTACCATAAGCCACCTCCAAAGTCATTTTAGAAAATTTGGCAGTACATGCACCCGGCCTCACAACCTCAAACCATTTGTATGGCGTTGTGTGGGTGAGCTGATGTCAACGTTGTGAACAGAGTGCCCATGGTGGGGTTATGGTATAGGCAGGCATAAGCTACGGACAATGAATGCAATTGCATTTTATCGATAGCAAATTTGAATGCACAAAAATACTGCGAGATCCTGAGGCCAATTTTTTCTTTTGGCATCTGTGTCCAACAGATGTATATCTGTATTCCCATACATGTAAAATCCATAGAATAGGGTCTAATGTATTTATTTAAATTGACAGGTTTCTTCATATGACCTGTAACTCAGGAAAATCTTTGAAATTGTTGCATGTTGATCATTTTCTTGAGTATATTATGCATTTTTGACAGGCATTTTGAAATGACACGTATACCTGTCCATATTCTTCATATACAGTACATACAGTATTTTGAACATTTCCGGAGTGAGTGAGAGCAGGAGGAAATTATGGTTGTTGAGGATATCTGCTACCTTGAACCAGATTTTTCCAAGATAGCCCTCACGGCAAAATTACTATCATCCTCAATTCTTAGTGAAAAGCAAAGGCGACCAGATACAAACCAAGGAATATATGAAAAATAACCTCTTCATATCCTGACCTCCTTGATACTTCTATTATGTCCTTAGGCATCTCCATCCACCCTCCCCTCACACACTGTTTATCGCCCATCCCTCTGCAATATGGCCCTAGTTCCAGGTCAATATTTCCCTCTTACTTTTTTTCCACCCTCGTTGTGTCTACCTGAGGGGGCAATCAGATTGATGAAGTGCCTCTCCCAACAGGTCATTAAGATAGACCTGGGAATATTATGTTTAATGGTTGGCCCCAATAATTTCATAAATCATTTATTTTTGCCATCGCACCTGGCCCATTTATTACAGACGATTGAGGGGCGAATTGCTAGGCCCTCACGTTTTTATTGAGGAGTGGAGACGCTTGTGAATAAGATAATTACGTTTAGCACCTGTAACTGACTCGCAAAATTCGAGTGAGTGAGAGTAAGAGGATTCTGGCTTCAAGACTATTGGATGTGATCAATATAGTATTTTATTTGATGAGATTTTTTTTTTTTTTACTAGTATTTCCTGTTTGTCTTTATGTTTATGTGTCTGTCCCCCTCTCCTATTACTATATTGTGTCATTCAAAATCATATTATTGGAATATTTGCTTTGGAGTTTTGTTTGGTTATTGATTTCATTTTGTTTTTTCATTTCTTTGTATTCTTCCTGTCAGCTATGAGGATTACGAACCTGAGATCAAGTAAGAGTAAAATGGACAGGTCATCTATTCATGACACACCATCTTCATAATCCATACATTTCCTCATACCAAAGTAATGAGTAATGTTTATACCACCACATGCCTTGAGTAAATGTTTAGTGAAGCTCTCCGTCAAGTCGTTGGGAAGGAGTACTCACCCGCACCTTACATTTGTTCAATATTAGCTAAGATGGGTACGCTTCTGGTGAAGTAATCTCAGAACGCTGAAACAAATCTCCCAGTTTGTCACGGGAGAAGTAGTCATGCACTGTGCAATTTAAGCTTTGAAGAAAGTCATTGTTTTCATCAATTAATTGATTTGAAATGCACAGGTATTTCTGATTATACTAGCATAATTATTCAGAGCTTTGTTATCTGTCAAGGCTTTTGGGACAACCCTCGGGCACCACATTCAAAATACTGTGTTTACATGTGTTCATATTAATTTGGCTTCCAGTGATTATGCCATACCTGCTAGCCCCGAGGTCATACAGACTGTATCGCCTATTGTCTATGTATTAATCATACACCAAGTACTGTTTTAATATTGGAGGGTTACCTTGAGTTTTCCACTGTTCCTGGTGTAGTAATAGTCTCTCTTTCCCATTTTCTAATTTTAAAGAGTACACTATCTGATGGTCTGTCATGTAATTGATGAATAATGTGTGAAACTCTTGAAAGAAGGCGAGCGAGAGAAAAATGATAGATGTCCCCAAGGAGCAGGCGATCACAAATGGTGAACACATGATTCAATTTAATTTCACTCCTCTGTCGACTTTCCGCTTCGTTTCTCTCCTCCCTCCTTCCCTTGGTCTAGATTTTTACTTTTGTCTGTCTGGTGGACATTTATTTTTACCTGCGTTTCTCTTCTCTTTTTGGTTCATCAGTATGTTCCCAGACCAAAATAGCAAAACGTTTGTTTTTAAATGCCATTTTTGTTGTTGTGCACTGCCGACAGTTGTGCACTGCCGACAGAATGCTAAGTGGGAATTCTGAGAACAGTCACCTCTTCAGACAACCTCAGAGGCTTGGTTGACTTAGAAGTAGCCTCGGTATCTCCTGTATCTGGTCTCGAAACCAAACTAAGACCTTGTTCGTGCATTTCCACCTGTAGCTTCCTGGAACAATTACATATTTACATAGTTAGATTTTTACCATCAGCTACAGTATATGTATGCTTAGGTATCTGTCAGACAGAATGCGGGCCCTAGTCCACAATCATCACTGGCGTTAGTTTGTAATAATTCATATACATTTCTTTAGGATATTACAGACTACAAAAATCGAAAGCACGTATCTTTTCGCAAGTATTCAAGTTCAGTTGTTACTTCTCTAGCAGTTCTGAGAACGTCCAGAATGTTGCCGTTGTCTTGACGTTGTCTCTTTCTGCTTCCAGATCGTGGGTGATTGGGGCCATAGCGCTGCTCTGTCTGCTGGGCCTGACATGGGCCTTCGGCCTGATGTACGTCAACGAGAGTACGGTCATCATGGCCTACCTCTTCACCATCTTCAACTCCCTGCAGGGCATGTTCATCTTCATCTTCCACTGTGTCCTCCAGAAGAAGGTGCTTGTTTCACTCTAACCTTGTGGTTCAGGGACTGTATTCACAAAACGTCTCAGGAGAAGGAGTGCTGATCTAGGATCAGGTCCCGCCCTGTCCATGTAATCTTATTCTTTGTGATCTAAAGGCAAAACTGATCCTAATTCAGCACTCAGACTCTGAGTAACCTGATCTATATGCCCCTGTATTAGCTTGCTGTATGAGCTTTAGTCAGTTTCTCAAACCACTCTAAGAACACATGAAATGCAAACTAATTAGCTCACAATTTTACATGACATGGCATATTACCATGTAGCAAGCTAGAAAGTATTGTAGTTATTAACTACAGTATTCATTTTCTCACAGTATCACAAAAAAGTTGTTTGGTTATCTGCGTCTGAATGGGAATGTGTGTGTGTGGTTTACAGGTGCGTAAAGAGTACGGAAAGTGTCTGCGTACCCACTGCTGCAGTGGCAAGAGTGTGGAGAGTTCCATTGGCTCTGGGAAGAGCTCAGCATCCCGGCCACCAGGGCGCTATTCCACAGGTTCACAGGTAGGTAGCGCCTCTCCTCTCACCTCTTTCAAATGTCAATGTATTTGGTTGAGTACGAGCATATCTGATATAGATTTTTACTTGATTCTACCTGCTGATGTTGACCGGAAAGTTAATTGTAGCCCGCTTATTGTATTTACTTGGTCAATGTTAATTAATAGGTTGTTAACAATACATTTATGAATCATGCAAATAGTCAACACCACACCATCAGCCCGTCACGACGGAAGCTGGTTTCAGCATCCATAATTAACCTTTTAATTACATACAGCAGCACAGACACAACGGCTAACCGCTTCGCCGAGTTTTCGCCATGAACCACATGTGAGCCGAAGCGGTCGTAAACACGCTGTCTTTTATCGGCAACTCGGAGGCTTTTAAATGAACGTGTAATTAGCAAAGTACATCGTAAACCGGTGGGCTCTGGGTGGTTAGGGAAGTAGGATTCTCTCTCTAAATGAAAGTTGGAAGTGAGACTTGGACAGAGAAAGAGACCTTTTAAATATGGACACTGATCAACCGAACACACAGCGCTGGGTTGAAATAAAATTATAATTTTTTCGCTCAACGACTTAAGCTGTGCTTGATTGAGCTTGCATATCTCAGTGGAACCAATGGAATAGTCCTAAAAGTGCAAACCCTGCCCATGCTTTTATCGCAGGCAGGCTCGATCAAACGATTAAAGTATCTGAATATTATAAATACTATTTGAAGGCAAGTATGCTCCCACAAGCACTTGTACACTTGAACATGGCCTTGACTTTTTCAGCAGTTTGGAGTTATGAGAGGTAGCAATAACACCAGTGAAACTTAGCAACAACAGCAACGAGAGGTAGCAATAACAGTAGCAATGACTCAATTGTGATACCACTATTGTGAGGTGTGGAAGTCAAACCTTTACAAAGCCTTACAGAAAAACACAGTAACAAAGGGCACAGTAATTTACTGTGTACGTCTTCAGCAGCAAGAGGTCTGAATGAATGTTGAGGTGTGTTTTTAAGGTGAATGTTGCTACGCAGACCCAAGACATACTGTATACGTCCTAACTGGAGGCCACCGTTAAGCACTGATTACATTACCGTTACAAAACCCCACTGATGTGTTAGTTGTTTTGTTCCCTCTCTGCAGAGCCGGATCCGTCGGATGTGGAACGACACAGTCAGGAAACAGTCAGAGTCGTCTTTCATAACCGGTGACATCAACAGCTCAGCGTCGTTGAACAGAGGTAATATTCAGTCAACTTGCACCACACATGCTTGAACGCGCCGCAACCCACTAGCCTCTCCTTTAGGTTTTCAATGTTGTGTGATGTGGAGGAGGAAGGGAAAAATGATTTCGTGTTGGGTCCTGAAGAGCTTATGGGTGCTTTTGTTCCACCTCCGCACAAAAACACCTGTTTGGAATGATTGACGAATAATAGTCTTCTGTCTGGACCGTGATTGTTTGAATGAGGTGTGTTAGTGCTGGGCTGGACCAAAATCATACACACACAGTAGCTCGCTAGGACAGGAGTTGGAGATTCCTGTGTTATGCTCATCCAGTGTCCTGACTGTGAAATATGCTATCCTTCAAGTCAGCATATTAGCCTATGGGTTGTTCTCACACTTGACCGTGGCATTTGTCACTTGATAAGAGATGGTCCACTTTGTGACTTGTGACAGAACTAGTATAGGGAAAGAGTTGGATGAATATGTTTTAGTTTTCTAAGATAAGTCATTACTCTCCCACTCACCTGCTCATATAGAAAGTTGTCCTGCTGTTAATAAAAAAGTATTCATCGCTTACTTTATTAAAATAGCAACTCATCCTAAATTACCTTGACTTTTGTAAAATAATGAAGCTTTTAAATATGATAATGCAGTTAGTGTATGTGCTAATTGATCAAATTAAGAAACTTTTAATTTGTTTAAAAAGGGTGGATTTTGCACCTGATGGAACCAAGAACCAAAGTAAATGCCAATATTAATTGCTCAAAGCATGATTTGATTTGCCTAATCAAAAATCTGTTTGACAAGAGCAAAATATTCATTTGAGGCAGGACTATCTGTAAATGTTGTACCTGTCTTCATGACAGCTGTCAACCAACAAAGGTGCGAAACCAAGAAAGTAATGGTAAATGCTTTATTCTTTAAAAATAAGTTGAACCGTCCACAAACGCTTATCTCCCAATTACATGATATGACGACAATTATCTCCCGAAACAATCATAGAAATGCACAATAGCGTATTGGATGGCGGTCCAAATAAATACACGTCTAGTGCGGACTCTGGGGTCTGAGTGTCAGAGGCATTATATAATCCTCCTAGACCCTATCTGCACTAGATGATGATGCCACCCCCCTGACATTTCTCAGGAATGACCCCTCTCCAGACATTGGGTCCCTTGATGGAGGGGTTGAGTCCCTGCCACTACCTCACTCTCTAAATCTGCTCGCCGCTCCCTCTCAACCGGACACTAATGCACAGTTTAGATGACGGATGGATGTTCGACGGTGTCGAGATCTCAATAATTAGGCACTCAGCGACGAGCGCCATCCCAAGATGTTGGCTCTTAGCTGGGGGAGGGAGAGAGAGAAAAGGGGTGGAGCTCGGTGGGGTGGGCAGGCCTAGAAGACACTGCCGTAGATATATCACTAAGACAAGGAAGAGGGGAGTGAATTAATGAACCCGTTTTCAGCTCAAGGCGTTGAAACGCGTCGCGCCTGATGTATAAAGTCTGCACAGAGGCATTTTCAGTCTGGCACAGGATAACGCATCATGTTCTGAAGCAGTCATAAACATCACAACCCTTCCCCTTGCTCTTCTCTGCAAAGTTATTAAGGAAGTACAGTATGTGTGGAAGAGCATACATCTCTCCCTGCTAGTCCTTCTTCAACTCAATATTCAGTACCTTGCCTCAGTCTCTGCATAACTGTGGCTGACTCCATACTTTTCTCCTCTTGAGAGGGAAGCATGGAATCATATTGATAGCCTCGACTTGTTTAATTTATCCCCGCATTCATGATTTGGAAATGGTCCAATATATCAAACACAGACCCCATAAGTGGGGGAACCAACAGAGGGTGGGGAGGAGCTGTTTATAAATTCAAATTAGGCTGGTATTTTTGGAAGGCTTCAGAATTAGAGAAGCAACAACAACAAGAAATGAGCACATAGTGATTATGTCAAATGGAAATTATAACCTAATGGATACATACATCCATATTAATAGCCACATCAAACAATGTATGCAAATGAAGTCTAAAATAGGAGTTTAGTTGAGTAAATCGTGATATTGTGATTCTGTTCCGATGCATCGATGTGATTGTTGGAGTTGAAGATACTCCTGCAGTGATATATTCATAAAATGATTTGCCTCTAAAAACTCACTTAGTGAAGTTATTCAACTGGATAACTGATTGGACTTAAATATTTTTTGTTGTTGTTCTTTGGGCAATTATAATGTTGTCCATTTTGTTCATTGTTGATAACACGACACTGGCTTTGCTGTGTGGTCAGAGGAGTAGACAACCCAACAGGAAACTGATTTAGGTTCAAATTCTAGTCAATAATAAATGTTCTTAGACAATAGCACAGCTGCAGTATATCGCCTGTAGTCACACAGAACAGAGGTTTCCCCTCTGTACCATTCCCATTATGCCCTTGCTGGCCAAATTACACATACTGTAACTGTTAACCCATTCCCAACATGTTCTCATTAGGTCAGTGCGTTATGCGCTTAGTACAGAATGCATAACAGAGCTGTACACAATCTTCAAAGTTATCATAATTAGTCATGCATCTGACATTTCCTTGAGTCCTATACCTCTTCGTTCAGAATTGGTTCAGGCGTAGAATCGAGACACACAGACATTCCCTGGCACTGTATGTATAAGGCCAGAGTTATCGGTCATTAGAGAACCGGTTTGTCTCCTTCGTTTCTTTCTCTCTCTCTCTCTATCGCTCTCTTTTCCTGGCTCTGACAGATTCAGAGCACCGCGAGAGAAGTGTCCCTCGTCGGCAGAACTAGTTGGCATGTATTTCCGCCTCTGCTGAATTTGGGGGGAAAGATATTTCTGCAGTCATTGGTACACACTGCACACTTGAATGGGGCATGTCATAGAGCGCATGTTAGAAAAAAAATATAATATTATGTGCTCTGAATCTGAAGAGAGAAAACATACTCTTAGATGTTTCGGCAATTTGAACATAACATATAAACAGGAGCTTATTGCAGATATGTTCAACTGTATACCGTAACTCACAATATTTCAATATTTCACAAAGTGATGCAATTTCCCAAAAAAGTCTGTCTGTTTTTTCTTCAGTAACTGCTGTGCGGCATTCAACCCACATCCAAACTACCTCCTCCTCATTCATAGACATTGTGTTATCTTCTAGTCCAGATACATTTAGTCATATTGCTCAAAGTTAAAAGTTTATTTAGAATGGATCTGGGAACAGATGAGTCACACAGGCAAAGGCATCAGTCACTGCCGCATAGTCCGGAGTGACGATTAGACAAGTAGAATCGGAGCCTCTTCTCACAAACCTCCACTTTTGTTAAAACAAAGTAAAGATGAAAGATGTGGTACAGGGCAAAGGGACTGCAAAGGGACTACAATCAGCACTGTAACTACAATCAGCACTTACCATGCATGAGGATGTTTTCTTTGAGGGTATTTCTGCCAGGGAATTGTCTATGGGAAAGATGAATGCCAAGAATTAAAGGCAATATTTTACTGGACAAATAGCATGGGAGATGTAGACCATTTACACAACGTAATACAGTAACCCGGAAATGTTACCTGCCAAAAGCTTTCATAACATACTTCTTTAAATCAAATGGCGTTAACATGCTCTATACTGTAGAGTGGTAATTTGACCATGTTATGTTCAGGTCCGTTATTGAAGTGTTATGTCTTCGTTTTGTATATGTATACATGGGGTTGAATTGGGAGGGGGGAAAACAACATTCAGCTCAAAAGCATTTGTAAAATGAGATGGTCAATTTGGGACCCCCCACCCTCAATTCTACCTCTTGAATGTGAGCACACCAATTCTAACAATTCTAAATGGATGTTTATCCCATTGAATAAACAGAGTCATCATTGACCCACCTCACTGCTGCCGTCGTGATAAACCATGATCATGTCTGTTTCAAGCTTTGCTACGTCTGTAGCCCAACTGTTTAACAACTCGCCCTTAATGATCATGTGAATGTGTATTGCTGTCATTGCCTCGGCTGCATCTGCCTGACTGATACATATGTTCTCTCTCTTTTTCTCTCCCTCTATTTCCCTCTCTCTCTCCCTCTGTTTCTATCTGGCTGCTCCAGGGGCAATGGCTAACCATCTTATAACTAACGCACTCCTCCGTCCCCATGGCACTAACAATCCCTATAACACATTGCTCGGGGAATCGGCCGTCTATAACAACCCGTCAGTGGGCATGTACAACATGCAAGGTGTGCTAGCCTTCTTTTCATTCCTTCATGAATGTCGCTAGAACGTCGGTAGACGACTTTTATGCTCCAAAAATCTGCGTTTGTCCCCAAAAGACCTGCTGGAGGCTTTTGTCGGGAGGGGGAATATGGTGGCTTCCCATTGGGGCGTGCCATTCCGTCACTAATCATTTTGTCACACTCCAAACTCATTCATGTGCCTCACTTGCCTGGCATGCATAATTCAGTGTGGGGAAATGGTGCAACAAACCAAAACTATTGGGAAGGGACGTCAGCACGCCAATTGGGAGCTGAAAACACCACCAGTCGTTTGATGTTTTGCTGCACTGTTGTCCATGAAGCTTGCTGTGGTTGTCCATGAAGCTTGCTGTGGTTGTCCATGAAGCTTGCTGTGTGCACTGCAACTTCAAAGTGTTGCTGGTAGATTGTTGAATGAACATCTTTCTTCTGTTAGTGCCCCCATTCAATGATTCTAATATAAAAAAAACACAGAAGGTGAGCTGGTAATGACATAATTTTTCTACCTCTGGGTTCCTTTCCAATAAGACAACATGATGTTGGTCAATTTATATGACACTAAATGTAAGCCGCCTGAACCTTCCTAATTATGTAAAGGGCCAGTATCCCATTGGTACTTATGTGCCTCAATCTGTAAAGCAGTATGTTTGCACAACCAGAAAAATACAACATCAATGCACTACAATACTGTTTTTAATGAATTTTGCAGTTCATTAAAAATAACACATACACGTTCTCGTGTTTGGACAAAGAGATTTTTTCTACCAAAGCTGTCCAATATATTAAAAGTACATGTCAGGCAAATTGTGTCTGCTGAAATGGCTATTATCGTCTTTCAGGACTAAACTGTCAAATAGGAGTTTTATGGAGTAACACCAGCAGAGCCAATTACTGTATCAATGATGAACCCGTTGAAATAGTACTCAGTAGTACTATCATGACTTTGGCATGTCAGTAGGACATAACTGTTCAAATATGGATGATTATAGTAGAATTGCTCAAATGTTACCACAGGAAATGCATGTAGGTTGCTATAGGTGCAATTTTAACGTGAGCTGCAAAGTTAAAGGGGAAGTGTAGGATTTTACAACGTGTTGTCAGGTGATTGCTCACCCGGAAAGTAGTCTATGGGCCAGGAGAAACTGAAATCCATGGTTTGGTTTTCTCTAAACAGCCACTTCAAATGTCAGCTAACTTTATCCACCGCTTACCAAAAATCTATGGGAGTGATAGGGGCATGTGCACAAGTGTTTGTTGGCAATGGAGATTACTAGCATGTAATGTAATAACAATACTAATAGTGTACGTCATATATGTAAACTCATCTTCCCCCCTTGAATATCCTCTGGTCATAGTTTCTAAGGAAGTGTTATCAAGTAAGCATGGTGACATCACAAACGTGAGGTCATTTCTGGACGCATCATCAAGCCTGTGTGAACGTCTCTTCTACCTGTTACTGTTATGCTTACTTGTGTTGTTTTCTTTGTCTTTCCTTTTCCTCATGCTGTCAATAAGACCCCTACAGAGAGACAAGTATGGGAGTCAAACTAAACATTGCTTACCAAATGTAATTGACCTTAGCTTTACTTTCTTTTCACTCTATGCTGACAAAGGGGGAATGAGAAAACAGTCATCTTATTTGGAAGTAGAAATTAACTAAGACACCGTGGACATTTTAATATAAAACATCCGTACTTTCTCTGCATGAGAGAACAGAAAGTCCTTTCCTAATGTATAACTATGAAGTTGACCTCTTATCATCCCCATGTCCTCTATGGCCTATATTTATCATTGCAGAGTCATTAAGTTTACCATGAACTTTCTTTCTATACTAGTTTATGGCCAAATCCATATAAACATTAAGCTTTCTGAAAGGTAGACTCAGCAGTATGACATCATCATGCTAACAGGCATAAAGAACAACACAATTCAAATCTACCAAGACTGCTACTATTGGCTCTTCCCTATTTACCCCACCCCAAATCCCCATTGCCCACAATGCGGCAGATTTAAATGTTGTTTTTGTTGACGGCTGTAGGCAGGAAGTTGCCCCCCAGTGTATGAATATGGCATATTGCTGAGTGTACAGAGCGGTAGGTAGTGTATCTCACTCTTAAAAGGTAATGCATGGCTGTGGTTTGTTGTTGTTCAGTGTATGTGCCTAAAGCTTTTACATGTTGTCGATTGTCACACACACATAAATGTTCTCGTGTTATTCCCAACTACATCACAACACAAGCCAAACAGAGAGGATCATGATAGAAATGTAGAACGCATTTCTTGAGTACTTGTGTGTTGCTTGAGTAAAGGTAAGTGTATCTAGTATTGACTGACTATATTAAAGCATTTAGACAACAATGCAGTTTGTGAACATACCGTGTGTACACAACACAAAAAGTGTTGAACTAGGCCTAGGTATCCCAATCTGTGAGCCACCCTGAAGGCTGCACAACACATTAAAAGAAAGGAGATAGTTTTGGTGGGCCTAATGTGTGCATGACCACGTCCAAGCGGCTGACATTTAGCCGTTCTAATGAGCGACCGCTACTTCCGTCCCTCTCATATGAGCTTCTCTCTTCTTTTCCTCTTTGTTCCCCCAGAGGGAATCCTGAACAATGCCCGGGATACAAGTGTCATGGATACTCTACCACTGAATGGTAACCATGGCAACAGCTACAGCATCGCCAGCGCCGAGTACATGAGCGACTGTGTCCAGATCATCGACCGGGGCTTCAACCACAAGGAGACCACGCTGGAGAAGAAGATCCTGAAAGAGCTGACCTCCAATTACATTCCCTCTTACCTGAACAATCACGAGCAAAACCGCAACCTCATGAACAAGCTGGTGAACAACGTGAGCAACGGAGGCAAGGATGTTGGTCTGGGGGGTATGGGGATGGGTGTAGGGATGGGGGGGATGGGGATGAATGTGGCGCTGGGTTTGGATGATCAGTCTTCCTTCCCCCCGCACCTCCACGATGAGGGTCTGGGCCTGGAGTTGATTCGGGAGGAGTCCAACGCCCCTCTTCTGCCCCAGAGACCACCTTTGCTGCCGCCCGTGGACAACCTCCACCACAACCACCTCCACAACCAGGGTCCGCCGCATCAGCCTCCACTCCCCCACCACCACCACCCAGCCTTCTCCTCGGCCACCACCACCTCCTCCTCATCCCGCCGGCGGATCCCGCAGGAAAACAGCGAGAGCTTCTTCCCCCTGCTCACCAACGAGAACACCCAAGACGTGGAGCCCACTTCGCCCAGCTCCCACCCCCACCACCTGCACCACCACAGGGACTCCCTCTACACCAGCATGCCCGTGCTGGCAGGCCTACCGGATTCCACAGCCAACGACACCACCACTGCCCCCCTTGCTGATAAAGATGCCGGAGAGGGCCTACCGGCAGGGGGCAAGAGCCCCGAAGCCAGCCAGGACGACGTCTACTACAAGAGCATGCCCAACCTGGGCTCACGCAACCACCTGCACCAGCTGCACTCCTACTACCAGCTGGGGAGGGGCAGCAGCGACGGGTTCATCGTGCCCCCCAACAAGGAGGATCTTCCCCCTGAAGTGGCCTCCCAGGAGCCCTCGCACCTGGTCACCAGCCTATAGGCCTACAGACCCAACCCCCCTGACCCATTCGCCCTAATCCCTTATTGACGTGGTTCCCGCTTTTTTCTGCCTCCCCTTCGCCCTACGCGTTCCCCCGTTTTTTTTTACTCCGTGTCCCGAATTTGAAAAGCGAAACTGATGCCTGTCTCAATACTGACAGCAAACAGAATATTGAAACTGTTATGTTTTGTGGATAATACGACTCGACTCGGTTAGATGTTGGAGAAATCTATTGATGTGCATTTCACTTTTTTTGCGAGATGCCGAACCTTGTATGGATTGATGTGTTTTTTCTCAGTGGGAGGGGAGATGAACACTCGGGACAGCTGGATCTCGGGCTCTGAAATGCATTTTGACAGTCCAAAGGAACTACAAACGGACCCAAAAAACGTTCTGCTACTAGTTGATGTGTAGAGTTAAAATCGGAACAAATCAAGAATAAGACTATTTTATTATACTTCTGTATCCATACTGGCTTTTTAAGGGGGGTTCTTCCTCTATGGTGATATTGCAGCACATTTTGTGCTGAAGTGTTCCTGCAAGTTCGACTAAACAGATTTTGAACAATGAAGGAATTTAAATCACATGTGCTTTACAGCATATTTTTTGTTTTCTTGTTTTTTTCCTTTTGCTGTAACAATAATAACTGTTGAAGAAGATGGAGGAAAAAAACTAATAACCGAGAATTCTAAAGTATTTCTATGTAAATGTACAGATACTAGCATTGCACATAATAGTATAATTTTTGTTCCACCCAAACCTTTGTCTCTGTAAATGTAGTTGGTTCGGAGCATTTCCTTTCTGTTGTGCTGGTCTTAATTCTTTCCAAGAAACAACAAACAAAGCAACAAAACTAAATAACACCAAAAAAAAATCACAAAACACTTATTAGCGTACATACCGGTGTAACCACCAAATTTTTCCAAACCATTTTTATTTTACAGTTTGATTATTTCTTCACTGTGTAGATAGAAAGATAATTCTGGTTCACCCTCCATAGAAGGGGACGAAATCACAAGTGTCAGAAAAGTTAGCCAAGAGTTGGCCTGCAGTTAAAAGACAGGTGCGTCTCAGAGAGAAAGAGAACAAATTGAATATCAATAAGTAACTAGACACAACAAAACTGAACTTTTCGAGTGAGGAAAAACAACTGGAAATATGTTTATTTATTTGTTCAAATGACAAAATAAAGTGATAAATGGAGGTGAAGAATTCAGCAGCACAGAGTAGTTTTTATTATGAGTATGATTATGGCTTTTTATTTATTCATTTTTGTATGGGTTTCCAAGTTGAATGACCTCATAACTAATATTTGTTGTAACAGTGAAACTTGTTTGCCAACAAATAAATTACTGACTAAGATTTACCACGTAGTTATCGCAAAGGTTTTGTGTTTTTTGTGGGGTTTACATTGCTATTACTCCAAAAGGCAAAGCAAGTCCTTCCTTGTTAAGATAGTGTTGTATGAGCTCTGTTTAGAAAACATCTCAATAGATTCAGCTATTTCATGAACACAATAAATGACAATGTATCACTGCTGGTATAATGTGCTCTTTATATGTGGGATAACAACTGAGTGAGTGCACACAAGAGTGAACGTCAATCAATTTACCCTATGAAGAAAGGTGGGTAAGTAATCATTCATTTTTGTATGAATTTTGGCCTTTTTGGCCTTTATACAATGGGTGGGTCTAACCCTGTGTGCTTATTGGTTACACTATTGGCGTTGATTTTTACTTACAGATCTTTCATTACTGTGTTTTATCAGATTATTGACTTTCTCAACTGAGTGGGTATGGAGACTGCTGCGGTTAGTGGCCAGAGCATAGATTGCCGTCTTACCTTGTCCGTAGACGTCGTATACGGTAAGGAAACCAATATGTCAAAATCTGGGTGAATTATTGTTTGAACATTTAGCATTTTCCAAATGGTTCCACTGTTCCATAACTTTGGGGCAGGATCATGGTCAGCTATGTGATGGTGGTAATGTGTCACGGCAGCTAGGAGTGGTGGGTGTGGAGTCAGGTGCAGAGAGCAGGATCTAAGGAAAAATACTCCTTTAATGCGGCGCGTAAATATAACGCCCAAACAAAGCAGGCGTACACAAACAAAAGGCGGCCCAAACAGGACACCAAACAAGCCAGTAAAATACAACAACCGAAATGTCCACCAACAAACAGAGAAACGAAAGGAGGCGGGCTTGACCGGCTTAAATAGCCCTAGTCAACACAAACACGAAAACAGGTGCAAACAATAAGAATAATCAACAGAAAGAAAAAGAGGATCGGTGGCAGCTAATAGGCCGGTGACGACGACCGCCGAACGCCACCCGAACAGGCAGAGGAGCCACCGTCGGTGGAAGTCGTGACATAATGACCCAATTTAACATGGCATGCATTATATAATGTTGTTCAACGTGTAACAATGTCAAGATGCTAATAGTGAAGTGCCATTTGATTCGACAATTATTGTAATGCCAGCGTTGTATTCTACATAAAATATTGTCTTTGTTGCATTTGACATAATTAAAATGATAGCATTAACATTTCCCCCAATCAAATGTACTTTTTCTGAAATTCAGCACCTCTCCTTAATGGCTTTGCATACAAAGCAGTAGGAAAATTAGAATGTCCGCCTCCAATCCCATATTCACGTGGTCGCAGTTGTGATTGATGGCCGAGTCATAGTGAAAAATGACAAGGGGATGTGAGGCTTCTCTAAAGGGTGGCCGGGCCCGATGCTTCCTTCCTCGCTCATGGATATGCATGAGGCTAGATCTCCTCTTGGTTCTCTCGCCGGTAGCAGTGAAGAGCTATGGCCCTCGCTGCGTGTCAGTTTGACTGGCGTTTGCAAAGCGGGCGAGTTAATAAAATGTCCTGAAAAAGTGACTCTGGCCTCCTTCCTCTTTATTAATGAGTCATTACGCTAACTCCTAAGCGGGCCCTCGCCTCCGGCGTTTCCGTGTACATGCTGACGCGACACAAAACTGGCCCGTCAGGAGTAAACACAGGTCTGGAATTGACACAACTATTCAACCGCTCTGTGTGTGTGGGGGGTGTGTGTCTTTGAGAGTGTGTGTGTGTGTTCGGGCGTGCGCTACATGATAGTTTGCTTGTGTGAAGGATGGTTTCACTTACTTTTTTTGGCCGGCAGATCATTCACTGGAAATGTGAGAAGATGTCAAATCTGTCTTCATCTGTAGATTTTTGTTAGTTATGTAAGGATAAGGTTTTTATATATGTTTAGACTGTGGCATCTCAGTAAGGAAAAGGCAAAACAACTTCCCTTTTATCCATGGGCGTTGAGATGAATAGTTCTGTTTCTCTTTGCTTCACGTATTATGCAGTTTTATGAATACAATAACTTTAATACATTATCCATACATTTGTTTTGAATGGTTTCCTAGGCTATAAACAACTGCGTACAGGTATAATGATAGCAGGCTTCGGTCTAGACTGCAGGGTTGACAAACCAAACTGGTATAGGTTTTCTCTTCAAGTCTTTACTAGTTGTAATTGATGTTGTGGGCCTAATGTGCTATGTATGGAACCGGTCACATGACGTTTGAAAGAAATAATTATCCGTTGTCTTTTTAGCACAAACGGTACGTGGATTCCCCTAACACAATGATCTGTGCAAACAAAAGTATACCAGGCATCCACCACCAACTGACATATTCAACTTAATTCTCATAAAAAGTCAATGAAATCTGAGGAAAAGGCCTTTGGTATAAAAAATAAAGCCTACTTTCCCCACATGGGTACACAGGGCATACATACACAATTATTCATTTCAACTTTCAAATTCCCCAAGAAAATCCTTTCTGACAACACATTCCCCAGTCATTCCGTGCAACCGGAGTTATCCTTGGTTCTGACAGGGAAGGACATTGTCTATCCCCTCAGCCCTCCTTCCTCTCCACCACCTGTCCATGCCATCCATCCTGTCGGCCATGAGAAAATAAACTCTCAACTTTAAAATTAAGAACAAGAATTTGAATGTTCACAAAGAATTCTGGGACAAAATTAATTTCATCATTGCTTGGTCTGACAGCTCTGTCAGCAATTGAGACACGTTCTTTAGGGAGTAGGACCCCTCTTTGTTATTGTGCATGCAATTGCAATTTTCGGCTTGAAAGAAAGATGTCTGTTGGTTTGAGCACGTGTAGAAGGCACTTCTACAGACAGAGTATCACCATTTGGAACTTAATTGTATGTTTTTCAATATACCATTTGATCTTTCTGGTGGGTCTTCCCACTGGGCAAAAACTGGTTGAATCAAAGTTGTTTTCACCTCATTTCAACAACAAAATTCAATGTGATGACATTGAATCAACGTGGACAACAGGTTGGATTTGCAAAAAGTCATCAAAGTAAGGTCATTTCCTCTTTTGTTTTTATACCTAACTTTTAACCTCAATCCATTGACATGGTGAATCTTTTTGTTGATTTTCCTGTTGAATTCACATTAGTTGAAAACTCAAACAAATGTCAATTGAAACTAGATGTTAAAATGGCATCTGTGTCCAGCGGGTCGTTGTTAATATGGCTGTAAAGTTATTTATAGTGAATGATGAGAAACAGAATGTTTTGTATTGGAATACCGACTTGCGTGTGTTCAGGAACATTTGTATTGCATGTATGAATACCAGTGAAAGAGTAGGTCAGATATAGGACCTCTATAAAATGGCTAATTTCATATCTGTCTCTCCCTGTAAAATCAATGGGTGAATGCCCCGCAGAATTCCAAATGAAAGGTGAATCAATGTCATCTCATGGCTTTGTGTACTGGGACGACCTGACAGTCCTTGCAAATAAAAGAAACTGCCTCCCTATCCTTTTCTGTTGAGATAACATTGATTTAAGATAGAGGGGATTGTGTCAATGTTTGCTACCCTGGGGTCCATTGTATAAAAGGCCATGGCCAAAGCTGTGGTTTATAGTGGAGCGCTTTCAAAAGTTGGGGATTTTGAGGAGTGCTGTTGATTGATTCATGTTCAAATCAAATTGTATTGGTCACATACACATGGTTAGCAGATGTTATTGTGAGTGTAGTGAAATTCTTGTGCTTCTAGTTCCGACAGTGCAGCAATATCTAACATGTAATCTAACAATTACAATTAACCTAATACTTGCTTCCGAGTGGCACAGTGGTCACGCTGTATCTCAGCACAAGAGGCTTCACTGCAGTACCTGGTTTGATTCCTGGCTGCATCACATCTGGCCGTGATTGGGAGTCCCATAGGGTGGTGAACAATTGGCCTAGTGTCGTCCGGGTTTGGCCGTAAATAAGAATTAAATAAGAATTTGCTCTTAACTGACTTGCCTAGTTAATAAATAAAGGTTAAATAAAAAATACACACAAATCTAAGTAAAGGAATGTAGGTGGCATTATTAGTGACTAGTGACTAGTGCTTAATTTATTGAAGTGGCCAATAATTTCAAGTCTTTATGTAGGAAGCAGCCTGTGTTAGTGATGGCTTTCTGATGACCTTGAGATAGAAGCTATTTTTCAATCTGATGCACCTGTACTGACCTCACCTTCTGGATGGTAGCGGTGTGAACAGGCAGTGTCTTGGGTGGTTGTTGTCCTTGATGATCTTTTTGACCTTCCTGTGACATCGGGTGCTGTAGGTGTCCTGGAGGACAGGTAGTTTGCCCCCGGTGATGCGTTGTGCAGACTGCACCACCCTCTGGAGAGCCTTGCGGTTGTGGGCGGTGCAGTTAAGCTGCCTACAAATTCCTGTGCTGAATGAAATATGTCATTAGTTTCAGGAAACTAGGCATATCTCTCGGGTCACTACTTCAAAGGAGAGCCATTTAACCTCTAGCGGGATCGTTTTCAGAGCAAACATAACGCGGAAAATTCAAAATAAAATTTTGTAATATTTAACATTCTTCGATATACAAGTGTTGCATAGCCATCAAAAGCTCTGCTTCTTGGCAATATCACTGCGTTGTCAGATTTCAAAAAGGCTTTACGGCGAAAGCACCACATTTGATTGTTTGAGGCTAGTACCTCACATATTTTCCACATTAGCATAAATGCATATCCAGCTCGGTTCTCAAAATGTCCATATCACAGCTAATATAAATCGCTTACCTTTCAAATAACTTCTGCTGAGGGCTTCCCAAGTGTCCAAACAAGAGAATCTATGGTTCTTTTGTTAGAAAAAGTAATTCATTATATCCATAAATCTACGTTTGGTTGGCACGTTATGTTCAGCTACTCCACCAAGCATTGTCAGTCTACTCGCTCGTTGTACGGTGTTTAATGGCGATTGCGTTGTCTGTTGATCTATTGGGGTGGTAAGCAAATTGAAGTGGGTCTAGGGTGACCGGTAAGGTGGAGGTGATGTGATCCTTGACTAGCCTCTCAAAGCACTTCATGATGACAGAAGTGAGTGCTATGGGGAGATAGTAATTTAGTTCAGTTACCTTTGTCTTCTTGGGTACAGGAACAATAGTGGCCATCTTGAAGCATGTGGGGACCTCAGACTGGGATATGGATTGATTGAATATGTCTGTAAACACACCAGCCAGCTGGTCTGCACATGCTCTGAGGACGCGGCTAGGGATGCCATCTGGACCGGCAGCCTTGCGAGGGTTAACACGTTTAAATGTCTTACTCACGTCGGCCACGGAGAAGGAGAGCCCACAGTCCTTGGTAATGGGTCGCATTGATGGCACTGTATTATCCTCAAAGCGGGCAAAGTTAGTTTGTCTGGAAGCAAGACGTCGGTGTCCGTGGCTGACGTGGCTGGTTTTCATTTTGTAGTCCGTGATTGTCTGTAGACTCTGCCACATACGTCTTGTCAGAGCCGTTAAATTGCGACTCCACTTTGTCTCTACACTGACATTTTGCTTGTTTGATTGCCTTGCGGAGGGAATAACTACACTGTATTCGGCCATAATCCTAGTCACCTTTCCATGGTTAAATGTGGTGGTTCGCACTTTCAACTTTGCATGGTTTCTGGCTAGGGTAGGTTTTAATAGTCACAGTGGGTACAACATCTCCTATGCACTTCCTTATAAACTCAATCACTGAATTAGCGTATACATTGATATTATTCTCTGATGCTACCCGGAACATGTCCTAGTCCGCGTGATCAAAACAATCGTGAAGTGTGGATTCAGATTGGTCAGACCAGCGTTGAATAGTTCTTAACACGGGTACATCCTGTTTGCGTTTCTGCCTATAGGAAGGGGGGAGCACAATGGAGTCGTGGTCAGATTTGCCAAAAGGAGGGTGGGGGAGGGCCTTGTATGCATCAAGGAAGTTAGAGTAGCAGTGATCCAGAGTTTTGCCAGGGCGAGTACTACAGTCAATAGGCTGATGTAATTTAGGTAGCCTTGTTCTCAAATTTGCTTTGTTAAAATCCCCAGCTACAATAAATGCAGCCTCAGGATATATGGTTTCCAGTTTGCATAAATGCCAGTGAAGTTCCTTGAGGGCCGTCGTGGAATCAGCTTGAGTGGGGATATACACGGCTGTGACAATAACCGAGGAGAATTCTCTTGGGAAATAATATGGTCGGCATTTGATTGTGAGGAATTCTAGGTCAGGCGAACAAAAGGACTTGAGTTCCTGTATGTTGTTATAATTACACCATGAGTTGTTAATCATGAAACATACACCCCCGCCCTTCTTCTCTGAGAGATGTTTATTCAGGTTGGCGTGACATACAGAGAATCCAGGTGGCTGTATCGACTCCGACAGCATATCCAGAGAGAGCCATGTTACAATCCCTGATGTCTCTTGGGAAAGCAACCCTTGCCCTAATTTCGTCTACCTTGTGATCTAGAGACTGGACATTAGCAAGTAATATACTCGGAAGCGGTGGGTGGTGTGCGCACCTCTGAAGTCTGACCAGAAGACCGCTCTGTCTACCTCTTCTCTGGCGGTGATGTTTTGGGTCAGCCTCTGGAATCAGCTCAAATGCCCTGGGTAGTTCGGACAAAGGATCTGCTTCGGGAAAGTCGTATTCCTGGTCGTAGTGCTGGTAAGTTGACGCCACCCTGATTTCTAATAGTTGTTCCCGGCTGTATGCAATAAGGCATAAGATATTCTGGGCTAATAATGTAAGAAATAATACATTAAAAAAACGAAATACTGCAAAGTTTCCTAAGGACTAGAAGCGAGGCAGCCCTCTGTTGGCGCCATTAAGTAGAGGGTGATTGTGAGGGTGATTGACAAAAAAGGGTGAACCTTAACATATTTAAAGTTCATAGCAAAACATAACTTTATTTGGCTTCACCTGCTGTGCCTTACCAGTGGTTAGTCTAGAAAAAGTGAAAGTATAGAAAGTGAAAGTCTAGTGCTACAAAGCTCTTTGGGCATTTTATGGAGAGCAATGGCTATGCTATGTGTTCAGTTCAGCTGCCATTATGTACTGTCCCTGTAGGGGAGATGGGGGTAAGTTGAGCCAAAGGGGTAAGTTTAGTCACCCTTGTTTCTAGGAAACATACACAAAATGTATAATGTGAACAGATATTTGGGAAGAAGTCATCCTTTCACAGAGTCTGTGAAGGAAGAAACCACATGGCAAAAGTGGTAAGCAATTCAGGTCCAAAAGACAGATTTTCACCAAGTGGTGTGTTAGAAGTTTCATGATGCTTGTATCTAAAGCAAAGTAGATGATGTTAATTATTCTATACATCAGTTGGGGGCTCTATAAGCTTCAATATGAGGTCCTAAACCTAGCATGAACGTGCATCCTTGTAGCTATGTGGGATCATATTGTCAAAATGTTGCCTTTGGGTAAGTTGAGCCAATGGCCATGTGGTACTGTAAGTTGAGCCAATGGCAAATTTAAGGGTTTTCTTCCCTGGCGTAATGCAAGGAACTATCGCTGGGCTATAAGCTAACAGGCCTGGCCTGTGTTAAAAGTTTTTAAAAAGTGCAAAGTGTTTGTTAGCTGTTAAGCCTGTGTTAAAATATGACTAAAAGACAAGCTAATGTGTTTTGTAAATAAAGATAGGCATGGTTTTAAAAAGGGAATGGTAATATGTGACCGACCGGCTCAAATCGGTCTTATGTAACAACATTTGAAATTGTGTTTTTTTCATTGGATAAAAGACTCAGAGCTACAAAATGGTATTTCATACACTGCATTTTTTAGGATCAATGGGAAAGTGATTCTGCTTGGAGTTGATAAACTTGTAACCTTACTTTTGAGAAAATGGCCTTTTGAATGTTTTGGTACTTAATGAATAGCTCTTATTTGTCTACACCCATTCAGCATCGTTCAAACCCTCTTAAGCTTTACAATTTTATTCGTATTTACAGAAGGGGTACATGTGAGTTCCAGAAGGTATTTTGATTTTTAAAAAGTTTACATTCAAATGCAGTGTAGTACTTTAAAGTACTACTTACGTTTCTTGGGGTATCTGTACTTTACTTTACAATTTATATTTTTGAAAACTTTTACTTCACTACATTCCTAAAGAAGATAATGTACTTTTTACTCCATATATTTTTCCTGACACCCAAAAGTACTCATTACATTTTGAATTCTTAACAGGACAGGTCCAATTTATGCACTTATCAAGAGAGCATCCCTGGTCATCCCTACTGCCTCTGATCTGTCGGACTCACTAAACACATAATGTATGCTTAGTTTGCAAATTATGTTTAAGTGTTGGAGTGTGCCGCTGGCTATCCGTAAATTAACAAAAACAAACATTTTGTGCAGTTTGGTTAATATAAGCAAGTTGAAATAATGTATATATAATTTTGCTTTGAAAACGTAGGTATATTTTTGCAATTGTATTTACATTTGATACTTAAGTATATTTAGAAGCAAATACTTTTAGACTTTTACTAAAATTGTATTTTACTGTGTGACTCACTTTTTCTTGAGTCATTTTCTGTTAAGGTATCTTTACTTTTACTCAAGCATGGCAATTGGGTACTTTTTCCACCACTGTTCAAATGGCTCTCCTTTGAAGTAGTGACCCGCGAGATATGCCTAGTTTCCTGAAACGAATGACTTTATTTCATTCAGCACAGGAATTTGTAGGCAGCTTAACTTACCCTGTCCTGTGGCTCAACTTAGTCGGAAGTTTACATACACCTTAGCCAAATACATTTAAACTCAGTTTTACACAATTCCTGACATTTAATCCTAGTAAAAATTCCCTGTCTTAGGTCAGTTAGGATCGCCACTTTATTTTCAGAATGTGAAATGTCAAAATAATAGTAGAGAGAATTATTTATTTCAGCTTTTATTTCTTTCATCACATTCCCAGTGGGTCAGAAGTTTACATACACTCAATTAGTATTTGGTAGAATTGCCTTTATATTGTTTAACTTGGGTCAAACGTTTCAGGTAGCCTTCCACAAGCTTCCCACAATAAGTTGGGTGAATTTTGGCCCATTCCCCCCTGACAGAGCTGGTGTAACCGAAGCCGCCTAGCTTGCACACGCTTTTTCAGTTCTGCCCACACATTTTCTATGGGATTGAGGTCAAGTTTCAAGAGTTTTCCTTGAAAACTAGACGAATGAGGGAAGTTTATATAAGTGGAGTGAGGAAGTGCCTTTAGGGTTTGGCGCGCGGGACCGCGAGCACATGCCTCGGTTTTTACTTTTCTATAGCTCAAGATATTATCCGTGTGAAATATAATCGTTAATAAACGTAATAGTGTACCTAAGGATCAATTAGAAACGTGGTTTGATTTGTTTGGACAAAGTTGATAGGTATATTTTTACCGGTCTGTGGTGTCTTCTATATTGGGCGAGTGGACGGTGGATTTTCTGAACAGAATGCGCCAACCAAATGGAGATTTATGGATATAAATAGGGAACAAAAGGAACATTGAATGTCTTGCTTGGACACTTCGGATTACCATCAGCAGAAGATCTTCAAAGGTAAGCAATTTATTTTAGCTCTTTTTATGTGTTTTGTGACACCCGCACTGGTTATGTTATTATGCTAATTTAATATTTGAGCGGGGCGCTGTCCTCAGACAATCAAATGTTCTGCTTTCGCAAAGCCTTTTTTAAATCTGACAACGCTGTGAGATTGCCAAGAGTCTAAGCTTTTGAAGAGTGTGCAACACTTGTATTTTCATGAATGTTTGAAATTAGTATTTCTGTAATTTGAAGTTGGCGCTCTGCAATTTCATCAGATGTTGTAGAGGTGGGACGTGGTTAAGCCATTTTGCCACTACTTTGGAAGTATTCTTGGGGTCATTGTCCATTTGGAAGACCAATTGCGACTTCCTGACTGATGTCTTGAGATGTTGCTTCAATATATCCACATCATTTTCCTCCCTCATGATGCCATCTATTTTGTGAATTGCACCAGTCCCTCCTGCAGTAAAGCACCCCCACAACATGATGCTGCCACCCCCGTGCTTCACGGTTGGGATGGTGTTCTTCGGCTTGCAAGCCTCCCCCTTTTTCCTCTAAACATAACGATGGTCATTCTGGCCAAACAGTTCTATTTTTGTTTCATTAGACCAGAGGACATTTCTCCAAAAAGTACGATCTTTGTCCCCATGTGCAGTTGCAAACTGTAGTCTAGCTTTTTTATGGCGGTTTTGGAGCAGTGGCTTTCTTCCTTGCTGAGCGGCCTTTCTGGTTATGTCGATATATGACTTGTTTTACTGTGGATGTAGATACTTTTGTACCTGTTTCCTCCAGCATCTTCACCTTTGCTGCTGTTCTGGGATTGGTTTGCACTTTTCGCACCAAAGTACGTTCATCTCTAGGAGGCTGAACGTGTCTCCTTCCTGAGCGGTATGACGGCTACGTGGTCCCATGGTGTTTATACTTGCGTACTGTTGTTTGTACAGAAGAACGTGGTACCTTTAGGCGTTTGGAAATTGCTCCCAAGGATGAACCAGACTTGTGGAGGTCTGCAATTCTTTTCTGGGGTCTTGTTGGAAAAATTACTTGTGTCATGCACAAAGTAGATGTCCTAACCAACCTGCCAAAACTATAGTTTGTTGACAAGAAATTTGTGGAGTGGTTGAAAAATGAGTTTTAATGACGCCAACCTAAGTGTATGTAAACTTTGGACTTCAACTGTATATGTAGATATCTTTGTTAGAAAGAATACTATATTTCCCTTGACAGAGTTATGCTGAAAGTAAAATATTGCTCAACTTACCCCACTCTCCCCTAATGTAGTCAGATATGTTACACTAAACTGTTTTGAATTCTGAAAGTCTATCAAACACATACTATATAGCTCTGCATGTTCATATCAAACATTCATAAAATCTTCCATACATATCATCCATTTCCTTTGGAAGTCCCACTGTCTCATGCATCATCCTGTAGCTTTAGCTATACCCCAAGCCACCCCAAAACATATCTCACTCATAAATATGCCTTAGAATGTTAAATATGCCTTATCATGACAGACCTTTAAATATATGCCGGTATCGAGGCACTAAGTCACTTGCGAGTTGGATTGCTCCGGATGCCACAAGCAAACGGGTCGTCTGACATTCGCATGAAGCCACAGCCAGTTTATTTGGAAGATAATCTTTCATAAAGGGTACCTTATTGTAAACTGTTACCCATTTATGTTATTTTGTCTAGTCCAGTGCGATGATCAGAAGAATAGAGTGATATGGCGAGTCATGTTTAGCCTGATGGTAATTCAGCCTGTGTGTCTGGCCTTAAGTCAAGGTAATAGAAATAAATATGTCCCTGAACACCTGAGCTTTGACAAGCAGATATATTCTTCACATTACAGCACTGGTTTTGGTTCCACCTCACTCTGTTTCAAGTGTCAATCAACACTGATAATCTTTGAATTAAAGTAAAAAGGGAGCGCCGACAAATGATAAGTAGCCTTTGTTGGGTCTTGCACCGGGCAATGGTATTTTAATTAAATATATGAGCACACATGGCCCTGCCCTAGATGTTGAAGTCTAAACAAAGATAGCATCATCTAATCAAAAGACAGCCCGGAGTGTTTCAAGGGCAGAATTATTTTCTATTAGAACCTTTCCCCCCAGGGATTAAGCCAATTTTCTTTATTATGATAGAATCAGCATATTGTAGATTGAATCGGTAGATAGTGTCACAGTGGGCTAGGTGTGATGGGTCCAGACACCACGCCAGCATTCTAAAACCTTGAAGCATGGACCGTCTGTCTCTCATCCATGTCCTTTAAGTCGTCTAATGTACAGCGTGCAGACTGGCCACATTTTTTAGATGATCTGACAGATGTTTGGAAAAGGTTGTTCTCTCTCTGTTCTTTTTCAGAGATCAAACGATGACCTAGGCAATGGAAGTGCACACAGTTTGATAAGAACGTTGTAATTAAGACAAAACATTTAACTGATCAATTCCTCTGCTGACCTTCTTTGATTATTATCAGCTTCCTGTAAATTAATATAAATGAATATTGAGAATAGAGATCAGAACTGTATCCAGGTGGAATTTGATGTATCACTCCTGCACAGCACACATTTCTTCAAATTTGCTGTTAACTTTGGGGTTACGCCGTGTGCACACAGCTTGCGTCAAACTGTATGTGTTTTCGGTGGAAGTCCATTCATTTCAATGGAATACAATCCGTACCGCTGCGACTCATATGATGAACATCTGCTGGACTAATGCTGTGGTGTGTGAAGGGTGTCACATGCATTGTATTTTTTTGAACTTGTACTATGCTTTGCCATGCAGTCTCAGAAACTGAAGTAGATCAAACACAGAAGAAAGTGCTTATGTGTAGCTTTCATCTATGTTTTAATTTATTTATATTTTATTTTACCTTTATTTAACTAGGCAAGTCAGTTAAGAACAAAATCTTATTTTCAATGACGGCCTAGGAACAGTGGGTTAACTGCCTTGTTCAGAGGCAGAACGACAGATCTTTACCTTGTCAGCTCGGGGATTCGATCTTGCAACCTTTCGGTTACTAGTCCAACGCTCTAACCACTAGGCTACCTGCCACACTAATGGGATAGCAACAAGACAAAAAAAGGGAACTATTGGAAATCTGCATGTGAAATGTGCCCAGTTTTTAGGATATATTTCAGAGGAAAATGTTTGGTATATATAGGCTAGGTCACTGAAAAGTTTTCATGAATCTACTACAATGAGACCAAAGTTGAGAAAGCTCCTGCTCATCGCTTTGTTAGAGGACAGTGGCGGCCTAGGTCTTTCTGGGTCAACCCATTGCAGCCCAGAAGCAGCATGGGGAGTACCATGTACACATAAAAAATGTAATAGGTAGCACTTTATTTAAAGGTACAGAAATGAGCAATGGACAAAATGGTAATCACAGAGTAATAATACCTACAGTATATATACAGTACCATTAAAATGTTTGGGCACACCTACTCATTCCAGGGTTTTTCTTTATTTTACTATTTTCTACATTGTGGAATAATAGTGAAGACATCAAAACTATGAAATAACACATGGAATCAAGTGTAAAACAACTCAAAATATGTTTTAGATTATAGATTCTTCAATGTAGCCACCCTTTGCCTTCCGGCGCCGGAAGAAATGGCAGCAGTTTTACGGGCACCCAACCAATTCTGCTATTATGTGTTTTTTTCCCCGCGTTATTTGTAACTTATTTTGTACATAATGTTTCTGCAACCGTATTTTATGGAAAAAGGAGTTTCTGGATATCAGGACAGCGATCACTCACCTCGGATTAGACAAAGATTTTTTCTTCAATAACAGGACCCACAGGACATTCTCCAAACACCCGACAAGGCCGACATCCCCGTTATTGGCAAGATAAAGAGACGCAGGTACAGAGGACACAGAGCTGGATGCCTCGTACGGATCCGTAGAAGGCGAGTGGGAAAGCTGCCGTTACCGTCAATATTACTCACCAACGTGCAATCATTGGACAATAAATTAGACGAGGTACGATCACGAATATTCTACCAACGGGACTTCAAAAACTGTATTATCTTATGATTCACGGAATCGTGGCTGAATGAGGACATGGATATTCAGCTAGCGGGATATACGCTGCACTGGCAAGATAGAACAGCACACTCCGGTAAGACGAGGGGTCTGTGCATATTTGTAAACAACAGCTGGTGCACGAAATCTAAGGAAGTCTCTAGATTTTGCTCGCCTGAAGTAGAGTATCTTGTTATAAATTGCAGACCACACTACATGCCTAGAGAGTTTTCAGCTATACTTTTTGTGGCAGTTTATTTACCACCACAGACGGATGCTGGCACTAAGACTACACTCAGTCAGCTGTATAAGGAAATAAGCAAACAGGAAACAACTCACCCAAGGGCGGCGCTCCTAGTGGCCGGAGACTTTAATGCAGGGAAACTTAAATCAGTTCTACCTAATTTCCATCAACATGTTAAATGTGCAACCACAGGGAAAAAAATAAAAGATTACCTGTACTCCACACACAGAGACGCATACAAAGCTCTCCCTCGCCCTCCATTTGGTAAATCCGACCACAACTCTATCCTCCTGATTCCTGCTTACAAGCAAAAATTAAAGCAGGAGGAATCAGTGACTCGGTCTATAAAAAAGTGGTCAGATGAAGCAGATGCTAAACTACAGGACTGCTTTGCTATCACAGACTGGAACATGTTCCGGGATTCTTCCATATGGCATTGAGGAGTACACCACATCAGTCACTGGCTTCATCAATAAGTGCATTGAGGACATTGTCCCCACAGTGACTTTACGTACATACCCCAACCAGAAACCATGGATTACAGGCAACAATCACACTGAGCTAGGGGGTAGAGCCGCCGCTTTCAAGATGCGGGACTCTAACCTGGAAGCTTATAAGAAATCCTGCTATGCCCTGCGACAAACCATCAAACAGGCAAAGCGTCAATACAGGGCTAAGATTGAATCGTAAAAAGCACCATCACAACACCACCTCCATGCTTCACGGTGGGAACCACACATGCGAAATCATCCGTTCACCTACTCTGCGTCTCAAAAAGACACAGTGGTTGGAACCAAATATCTCAAATTTGGACTCCGGTCTAATGTCCAATGCTCACTCGTGTTTCTAGGTCCTAGCAAGTCTCTACTTATTATTGGTGTCCTTAGGTAGTGGTTTCTTTGCAGCAATTTGACCATGAAGGCCTAATTCATGCAGTCTCCTCTGAACAGTTGATGTTGAGATGTGTCTGTTACTTGAACTCTGTGAAGCATTTATTTGGGCTGCAATTTCTGAGGCTGGTAACTCTCATGAACTTATCCTCTGCAGAAGAGGTAACTCTGGGTGTTCCTTTCCTGTGCCGGTCCTCATGAGAGCCAATTTCATCATAGTGCTTGATGGTTTCTGCAACTGCGTTTGAAGAAACTTTAAAAGTTTTTCAAATTTTCCGGCATTGACTGACCTTCATGTCTTAAAGTAATGATGGACTGTCATTTCTATTTGCTTATTTGAGCTGTTCTTGCCATAATATGGACATGGTCCAAATATAACTATTTTCTTTATTTTCCCCCCATCTTGTCACAACACAACTGATTGGCTCAAACTCATTAAGAAGGAAAGAAATTACATAAATTAACTTTTAACAAGGTACACCTGTTAATTGAAATGCATTCCAGATGACTACCTCATGAAGCTGGTTGAGGGAATACCAAAAGTGTGCAAATCTGTCATCAAGGCAAAGGGTGGCTACTTTGAAGAATCTCAAATCTTAAATATATTTTCATTTGTTTAACACTTTATTTGTTACCACGTCATTCCATATGCATTATTTCATAGTTTTGATGTCTTCACTATTATTCTACAGTGTAGAAAAACCATTGAATGAGTAAGTTTGTCAAAACTTTTGACTGGTACTGTACAGTCTTTGCCAAAGGTTTTGAGAATGACACAAATATTAATTTCCACAAAGTTTGCTGCTTCAGTGTCTTTAGATATTTTTGTCAGATGTTACTATGGAATACTGAAGCATAATTACAAGCATTTCATAAGTGTCAAAGGCTTTTATTGACAATTACATGAAGAGTATGCAAAGAGTCAATATTTGCAGTGTTGACCCTTCTTTTTCAAGACCTCTGCAATCTGCCCTGGCATGCTGTCAATTAACTTCTGGGCCACATCCTGACTGATGGCAGCCCATTCTTGCATAATCAATGCTTGGAGTTTGTCCGAATTTGTGGGTTTTTGTTTGTCCACCCGCCTCTTGAGGATTGACCACAAGTTCTCAATGGGATTAAGGTCTGGGGAGTTTCCTGGTCATGGACCCAAAATATCGAAATTTTGTTCGCCGAGCCACTTAGTTCTCACTTTTGCCTCATGGCAAGGTGCTCCATCATGCTGGAAAAGGCATTGTTCATCACCAAACTGTTCCTGGATGGTTGGGAGAAGTTGCTCTCGGAGGACGTGTTGGTACCATTCTTTATTCATGGCTGTGTTCTTAGGCAAAATTGTGAGTGAGCCCACCTTGGCTGAGAAGCAACCTCACACATGAATGGTCTCAGGATGCTTTACTGTTGGCATGACACAGGACTGATGGTAGTGCTTACCTGGTCTTCTCCGGACAAGATTTTTTCCGGATGCCCCAAACAATCGGAAAGGGGATTCATCAGAGAAAATGACTTTACCCCAGTCCTCAGCAGTCCAATCCCTGAACCTTTTGCAGAATATCAGTCTGTCCCTGATGTTTTTCCTGGAGAAAAGTGACTTCTTTGCTGCCCTTCTTGACACCAGGCCATCCTCCAAAAGTCTTCGCCTTACTGTGCGTGCAGATATACTCACACCTGCCTGCTGCCATTCCTGAGCAAGCTCTGTACTGGTGGTGCCCCGATCCCGCAGCTGAATCAACTTTCTGACACGGTCCTGGCGCTTGCTGGACTTTCTTGGGTGCCCTGAAGCCTTCTTCACAATAATTGAACCACTCTCCTTGAAGTTCTTGATGATCCGATAAATGGTTGATTTAGGTGCAATCTTACTGGCAGCAATATCCTTGCCTGTGAAGCCCTTTTTGTGCAAAGCAATGATGACGGCACGTGTTTCCTTGCAGGTAACCATAGTTGACTGAGGAAGAACAAGGATTCCAAGCCCCACCCTCCTTTTGAAGCTTCCAGTCTGTTATTCGAACTCTGTCAGCATGACAGAGTGATCTCCAGTCCTCGTCAACACCACCCTGCATCCCACCCTGCATCCCACTGCTGGCTTGCTTCTGAAGCTAAGCAGGGTTGGTCCTGGTCAGTCCCTGGATGGGAGACCAGATGCTGCTGGAAGTGGTGTTGGAGGGCCAGTAGGAGGCACTCTTTCCTCAGGTCTAAAACAATATCCCAATGCCCTGTGTAGGGTGTCGTCTTTCGGACGGGACGTTAAACTGATGTCCTGACTCTCTGAGGTCATTAAAGATCCCATGGCACTTATCGTAAGAGTAGGGGTGTTAACCCCAGTGTCCTGGCTAAATTCCCAGCTGTCTCTCATACCATCATGGTCACCTAATCATCCCCAGCTTACAATTGGCTCATTCATCCCCCTCCTCTCCCCTGTAACTATTCCACAGGTCGTTGCTGTAAATGAGAACGGGTTCTCAGTCAACTTGCCTGGTAAAATAACGGTAAAATAAATAAATAAAAAACATGATGTCAGCTGTCCTTTTTCTGGCAGGGCTGAAATGCAGTGAAAATGTTTTTGGGGGATTCAGTACATTTGCATGGCAAAGAGGGACTTTGCAATTTATTGCAATTCATCTGATCACTCTTCATGACTTTCTGGAGTATATGCAAATTGCCATCATACAAACTGAGGCAGCAGACTTTGTGAAAATTAATATTTGTGTCATTCTCAAAACATTCACAAAACAAAACGTGTCTCTCCTCCTTGTTTTTGCGTGATCTCGTCTATGAAAATGTGGAGAATGGATTTCGACAATACCTTAACTTTCCTGTATGGCGACGTGATGACGCAAGCTGTGTGTAGGCATCATTATTATTGTCTTTGACAGTCCAAAGAGTTGCTTTTCACCATTATTGGTACAATCTTCCCTCAAGATCTGTTGCCTCTTCCAGTAAAATCAAAGTGCCTAACACCCTGCACCCTGCATTCAGCCTAACACCCAGTAATTCTTAGATCAAGAAAGCTACCCCCTACACTCTTAGAAAAAAGAGTTCCAAAAAGGTTCTGTCACTGTCCCCATAGGATAACCCTTTCTAGTTACAGGTACAGGTCTAGTTACAGGTTTTGAACCAAAACCGGTTCTTCAAAAGGTTCTCATATGGGGACAGCCAAATAACCCTATTTTTCTAGGAGTGTACCCCAACAACAAAGATATCCCTCTGTCATAATCAAAATGGATACCACCCATGTGGATGGCAAATGGCAAAATGGATACCACCCATGTGCCACTACACATATCAAAAAATGTTAATATTTACTCCACACACACACAGACTGATAACAAAGATTATACATTTTATGTAACTCTCCACAGAGCACTGTTGATTGTCGACACCTGCGATCCCAGGACATAATGAGATCTCCTGAAGGGATCATTATCGCTAAAAGGTCGCTGGTTCGATTTCCCGAGCCGACTAGGTGAAAAGTCCCCCACTTGCTCCTGAAGGTCGCTCTGGATAAGAGCGTCTGCTAAATGACTAAATGTAAATTAAAACATAAAAATGTCTAACGCTAATGCTGCATCTGGTTTCGTGACAGGGGCTTGAGATGCCTGGATGCCAATGCTAGCAGGCTGCACAGTCTATTACAGAGGATGAAGTCATACCGTGCCATGTCTTGTAATTGGATCACTCAGCAGCCTGCTTAAATCTGGATTTAATTTTCCTCTCAGAAAAGAGGAGAGTTGCACTCTGGGAAATCTGAGGCTCAAGTTGCATAATATCCCCCGGGACCGCAAACTCGCATTTCCTCCTGTCAAAATATTTGACGTCTAAATCGGATATTGTACCGAAATGAACAGTGCCCCCTCAAAATGTTTGATAATCTACTTTAATATCCAGGGCAGAATGCATAGTTTAGCATAATGTTAAATAAAATGAGATCGTATGATATTGATTTGTCATACTGTGAGTATTTTTCATTTTCATCTAATCATCACTAAGGCACTGGGGGATTCTCATCTGACTCCACAATGGATGGCAAATGGCAAACTGTGGAATTTTGTCAAACTTTCAATGCCATTCAACGTTCAATGTAGGGCCAATGATGTGCCAAGTGTGTTAGAATATTAATAGTGCCATATTTTTCAGTTCAGGGTTTTGCGGAATGAGTAATCTGCAAGGAGGCTAAATATCAACGTTTGAACAATGCAGTTTAATTATTAATTGATAGCGTGTCCTTGTAATTTTCACCTTAATTGTATTAATTTCAATTGGAAATCCTTTGGAGTGTGGTAGGAAATGTTGAAAATGTATCCATGAATAAACTTATATTAGACTATGGTGTGAATTATTCATTATTAATGAATGTGGAAATTTTCTTGGATTATGTCAAACATGAGACCGTAGGCTTGCATGTAGAGGAAGAAATAGAGAAAAGGGAAAGCCTACTCTTTCTTTCATTCTTATCCTCTACCTTGCTCTACACTGTACGTTAGGTTTAGGGGAATAACTTTTCTGTAAGGTTATATAGCCTGGTCAATTTGAGACAGGTTGTGTTATTCGGACCCCTGATATATAGAAGAAAATAAATAATTCTTTATTTTTCCAAATCTCTTTCTATCTCTCTAGTTCCCTCAAATCATTCCCCCACCTATGTTGAAATGAAAATTAACAACATGCAACATGCCAAAAATGTGAAAAAGCTAGACAAAGCTCAATATCAAGGTGTTCTTCAAGCCAACAGAGAGTAGTCAAAGATATGAGTGCGTCCTTAAAGTTATTTAGATGTAAAACAATGTAGGTTTTACATTTTTTAAGGAGCAGAACCAATTCATAAGGTAGAAACTGTGTTTATCCAAAGAGGTGTATATTTAAGCAATAAGGCTTGAGGGGGTGTGGTATATGGCCAATATACCACGGATAAGGGCTGTTCTTAGGCATGCCTTATTGCTATTATAAACTGGTTACCAATGTAATTGAAGCAGTAAAAATAAATGTTATGTCAAACCTGTGGTATACAGTCTGATATACCAAGGCTGTCAGCCAATCATTATTCAGGGCTCAAACCACCCAGTTTCTAATTAGTTTTAACATAATATCCAGTTATTGAAGGATTCCCACTCAGTAGCTTCTTAATTATTTATTAATTTACGTATTTTTTTATTATGCAATTACTTATGTTTGGCCTCTGTGACTAGATGTGATAACGTGGTGAAATTAAACGTATTGACCTCAAATATAAACCATAAACTGAGGCAAACACTGCTGTAACTAGACAGCTTGTCCACTGTCTGACTCCTACACATGCGTTATGCAACCTGTATGCCTAATTAACAAATGGACACACACACACACACTTTTTAGGAATAAGGTCAAGAAAGTGCCACTAGTTGGAAGTTCAAAAGGAATTCTTAAGGATGCACTGCAACATTCATATTGACTGTCTGAAAAGCATACTTTGTAGCATTTTTCTATTGATCTAAAAGCTAGGCTTACTGTGACAGTCTTGCTCCTTGCACACTGAAAAGAAAGGGGGAATTTTGACACATAATGGCATAGGCTAGAAAAGCAAGCGATTTCTTTTGAATTCTGTTTGGCTGAAAAAGCCACTGGGTTTGTACCCGACTACCCGTTGAAGCACCACACATCCAGGCACAAAGGGACACACTTCCTGCACCTCATCAGTAATCACCTCACAGTGTCTGTTAGCTGGTGCACAGAAGAGGGTTTTGGCCCTCCCTGACAACCAGGATCTGTTCAATAACAGCTCTGTGTGAAAGAGGCAGGCCATGTCTCCAATAAATATGAAGCCAGTATTGTCTCTTCAACTTGGGAGAAAGTAGAACTAAGGCTAAAACACACAGTGAAATGAACTGATGCTCCTCATGCTTGTGTGCTGCCACTGCCACACATTTATGTGTGGTGGTATTGCACCTTGAGGTAATGCATTGGGGGCAGTGTAAAATGTAAGCGTATGCAACATTTGTTTTTTAAATTAAAGGTACACTATGAACACTTAGTTGCTAATTGTTTATGGCAAATTTTGGCTTGAATGTTGGCTGTATGGTTCACACGTACTGTATATGATAGAATATGAATCAAAAATTTTTTTATGATGGACTGGTACATTTTGTAAATTATCCTATTAATTATGCATAAACAATTTTATCCAATAACAAATTGTATTTTTTGTATTGACTTTTACATACGTAAAGAGCTTTACCTATCATTAAGTGTCAATCAAGTGTAAAATAAATGATGCCTGACAGCGTAATCAACAACCATTACAATATCTATTTTAGATCGATACAAAGTGCATATTGATGATCTGAGTATATACATTTATTTGACACTCCCTGAAATAATAACATTTCTAGATTCAGGGCAATCTGTTCTCTGACGTTTTCTTTTCAAATATCTCTCTCTGGTGGTTCAACTTCAATCAATTTATTTATTTCAGGGAGTGTTAAATTAATGTATGTACTCAATCAGCAATATGCACTTTGTATCGATCTATAATAGATATTGTAATAGTTGAAATGGTTGTTGATTTTGTCTTGGAAAACGACAACAGATTGATCATCTGTTTATCTGTAACTTCCCTGGTTCTCTTACGTGTGCATCAAAATATAATCTGGTAGTCTTTCATTCAAGCTGAATGACTCAGAAAGCAGTCAAAGTGTGCTTCAGCAGCAAAGCCCTCATCCATTCCTGTCATTATTGAAAGAGATTTTGATAATATCTCACATCTCAAAATAGGGCTACTTATAGTTAGGTCCCTTACTTCCAAGGCAGTCATAGTGAACTAATCACTGATCATAACCTTGATGTAATTGGCATGACTGAAAAATTGCTCAAGCCTTATGAATTTACTGTGTTAAATGAGGCCTCTCCTCCTGGTTAGGCGGAGATGTTGCGAACATTCATGACAGAAAACAATTATTATGAAAAAATGACAGCATTTTTGTCTTTTGAGCTTAAAGTCATGCAGCCTACTCAATTAGTTTTTATAACTACTGTTTACAAGCCTCTTGGGCCGTATAAAGCGTTCCTCACTGAGTCCCCTGAATTCCTATCGGACCTTGTAGTCATGGCAGATAATATTCAAAATGTTGGTGACTTCAATATTGACATGGAAATGTCCACAGACCCACTCCAAATGGCTTTCGGAGCCATAACCAACTCAGTGGGTTTTGTCCAACATGTCTCAGGACCTACTCACTGCCAAAGTCATACTCTAGACCTAGTTCTGTCCAGTGGATTAAATATTGTGGAGGTAATGTCTTTCCTCATTATCTTGGACTATCGGACCACGATCTTATTACGTTTGCAATCGCAACAAATAATCTGCTCAGACCCCAACCAAGGATTATCAAAAGCCGAGCTATAAGTTCTCGGACAACCCAAAGATTCCTAGATGCCCTTCCAGACGCCCTCCACCTACCCAAAGATGTTGGAGTACAAAAATCAGTTCACCACCTAAGGATCTAAATTTAACATTGCATACCCTTGATGTAGTTGCACCCCTAAAAACTAAAAACATTTGTCACAAGAAATTAGCTTCCTGGAATACAGAAAATACCAGAGCCCTGAAGCAAGCTTCCAGAAAATTGGAATGGAAATGGCGCTCCATCAAACTTGAAGTCTTCCGACTAGCTTGGAAACACAGTATCGTGCAATATCGAAGAGCCCTCACCGTTGCTCGATCAGCCTACTTTTCCAACCTAATTGATGAGAATAAGAACAATCCAACGTTTATTTCTTTATCTGTTGCAAAGCTGACTAAAAAGCAGAATTCTCAGAGAGGATGGCCTTTACTTCAGCAGTGATGAATTGTTTGAACTTCTTTGACGAAAAGATCATGATCAGTAGAAAGCAAATTACAGACTCCTCTTTGAATCTGCGTATTTCTCCAAATCTCAGTTGTCCTGAGTCTGCTCAGAACTGCCAGGACCTAGGATCAATTGAGCAAGTCAAGTTGTTTTATCCTGTATCTCATGACACATTCACAAAAATAATTATGGCCTTCCAGCTGCCTACTGGACCATATACAAACTAAACTACTGAAAGAACTTCCTGAAGACAAATAATGTATACGAAACACTTCAGTCTGGTTTTAGACCCCATAGTACTGAGACTGCACTCGTGATGGTGGTAAATTGCCTTTTAATGGTGTCAGACCAGGGCTCTGCATCTGTCCTCGTACTCCTTGACCTTAGAACCGCTTTTTACACCATCGATCACCACATACTTTTGGAGAGATTGGAAACCCTAATTGGTATACACGGACAACTTCTTGCCTGGTTAAGATCTTATCTGTCAGAAAGATATCAGTTAATCTCTGTGGATGGTTTGACTTCTGACAAATCAATTGTCAGTGATGGTGTTCCTCAAGGTTCCGTTTTTGGACCACTATTGTTTTCATTATATATTCTACCTCTTGGTGATGTCATTCGGAAACATAATATCAACTTTCAATGCTATGCAGACAACACACAGCTGTACATTTTTATGAAACATGGTGAAGCCCCAAAATTGCCTACCCTGGAAGCTTGTGTTTTAGACGTAAGGAATAGATGGCGGCAAATGTTTTACTTTTAAACTCGGACAAAACAGAGATGCTAGTTCTAGGTCCCAAAAAACAAAGAGATCTGCTGTTTGATCTGACAATTAATCTTGATGGTTGTACAGTCATCTCAAATAAAACTGTGAAGGACCTCGGCGTTACTCTGGACCCTGATCTTTCTTTTGACAAACATATCAAGCATATTTCAAGGGCAGCTTTTTTCCATCTTCATAACAAAAATCAGAAAGGTTTTGTCCAAAAATGATGCAGAAAAGCTAATCCATGCTTTTGTCACTTCTAGATTATACTAATGCAATACTCTACTATCTGGCTACCTGGATAAAACACAAAATAAACTTCAGTTAGTGCTAAATATTGCTCCTAGAATCTTGACTAGAACCAGCAAATGTTATAATATTACTCCAGTGCTAGCCTCTCTACACTTGCTTCCTATGTAGGTAAGGGCTGATTTCAAGGTTTTACTACTAACCTACAAAGCATTACATGGACTTGCTCCTACCTATCTCTCTGATTTGGTCGAGCCGTACATACCTACACATACGCTACGATAACAAGAACCAGGCCTCCTTATTGTCACTAGATTTCTAAGCAAACAGCGGGAGGCAGGGCGTTCTCCTATAGAGCTCAATTTTTATGGAATGGTCTGCCTATCCATGTGAGAGACGCAGACTCGGTCTCAACCTTTAAGTCTTTACTGAAGACTCATCTCTTCAGTAGGTCCTATGATTGAGTGTAGTCTGGCCCAGGGGTGCGAAGGTGAACGCCAAGGCACTGGAATGAGGAACCGCTCTAGCTGTCTCTGCCTGGACGTTCCCCTCTCTCCGATGGGATTCTCTGCCTCTGAACCTGTTGCGGGGGCTGAGTCCCTGGCTTACTAGAGCTCTTCCATGCCGTCCCTAGGAGGGGTGTGTCGCAATGTGCCAGGCTTTTTTTGTGCTATACTCAATTTGAGTGGTTTGAGTCACTAACGTGATCTTTCTGTCCGGTCTTGCTCCCCTTCGGCTTGTGCGGGGGAGGAGATATTTGTGGGCTATACTCAGCCTTGTCTCAGGGTAATACGTTGGTTGTCTATTGATATCCCTCTAGTGATGTGGGGGCTGTGCTTTGGCAAAGGGGTTGGGGTTATATCCTGCCTGGTTGGCCCTGTCCAAGGCTATCATCGGACTAAGCCACTGTGTCTCTCGACCCCCCCTCTCTCGACTTCTGAATGCACAGCTATGAAAGCCAACTGACATTTACTCCTGAGGTGCTGACCTGTTGCACCTTCTACAACCGCTGTGATTATTATTTGCCCCTGCTGGTCATCTATGAACATTTGAACATCTTGAAGAACAATCTGGCCTTAATGGCCATGTTCTCTCATCTCCACCGGCACAGCCAGAATAGGACTGGCCACCCCACATACCCTGGTTCCTCTCTAGGTTTCTTCGTAGGTTCCTGCCTTTCTAGGGAGTTGTTCCTCGCCACTGTGCTTCTACATCAGCATTGCTTGCTGTTTGGGGTTTTAGGCTTGGTTTCTGTATAAGCACTTTGTGACATCTGCTGATGTAAAAAGGGCTTTATAAATACATTTGACTGAATGTGAACCACAACAGTTTATTCAGGAAGATGAACTGCCCTTTGCATTTATGATAATTTGATCATTTCTGACTATTGATCAATGGATGACTTTGGAGTATTTTAGTCTCCGAATTGCTACACACCTGTTTTCCTTTTGATATTGAATAGGAGGGATATTTGACGAGTTAATTTCCAAAATGCTATATCCACCAATTTTTCACGTGTTTTTACGTCATACAATATTGCTTATGGATACTTTCATATGTGTGTAAAATATCACTGTTCTCAGATTTTTTTATTAATAGAATTTTGATGAGTATGAAAATGTGTTGTTTTGCAAAACGCTATATATCCATTGTTTGGCAGGAATGGAATGTTTGTATCCTGTATATTTTACTGTGATATGTGGTTGTCTCACCTAGCTATATTAAGATGAATGTACTTACTGTAAGTCCTTCTGGGTAAGAGCATCTGCTATAATGACTAAAATGTAAAATGTAAATGTTTTACACATATATCTCATATTACTGTATTTAATTATAAATATAAATATATAATATTGATGTTACAAATGTATCATTTATACATTTCTTTATAACCAAATGTAGTTATATAGAAATGTGACTGTACAACCTAGCAGTACTACATATATCTCTGAGTGAGGTGGATAGATAGCTTTTACTCTGAAATGAAACTATCAATTAACAGATTTTAAACAAATACATCTCTGTCATTGAACAACTCCATCCAATGGTTAGATAGTGAAAAAACAGATCAATCTCTTTCATAATTTAAATACAAGCTAATTTACCAACGTTTCTGAAAATGGTTATATAGCATTTTGGAATGAAACTCTTAATTTGTTCACCTTTTATATAACACTCTACAATCAATGTCTGTAGGAGGCATTGTTGGGAATTATTTCACCAAGATAACTAGGCATCTGAACACAGACAAATAGCTTCATCATAACATCACAGAGTAACAATTCTGAAAATCACCCTGTAATAGTCCTCCCTTATGTTCAATGTCCTCTCCACAGAGCCATCCAGTGGCAGAAGCTGTCAACAGAATAGCAATTTATAGCAGTTTATACAACAAGACTGCTATTAGAAGGGTGGCAAGCTGGCTTCAGCTTGGACTGCTTCAGTCAAATAGGTGGTGTAGATGGTTTGTGTAATGTAGACGGTTAAGTGTTTGTGTGCCTGCTCTCCTCTCCAGGCAAGCAGTCAATACCAGCTGCTCACTGGAGATTTTATTTGCAGTTTTACAGTGAATTTCCTGCTATTCTACACATTTTGCCATAGGATGGAGGCAAATGTTTGCAGTTTTTAATATGATAAATGATGATCAATGGACCCCACCCCAGATAGCTGGCCGCTAGACTAAATTACCAAATTACCAATCAAAAAACATTTGCTGACATGGGCTAATTATGTGACTGCTGATGCACAACCAAATTTCTAAATTGCACCTTGTTGAGACCCTGACTGAGTTTCCCACACCAAAATCTCAAATCTTACAAAAGGGGGGCTGCAGGCCACCAGTTGCCCATTCCTGCTCTAGTGCCTAGTACAAGGACTGCAGGGGTAGCGGGATAATATAAGAATTACATTGCAGATTAATATCAGTGTAGCAGGATGGCCCTTTCTTCCATGCATCGTCGGTGACCAAGATCTAAATGCTACATAGAGTATGGTCCAAATGAAAGCTTTGTTCAGGACATTTAACTGTCATGGAGAAGGGTGAAGAGGGAAGGAAAGACCGGTTTGTAATGTAGTTGATTTTATTCACGACGTATCAACTTGAGCAAATGTCAATTGTAATAGCAATTATACCAGTGTATTCATGGATGCCAAGGGAATCCAGGCTTCCCGAATAAAAAAATTATAATAATAATAATAAAATAGTTTATATTTGACCTCCTGTTTCATAATTATCCTTCAATTCGCAAGTGGCTGAATGTATTGTATCTCATCAGTGAAAGCATCACAGTGAGCGAAACAGCACCACTCTGTTTCAGTAGGTGTAGCACATCTATCTGATGCGGTCTGGTCAAAAAGAATATGACCATTGTTGCCGCCCATAGGATTGAATTCAATCATGCACCGCTACCGAATTATACTAAATATGTGAGTGTTGACTATAACCTTTAGTATCTTTAATAATAAGTGATTAAAATAATAGTTGTAATCATCTAACTTTTAAACTTTGCTTTGCCGTACCCGGTTCAAAGGCACTTCATATTTTGTCTGAATGGCACACATACACAATCCATGTCTCAATTGTCTCAAGGCTTACCAATGATTATTTTAACCTGTTTCCTCCCTTCCATCTACACTGATTGAAGTGCAGGTGACATCAACAAGGGATCATAGCTTTCAACCTGGTCAATCTACTGTATGTAATGGAACGAGCAGGTGTTCCTAATGTTTTATATACTCAGCATATGTCATACAAGGGAGAGAAAAAAATACTGTAACCCTAATATAATAGATAAAAGCTTTTATATAACACAAAGTCATATAAATTGAGATGCGTCTCCTGAAAGCTTTTGATCTATTGCAGTACTTTATATATCGGAAAGACACAGAACCACCCTACCCATAGAACACCAAAGTGCTTCATTTGAAGAATTTAGCGTGTTCACGCACAGAGTACGGGCCTTCAAACAATGATTTCACAATTGTTACTCTCTCGTGGCTGGGTTGTCGAGAGGAATAAAGTACCAATTTAGCTACGAGGCTTTCAGGAAACATAACCTGTTTAGTTTGTTTCACACTATGCACGTCTTGTTGAGTACAGTATGTGGATCCAAACATGCATTTGTGCAGTGCAGGAGAATAGATGTTTTGGTTTATCATTGAAACCCTGTTTCTGAGTTTGATTTAATAGGGATCCATGGTGTATTGGTTCACCTTACCTAGGCTATGAAAACTCCATGGACTCTCCATCATTGCAGTGCAATACCTTTTGCTCTTCTCAACATTATTGGTGTCATCCCTCCGCTGGTGTTGTCTGAAAGTGTACACATGAGGTATGGTTCCCAGACAGAAGTCTTTCTCCACTTTAACCTGAAGTGATAGCACAGAAGTTCACAGGGAGCAATGTTTTTCAATTTCAGTGCCTTGTATTCATTTATAAACGATTTCCAGGATGGACGTGCTCTTCTCATTCCAGACTATACTAACCAAGACAAGTTTTTGAGCCTTTGACAACATCCCATTTCTGTGACTTCATACATGGCTGAACCAAAATGGCCTGTCATGGTACTAATTCAACGCAACAAATCAACAACGAACGGGAAATCAACATCTCTCGGAAATGTGACCTCGCAAAACAAAGACCGAAAACCAACATCAGAGGAAAAAGTAGATCCGATGACTTCTAGTTCAGGATCCTCATTTACAAAATAGCTTAATATCTTCACATAAAGAACATTACGTATGCCCTCCATCCGTTTAGAAGGAAATTTAATCTGATTTTTCAACCTATAGCAACCTTTTGAAGCAAATGCGCAGATTCTGTGACGCAAGGCCTTTTATCTGTCTGATGGCAGAAATCTGTCTCCATGAACCTGTAGTAAAATGTACAGTACATGTACTGTACTGTACAAACCCCAGAGGGACTATCTGTGACTGTGTTAAATCAAGCCCTCTGCTGCTGTTGAATCATCTAGATATGTCTATTTTTTATATATTTATGCATGTCCCACTAAGTTAGTTTTTTTGAGTTCACTCAAATTGCAAAATGACATGTTGGTTTCCTTACACTGTAAGCAACCTATGGACAAAGTATGACAGAAATCCATGATTTGGTTTCCCTGGCACTGTTTCCAAATGCTAACATTTTAGCATTTGTGGAACAAATCCCATTCAACTCATGAGACCGATATTATATTTCTTTGCGCATCATGTCCAAATCATCCGAAAGTATCTCAAATGTATTGTGAAGCTCACCAAAGTCACGTATTCATGATTTGAATGCTAGCATTGGGAAACAGTGCCAGCCACTGCCAAGGAAATAAACCAAGGCGTGGATTTCTTTCATACCTAAACTGCTTACAGGGTAAGGAAACCAACGTGTCATTTTGTAATTTGGGTGAGCTATCCCTTTAATGGCAATTTATGCCACCTTTTTTAGTATTCATACTCTAACATCTTCAATTAAATGGCCCTCCCCATAGACCACCTAAAAGGTAATTAAATTATTGTGGATTTGCTTTGTGGGATTTCTTTCTTAACATAAACTGCCAACAAAAAAATATAACCTAGTTTTCTGCTTTGGCATCCAGCTCTGTCACATATCAGTGTAGTCTGGATGCATCTTGAGGAAGCTAGAAAATATAACTCCATAATATTGGTTTGTTTACTTAATCATTCAGTCTCTCGAATGCTCTGGGAAGAGGATGTTGTCAATATTGTGCTAATGATCGTCCGTGTATTAGAGTATAGTGTTTTCATGGGCAATGATATTCTACCTAAAATAGTCCTCAACAACTTTTTCTCAAGTCATTCAAGGGCTGCACATTTTTGTTTCAGCCAAGCACTAACACATCTGAATCAACTACTGTTATCAAGGCTAGAACACACATGTGAGTCCCCTGGGGGTCTTACACCATATTTTGCTGTTTTTTGGGGGGTTGACAGATAGCATAACAAAATGTGAATTGCAGGAAATTTGCTTTAAAACTGCTACATTTTCTCTCAACCTCATGGCAAAAAATCTAACCAAATTCTTGGGTCAACACATATTTAGGAGATGTTATTGCGGGTTTAGCGAAATGCTTGTGTTCCTAGTTACAACGGTGCAGTAGTATCTAACAGTTCACAACAATACACACAAATCTAAAAGTAAAAGAATGGAATTAAGAAATGTATAACTATTAGGACGAGCAATTTCTGAGTGGCATTGATTAAAATACAGTAGAATACAGTATATACATATGAAATGAGTAAAACCGTTTGTAAACATTATTAAAGTGACTAGTGTTCCAGTTAGTGACCAGTGATTCCATGTCTATGTACATGGGGCAGCAGCCTCTAAGGTGCAGGGTTGAGTAACCGGGTGGTAGCCGGCTAGTGATGGCTGTTAACAGTCGGCCTTGAGATGGAAGCTGTTTTTCAGTCTCTTGGTCCGAGCTTTGATGCACCTGTACTGACCTCACCTTCCTGTGACGTCGGGTGCTGTAGGTGTCCTGGAGGGCAGGCAGTGTGCTCCTGGCGATGCGTTGGGCAGACCGCACCACCCTCTGGAGAGCACTGCGGTTGCGGGTGGTGCAGTGCTCTCAATTGTACATCTGTAGGTTTGTGATGGTCTTAGTGGCCAAGACTAATTTATTCAGCCTCCTGAGGTTGAAGAGGCGCTGCTGTGACACCTTCACCACACTGTCTGTGTAGGTGGACCATTTTAGATTGTCAGTGATGTGTACGCCGAGGAACTTGAAGCTTTTCACCTTCTCCTGCGGTCCCATCGATGTGAATAGGAGCATGCTCTCTCTGTTGACTCCTGAAGTTATTTTCCTGGCACCACTCTGCCAGGGCCCTCACCTCCTCACTGTATGCTGTCTCGTCTTTGTTGGTAATCACGCCTACTACTATTGTGTCATCTACAAACTTGATGATTGAGTTGGAGTGGCCACGCAGTCATGGGTGAACAGGGAGTACAGGAGTGGGCTGAGCATACAGCCTTGTGGGGCCCCTATGTTGAGGATCAGCGTACTGGAGGTGTTTTTTCCTACCTTAACCTCCTGGGGGCGGCACGTCTGGTAGTCCAGAACCCAGTTGCACAGGGCTGAGTTCAGACCCAGGGCCCGCGAGCGTAATGATGAACTTGGAGGGTACTATGCTGTTGAAGGCTGAGCTATAGTCAATGAACAACATTCTTACATAGGCATTCCTCTTGTCCAGATGGGATAGGGCACTGTGCAGTGCAATGGCGATTGCATCATCTGTGGATCTATTGGGATGGTATGCAAATTGAAGTGGGTTTAGGGTGTCCGGTAAGGTGGAGGTGATACGAAGATAGCTTTAAAAACTGCAATATTTTCTCTTAGCACAATGACAAAATGTGTTGAAATGCAGGAAGATAGCTGATTGCATTAGAGTAATCTGTCTAATGACTTCAAATTGCAATGAGTCATTGGTTTGTATATGAATGTATAGTGACAGAGGCATGAGGCATAATGCCCAGTGAGACTGAAATGGCACTCAATGGGGTCCATTTGGAGACTACAAAATAATATACTTGGCCATTAGCGCCCATTTGAAAAATGTTGGGTGCATGCTCCATTAGCCGTTGCAGGATAGGTACTGTTTGGCGTAGCACAGAAAATTTTAGACCAACCTTAACTGTATATTCAAAACTTTTCCAAACAATACCTATCCTGTAATGGCTAATGGAGCATCACATTAGCACGTTACTAGCTAGAGTTAGTTTTGGTTCTATTCTTTCACTCGCCATGCTCTTCAGAGCTGGAGGTATATCTGAGTCAGATTCCCAATGAATCAGTGTCAACATGATTCATTCATTTGAACCCAACCTCTAAATCCTGCCTCATATCACACTGCGATACAGAGAAGAAGCCTGGTGATTTTTCTCTGGGACATTTAGATGGCGGAGCCAGCTAGTCCACCTCTCAGGTATGGTTTGAGAAAGATGGAGCTCTTTTCTCTTCGATTTGATGTCCTTGAACTGGGTCCAGTCTGCCGGATACACGTATAAATCAAAGCTGTTTAATGCCAAGCTGAGCCAATAGAAAAATAATGAATCCTTTGGGCATTAGCAGGAAATCATTCCTACTTCTTTTCCTTTGGTGGGCAGCTTGAAGTGGTATGATATAGCAATATGTGTACTTATACTGTATGAGTAACATAGAAGTATTTAGAAATGTATATAATCATCCACATACTTGTTTTGTCATTAGTAGTGGATCTATGCTCATAGTGGTTTTATGCTAATAGGCTAACACTGAATTAATGGTTAAGGCAGATATACTAAACATTCATTAGTCACTGCTGCCCTACCAAGCAAACAGGCAGTAACTGCTCATTTGGTCAAAAATTTGTTAATGTCATTTTTGCTTAATTAAATATATGTTTAATAATGTGGACAAGTATCCTGCCTCTATTGTGTTTTGGAGAAAATGGGGGTCATGTTAGCAGTAACTGCATAAAGTTACTGTGAAACCAAGGTAAATAAAAACACTTTTTCTCAGTTCCACGCTATGAGCCTTTTTGCTTGGTAGGGCAGACTGGTGATCAAGTTCCAAGGTAGCCTTCCACACCAACATATTCCATTGTTATTTAAACTGTTTTCATGTGAGAGGCGTATTTGCGCGCCCTTTTTCTTGGACGTTGGCGAAAACGCTAATCCTTTCCTTGCTTATGTAATTCAACAGGGTCTCATTTACTAATTTACATTCGTTTTTACATTCCATTGAAATGCAATTAGACACAGGGAATCACATTAGGGAAGAATACTTAGTTTACAGCTAGTTTAGATGCTGTCCGGTCACTTACACTTACTGTCACTTATGGTTCAGTTGAGACAAGAACCAATACAAACTCTCTCAGACATTAGGCTGAGCAATACATGTTTATTAGGCACCAAATGAAAGAGAAGTGATTTAAAAAAGGGAGGGACTACCTCGATTTGTCTAATGAGAAACGTTCATGTTCTGTTGCAAAATGTGTTCTAATGTACATGACCCAGTTTAAGTCGCTCCACTTGCAGAGATTCTATGACGATTTCTATAAGGAAGATGGCGGAACCGTCATTGGGAATGATGTGAGAGCTAGGATGAGGATTAGCACTGATTTAAATCTACGAGATTATTTTCTCTCCTTAAAGCTCTGGGATATTTTCGGGCAACAGAATTATGTAATGGTATGCCCGAGCCAAGAAATCACAGTACACAACCCAACCATGGGACAGAATAGTTAGCTTTAAAAAAAAAAAAAAAAATGTAAGTAGATGAATCGAATCCATTTCCTCTCAATTGCCAGATAGTATCTATCCAAGTTGTCCCTTACCATACCAACAGTATTGTTGTTTGTCCAGCCAGCTACAGAGTAAGGGTGTAGGTCTGTACCGATGATAGATGATAGGTAGACTAATATAGAGGTAAGGTGCTCCAACTTGTGTGTCTGTGTGTGACTGTGTGTGTGTGACTGTAATGTGTATGACTGTGTGTGTCAGGGTGCAGAAAATACAAATCTCTGTGTCAATAACATCCTAATATAACCAAATAAAACAAATAACAAAATGTAATTTTTCTTATTTTTCATTTGCTTTACATTACCACCTACAGTTTCAATCTCGACTTGCAGATTATATAATTATTAGGTTAGATTATGTATGTCCAGAATAGAAATAGAGCTAAAATAGCACTGCTGTTGTGCAAAACAAAAAGCTGTGGCCAGCACAGTAAGTGACAACCACTTTGGAAAAACAACAGTCACCGTACCCACCTCAATATGATATTTCAAGGGGAGGAGAACTTTACATGAAATGTCAGAGCCAAACATTGACAGTGACAGGTCCGCCTTTGAGGTGATTCATTACTGACTCAGATAATGGTCGCATACTGGGCCTTCCTTCCTGAGGCATTGCTCTCTCTCTATCTGAATCCCCTGGGAAGACTCAGTGATAGGGGAAGATGAACGGCTAGTAGTCTGGCCAAGCCTCAGCCGTTCAGTGCTCAGAGACTAATACTGTATGTTCAAATCTCACACCTACCTCACTCTCAGTGATGTTATCCACTAATGTGCCAAGAAAGTACTGTATTATTGGAGACCCCTTGAAGCCAGACTCCACTCCGCATAATACTATGTTGTGCATGAGTAATTATTGTTGTATGATTAACCAATTAGATTTCATTTATTTATAATTGTTTTATTTAATCTTTATTTAACTAGGCAAGTCAGTTAAGAACAAATTTGACGCTGGGCCGCCCTATGGGACTCCCAATCACGGCCAGTTGTGATACAGCCTGGATTCGAACCAAAAATGAAAACAACTCCACTAAGATAGCTACCTCATACTGCATATCAATAAAAAATACTCAAATATCATAATTGAAACTTACAGTAAAATCGAAACAATTCGATCCATTCAGACAGTCTTGATATGCCTGACATCAAGCTACTGTATATGCTCCTTTCCACACCCTGCCTTGGTATTGATTTTACTGGATGACCAAAGGTGGAAATGTGTCAAATATGTATGAATTGGGAGTCAACTTCCTTGAACACTAGCAAAGTGCTACATTCGGACACTTGAGGTTATCACTGACAGAAGAATTCTTTATTTTGCTGAAACAATGTTGCCAACAATGCTACAGCTCAAGGGTGGTCATTCACATGTTTCAGCATAGCCATGTTTCAGGATAAGGAAATCATTCATCGCATTGAAAATTAAAGCTGGCTAGTTAAGGATTCAACCATGTATGGCTTTGTATGTTATAGCATCAAAGAAAGGCAGTCATATCACAATGGAGAACTTAATATGCATTTTTCTTTGCACAATGGGGGAAAAAATTCCCCTCAGTAAACAGGTTTCCGTCCAACCTTTTAATGCGAATGAAGTACATATTGGATAAAACATGTAATTACAGGCCTGATGGAAACTTTCCAAATGTCAACAAAATACACAAGACAAGGTGTGTTCTTTTTGTGTCTGTAAAATGTATTAGAGAAATATCAATATCACAAATATTGATACAATAAACAGCAATTCGAAGTAAACTTGAAGTCACGCAATGACATGTTGCTCTGCCTATGAATTTTCTCCAGCCCCATCCCTTAGCTTTTTATCAAAACAGGGAAGGGGAGTCCACTTTGTTATTATTTCAATTAAGGACTCTATATATAAGTGGCAATAATACATGGGTTACTCCCAGCTAGAAACATTCATACAAATATTTACACATGTTAAGTTTGCTGAAAATAAACGCAGTTGACAGTGTTTCTTTTTTTGCTGAGTTTATGTACGCTTCATTAAAGTTCCACATTCCATCATGAAACGTTCCAAATCGAACCCTCAGAAGATCTAAATCAAAGACAGAATTTGGTGGTATTTTTTTGGTTATTGCCCTACAATATCCTAACAATGTTTTTCAAATTAATTATTTTTTATTGACATTGTAGATTAAAAATACAGTTCAAGGATCACATTGGACCGATTTTATTTCCACTGGTTTTACTCATCTTTTTTTGTATTTTCCTAGCAGAGAGATAGTATGGCTGAGGCCAAGTGAAGTCAACGTGTGTTCCTTACTGATGCTTTGATGCAAAACAGTCAAAGAAGGTGGTTTTAAAGGTCATGTTTCGTTTTCATGATAAACCATCAGAGAGATTATGCAGATTGCTCATCGCTGGACAACATTATGCAATGAACCATGCTGTTAAAGTACAAGACTAAAACCCTGAAAGAAATTAACAGCCTGTCAGAATTAAGAACTGTTTTATTCAACCTTTATTTAACATAGTATTTTTTGTAGACGCTCTTATCCAGAGCAATTAGGGTTACGTGCCTTGCTCAAGAGCACATTGACAGATTTCTCACCTAGATGGCTCGGGGATTCGAACCAGTGACATTTTGGTTACTGGCCCAACAGTCTTATCCGCTAGGCTACCTACTGCCCCTATTCACTTAACTATTCACTTAGTTCCCTTGACAACAGATATAACAAAGTGAGTAGGGTGAATAATAGTTCTACTAATAAAAGCCACAGGTAACTGGTGTAACACTATACAACTAAGATTTCACCAAGTAAAACAATTGATAAAGGTGAGAATTAACATTTCATGAATTCTAGCAGAATGACTACGTCAGGAGTAGTCAACATCAAGAAAACCTGATTGAAGTCTATATTGGCGAAACCTAATAACATTGTTGATTAGCTGTAAGCAAACCGCCTGATGTCCTGCACCTCAGGCAACTGAACAACAACAGTGTGACTGAACAACAACCAGTGATCTGCCAGCCAAATCATAACTTAGGAATATCTCCTCTTAGTCACTGAGGAGCTAATTGTACACATCTGGCGATGATAATGACAACAATAATGGTTGTCATGGGTAACCATAGATCACAGGGGTTGGCTGTGCTGCCCTTCAGCAGAGTTTAGGATGCGGGAGATGTGTTCAAATCACTCCCTGGAGGTGCCTAGGGCTGCACCATGGCTTGTGAGACTGGAGTTCAAGTCCTTTGTGTAACTAATTGCTCATGAGAAAAGGGCGTTGATGTCGCCCTTATGGAGCTAGCCGTAGTCTGGCTGCACTTCAAAGTGGATCGAGCCACACACGGCACACAGTGGGGGGTGGAGTGTATGGTACCCAGGCTGCTGCACACTTACGCACATACTCCCGTCAATCAGCACAAGACATCCAGAGGCCTTTTCCTTTTAAGAGCTACATCCACTTTGTGAATAATGTCCCTGAATGCTGGGGAAGTCTAGAGCCACGGGGCTGGAGGAACAGTGACTGACAATTACCCCGCCGAGAGAGGGAGAGAGAGAAGCTCGCTGCAGTAGCTCCTATATCACCACTATTCAGGGTCACTCCCAGATATTCATTTATTTATTTCATTCCTTCTCTCACTTGTATTTGAGGTTTGAAATTTCAGATTTAATTTTCCTTTACGAAAAATGTATCAACCCCTACACAAATCTCCATTCATTATAATCCACATAATAATTCACATTTCCAGTTGCTGCAGGATTATATTATATTCCTGCTGTAGCAAACTGGCTCAAATTAAGATCCTACATCTGTAAACTGTGAAAAAAAGGAATATACAAACATCAAATGTCGAAGTGTTTAAGGTTAATTTTAGGCAATTCTAAAGGTTAGGCATTAACTCCGAAATGGTTAAGGTTGGGGTTACGGTTTGGGATAGGCTTAAAAATATCAAACAACTTTCTATCGCTGGATTTGAACTTGAGCCTACTTAAAGCACTGTTGCCCCTAGTGGCCAGTTTACAAATCATCTCCCGACATCCTCAGACATGGGTGGACATTGAATGCTGACTTGTATCATGTGTGACCTGGCTGATAGGAAATAGTGGCGTTGAGTTGTTGTTTAAAGGGGAGGGCATAGGTATGAGTGGATGGGGGGAGGAGAGGAAAAAGAGGGTGCTCGCACATGTCTCCAGATGTGCTCGTTGAGCAGCCTGGGCAGGGGTAGAAGCAGAGAGGGTAAGTATTTAGAGAGTCCAAGACCCTAGCAGGCAAACAATTCTTTCCCCATTTCATTTGTTTTGTCCGAGCCTATCCCTCTGGTGAAGCAGTCATCCCAAAGGAAACTGTTTTATTCTGCCGCATATTCTGCTGAAGGTGGTTGAGGGGCCAACTACCATTCCACTGTTAAGTGCCCTGAAAGCCTGGGCTAGAGGGTTAATGAACCTACCTTTTCCATCACGCCGGCTAACATTTTTATGGTACGGAAATTAATTACTTGTGACAAATACAACAGCGCTTGGACAGGTAGCAATTTATGCAGTGTGGCCTGTGAACAAAAACATTTTTCCAATGTGGGTATATTACCCATGACCTCACCTGATCAACTTTCTAGATGCACACACACACACACACACACACACACAATTGGCACCTTTAACTCCCCAAAAACATGCATAGTTAACAGGCCTTGACCCAACTCTGTGTTGGATATACAATTTAACATAATACCATTCTTGCCATTTCCCCTCCAATCTCTCCTTAAAACACCTCTGAGATGACAGATATTATTTTATTCATTTGAGCTCTCTCTCTCTCTCTACTCATTCTCCTGTCTGTGGCATCTATGCATAGAGAGGTCTGTCTGCAGCATAGCATAGCTGCAGGGCTTGAGGCGTTTTACGCAGTGCGGCTAGATTGTTCGAATGGTAATGAAATAATTTCCACCATCTCTCCCACAAGCGGTTGCCATGATTAACATGACATGTTTTAGTACCCCCCGTTAGCGCCATATCGACCCCATTAATCAAGCCACTATTTCCTTGTCCAGATCGGGCTGCATGATGAACTGCTCATTGGTTCAATGTGTTGGAGAGAGAACCACCCTGCGAGGGTGTATGGTAGCGAGAATTATTATGGCTAATAAAGAATATGTGCTTTTTAATAATTAAGAGCATGCTGGTTTGTCATGATTGCATTCAGAGCTTCACAAAGACGTTCAAATTAGGTATTATCTTCAATATATTTGCTCAAAAGCAAAGTGATGCATAGAGTGCATGTTTAACAGACCTGGCCTAAAACTCATTACCTTTAAAAACTTGAAATTAATATTGAAATCACTCAATCGATTTGTCTACAGTTTGATGTAAAAAACTGACATATCAATCCAATATCCTTATAGTTTTGTTCTTATAACACCACACATGAGACTTGTTATTCTATGCGTTTGCCATGTACTCTCTGTTTTTTTTCATTAATGCGACTTACTTGACAGATACAGTGCAAATGATCCAACATGCCAATTTACACATCAACACAAATGTGAGGTGTCATATTTACATCTGTGGTCCCTGGGTGGGTTAAAACAGATGATGTTTTATATAATATAATATGATGTTATATTATATAACATCATCAATACAATGCATCCTTTAAATAATACATGATTATACATTACATTCTTCCCTGCTGTTTCCAATTGAATATTATATTATTTGAATATTTGATTGGCAAGTGGAGTCATTAGAAAAATAGGGACCTCCAATCATGTCCACAAAACAGAAAACAAACATGCTAACAACAGATCCACATCAAACTGCTTAAACTTTTTAGTCGGCAGAGAGACGGGTGTCCTTAGACAGGTTATTATGCTATTCACATGATTTATAGTTCTCTAAATATAATCCCTAAGAGTTAGAGAGAGAGCTTGACAAACCTGAGGAATTCAATTTTATGTCAAACCGAAATAACCTGGAGAAGAGGCAATCCAACAAGGCTTCAGCTAATACTGACACTTCTGTCAGCTGGCTCAGTGAAGGATAGCCACAGCCAGACAATTAAATAGCTATCCATTTCTTCTAATGGTCACATTTGGTGGAGAAATGACAAATTAGGGTTCAATACGGCTTCACTTTAATGGCTGCATGCTTGCGTTTCAGTCTCTTTCGTCGGAACTCCCGGCCGAACTTAACAACAAATTACCCAGAACACAGCCGCAGTGAATTAATTACTGTTATATACCGGATGACAGGGACCTCTGATTAGAACTTCTACCTTGAAGAGAAATAAAAGTATAAATATTTGAAATGGACTGGTTGTTCTCTAGATGGGGTTTTCACTGTATAGGGTAGTGTTTCTCAATTAATTCCTGGAAGACCACTAAAACCCTGATTTCTTTCATTAGGGGATTTGGGATATAGTTATTTGTTGAATTAGGTGGTGTTAGTACTGGGCTAGGGTAAAACTGTGCCCACCTTGCATGTGTCTCAGGAATGAATTGAGAAACACTGGTAAAACGCAAAGGGTAGGCCTACATCACTGTGATAATTGTCAGTAAAGGACAGTTGTTGAATGTGTGTTATTGACTGCAGAAGCTTTATGAAACATCCACATTAGGGCCGCTGAGGTTATCCTGACCATGTGACTCCCAAGTGATGTAGCTAATAGGTTCCAGGACTAATTCCTGGTTAGGTCATTATATACAGTGCCTTCAGACAGGTTTTTTCAAAATTTTACAGCCTGAATTTAAAATTGATTCAATTGAGATTTTGTGTCACTGGCATCCACACAATACCCCATAATGTCAAAGTGGACTTGTGTTTTTAGAAATGTTTACAAATGAATAAAAAATTAAAAGCTGAAATGTTTTCAGTCAATAAGTATTCAACCCCTTTGTCATGGCAAGCCTAAATAAGTTCAGGAGTAAAACTTTGCTTAAGTCCCATAAGTTGCATGGACTCAGCTGAGCAGTGAATTTCAAACATAGATTCAACCACAAAGACCATGGAGGTTTTCAAATGCCTCGCAAAGAAGGGCACCTATTGGTAGATGGGTAAAAAAAAGCAGACATTGAATTTCTCTTTGAGCATGGTGAAGTTATTAATTACACTTTGGATGGTGTGTCAATACATCCAGTCACTACAAAGATACAGCTGTCCTTCCTAACTCAGTTTCTGGAGAGGAAGGAAACCGCTCAGGGACTTCACCATTAGGCCAACTGTGACTTCTTTAAACATTTAGAGTTGAATGGCTGTGATAGGAGAAAACTGAGGATGGATCAACAACATCGACCTTACTCCACAATACTAACCTAAATGACAGGGTAAAAAGAAGGAAGCCTGTACATAATAAAGATATTCCAAAACATGCATCCTGTTTGCAATAAGGCACTAAAGTAAACCTGTAAAACATGTGGAAAAGAAATGAACTTTATGTCCTGAATACAAAGCGTTATGTTTGGGGCAAATCCAACACAACACATCACTGAGTAACACACTTCATATTTTCAAGCATGTCCACGAGCTGACAAGGTACAAATCTGACGTTCTGCCCCTGAACAGGCAGTTAACCCACTCTTCCTAGGCCATCATTGAAAATAAGAATTTGTTCTTAACTGACTTGCCTAGTAAAATAAAAAATAAATATGTGAGAATAGAACAACTATATTCTAGGTTGGAAATGTATTGTTTTGATAGCAATCAAAACGGAAAAGAAAAACACATTTACAGGAATGGCATGAATAAATACTTAAGTGCACAGAGAAGGGCACGCAATTAACCTTAAGCATTCAAACAAACTCATTTCAACATGTATCTTGTCCTTGGGAGAAAATAATGGAAAATGGAATGGAAAAACAAGGACTTACCAGGGCCTTTGTTATGTTCAAAATGGATGCCAAACCTTGGGGTACATGCTTGGTAATCTTTTGAAATTCTATAATTTTGTTAAATTCTCAATACAAAGTTACAGAACAATAGTAACCACTTGTTTTAATCATGTCTTGGCCTAGTTGAATCTATCAGATATTATGCCGCGTACATGTGCTCCTGGATTTATCAGAAACCAAATACTGAGAATCAAATAGGTTTCGAACGTCAAAAAACATTCAGCTTTAGTTCGACGTTTCCAGATACACAGATTCTGCACTGATTGTCAGATCCCTACAATACCTGGAGTCAAATGATAGTGTACTATGAAAACTAAGAATAGTTACAACTCAAAAAGCACAAGAAAGAGGATTTTGACAGCCACCATCTCAGCTTGTTCTGAAACGGTTTCTGTATTTAGAAACAGCTAAGATTAGCATTCCTGAAACATGATTTTGTTGAAAGATTATTTGAACTCTTAGAAATTAACGATTTCACAAAATGTGTTAATTTACAGGATTCATGTAATATTCAATAAATATAGTACCCAACATCCAATTTGGACAAAACCTCTTCTTAACAATGATCCAATAAATGGTCAGAAGCCACCCACAGACCCCCCCAAATCCCACCCCAAGCCCACCCCAATGGCCAGTATACTGTATCAGTTATCTATGTTTGACAAGTAGCATGAAGCTTGGAGCATTGTTTAAACCAAGGTTTCCCAAACTCAGTCCTCGGGTTCCCAAGGGGGGGAACGTTTTGGTATTTGATTCAAATAATCAACTTATCATCAAGCTTTGATGAACTTGAATCATCTGTGTAGTGTTAGAGCCAAAACTAAAACGTGCACCCCTTTGGTCCCCTAGGACCGAGTTTGGGAAATGCTGGTTTAAGCGTACTATGTAATGTAATTTCAGTGAATTTCTTTCCCCCCGTTCAGATAAATTAGCCATTTAAGTATTATGCATTTTTCCACATGAATTAGTGTGACGGTTTTCCCAACAATTTTATACATTTAGTTGGTCTCTTGTGTTTCTTAAATGGATCACAACATTTTCTTTGCAACTTTAGTTAGAAAACCAAACGCTTTTGCTCATGATGAAAATATATTGTGTTGTCATCCTCACAAGTCAAGCCAGCCTCCATGAAAGCAATTCAGTTTGTCATCTCTTAGCAACCTAATGCGTTATTCCAACTGCTTGAATAGTCCCACAAATGGCAGCTCTCTGAGAGGGCTATCCCTATGGTACAATTCTTGCAGTGTCAGTTTGTTAAAAATGTACAGTGGGGCAAAAAAAGTATTTAGTCAGCCACCAATTGTGCAAGTTCTCTCACTTAAAAAGATGAGAGAGGCCTGTAATTTTCATCATAGGTACACTTCAACCATGACAGACAAAATGAGAAAAAAAAATCCAGAAAATCACATTGTAGGATTTTTTTATGAATTTATTTGCAAATTATGGTGGAAAATAAGTATTTGGTCACATACAAACAAGCAAGATTTCTGTCTCTCACAGACCTGTAACTTCTTCTTTAAGAGGCTCCTCTGTCCTCCACTCGTTACCTGTATTAATGGCACCTTTTTGAACTTGTTATCAGTATAAAAGACACCTGTCCACAACCTCAAACAATCACACTCCAAACTCCACTATGGCCAAGACCAAAGAGCTGTCAAAGGACACCAGAAACAAAATTGTAGACCTGCACCAGGTTGGGAAGACTGAATCTGCAATAGGTAAGCAGCTTGGTTTGAAGAAATCAACTGTGGGAGCAATTATTAGGAAATGGAAGACATACAAGACCACTGATAATCTTCCTCGATCTGGGGCTCCACGCAAGATCTCACCCGTGGGGTCAAAATGATCACAAGAACGGTGAGCAAAAATCCCAGAACCACACGGGGACCTAGTGAATGACCTGCAGAGAGCTGGGACCAAAGTAACAAAGCCTACCATCAGTAACACACTACGCCGCCAGGGACTCAAATCCTGCAGTGCCAGACGTGTCCCCCTGCTTAAGCCAGTACATGTTCAGGCCCGTCTAAAGTTTGCTAGAGAGCATTTGGATGATCCAGATGAGGATTGGGAGAATGTCAGATGAAACCAAAATATAACTTTTTGGCAAAAACTCAACTCGTCGTGTTTTGAGGACAAAGAATGCTGAGTTGCATCCAAAGAACACCATACCTACTGTGAAGCATGGGGGTGGAAACATCATGCTTTGGGGCTGTTTTTCTGCAAAGGGACCAGGACGACTGATCCGTGTAAAGGAAAGAATGAATGGGGCCATGTATCGTGAGATTTTGAGTGAAAACCTCCTTCCATCAGCAAGGGCATTGAAGATGAAACGTGGCTGGGTCTTTCAGCATGACAATGATCCCAAACACACCGCCCGGGCAACGAAGGAGTGGCTTCGTAAGAAGCATTTCAAGGTCCTGGAGTGGCCTAGCCAGTCTCCAGATCTCAACCCCATAGAAAATCTTTGGAGGGAGTTGAAAGTCCGTGTTGCCCAGCGACAGCCCCAAAACATCACTGCTCTAGAGGAGATCTGCATGGAGGAATGGGCCAAAATACCAGCAACAGTGTGTGAAAACCTTGTAAAGACTTACAGAAAATGTTTGACCTCTGTCATTGCCAACAAAGGGTATATAACAAAGTATTGAGATAAAATTTTGTTATTGACCAAATACTTATTTTCCACCATAATTTGCAAATAAATAAATTAAAAATCCTACAATGTGATTTTCTGGATTTCTTTTTCTCATTTCGTCTGTCATAGTTGAAGTGTACCTATGATGAAAATTACAGGCCTCTCTCATCTTTTTAAGTTGGAGAACTTGCACAATTGGTGGCTGACTAAATACTTTTTTGCCCCACTGTATGTAACATACTGTATTCTTAATGTCATAAAGAAATTCAATTACATTCAAACCATTTCGTTTATCCTCTTGGGGCAAGTAGCAGTGCTTCAGACATTCGACAAACAGACACAAAGATAATACATAGACAAGAACGTAAGAGGCAGTGTGCAATAAATAGGATAGTGAAAACGTGCAAAAGGCAGACAGGATAAGTTCATGTTGGACAGCAAAATTGCTTACACACAAATACTTATTTGTCACAGAATGTCCTTTACAGAAGATGGACATAGTGGCTCTCATTCCCGGGGGCCCAGATTGTCTTTTCTTAATCTGAAACACAGCCTTTCAAGCCACCATATATTTACCCTTCTCAGTATTCCTCTCATGAACTGCTTCATTCATCGCAAAGCCATTGTGTGGTTCGTTGTACTGAAAATAACCATGGGCAAAATGAGTTTGACAGTGGCCCATGGCACAAGCAATAGTGGGCGACATATCCAATATCGGAAGAGTGGCAGGGCTAAATATTTTTGTCAGGCCAGTGGCTTTACTGTGAAGTGAGGTAGATGAAGGGTTCATTTGAGGTAGGATTTGAACACAACAATTTTTGGAGCCCGACTTACAGGTAATACGGTAGTTTTTTCTTGGGGGTCATTCCCTCTGTATTGTAAGTACATATACAGTTGAAGTCTGAAGTTTAGATACACCTTAGCCAAATACATTTAAACTCAGTTTTTCCAATTCCTGACATTTGATCCCAGTAAAAATTCCCTGTTTTAGGTCAGTTAGGATCATGTGAAATGTCAGAATAATAGTAGATAGAATGATTTATTTCAGCTATTATTTCTTTCATCACATTCCCAGTGGGTCAGAAGTTTACATACACTCAATTAGTATTTGGTAGCATTACCTTAAAATTGTTTAACTTGGGTCAAATGTTTCAGGTAGCCTTCCACAAGCTTCCCACAATAAGTTGGGTGAATTTTGGCCCATTCCTCCTGACAGAGCTCGTGTAACTGAGTCAGGTTTGTAGGCCTCCTTGCACACACACACTTTTTCAGTTCTGCCCACAAATTTTCTATAGGATTGAGGTCAGGGCTTTGTGATGGCCACTCCAATACCTTGACTTTGTTGTCCTTAAGCCATTTTGCCACAACTTTGGAAGTATGCTTGGGGTCATTGTCCATTTGGAAGACCCATTTTGCAACCAAGCTTTAAATTCCTGACTGATGTCTTGAGATGTTCCTTCAAAATATCAGTTGCAAACCGTAGTCTGGCTTTTTTATGACGGTTTTGGAGCAGTGTCTTCTTCCTTGCTGAGCGACCTTTCAGGTTATGTCGATATAGGACTCGTATTACTATGGATATAGATACTTTTGTACCTGTTTCCTCCAGCATCTTCACAAGGTCCTTTGCTGTTGTTCTGGGGTTGATTTGCACTTTTCGCACCAAAGTGTGTTCATCTCCAGGACACAAAACGCATCCCCTTCCTGAGCGGTATGACGACTGTGTGGTCCCATGGTGTTTATACTTGCGTACTATTGTTTGTACAGATGAACGTGGTACCTTCAGGTGTTTGGAAATTGATCGCAAGGATGAACCAGACATGTGGAGGTCCCAAAAAAAATCTGAGGTCTTGGCTGATTTCTTTAGATTTTCCCATGATGTCAAGCAAAGCGGCGCTGAGTTTGAAGGTAGGCCTTGAAATTCATCCACAGGTACACCTCCAATTGACTCAAATAATGTCAATTAGCTTATCAGAAGCTACTAAAACCATGACATCATTTTCTGGAATTTTCCAAGCTGTTTAAAGACACAGTCAACTTAGTGTATGTAAACTTCTGACCCACTGGAATTGTGATACAGTGAATTATAAGTGAAATAATCTGTCTGTAAACAATTGTTGGAAAAAGTACTTGTGTCATGCAGAAAGTAGCTGTCCTAACCGACTTGCCAAAACTATAGTTTGTTAACAAGAAATATGTGGTGAGGTTGAAAAACGAGTTTTAATGACTCCAACCTAAGTGTATGTAAAGTTCCGACTTCAACTGTAGCAGTGCATCTTAGAGATGAAGGACCATTCTTTTTTTATTTTGTTAACAGTTAATTAGGCACATCAATTAAGAACATTCATATTTACAATGACTGCCTACCAGAGCTCTATTTCCATCTGGCGTTAAGGCGGCGCTATTGTCAAATACACATTAGTTTGCAATTTCTTCATGCAAAAATTCATCAAATCACCTGTCTTATATCAGCTTGCTATCACTCAGAGGAGTAGGGTGGAAATATTTGAGATGTGTTCTTAAAAATATGATCTACACTGCAAATTTCACCCAGCGCTGAAGGCATTTTTAAGAACAACCAAAAGCTGGTTTTAGCGGTAACGCAGTTGGTTATGGCATGAATTTTGGGTGAAAACGCAGCCTATCCAACCGTGACGCACACTGCTCATCTGTGCTCGGAACAAGATGTGCTTTTGGTGCCAGTATACTTTGTATTTAGAAACATAAAACACTAATGGTTTTCCCCATTTGGTTTTATTTGATTAAAAACCAAGCATCCCTTCCCCTCAATAAAGGCTGTTTTCTTTTTGTCCTGCTCCAATGTAATCAAGTAGTCCAGTCAAGACCCTTGATAAAGTATTTGGCTTGTTAGACGTTTGGAAATACATCACCAAAGCTTTACTAAAAGATCAAGTTTGAGAGGAACAAAACAGTGAGCTGACATTCCCTTTTTATCTATTTATTGTAGGCAGGCCTACATTCTTTTATCCATGCTTTGGACGTGCATAAACCCCCTCCATGATGTAGGCTACAATTATCCATGCCCATCATGAAACAAGAGATGAGAACCTTGGTATTTAGAAGTTATTTTGCTGTAATAAATGTTTGTTTTCTGTTTCATAATTTTAAAACTGAATCCCTCTGTAGGCTACCCTTACCTACGTTACTACTATAACAAAGGCCTCAGCTAGCAATGAGGAACCGGCCCAGAAGCGGCCCTCTTCCGGGGGGGCCGGAACTGATTGAATCGGACTCGGCCCGGAATCAAAATGAATGACTGCCCAGAATCGGCCAAAGTACATCAGGCCGTTTCCTTCTACCGGAATTCAGCCGACTTTGCCGGCATCTTACCAGAATCCCCCCAGAAGCAGCCTGATTCAAATTTTTATAAATATATACAAAATTACCCGATTTAGTTATTTTAAATATTACTATCATACATTTTATACACATAAATTATACCCATCCACAAAAGGAAACACCATACATCTGGTGACCATGTCAGCGCCTGGCCTGCCCATGGGAGTCGCTACAACGCGATGGTAGAAGGACATCCCGGCCGGCCAAATCCTCCCCTAACTTGGACGACACTGGGCCAATTGTGCGTCTGTGGTAAATTCAACTGATGGGACATGATTCAAAAAGGCATACACCTGTCTATATAAGGTCCCACAGTTGACAGTGCATGCCAGAGCAAAAACCAAGCCATGAGGTTGAAGGAATTGTCCGTAGAGCTCAGAGACAGGATTGTGTCGAGGCAGAGATCTGGGGAAGGTTACCATTGAAGATCCCCAAGAAGACAGTGGCCTTCATCATTCTTAAATGGAAGAAGTTTGTAACCGCCAAGACTCTTCCTAGAGCTGGCCGCCAGGCCAAACTGAGCAATCGGGGGAGAAGGGCCTTGGTCAGGGAGGTGACCAAGAACTGATGGTCACTCTGACAGATCCAGAGTTCCACTGTTGAGATGGAAAAACCTTCCAGAAGGACAACCATCTCAGCAGCACTCCACCAATCAGGCCTTAATGATAGAGTGGCAGACGGGAGCCACTCTTCAGTAAAAAGCACATGACAGCCCGCTTGGAGATTCTCTGGTCTGATGAAACCAAGATTGAAATAATCTTTGGCCTGAATGCCAAGCGTCACGTCTGGAGGAAACCAGGCACAGCTCTTCACCAGGCCAATACCATCCCTACGGTGAAGCATGGTGGTGGCAGCATCATGCTGTGGGGATGTTTTTCAGTAGGGACTGGGAAACTATTCAGGATCGAGGGAAATATGAACGGAGCAAGTACAGAGAGCTAAGGACCTCACACTGGGGCAAAGGTTCACCTTCCAACAGGACATCGACCCTAAGCACACAACCAAGACAATGCAGGAGTGGCTTCGCGACAAATCTCTGAATGTCCTTGAGTGGCCCAGCCAGAGCTCAGACTTAAACCCGATCGAACATCTCTGGAGAGACCTGAAAATAGCTGTGCTGCAACACTCCCCATCCAACCTGACAGAGTTTGAGAGGATCTGCAGAGAGGAATGGAAGAAACTCCCTAAATACAGGTGTGCCAAGCTTGTAGCGTCATACCCAAGAATGTCGTTATGGACTTTTGTGTGTAGATTGGCTCCCGCCACAAATTTTCCATAGGGTTGAGGTCAGGGCTTTGTGATGGCCACTCCAATACCTTGACTTTGTTGTCCTTAAGCCATTTTGCCACAACTTTGGAAGTATGCTTGGGGTCATTGTCCATTTGGAAGATGCATTTGCAAACAAGCTTTAACTTCCTGACTGATGTCTTGAGATGTTGCTTCATTATATCCACATAGTTTTCCTCCTCATGATGCCATCTATTTTGTGAAGTGCACTAGTCCCTCCTGCTGCAAAGCACCCCACAACATGATGCTGCCACCCCCGTGCTTCACGGTTGGGATGGTTTTCTTCGGCTTGCAAGCCTCCCCTTTTTCCTCCAAACATAACGATGATCATTATGGCCAAACAGTTCTATTTTTGTTTAATCAGACCACAGAGGACATTTCTCCAAAAAGTACGATCTTTGTCCCCATATGCAGTTGCAAACCGTAGTCTGGCTTTTTTTATGGCGGTTTTGGAGCAGTGTCTTCTTCCTTGCTGAGCGACCTTTCAGGTTATGTCGATATGGGAGACATTTTACTATGGATATAGATACTTTTGTACCTGTTTCCTCCAGCATCTTCACAAGGTCCTTTGCTGTTGTTCTGGGATTGATTTGCACTTTTCGCACCAAAGTGTGTTCATCTCTAGGAGACAGAATGCGTCTCCTTCCTGAGCGGTATGATGGCTGAGTGGTCCCTTGGTGTTTATACTTGCGTAGTATTGTTTGTACAGATGAACGTGGCGTTTGGAAATTGCTCCCAACGATGAACCAGACTTGTGGAGGTCTACAATATTTTTTTCTGAGGACTTGGCTGATTTATTTAGATTTTCCCATGATGTCAAGCAAAGAGTCACTGAGTTTGAAAGTAGGCTTTGAAATACATCCACATGTACACCTCTAATTGACTCAAATGATGTCAATTAGCCTATCAGAAGCTTCAAATTTTCGAAGGTGTATAAACGCACAGTCAACTTAGTGTATGTAAACTTCTGACCCACTGGAATTGTGATACAGTGAATTATAAGTGAAATAATCTGTCTGTAAACAATTGTTGGAAAGATTACTTGTCATGCACAAAGTAGATGTCCTAACCGACTTGCCAAAACTATAGTTTGTTAACAAGAAGTTTGTGGAGTGGTTGAAAAACGAGTTTTAATGACTCCAACCTAAGTGTATGTAAACTTCCGACAACACAGTTGATGTTTAATGCTAGACCCACTCAACTTTCCATCACAAAACAACAGAAAATGGCGAAAAAGATTAGAACCAGTCGCTTGCTATGATTTGATTATTAAATGTTCAATGTTTCTATTGGAGAAAAATATATGTAAAAAAAATATAGTTTCACCATATTAAAGTGAGAGTTCAGCTCACATAAGATTGTTTACATTAAAATGAGGCACAGATATAAATGAATCAATTATCACATGAAACCAATAATAATCTTCAGAAATAACTAGGGCTTTACAATAACGGTTAAATCTTCCTAGAAGTGATACAGGGTTGACAGAGGTGGTGAATTGTATAATTTTGGCACTTTAGAGAGCCTATATTCATATTAAAAATCAGATTTACGGAATTATCCATGTCGTCTATATTAAAGGGCACTTATTTTAATATAACAGGCTTTTAAATATAATATTGTTGCACAATATCTACTTAAAATATCAAAGGGACGCAAAAGCCACTCTTTTCATGGAACGACCCAATACAAAATATCATAAAATGTGTAATTCATGCACTAAACCTTGCCAGTGGCAGGGATTCCACCCTGATACTTGACCGATTTTAGCTTGTAAAGCACTTTGAAATACGGATGTGACACATTCTAACAAAAGTCTGGTAGGCCTGAAAGCATATCCCACCACTTTATTCATGAGGCTTCTTCATGCAAGCCTAACCTTTTCTACATCTCTCTGTCTGATCGTGACAGTGTACCGATACTGAGGCTTTGTGGCTAAAGCAGAGCTTGGATTCTCTGGTATGGGAAGATATCGCACTGTCGTTACTCACTGTGAGATCCTCCTGTGTATAATACAGCACAAACAGAGACACTATGAATCAAGGATTCTATTTAACCTCCTTTAAGACAAAATAACTAGACAGGAGACCGACAGCTTGGCTCAAATAGTACTATTGTGAATGTGGTTGACATGTTAGCCAACTTGGTACCTTATTGTTAGGCATTCATGCTAGTCAATTATTTAAATGTGTGAGATAATGTGCTTTAGAGTACGTTTTTTTGTCCTTGATCTTTTGGTGTTGTTGTTGTAAATGGGTGTATGCACATCCCTAGGACACAAGGCAAACAGATACTGGCCAACAACTCAATACTTACAACCTATTCACTGTGTATTCACAGTGTTCTGTGTGTGTTATTCATATTTTATGTAACTCTCAGATGTGCAGTGTGTGTGTGTCTATCTCTGTGAGTGTGTGTTGGTATGCTTTGAACATGGTACTACTGCGTCCTGGCTTTCAGCCATTACACTGTAGCATAGGTCGACTACCTGCTGGGAAAAACGGGTCAGAGAGTGTGTCATGCTAGAGGAAATAGCCTGTGCAAATCAGTAGACTGTTTTTAAAATGTCAATCACACTTTAAATCTGAAGCAATTTGGATCAGGCTGTGTCGTCTCTACAGAGATGTCTGAGTGAACGGCTAAACTTTTGAAAAGGGCCTCACTTCATCCCTCACAAGGAACTGATACTAACTCAGTTGTGTGTTTGTGTTTTCTCTCTGGCTGAAGAAAGACAGTGTTGGTCTCTGGGGTGACGATCTCCATGGCTTGTGGACCGACTTTATCAGGTTGATGGGAATGAGCATGAGCAGCCCAGTCCAGCGTCCCCACAATGTCACGCTCGGGAAGTAACATGGACCAGGACTTAAGACAAGTCCCCCCGGAGAGAGACAGAGAGTTTAATACTCAGAGTTGGTCAACTGCCCTTGTCTTTTTGGTGTAGTCACTCACTAAATCCTTGTGACACTGAGGCTGTCCTAATATGGACACTGTACTCTCAAAGTACTCTGATTTGGATTGAATTTTAATTGGAAGATTTGAGTATTGGACTGTGCTATTGAACAAGCTTAGAGCCTAAGGGTTCAAGACACTGACTTTATTCACCGTAATATTCTTTCCTTAGTACTGTGGTTGTCTTTTTTCTTATTTTTACTGATAACTACCTCTACATGAATATTGTCGTTAGCTGCTTCAAACGTGCATTAATTTACAGACACCCAAAAGCAACTTGTGTGTGTGGTATTACACAGAAATACTGAGTGAATGTGTGACCTTTCAATTATCTTAATGAAGTGTCTAAAGATGTTCTTATAATAAGGTCTGCACATTCCTCAACTCAGCAGACAAGTAGTTTTGAATATTCTTTAGTAATAGAAAAGTTAGAAAATTGACATCCAAACATACATGGGATACAATACATACATTTCATTCAACAATGAATCACCCTGAGCAGTACTGGTACTGTTGAAATAATACAAACGGAGAAATACAATATATGGAAAAAAACAAATGTGTGCCCACTTTAGACATAGCTTGCGGGGCCCGCTGATATTAAGATGGAGTAGAGTTCATTCACTGTCAGTCACGTCCAGACACGTCAGCTCAATGAGTCCAGCAGCAACAGGTGACAAACAGTTCAGCTCTGTGACGCGGGCAGCAGCTTTGGCATCAACTCAACTTGCCGTGTTTGGAAGAGGAGGAATGCTGCCTATGACCCCAAGAACACCATGCCCACCGTCAAACATCGAGGTGGAAACATTATGCTTTGGGGGTGTTTTTCTGCTAAGGGGACAGGACAACTTCACCGCATCAAAGGGACGATGGACGGGGCCATGTATCGTCAAATCTTGGGTGAGAACCTCCTTCCCTCAGCCAGGGCATTGAAAATGGGTCGTGGATGGGTATTCCAGTATGACAATGACCCAAAACACACGGCCAAGGCAACAAAGGAGTGGCTCAAGAATTAAGGTCCTGGAGTGGCCTAGCCAGTCTCCAGACCTTAATCCCATAGAAAATCTGTGGAGGGAGCTGAAGGTTCGAGTTGCCAAATGTCAGCCTTGAAACCTTAATGACTTGGAGAAGATCTGCAAAGAGGAGTGACACAAAATCCCTCCTGAGATGTGTACTAACCTGGTGGCCAACTGCAAGAAACGTCTGACCTCTGTGATTGCCAACAAGGGTTTTGCCACCAAGTACTAAGTCATGTTTTGCAACCTTTAATTCCATTTACAACATTTTTCACATGAGTTTTTCTGGATTCTTTTGTTGTTATTCTGTCTCTCACTGTTCAAATAAACCTACCATTAAAATTATAGACTGATCATTTCTTTGTCAGTGGGCAAACGTACAAAATCATCAGGGGATCAAATACTTTTTTCCCTCACTGTATGCACCTTGGTCCTAGGTTATGCAAATGAGCTGTGAACGTGTTTTAGGCATTAAACACAGAGTTGCATCCTTGCTCCTTGCTTATCGCACGTTACCGTCCTTCGAAAACGTAATATAGTGCTGCTGCCAGCTGCGGAAGGATACGGACTGTACCTCTCAAAGCACCAAATTAACAAGGGTTACACATGTACAACAGTAAAGCAAGGCATGGATTAATTAGTGTTGCATTGCTGATTGATGTAATATTAGCCTGCATTCATACTCACCTGAGAGAGCCAGGTAGGTGCTGGAGCTCTCTTGTCAAGATAAGTAAGAGTGGGCTTGGTTAGTGCTTTGATGGGAGGCCACCTGTGGAAATCAAAGTGCTTCTCTGGGTGGTATCAAAGCAACTGCAGGGAGAACATACTAGTACCTCTGGTTCTTACGGGTCCTTCGTTACACCTCACTGGTGAATCAATAGCATGATATTATTCCATACAATCCCCTCACTGAAAGATAATGGCTCTACACCACCCCACTGCTAAAGCAGTGAGCTCTATCATATACTGTTGCTATTGTTCTTTATGTGGGGAAGAGTGACTTCTGTCCAATACTTTTCCAGTACAGGCTGTCATGACGTGGCCCTCCTACACCCGGGTTCTGTTATCTCAGGTTGTAAATTCCTGGAGTTGACTCTCTCCCCCTGGCAATGCAGAAAGACACACAGAGAACAAAGGATTTCACATGGCGAACTCCTAAATCCCCAAAATGAGGATTTGCTGACCTCAGAGAGGACAGGAAACACACATGACTATATCTCTGAATATGTGGGGTTTGCATCTAATTCTTGTATAAAATGAATGAGTAAAGATGAAATTATTTGTGAAATGATGTAAGGTGATGTTAAACCTTTAACTTCTAACGGAAAAGTGTCCCGCTAGCGTGACACCTCGACAACATCCGGTGAAATTGCAGAGCGCGAAATTCAAAATACAAAAATTGTAATGAATATACAAGTGTCATACACCGTTCTTTAGCTTAGCATCTTGGTAATCGAACCGCTTTGTCGAATTTACAGTAGGCTTTACGGCGAAGCATAGCATTTGATTATCTGAGGACAGCGACTCGCATACTTCCTGCATATAAATATATTTAAAACCAGCACAGGCGTCACAAAAATCAAAAATAGCGCTAAAATGTATCACTTACCTTTAAAGATCTTCCTCCTTTTGCAATCCCAAGGGTCCCAGCTATACAATAAATTGTTGTTTTGTTTGATAAAGTCCCTCTTTATATCCCAAAAATTCAGTTTGGTTGGCGCGTTTTGTTCAGTAATCCACCCGTTCAACTCGTTCAACATACAGACAAAAGAATCCAAAAAGTTGACGACAAACTTCGTCCAAACAAGTCAAACAATCAATCCTCAGGTACCCTTTCTAATCAATCCTCAGGTACCCTAATATGTAAATAAATGATTAAATTTAAGACGGAATGTAGTATGTTCAATACCGGAGATAAATAACAAAGACTACGGACCCAAAGAGGAACCCAATGATAAACTACAGCTACAGCTCATTTTTCAAAAAAACAAGCCTTGTCTAAAGACTGTTGACATCCAGTGGAAGCCATAGGTACAGCAATCTGGGAGCTATTCTTTTCATTGTGCAATAGGAAACCATACCAGAGCTCTGGTTTTTGCCTGCCATATCAGTTCTGTTATACTCACAGACATTATTTTAACTTCTAAGGGATTGCTGGGGCGCTAGCGGGGCTGCTCCCGACACTACCAGGTGAAATGTAAGGCGCCAAATTCAAAATCCCAAAGTTGAATTATTTAACATCCACCAATATACAAGTGTTCCATACTCATCAAAAGCTCTGTTTCTTGGCAATATCACAGCGTTGTCAGATTTCAAAAAGGCTTTACGGCGAAAGCAGCACATTTGATTGTTTGAGGGTAGCACCTCACATATTTTTCCCATAGCCATGAATCCATTAGCCATCATGGCACACACATAACACATTTCACAGCGAAAACAAATCAATTACCTGTTGAAGAACTTCTGCTGAGGTCATCCTAAGTGTCCAACGAAGACAATACATGGTTCTTTTGTTAGAAAAAGTAATGTATTTTATCCATAAATCCTCCATTTGGTTTGCGCGTTATAATCAGAAACGACAGCCTCCACTAGTCCATTGAAACGTGACGCAAACTCGTTCATCTTATACCTATAAACTTGTCCAAGAACAATCAAACATAGTTTTAAATGTATCCTTAGGAACACTTTTACGTATATTTACTATTATAAATCAACCGGAATATAAACTGATCGATAAAGATGGTAAAAAAGACACAGCATGCCTTCTCGGGGAAGCGCGCTGGGTACTGTTTACATAAATGAGTCACTTCCTGGTTTGCTCTTCTTCTCTGGTCTAAAGCATCCAAATTGAAAATGTACACTGTCTCCAGACTGTTGACATCTAAAAGAAGTGATGGGTACTGCATTCATATGCCCTTATATGGTCATTGTCATGAGGGAGGGGTTCCCAAATGAGCAATGTGTCAAAATCACTTTTTCCAGGACAGAAATTCCTCGGGGTTTCGCCTGCTATATGCGTTCTGTTTTACTCACAGACAAATGGTTAACAGTTTTGGAAAATTCAGAGTGTTTCCTATCCAATGGTACCACATATGTGCATATCCTATTTTCTGGGCCTGAATGGGAGGCATTTTACTTTGGGCACGCCAGGCTCTCCAAAACCGACCCCTCAGCTTCCCTTAAAATTTTAACCCCCATGAGCACAGACATGATCTGGCATCATGGAACAGCCCTTTTCTACTGTTATGAATTAAACCCCCTGTTCAAGTAATCCTCTTCAGACCATGCGTACCTCGGTCAGCTGACGGGGAAATGGTTTGAGTAGAGACCACAAAAGCCTCAGTATAAGCTAAGGTTGTAATGGTTGTTGAACTCCTAACCATACCACGTGGAGAATTTGCTAAGTGGAGGGAAATGGTTAAACTCTGAGACTATCGATCCTGACAGAATAAGAACAAATCTTAGATACTAATTACTAGAAATTATGTCAACCTGGGATGCGAAGACCGACAACCACCGAAACATCTATTCTATAAGAACATTTCTGAATGGTACTCTGAAGTATCCATTCTAACCACGAAAGACTTCAGGGAAGCAGAGAGACGCTCGGATGAACTTTCCAACAGAAGGACTGACGATTCCAACAGAGATCACGACGACACACCAGGCGTAAATATATATTGACTGCAATTATACTCGAATGAGTGAGCGTTCATGTGCAAAGGATTAGCATTTCAATTAATATAATGATCAACTGTGTAGTGACTCCTTTTTGTCTTTCCCGCCCTTCTCAGTCCACACCCACTTCCCTTTGTCCTCCACGCCGTCATATCGGCTTAGCCCACTAGGGAACCTCCCCTATCATTTCCTTGTAAAAATATCTACTGTTTGTTTGTTTATGCATTTCTGTGATTATATTTAGTTAGTTAGTAAATAAATGATTAAGACAATTGATGTATGGATGATTCAGAGTAAAGGCTGGCTTCGTGCAGATAACCAACAATTTACGACGTTTGGATTGAGACTAACGTGAGGTAAAGAATAGTTAATTAATTATAATACTAATTGATCAGATATTAAAATATCTGAAGAGTTATATTAGGAAAATTATAACTTTGTAATCTGAAGATTTTCCTTGGTGCCCCGACTTCCTAGTTAATTACATTTACATGATTAGTTTAGTCACGTAATAATAATTACAGAGAATTGATTTTATAAAATAAAAGTATTCTCTTTAATGATGCCAAAGACACGACAAGGCCAATATGAAGAGAGAGTGAACTGTAACAGGGGATCGTTTCATGGATCCTGCAGTGCAAAGGCAAGATCATTAATACCTGGACCACAAAAGCCCGGGTCTTGTAGTACTCTTGCATTCTCACCAAGCCCCAAATACCAACAGGTACAAAGACTACCCCTTCCCCCTTAGAGATTCCAGCCATTACAATGAGCCCGTTCTCTATAGCTCCTCCCACCAGCCTCCTCTGGTGCGTGTGTGCCTACACACATTTCTGCATGTGTGTGTGCGTTGCCTTGAAAGAGGAGAAAGGCTATTGCAGATGACAGTAGATTTAATTGCCATGCTGTCACTGAGACATGTATCAAACTGACACACATTTCTCTTTTTAAAGGACCCCTATCACATGCACTAGTCTCTTGGGCCCCCTGCAACATGCGTATGATCGTGTGACAATCCTCAGTCGTCTCAACTCACTGTTCTTCTATATTGAAATGTAGTGCTATTTGCAGAGGTTGTGTGTGTTGAGTATAGACAGTCTAGGTCAGGGGTCTTTAACTGTAGGAACGCTGGCCAAATCCGGTCCACAAATTGATTTTACGTGCCGCGCAAAGTTATTTTTTTCTGGTCATGTATAGAGCAATCTGTACTTTGATAAGTCATTGCATTCACTTGACCTTTGTTCTTAAGAAATAAACAGTTGTCACGAGACATCTCAGCACTTCATCTATTCCTTAACCACTAAGACGCCTTTGGTTTAGCTGCCCTCGTTTTTTACCCAGTGAACAAGTCATAGCAGGTCAGGTGGTCAGATGTAGCACTTGTGGTTACGGTTGATTGTTTGACAATGGTTGGGATGTTCTATTCGAGTTCTAGTTCTGTTCTCATAGCGTTGAACATGCATCATTCTTTGGCAGCTGTTGTTTTACAGAAGAGAGAAGAGTTATTTAGGCGATGAAGTAATAGCTGTCCTTTGTGTAGCCTTTCAGCTGTTTATCCAGCGATTTGCTTTAGTTTATTCAAAATGAAACAACAGGATATCCTTGTGTTTTCACCTCTCCTTTGCTTCTGTGTGTCCTGTTCAGCCTGCTGCACCAGTAACACTCCTTATGAATACTCTCCTCATAGAGTGCAATGCATTATAACACGCTGCTTCATAAGGCATTATGCTGCCTGCTCATAATGTTTCATGCATATAGTTATAGCTGTTTCTGAGCAGCTAGTAGGGCATACGTTGTGCTTTATAGTACTTTATGTATAGCTCAAAAGGCATTAACATTGTACTTCTAATGCGTTATAATGCATTGCTAAGAGGGTATTCATGGGAAGGGTTACGGTACACTAGATTTCATTTGGTTTAGCTGACCTTTAACCCAAGGGAACTTATCGTAACAAGTCAGGGGTTAGAGAGTGGTTGTTTTGGTAAAATACAGGGTGTTGTTGTTATTGTCGTGTTCTTTGGCAATAGTCGTGTTCCTTAGCTTTGAACATGCATTGGGGTTTTAGGTTTTTCAGAGGAAATGACATGCAACGCATCTGCTTTGAGCTTGCCTCAAGTTCTGAATTTCTCCTTTTCAGACACATTCACTCTTAAGGATATTTAACAATTTATTTGAAACATTAACAGTTCTCCTTTAAATAAAACAAAACAATTGAATTAATCAAGGGCACCATCTAATCACCGTCTAGTAAGCACTCGCCTCGGAAAAGTGTGAAGACGTGGGCTAACAATTGATTAAACAATTATTCTAATTGACATTAATCCACGTCCATTTGTGTCTGAGTTCGCTGAGTGCCAACGTTGAGAACACAGACCCTCCATTAACACGCTGCCATTTCCTTTGATGTGTACCATAAACAAAGGACACAGTACTGTACTCACCAAATTAAATCACTAACTCAACCTGATAGCTTTACTGTACGATAAAGCCATGTGTTGTACTGTTTATACATACAGTACATGAAATGAAGCCACTTGATGTATTTTGTCATCTAATGCACTCAAATGTCAGAACGTCAAAGTAGCGTTTGCAAGGAACATTGCTAGATGAACCATTTTGTTTCATGTTGAATTTTGGGGTGGAATCCATTTCAAGGTTCCCTTGTACAAGGTCTGCGAATGCAAACAGAATAATTTGCATTAGTTAGGAAAGGGTGTAGAGATGTGTAAATACAATTCCTTAAATATTTGATATGATATGGGATAAGAAACTACAATGCTTTTGTTTCGAAACGTCAATCATACCTCTTTTTTTCTCTCAAGTCTTCAATGCCAAGTTCACTCCCCTCTTTTATCAGTGTAGGTAGCATAATTAGATATTGAACCACGGCACTCACAACAAAATAGAAGGGTGAAAATAAGATAAAGAATTGAAAGAGAGAAAACCTGAACGACTCGATTTGTGGCGTGTCCTTCACCAACAGAAGAGTAAGATTCCATTATCTGATTCCGTCTCCTAATGTGAACACTAGATATAGATTTGTAATTTCGAAGGTGACATTTTGCTCCTTTAGTCAGCATCCATCTCTCCAAACTCACCTTTGGTGACCCATGATGATGTGTTTCCCGTTGGCCGGTTTCCTCTTGATGGTCCATGGGATTTATTTGGGAGATGTGCTCGTTGATCAGAGTGAGACACATGGTCTGGTTATTACTCAAGGCTTTCTTTCAGTGAGGCTCATATATATGGGGCTATTAGTGACAAATTATTACTTCCTTCCCCAGGTGCGGTTTTGTGGCCAAGCAGTGTTGCAAATGTTAGCCATAATCTAGCCCCTTTTGAGGTTCACAATACCAATGTGTTCAAATGTGTTGGATTGCATCCATGATTAATACAAATAAACGCTAGCTCAGTATGATGGTTCTAATGTTTTGAGTTGTATTTCCAAAATATATTTCAATCATTTATCTATTAAACACACACACACACACACAACTTCCAAGAGGACGAGGGTGTGACAGCAAAAGCACTCACTGATAAAAACATAAACATGTATTATACTTGTAAACACATTATACATTAATCAATCTCAACTTAAAGTCTGTTGGGTTCCGTCAAGTGTTGATCACAGTTTGATGGGCACCAATTGGAAAACAAGCAGCGGGGTAGTGAATTTGAGGTAATTAGGCAACTCAATTTAAGTGAGTTAGGTTGCATGACAACCAGGGGGTTGTTAAATTATATCTTTAAAACTGCATGGACAATGTGTCATCATGATTCTTTTAAGCAGACCAAGATATGTCTAGCACCATCTCTCTTTGTCGTCTACTATGGGCCTGTTAGATTTTACCTGCTGTGAGTAGACAGCTCACTGGGGGAAGACTGGATATGATTTGCCAAGAAAATTCAGAACCTTGGACAGCGCCTCTAAGACATTGTGTTAAGTGCATGAACAGAATGTACTGTACATTGAGCTGCTGTGTAGGCCAGTTGGCGTACAGTATGTGCACAAGGGCATATGATGTACTGGTCATTTGGTAAACATACGGTGTCCATATAAGGACATACTTGGTCTCTGCAGGTGACGGTGGCTGTCCTAATATGGACACCATAAACACAGGGTCTCCCAGTGACTAGTTCAGCTCGATGTTTGCATTCAAATGGTACTAAGGTTGACGGACAGGTAGACAATCTGCTTTTCAAAAATAATGTTAAACTTGTTGGTTTTAAGCCATGACAGATCTTGTCATTGTATTGTAACCCTCACAAGCATAGTCAATTGCATAAATAGTACGATGTATGATTACAATGACATGTAGTCTGGTTATTTTATGTTCCTCTGTCAGATGAATTGCTTGTGTAATCTCTGAGTTCACAAATACAAGGTGTCGCATGTATCAATCATCTCAGAGTAGTGGTTCTGGTCTAGGATCAGGTCCTCATAGAATCCTATTCATTGTGATCTAAAAGCCCAAAGGAACCCTCAAAACTCCAACTCAGAGACACTTGATACATATGGCCCCTGATCTGTATGTTTGGTAGTCGTACCGTATGTTGTAAACAGTATCTCTCGGTATGTCAGTCATGCTGACATTAGACTATCCCAATTGAATGCTGATGTTTTTTAATATTTTTATATTTTACAAATAATCTAAATGTAGCGATATGGCTAATTGTCACAAGGCTTGGTGTAGTTGGTACAAAAGAGTCAGGCGCATGACAGCAGAGATGAGCAACACAACGTAGTTTACTCAAAATATACAAGTAGCAACAAATACCAAGCTCACCAAATGGACTGACATAATAGTAGAACAATAACGCACAACAAACATGGGGAAAACAGAGGGTTAAATAATGAACATGTAATTGGGGAATTGAAACCAGGTGTATATAAAACAAATGGAAAATGAAAAGTGGATCGGCGATGGCTAGAAAGCCTGCAACATCAACCGCCGAATGCCCCCCGAACAAGGAGAGGAACAGACTTCGGAGGAAGTCGTGACACTAATTTAAAACCTTTTAGGGATAACCGGGGCGCTAGCGCCCCACTCCCGACACTACCCGGTGAAATGTAAGGCGCCAAATTCAAAATCCAAAAGTTGAATTATTAAACATTCATCAATATACAAGTGTTGCATAGTCATCAAAAGCTCTGATTCTTGGCAATATCACAGCATTGTCAGATTTCAAAAAGGATTTACGGCGAAAGCACAACATTTGATTGTTTGAGGATAGCCCCTCTCATATTTTATGCATCAGCATGAATCCATAACGAAAGCGGGTCTCATAAAATGCATAAAATCGCTAATATAAAATCCCTTACCTTTCGAAGAACTTCTGCTGAGCGCTTCCCAAGTGTCCAACGAAGGCATCCAATGGTTCTTTTGTTAGAAAAAGTCATTTATTATATCCAAAAATCTCAGTTTGGTTGGCGCGTTATGTTCATAAAATATAGCGTCCACTCGCCCATTGAACCGTGAAGAGAACATGTTCAACCTATACACTTGTCCAAGAACAATCAAACATCATTGATAATGTATCCTTAGGAACACTTTTATGTATATTTACTATAATATTTCAACCGGATTATAAACTGGACGATAGGAAAGGAAATAACCACAGCACCCCCGATCCCGTGAACTTGCCTCCTCTTCTGTTTACACCCTGTGACTAGTTCGAAATTCTTCTTCTATTACCATCCAGAGCAACCTAACATCACCAAACACTGTCTAGTGGAAGCAATAGGTCCTGCAATCGTACTCCCATATATGGCTGTTTTCAATAGGGAGGGGTTCAAAATGAGGCAATGTGTCAAAAACACTTTTTCCAGGACAGAAATTCTTTGGATTTTCGCCTGCTATATCAGTTCTGTTATACTCACAGACAATATTTTAACACTCTTAGAAACTTCAGATTGTTTCCTATCCGATAGTACTAATTATGTGCATATCCTAGTTTCTGGGCCTGAGTGGCAGGCCTTTTACTTTGGGCACGCCAGACTCTCCAAAACCGACACCTCAGCTGCAAGTAAATGTGATATTTTTATACATTTACAAAAAATTCTAAAAACATGATTTTGCTTTGTATTTATAGGGTATTATGTGTAGATTGATGAGGGGGAAAAACAATTTAATCAATTTTAGAATAAGGCTGTAACCTAGTAAAATGTGCAATAAGTCAAGGGGTCTGAATTCTTTCCGAAGGCACTGTATACTACTTAGCGCTGTAATCACACAGCACATCAAGGGTTTATTTTTCTCTTGAGTAAGCAAGGCAGTTTAAATATCATGTCCACTGTATCTTAGTGGCTCAGCTCTTGTAGTCACTCAACTAAATTTCAGTAAATCGGTTAGCTATTTACATGAAAGTGAAGGCAACTCAAGTTTTCATCTTTGGGCCTTTTATCAAGGAAACAGATGGAGGACAACATTGTGCTTTGAAAGGGAGGATTGCAAGCAGCGTGATACCGCACCTTGGGGTGGATACTTACTCTTGGACTTTGAATCTGTGTCTTGGACTGATTGTATTGCTTAGTCTATTTTGTTTAATGTAGTCTTTCTTTCATCAGGAGCATGCATGCATATGCCTCTGGCCTATTAGCCAACCGCTGGCTATGCCCCACATCTTTTTTTCTCTCAGTAGAAGTAAAATGCAATCCCGACTTCACGGAGTAGCAATGTTTGTAGAAATTACACAAAATACGTTGCTCTTGTTAAAGATTTTAGAATTCCTTTTTTATTACTACATTTTTTTTATGACATAGGCATGTATCTTTGTGGGAAGTAAAGTCTTTCTACTGTTTTCTGACAGGCTTCACGGAGCAGCTGTGTTTTGCAGAAATATGAATGTAATTACAGCATGTCAACCTTGTTTTAGCTATAGACCAAAACAAAATAATCTAGAGAAAAATGCACTCATTAAATAATGAATAGTCCTATCTCAATAAACTTCATAGAGGTCCTCTGTACAGAGTAGGGGTTTGAATAAAGACAGCACATGAACAAGGTCTGCCTGGCCCGTTATTCCTGATTCATCTTAAACCAATACTGCTCTCAATAATTCACCCAGATTTTCTCACTCTATAGCATTTGATATCCTAGGAGACTTGTTAACTCCCCCCCTTTCAAACATGATATATTTTTTCCCCCTTTCAAACTCTCATATCAAAGAGGATATTTTCTGATCAGCCAGGCTCCTGGAGCTGCTCCACCCACTACAGATGGTACAAATGCTACAGTGACGTTGGCCCCGTCGATATCCTGGACAATGCTGGACTTGGCTTTCATGTTCCGGGTGCTGCCCACTGCCAGTCCATCAGCAGCTGTCACTCCTGGCTCATGCCCTTGTGTACAGTTATCCACCTGGACAATATGTTGTGTGGGTGTGTGCGTGGGTCTGTGCAAATGTGTTTCAGAGTGTGAACATAATTGTTGGTTTGTTGTATGGACTTGCATGTGTGCATTTCTGGTAGAGGTATAGTTTGTTTCTACAGACTCCACAGACATTCATATAATTTATAGATCATTCCTTGATGATTCAATGGAAGAACTCTTGGAGACTTCAGTGGCTTTTTTTTAAGCTTTCTTACCTTTTATTATGAATACAAATACCCATCTACTCCCATAGTGTGCAACCGTGCTGCAGAGAAATGTATCACAATATGATCCAATAAGAAAAAGGCTGCTCTCTCCTCACACAGTATCAGGTTCACCACTGCTGTGGCAGAGAACATCTTCCAAAGGTCATACAAATAGCAGTGTACCGCTGTTCAGCAGTCAAGAAAAGCACTGCAACCATTGGCAAGCTTTTGTAAGTTGTCTTCAACTTTTGTGTTCTGTCTTTGTTTCCCATCCCGGGAGAAAGACAGAACAGGTACTGAAAGGTGAGGCATAACCCAAAGTCTACTGCACTCTCAATTTATGTCCTGCAGAGTGTCCATCAACTGTCCACACTCCTCTTGTGGTTGAGTGCGGCTAACAAGCACCTGTGTGAAAGCTCCTCACTCCATCAACACAGAAAGAGAAGGAAACGGACAGCCTTGCTTTGACTCTCAAGGTCAGGCCCCCTCATGCTTTCCATCCTAGCTCTCCTTATCCTGATTGGCGGCTATGGCTTCTGACATTTTGACACTCCTCACTCTTCACCCCTGCATGTTGGTTAATTCCAGGCTTCTCTCTCACATCGCGTATGCTGCAGGTGGGCCTGCCTGGAGGAAGGAGTTGTTCCCTTCTGGTTATTAGGACATGAGTTTTGCTAGGTGTGGGCACTGACAGTTGGTCCTTTGAGGGTAAGGGGGAATGCACTTTTGGGACATACAGAGTATATCATGTATTATCTGTATGCTTCTAGAATGAAGTGTGGCCTAAACTCAATTGAAGCAGAAGGTTTGAATCAGGCCTTGGACTGCACTGTTTTACCACTGTAGTGTTATTAGTGTAGTGGTGGCCCCATGGGAGATGTGAGGATGAATTCTAACCAACGATTCCAATCTATTAAATAAGATAAAGAATATTTGATGTTACATTACCAATCCTGTCGCAAAATTCCACCTTGCCTATCTCATTTAGTGTACCTTTCTGTGATTGAGGTAGAGTGAACCAAACTTATAGGTGCTGTCTTGATCTCTGGTTAATTAGGTGTCCTGCAGGTATAGCAGCAGGCGAGACTTCATTACCTAGTTAGCCGGTTGTTTTCTAGGACTCTGTTGAGAACCTACTATGCACTCTTCTATTCTATGAAGGATGAGAGAACAAGTGTCAATCATCCTGTACCAGTATCCTGAGAAACGTTAATAATGATAGTACTAATGATTAGAACTAACCAACTGGGTGACAAGAGCGTTCATACTTGATGCTTGACCTCTTGAATGCTGCTTGCTCATTAATAGAAAAGTCAGTCCTGAGGTATCTTAGCTATATTTTGATGCTGCATAAGTTTCATCCAGCAATGCTCTCCCCACCCCCCTCCCATCTCCATTAAAAAGGTATGGGTAGGTCATTTACAAGGTTAAAGTGCGGACCCTTTTTTTCAATTTTCACCTAAAATGACATACCCAAATCTAACTGCCTGTAGCTCAGGACCTGAAGCACGGATATGCATATTATTGATACCATTTGAAAGGAAACACTTTGAAGTTTGTGGAAATGTGAAATTAATGTTGGAGAATATAGTACATCTGGTAGATCTGGTAAAAGATAATAAAAACAAAAAAACATGCAAGAGAAAGGCCATAATATAATATTGCAGTTTAGGCGCAGAATTTAGATTTTGGCCATTAGATGGTAGCAGTGTGTGTGCAAAGTTTCAGATTGATCCAGTGAAGCGTTGCAAACCTGGACAATATTTTGTATCAAGTCTGCCCAAATGTGCCAAATTGGTCATTTGATTCATTTTCAAGTATATAACTACAGAAAACATACAACAATTATATGGTAATACAACGTTTTAGTTTACAGACTCCCAGGAATGTCATACATGATGGATCATTAGCTAATACACTAACTTTCACACATCTAGACGGGGTGGATGTGGAGCCAGAGACAGCAGGGGTTCAAACTGTAGAACCCAGTTCCTACATTTGAATATTAAAATTGATTTTATCAAACAAAACTATGCTACATTTTATCTCTGGGTCCCTCAGGATGACAAATCAGAGCAAGATTACTGAATGTAAGTACATTATTTACCTTCAGAGGTGAATATAAGGTGAGTCAAAAGGAACACACAACAATAATTCATAAGGGCTACATGGTGAACATAACAAATACAATTGTTTATTATGGATTCTCATGACAACTAAATTGGCACATGCTACGCAGTGTCTGAATTGACGCTCTCTACTCGCACACGCACATTTTGACGCTGTTGACATAGGTTTCTCTCTGTGTGGTTTCAGCTTTGGTCTATTCATATTAGGTGTACGAGTTTGAGCATGTGTCCGTTAGGCCTATGGATTTTGGGGGGGAATCAGCATGAATTATATTGAGCAATAATTCACTTGTTCTTTTTAAATTGCCCTTTTTTTACAGTATGGAGCCTAAGTGCCACAGAGGAGCTTAGAAGGGAGGAACTCACATTCACGTTAATGCGCTATGTAGAAATCAATAATTTAAAACTGGAAATTTAAAAAAGTACAGACATCCGTATCGCCAGTAGGCTACATCACTGATGTGGTCCTTTCCTCCAAGCGTTTATTCAAGTTGGATCATCTTTGGATGCCGACAGCAGTCGGACCATTGGAAGACATCGCTTGGACTGTAGCCAACAAAAGCCAATTACTGCTCTTGTCTAGCAATCCATCAAACGCATTTGGTGTGTCATCATAGTGGTCTCTGACTTGTGGTCAGACTCTCTCAGGTGGAACAAATTTAAACTTGCACCTTTTATCAATGCTGATTTGAATGTCATTGAGAAAGCAGAAAGGTGTCAAAAACCATTAGCAAACATTATTTCTGAATTTTAAAGCAATCCTAGAAGTAATCATCTAGTTTTTCCAAATTATCTGTAATCTGGCCAATGTGAACTTGATGCATTAGCATTTTACCTATTACCCAGGTTGTGTCCCAAATGGCCCCCTTTCCCCTCTTTTTGCTCTACTTTTGACCCAATAGTTGTGCACTATAAAGAAAATAGTGTTTCATTTGGGACGCATCTCCAGTTTAAGACTGGGTTAACTGGCTTGGGATCAGCTGGGCCCCAGTGTCTGCTGGTTGCCTGTGAGCCCCAACACTTAATTAATTGAAGCAATTACTTTGGGCAGCGGAGGTCTCACCTGGGCGGTATAGGTGTGAATATTTTTGATTGTGACTGCGCTCCAACACACCACTAGGACTAGCCTCTGCAACTCCCTGAGCTAGCATATGGAATAGAAACATTTTGAAGTGCGCTCAAGAGAACGCAAAGTTGATAAACTTACTAGACCGAGGTCACTTTCCCTCATTTAGAGTTTAGTAACGGAGTTGGTCTTCTGGCATGAATATCCCCCTCTATATGTTATCCATTAAATATTTAAAAAGTATTAAATGATGGATATCCAACATGTGGGTGCTCTTGAAATGTTATTACCAGTGATTAGATGAACATTTGGGAATGTATTGAGACTGGTGTAAGGAGCGGAACTGAGGCACCTGATACATTATGAATAAAAATAAACATTTTAAAATCTACAGGAAACAAAGATGAGATTATGTAGAATCAACATAAAACTTAATGCAGGGTCTGAAATAAGCACCAAGACTACCTGCCAAACACTGGTAAAAAGTGTCAGTGGCAGGTGGGCCATTAGGTCATGCTTATCGAATACTAAACATTCTCATATGGCTGCAACAATGCGTTTCCTGTTTGTTTCCTGGCTGCTTCCATAGTAAACATCCTCCTAATATACATAATGATGTCCCCCCCCCCCCCAATGCACCGTTGGTATTATAGTTTATCACTGAAAGCAGTAAACCCTTATCCCGTTGTTACCAAATTATATAGTTCCCATAAAACTCAACAGAAAATGCACTTAACCGGCTCCCTGTGATGCATCCACAAGTTGATCATCAACAGCATTATCAATATCAACAACTTGGCTGTTTCTAAATATGATCTGCTTGTTCCCATCTGTTTCCTTATAAAATAATGTTTGAATAATAAATAAAAAGTCACATTTTGGGTTTGAATTTCTAATGCTTGAAGATCTGGTGACCACAGGATGTAATTCAGTATGCAGCTAGTCTTGTAAGACAATACTTTTGAAGTCCAGGGGCCGTCTGTATCAAGCGTCTCAGAGTAGGAATGCTGATACAGGATCAGTTCAGGCTTTTACATCATAATGAATCAGATTACAGACAGGGGAGACCAGGAACATTCTATAGTGACACATCATTGAACAATATTTCCACACCTAGCCATCAATCCTCAGAAACAGTCAAATGATTTGTTTCTCTGTTTAGCTTAGATTGAATAAAAGATATTAGGTAACGCTTGACCTAAAGCCTACAGGTATAATGCATTACGATGCTGTTACAATACATTTTAAGACTTGAGTTATGAAAACGTATGATCTTCTCAAGGCCATGACATCCCTCCCCCTTGATTTTTACCTCAGCCAATTTAGATAAGACTAGAGTCAACACGTGCTCCTGAGTTGAGCTAAAGGGAGAACGTTGTGTAAGGTATAGCTGCACACTACTGTACCTCATCACCTGGGTCTATTACCTGAGTACTGTTGCCATGGCAGTCCCTGTAGAGGTCATTTGCATACTTTATAGTGCTAGATAAAAGGGGATAGAGACAGGGAAGTAGAGAAGGGATAGAGAGAGAGCAGACTCAGAGGAAAGAGGGTGACTAAGTTTGGAGTTTACACTGGGTCAATTTCATCTGGGGACTCCGAAATATGTGCTGAGAATAATTATAGTCTAAAGAGCTAGGAGGTAAGTTGCTCATAAATACATTTTTGGTAACACTTTACGATACAGAAATGAACAGGTAGCCTATTTACATAGAAAGTACATGATAACTATATAGTTATACTGTAATATACTATAACATGCTCGTCTTTGGGATTCATGCGAACAAGTAACTCTAAGCGTCATTTGGTACCAGTTACCAATTGTGTTTTTGTGTGTTTTTATCTACATGTTACATACTGTAGCAAGGTCTCATGCATGCTGTGGGTTGTTGTAGCCTAGTGGTTAGAGTGTTGGACCAGTAACCGAAAGGTTGCTGGATCGAATCCCCCAGCTGACAAGGTAAAAATCTGTCGTTCTGCCACTGAGCAAGGCAGTTAACCCACTGTTCCCCGGGCGCCAAAGACGTGGATGTCTATTATGGCAGCCCCCAGCACCTCTCTGATTCAGAGGGGTTGGGTTAAATGCGGAAGACACATTTTAATTAAAGGCATTCAGTTGTACAACTGACTAGGTATCCCCTTTTCCTTTGTAATAGCTAGCTAGTTTCCTCATGGGGCTATGGCTGGGTCAGTATTTTAGCTGAGTCACTGTATTATCATGTTTTCCATGGCCGGTTAACTACATAATGCAATGATCATCATTAGTATCTTCAATACCAGTAGTTTCGTGTGACTTTAAATGAGGTTTCGGTAATTTCTTTAAAGAAAATTCATTAATTTCCTTGTCATGAGATCTATTGTTTACACTTTTTGAGCGGCATGCACACATTATGGAGTGTAACTTTAACAGGTGGGGAGGACCAAGGCGATCAGAAAAAAAGACCATAGCGATCAGATTGGACTTCAGCCTTTTACGTAGTGGTGTCATAACGCTGAACAAAATTATTTACCCTGTTGTATTTCTGGTGCGGAGATAAAGGCAATAGGATCCCTTGATAAGGATGTAATAAAATGACAGTCTCATGTCATGTGTTTACCCGTGCACGTGACGAGACAGGAAGAGTGAGTATTCTGTTGGGGTAAAGGTCAGGACAATATATAAGCACCTACTTTTGGCGATACCACATGCTTTGCTTTGATCTATTTGCTTTTGGACAAGCCGGTTGTCTACTTCATACTTAATGCTTACCTTCAGCAAAAGTGGTAATACGTGAAGAACACAAACATTTAGAAGCATGTATTAGCTTAAAGTCTTCTCTAATTTCGGTAAACATGCAATAAGTTGGTTCTAATGTGGCTAATTAGCAGCAAACAACGCAAGAACTGACATTCAAATGTTATCCATGTTTTCAAGCTATACAGAGTTTGTTTACAATATATATTTAAAAAAATTAAGTAAAAATAATTAAGTAAAACAAGCTTATTTTTAGGTTGTGATGTGGTACAAGTTATATTGTTCAAGAATCAATGGCTTATATATCATTCAATTCAATGTCCAAACATGGATGTGCCAATTCCAGATTACATCTTTAACACACACATAACACAATGGCTTTAATGCAGTTGGTTACATTTTTCTGAATTCAATAACATGTTGAGTTAAATCAAGTAACATTTTGGGTTTGAATTTCTAATGCTTTGTTGAAGATCTGGTGACCACAGGATGTAATTCTGTATGCAGCTAGTCTTGTAAGAGAATACTTTTGAAGTCCAGGGGCCGTCTGTATCAAGCGTCTCAGAGTAGGAATGCTGATACAGGATCAGTTCAGCCTTGGAAGTGTAAAACTGGTTGCAATGACATCGTCATGACGCTATTTACAACTTCAATTTTATTACTTCATCAAGGTCATACTGGTTGTATAAAAAAGTTGTGTTAATGTTAACTCATTCAAAACCAAAAAGTGACACACTAAATCTGTCCCCACTTGGTCAGAGAAGGAAGGCCAAGGTAGGCCAGGTAGTTTATTGCTGAAGTGTACACAAAGTTGATTGAACTAAAGGGATAGTTCACCCAAATTACAAAATGGCGCATTGATTTCCTTACCCTGAAATCAGTCTATGTTCAAGGTTAGACATCAATCCATATTTCGTTTTGTTTACCTGGCCACTGTCTCCAAATGGAAGGAAACCTATGTCATTTTGCAATTTGGGTGAACTATCCTCTAATATTAATGAGTTTCGACATTCATTTTCTCCTATAAAATTCTCATTAGCTGAATACGTGAAAATGCAACACTACATGCTTTAGAATACTTACTGCAAAACACTACAATTTACAGGGTCATGCCTCTTCAGCTGCGAGCAAATAACATTCCATTTAGCCAAATTGCATGTAATTGTTTCTATATAGAGAAATCAAACAGGCCGCGCAGTATAACTGCTCCGATGCAGAGGCAAACCTTTCAAGACTACCATTTGAGGCCCCATCTTGAGCATGCATTTTATAAATAGGAAATTACCTTCTGCATTTTTTATAACATAGGTTTCTGGCAATGTCAGGGCTTTTTTTTTTTACCTAAAGATGTTGTCTGTGTAGAGGGTAATGAAATATTCAAGTAAAGCAGAGACAAATACATTACCTAGTGCACACTGAGTTTTTAAAGGCTGTGGATGACAGGAGCCTGAGCTAAATGTATTTATACAAAGTAAACACATTGTACTTTGTGAGGGCCACACAATATGCAGCCTTTGTTATACAGTAGCTACAGCCTTTAATAATGCGAATGTAGATATTGAACAGCATTTAAGTTGCTGTTAATAAGAATGTTCTCAGTCAACTCACCAGTGGTGGAAAAAGAACCCAATTGTCATACTTGAGTAACAGAAAAGATACCTTAATAGAAAATGACTCAAGTTAAAGAGAAAGTCACCCAGTAAAATACTACTTGAGTAAAAGTCAAAGTATTTGATTTTGAATATACTGAAGTATCAAAAGTAAAAGTATAAATCATGGCACCATTTTCTTGATTTTTTTGTTATTTATTTAGGGATAGCCAGGAGCCTACTCCAACACTCAGGCATCATTTACCAACAAAGAATGTGTGTTTAGTGAGTCCGCCAGATCAGAGGCAATAATTCATGTTGCAAAATTTTGTAAATGTTTCAACCTGGTCCTGAATAACCATTGCCAGCTGATCAGGAATAGCTTGGCCAAAAGAGGAAAGACAATACCTTGAAGGGACCATTCCATGGCCATGTTTTAAAGCACAGATGTTCTGGGGAATTAGTTTGGGGTGTTTTAAGAGTTATTCTGGAGGGAAGTAGCATCAAGGAGTGAGCAGAAGGCCCTTGGCCCTCCTACAATGCACTGTTGGTGGTATAATCTACTCTGGCTTTGTAAAGCTTTAGTTACCAAACTGTTTGTGACAATGCAGGTTTAAGTCCACTTTTAGGTTTATAGATTTTTAGGTTTTTACTATGCAGTGCCTATGCTTTATTTGGTTAGTGGTCAGGTGCTTCTGGAATCTGATGTATTATTGTGCAGAGTTCACCTCCTGCAATGGCAAATAAAATATATGTTAAATGTGATGGTAGTCAACAGTAACCCAGGCAACACTTATTTTTGATACTGTACACTACCGGTTTTAGGTTTTAGAACACTTACTCATTCAAGGGTTTTTATTTATTTTTACTATTTTCTACATTGTGGAATAATAGTGAAGAAATCAAAACTATGGAATAACACTTATGGAATCAGGTAGTAACCAAAAAAATGTGTTAAACAAATCAAAATATATTTTATATTTGAGATTATTCCAAAAGTTATTTCATACTTTTGATGTCTTCACTATTATTCTACAATGTAGAAAATAGTAAAAATAAAGAAAAACTTGTGAATGAGTAGGTGTTCTAACACCTAAAACCGGTAGTGTGTTTCTGTTTGTGTAGTTACTGTCATATGACTTTTTTCATTATGCAAACATACTGGGCTAAACAAACGCTGCAGTCATAGACAGGCCTTGATGTTCAAGTTACTTTCTCTGGACTCATTTGTTTACATTTGGTTAGATGATTAATTAGAAGCACCTAACAAATACTGCCGTGCTGATGTTTGTTTTCTTGTTTTAATCTGATATACACTGAGTGTACAGAACATTAAGGACACCTCTTTCCATGAAACAGACTGCCAGGTGAATCTAGGTGAAAGCTACAGTATAATCCCGTATTGATGTCACTTGTTAAATCCACTTCAATCAGTGTAGAAGAAGGGGGGAGACCGGTTAAAGAAGGGCCCGTGGTAATGGTATCAAATAATGGAGTGGAATGATATCAAATACTTGGTTTCCATGTGTTTGATGTCATTCCATTTGCTCTGTTCTGGCCATTTTTACGAGCCGTCCTGCCCTCAGCAGCCTCCACTGATCTATACCCATGTAAATCTACAGAGTTATTACCTTGAGTGTAGACAAGGTGTACGTGTAAGCTTACATCTTCCTGACGGATCGTATTCAGTAGGATGTCCTGCTTCTATCACAGTAATGATCACTTATAAAGCAGTACTTCTGCCACTGACGAGAAATGTAGGTTAATAAAAGCTGGCCTGAAAATGCCTTTTACCAATGTTAATTCATCTTTCAATGTGCACTATAGTTTCCCTTATTAATATAACTTAATGAATGAAGACCTCATCAATGTCAACTCAAATACCACAACATTTAGAGAGGAAAGTGTTGGAGACTGACGTGTCTTCCAGGGAGTGATTTCTTGGGAAAAGCTGGTAATGATACAGTATTCTTGCGTGACCCAGCAATTCACCTCTCCCCTTACGCACTAATTAAAATGAACTTTGCCATAAGCCATCCCCTTGAACCTGCCTCAGAGACTTTTATGATTCCCACATATAAATAGAGCGTGTAATAGAGAGGGGGATATAGAAAAACATGGATAGACAGAGGGCCAAGAGGGAGAGGAGATGGAGTAGAAAGATGGAGAAGGGGGCATTTGCTCTTTGGAAGGGGTGGAACATTCTCTGCCCTTCAATCGGGTGACAAAATATCTGTTTACACGTTCCATCATTGCGGGAGTTGAAATAATGCACTCTGATTTAGTAAGTCCCCTAATGCCAGGCATACATCAGCACTTTTAACTCCTACTACATGCCTGTTATTTTCTTTTTTCCCTCCATCTCTTTTTCTCTTTCCTCTGACTCGCTCTGTGTTCTGTTCTTGGCTCTTTGGAACTAATGACACCAATGAGATGTCTTGTGGCACAGCAACATATTTCAATTATTCAGAAGTGTTCTCTCTGTCACTGGGAGAAAATGGATTATTGAAAACCCGTGAGATTGTAGTGTGCGGCTGACTTTTTGTTTTGTCTGTATTGACATTTTTCTTAGGGTACGAAACAAATAAATGTTATGGCAATACTTCAAAAGATTTATAACCTCAGTGATCCAAATCCAGGTAGCTGTTGATGCCCCAACTATTCCTATATTACAACCATCTCTCCTACGTCTGAATATAGTATGGCATAAGATGTATGTATGCATTTCCTAGTTTCTGCATAAACGATATGAGTAGAAAAAAAGTAGGACATAGTTAATAGTACCTTTCCAGATCAAATCCATAGACCTAACAAGACTCCTAACAAGTTGGAGTTTACAGGTTTGGTTTTGTCTGTCTTTTGTCTGTTACTTAGAGTTTACAGTAGTTTAACGCTAATGGATTAGGAAACCTGGATGTACAGTAACCTCACCTTCCCCATGACAGTGTATAAAACATCTATGAAGTAGGCCTAGAGGTAAATAATGTAAACACACAGGGTGAAAACAGAAGGAAGAGGAAATGGATAGTTAAAAGCAAAATATTTGTCCTGGGCTTTCCCTCGGGCTAAAACGCAAATCCTCCATCCTAACCTTTTGCTCTTAAAGTCCTACAAGTTTCTATGCAGGACATGATGTTACAGTATCTCAAAGTAGCTTAAAACAGCATACTATACACATACTGTAGCTATCCTAGCTTAACGTCCATCTATAAGGCCTATGATTTACAAATACAGTGTCTGATGTCTGGTGAAGTGTAAGCTCTGGTCCAGGGCATTAGTGCGTGTTCCTTCACGTTCACCAATGCCCTGGACCAGAGCTAGTGTACTGTAGTGGTAGTACTACCAAAATAAAGTGAGAGTTGATTAGGTGCGTTATTGAGATGGTAAATCATCAGGTTAAATGTATTATTTGGTTTAGAAAAGCAGTGGTGACGTCTGATGTGGACCCAAAATGATCAATGATGGACCCAAAATCTAATAAGGGCCTTTCTGTTGTGCAATTATTTCGTTTTTAATAAAGGTCACAATGAGAGTGTAAAAGGCCATCGTATATCAATATATGTTTATTATCTGTTTAATCAGTGTGCCAAGGCCACTAAAATGTTTCGTAAATCCTTTTAGTAACGCCTGAAATCGGAAAAGAAAACAAACAGAAAGAGTAACAGACAAAAGTTCCAAAATGTTATCGACGTTGATTTGTTGGCCATCAATTACCATACAACTGGTTTGTGTGACATGGTAAGGTTGGACCCAGGTGCAGAGAAGAGACCAGACGAGGAATCAGTGGCAAAGGATAAACATAATACTTTACTGAGAAACGGTAGCCGCAGGATCACAGTCCACTTGAAGAACAAAAAACACTACGTCTCGAAAACTCACTCATGAAACGAACGCACGCGGTAAACAAATTCAAGCTTCTGCAAAGGACAACAGAAAACACACCTCTTCAGGGAAATCATAATGAGTAAATAGGACACACCTGAGTGTCGTTAATGTCTCTAGGACAGTCTCTGCCGCCCTCTGGTGGCAGGTAGAACCAAGACAGTTTCTGCCTAGAATTCACATATTGTAACGGTACATTTTAGATATGGGCAATCATCTGGGACTGCTACGTTCATTTTTGCCATTTAAATCAAATATATTATAGCCTATAGCTGTTGATTAATGAGAAATATATGCCTCATGAGCTTAGTTCAACTGTCTTACCCCATCAGAACCCAAAATATAAGCAAGTTGTATTCCACTCTTTATACCAATGCAATTCTAAACAAAAACACTATAGCTTAAAATCCTGGTTAAAACTATAATTTTGACATAATGAACAGTATGGTCTGTCCTTGCAGCCATAGCTCTGTCTATTAATTTGAGAGTGGTGTATCAAGCCCAATCCCTGAGCTCTTTACCAATTCCAGATTGCCCCTTTCAACAATGAATAAAACATACTTGGTAAATAATAAATATACTGTAAATAGTACATATGAAAGAAATAGCTGCCTCTTTCCTTTAGACTGAATTATTTGGAATGTAATGCACACTTCATTCTTCATAATGACTTTCCTGTGGATGCATGTACAAATAATATACCCTATAAGAAATGAATTTGTATCATTTAATAAGTAGCTGGTGTTGCGATTGATTCTGTGTTAGATCAGCTTTAATATTGCAGGTAAGATTGTAAGGTTATATCAATCCACTAACCCTACTACGCCTCCCCTAATTGGAGTAAACTAATTGACAACAATACTTAGGCTTTTACTTTCAGTTTATACATACTATATACATTTATGGACACCGTATATTTTATATTAGCTATCTTTTCAGTTTGTTTTTAGTCCCACCATTCAGCTACCCTCAACCCCTCCCATGTATCACTCAAAACCATCCAGTTTTGATATCTGTTTGCCAAAATATTTTTTTTAATGTAATGTAATGTTTCACAAAAGTCCTGAACCTTTCTATTCTCATAGTATCTACAGATTGTAAATTATTATATTATTGATAAGTTGACTATGGCTTTTAAAGTCCCCCAGCAGTGCTATTTGAAGAGTTAGCTCCAGGTAAATGTTGCAATTCTTCAGCCATTTCTGAACCTGTGACTAAAAATAAGCTACACATGGGGAGTACCAAAACAAGTTATTTAATGATCATAAACCATGTGCCATGGTATCGGCACATCGAAAGTCTCTTCCCAAATATTTTGCAACCTGTATGGCGCATCTGTACATTTTTGGGTCCTTATTAAATTAATCTATATACTTTTTAATTTCTCACAATTTTCTTGAATTAACCAATTTTGGTCTTTAATGTAGGGCCGACAGACAAGTTCCTTACCTTCTTCCACTTGCCTCCTCCATTTTTCCGGTAATGCTGCATTCAGTTGGTTGTAATTTTTGATTGAGCAGACATTTCCATAGATATTTGTTCTGTCTTTTCTGGTGGATTAAACTGAAATTGCAACCAGCTTTCTATGGCTTGTTTTAAAAATAGTTATTTCATTTTCAAATAACCAAAAGTGAGTGGTTGTCATCTCAATAAAGGAAAAAAGACTATTTTTGAACAATGGGTGAGCCATTCTTACTAATCTGCTGGAAAACCAGTTTGGTTTGGATTTAAGTACAACCGTTGAATGACTGAAGCCTTTAGTGAGAGATTCAATAACAAATTCATATTCCTTATATAAATAGGCCCGTTTAATTTTGTCTGGCCTGCCCTTCCAAATAAAGTGGAATATTTTTGCTCATATCATTTAAAAAAACAAGTCGTTCAGTGAAGGCAGGTCCATAAGTAAATAGGTAAACTGGGATATGACTAAAGAATTAATCAGGGTGATTTCTCCATACAAATAGACAGTTATTTACCTTTCAAGTGAAGCAAGATCTATTTTTGCTAACTTTCTTTTCAAAAGTATTGTAGTGATATAATTTCTTTCTTTCGGGATATGAATACAAGGTATGTCCACTTCACCATCAGACCATTTTATTGGTAAACTACACGGTAATGTAAAAGTAGTATTTTTTTGCGATCCTATACATAATATGATACACTTATCATAGTTTGTTGTAATCCTGAGAGGTTAGAGTAATTATCTAGATCCTCCATGAGGCGTTGCTGGGATCCAAATTGTGGATTAGTCAGTGTACAATGATACCTTTGTTTTTATGCCCTGTGATTTCTAGCCCTTGATATTATAGTTTGATCTAATTTTAATAGCTACCGTTTAGATAGCCATAATAAATAGATATGCCAATAGTGGACAACCTTGTTTTACTCCTCTTGACAGTTTAATACTTTCTGAGAAGTAGCCATTATTGACTATTTTACACCTCAGGTTCCTATACATAACTCTGACCCATTGTAGGCCTATAAGAGATTCTCCTAAATTAAAATAGTCCAGGTGTTTACATACGAATTCTAGTTGTACTTTATCAAAGGCCTTTTCAAAATGAGCTATTAATACCAGGCCTGATTTCCTAAATTTTTTGTAATGTTCTATTGTTTCCAGTACTTGTCTCATATGATCTACAATGTATCGTCCATGTAGAACACCTGTCTGATTAGGATGAATAATATCCGACAATACCTTTTTAATTCAATGTTCTATGCGTTTTTGCTATAATCTTTGCATCACAACACTGAATTGTAAGGGGCCTCCAGTTTTTAAGCTGGACTGGATATTTATATTTACCACCTAGGTCCTGTTTCAGTAATAGTGAAATCAGACTTTCTTGCTGAGTATATGATAGTCTACCAATTTTATTGGTGTGGTTAAAACACGCTACTAATGGATCTCTGAGTACATCGAAAAAGGTTTGATATACCTCAACTGGTATGCCATCCAGCCTTGGAAATTTCCCAGACTTAAAGGCTTTTAATTGCATCAATTAGTTCCTCCTCTGTAATTTGGCCTTCACATTAGTTTTTCTGTACAGCTGTTAATTTTACACAGTTTTTTTACACTATTAATAGAAAGAAATCCTTACAATTAACTTCAGTTGGAGGAGACTAAAACGAAAACATTTGCTTAAATACGTTGCTTCCATTTTCAAAATATGGTTTGGTGAATCATGGATGGCTCCAATTGTAACAAGTTTCTGTAAAATTGTTTTGGTAGCATTTCTATGTTGAAGATGAAAAAACAAGTGGGTGATTAGTGGTGTTCCCTTATGATGCACTTGTTCTCTGTATTAAAACCAAAACCTTGCTTTTATTCCATTTAGGGTCTATTAAGTGGGGGTTGCCATAACGACGCTTTGGCAGGATATTGCCTGGATACGGCATAATGGGTCTCCTGACACAACTCGGTCTGCTCCTGTGGAAGAACTTCACTCTTCGGAAGAGACAAAAGGTAACTGCACACCCTCTGTATAAAGTAAATCTATTTCTGCTAATATCGGCCAAATACGGGGTATAGAAGGATATATGACTGTGCTCGTGCTACAATGGACAAGGACATCTAAGGTATTGTGACAGTGGAAGAGTAGAGGGAATTGTCCTCAAACTGGTTCATATTAATGTGAGATGCTGCCTTAATTCCCTCGCTGGAGAACATTTTTTTCCCAGACACACAGTTGGAAGTGTCACCTTCCAAATGTTATGTCACTTGCAGCCTGTATTTTAGCTTTTACAAAGTCAGCCTGATGGGAACAGATGGGGCATTGGGAGTGAGTGGTATAAGGTTTGTATAAAAGCTAGACTATAGCTTTACCCACCAAAACAACCAGATATATAACGTGATACCTTAGGGGTATGTGTATATGACACAATTTCAATTGTCTCAGTCCTACTGTAGCAAAATGGGCTCGTCATGCGCTTTGCTGATTTCCTGGTCAAAGTGAACTTTGTCCAAAGACATTTATAAAATTAGCTAAATAAGCAAAAAACGTCCTCTCATCATCCGGGTCTTTGTTGATGGTTGTTGACTCCTCATCTTAGGTCGTAGTGGGACATACCAAGTCTGATACCAGCTGCCCTCCAATTTCGCTAGAAAGCTTTGACTTTTACTGGAATTGTCACGATCGTCATTCGAATAACTGGACCAAGGCGCAGCGTGCGTAGAGTTCCACATATTTATTAAATGTGAAACATACAAAAACAACAACGAAAGAACTGATCGGACAATACGTAGCACTCAAACTGCACTAACAAAAACAATATCCCACAAACACAGGTGGGAAAGGAACACACTAAGTATGATCCCCAATTAGAGGTAACGAATAGCAGCTGCCTCTAATTGGGAACCATACACAAAGCCAACATAGAAACAAAACAACTAGAAAAAAAACCTTAGTCACGTCCTAACCTAAAACACCATATAGAACGCCGAGGGCTCTCTATGGCCAGGACGTGACAGGAATGTTGAAAACTATGTAACATTGATGATCCATCATCATCTTCTCATCCTGTACAGAAGGACATAGAATAGAATAGAAACAACATATGAGTCAGTGACAGTCCAGTAAACAGTACATTCGGAAGGTATTCAGACCCCTTCTCCACATTTTGTTATGTTACAGACTTACTATGAAATGGATTAAATTAATTGTTTTCCTCATCAATCAACACACAATACTCCATAATGACAAGGCGAAAACAGGTTTTTAGAAATGATTGCAAATGTATAAAAAACAAGTATTCAGACCCTTTGCTATGAGACTCAAAATTGAGCTCAGGTGCATACTGTTTCCAATGATCATCGTTGAGATGTTACTACAACTTGATTGGAGTCCACCTGTGGTAAATTCAATTGACTGGACATGATTTGGTAAGTCACACACCTGTCTATATAACCTCTTACGGATCTGATCCCGTGAGCGGGTTAGTTTTCGGAGCAAACAAAGCGCGGCAAATTCAAAATAAAAATGTGTAATATTTAACATTCATGGATATACAAGTGTTGCATATGGTTGCAAAGATTAGTCTTGCTAATATCACAGCGTTGTCAGATTTCAAAAAGGCTTTACGGCGAAAGCACAACATTTGTTTTTTCGAGGATAGCACCTTACATATTTTCCACATTAGCATAAATTCATATCCAGCGCGGGTCTCACAAAACCCATACAAGAGCTAAAATAAATCGCTTACCTTTTGAAGAACTTCTGCTGAGGGCATCCCAAGTGTCCAAACAAGAGAATCCATGGTTATTTTGTTAGGTATAATTTGAACGCGTTCTATCAACTTTGCCTAAACAAATCAAACATCATTTATAATTTATCCGTAGGCATCCATTTATCTATATTGGCTATTATATTTCACTCGGATAATAACCTACACGATAGAAAAGGTAAACACCGAGCTGCGCGCTCCCGGGTCTCTCACGCACTAGACAGAAATGTCTTCGTGGCTCCACTGATATAAACATCCTGTATGTTGTTGTTTCTCAAGACAAACTCATAGAACGCTGTCTAAAGACTGTTGACATCTAGTGGAAGCCATAGGTACTGCAACCTGAGTCCTAATTCCCTAAAAATTCATTAACCAGGCATTCAAAGTAAGGAAAGGTCAAAAGAAAATGATTTCCGGACAGACATTTCTCTGGTTTTCGCCTGCTATATCAGTTCTGTTATACAGACATATGCAGACATTATTTTAACAGTTTTAGAAACTTCAGAGGTTCCTATCCAATAGTACTAATTATGTGCATATCCTAGTTTCTGGGCCTGAGTGGCAGGCATTTTACTTTGGGCACGTCAGACAGGCAAAAATTCGGAAAATGGGACCCTAGCCCTAAGAAGATGAGGTCCCACAGTTGGCAGTGCATGTCAGAGCAAAAACCAAGCCATATAGGTCGAAGGAATTGTCTGTAGAGCTCTGAGACAGGGTTGTGTCAAGGCACAGATCTGGGGAAGGGTATCACCTCTACCTTTCCTGCCACCCTAGACCCACTTCAGTTTGCATACCGCCCCAACAGGTCCACAGACACTACACACTGTCCTATTCCATCTGGACAAGAGGAATATCTATGTAAGAATGCTGCTCATTGACTACAACTCAGCATTCAAAAGCATAGTACCCTCCAAGCTCATCATTAAGTGAGGCCCTGGGTCTCAACCCTGCCCTGTGCAATTAGGTCCTGGACTTTCTGACAGGCCTCCCCCAGGTGGTGAAGGTAGGAAACAACTTATCCACTTCGGTGATCCTCAACACTGGGGCCCCACAAGGGTGCGTGCTCAGTCCCCTCCTGTACTGCCTGTTCCCCCATGACTGCGTGGCCATGCACGCCGCCAACTCAAATCATCAAGTTTGCAGACAACACAATAGTAGTGGGTTTGATTACCAACAACGACAAGACAGCCTACAGGGAGGAGGTGAGGGCACTCGGAGTGTGGTGTCAGGAAAACAACCTCACTCAACGTCAACAAAACAAAGGAGAAGATCGTGGACTTCAGGAAATAGCAGAGGGAGCACCCCCCTATCCACATCGACGGGACTGTAGTGGAGAAGATGGAAAGTTTTAAGTTCCTCGGCGTACACAGCAACAACAGCGCCTTCTTCAACCTCAGGAGGCTGAAGAAAGTGGCTTTTCACCTAAAACACTCACAAACCATTACAGATGCACAATTGAGAGCATCCTGTCAGGCTGTATGGCAACTGCACCACCCTCAACCGCAAGGCGCTCCTGAGGGTGGTTCCAGTCTGCACAATGCATCACCAGGGGAAAAATACCTGCCGTCCAGGACACCTACAGCACCCGATGTCACAGGAAGGCAAAAATCAAAAAAAAATCAACAAGGACAAAAACCACCCGAGCCACTGCCTGTTCACCCCTTTACCATCCAGGAGATGAAGTCAGTACAGGTGCATCAAATCTGGGACCAAGAGACTGTCAGCTGCTATCTCAAGGTCATCAGACTGTTAAACAACCATCCCTAACACAGAGAGGCTGCTGCCTATATACAGACTCAAATCTTTAGTCACTTTAATAAATGGATCACTTTTCACTTAAAAAAATGCCACTTTAATAATGTTTACATATCTTACATTGATCATCTCATTTGTATATATTGTATTTTATACCATCTATTGCATCTTTCCTATGCCGCTCGGCCATCGCTCATCCATATATTTATATGTACATATTCTTATTCCATCCCTTTACATTGGTGTGTATTAGGTAGTTGTTGTGAAATTGTTAGATTACTTGTTAGATATTACTGCACTGTCAGAACTGGAAGCACAAGCATTTCACTGCACTCGCATTAACATTTGCTAACCATGTGTATGTGACCAATAAAATTTGATTTGATTCGGGTACCAAAACATTTCTGCAGCATTGAAGCTCACCAAGAACACAGTGGCCTCCATCATTCTTAAATGGAAGAAGTTTGGAACCATCTAGACTTTTCCTAGAGCTGGCTGCCCGGCCAAACAGAGCAATTTGGGAAGAAGGGCCTTGGTCAGGGAGGTGACCAAGAATCCGATGGTCACTCTGACAGCTCCAGAGTTCCTCTGTGTAGATAGGAGAACCTTCCAGAAGGACAACCATCTCTGCAGCACTCCACCAATCAGGCCTTTATGGTAGAGTGGTCAGACGGAAGCCACTGCGCAGTAAACGGCACATGACAGCCTGCTTGGAGTTTTACAAAAGGCACCTAAAGGACTCTGAGATCATGAGAAACAAGATTCTCTGGTCTGATGGGACCAAGATTGAACTATATGGCCTGAATGCCAAGCTTCATGTCTGGAGGAAACCTGGCACCATCCCTACGGTGAGACATGGTGGTGGCAGCATTATGCTGTGGTGATGTTTTTCAGCCGCAGGGGCCGGGAGACTAGTCAGGATCGAGGGAAGGATGAACGGAGCAAAGTACAGAGAGATACTTGATGAAAACCTGCTCCAGAGTGCTCAGGACCTCAGACTGGGGCGACGGTTCACCTTCCAACAGGACAACGACCCTAAGCACACAGCCAAGACAACGCAGGAGTGGCTTCGGGACTCTGAATGTCCTTGAGTGGCCCAGCCAGAGCCCGGACGTGAACCCCATCGAACATCTCTGGAGAGACCTGAAAATAGCTGTGCAGTGACGCTCCCATCCAGCCTAACAGAGCTTGAGAGGATCTGCAAAGAACAATGGGATAAACTCTCCAAATACAGGTGTGCCAAGCTTGTAGCGTAATACCCAAGAAGACTTGAGGCTGTAATTGCTGCCAAAGGTGCTTCAATAAAGTACTGAGTAAGGGGTTTGAATACTTATGTCAATGTGATATTTACATTTTTTCACAGGTATTGTGTGCAGATTGATGAGGGGGAAAAAAATATTGAATCCATTTTAGAACAAGGCTTTAACGGAACAAGATGTGGAAAAAGGCAAGGGGTCTGAATACTTTCCTAAAGCACTGTAGTTCCTTAATTTCAGGACTTAGTCTCTTATTCAGGTTAAATGTTCAACTCCCAATATCACTTTGCCCCGGCCAATTCCCCCGACCCTAGTCATTAGTTCCTCACCTCGCTCTCTTTACACACACACCTCTCTCTCACAGAAGCCTAATGTAGCAGATAATGAAGTTTGGGGAGTAACTAGAAAAAAATACGTAAATACGTCAACAGCTAAAATATTGTAATCAGATTACAGATACTTTAGAAAAACTAGATGATTACTTCTTGGATTACATTTAAATTCAGAAAGGATATTTGCAAAAAAATACATTATGACACCATTCTGTTTTCTCAATGACATTCAATTCAGATTTGAAAAAAGATGAAGGTTTAAGTTTGTTTCACCTGAGCAAGTCTGACCATGATGATGATGCATTTGATGGATCATTTCTGTCTTCTTCTAATGCCTCTCAAGGGGATAGTTACTGAACGTAATCAGATCACGTTACTTGGGTAATCCAAGAGTTACGTTACTGATTAGAATTTTGGACACGTAACTAGTAAGTGTAAAGGATTACTTTTTAACTGTAACATAAAAAACCCTGCAGCTAATGGCGTATGGGTGATATAATACTCTATGATGTCACCAACCAGCCATACGGTCACAGAGTATATTGACTTAAGGGAGATGTTGCCACAACGGCAACGCATAGGTCAGAGCTTGTTGTCAGTGAAACTATACTGTCTCCAGGGATGCCATTGTTTGTTATACAGTAGATACAATAAGGCCCTAAATTTTTTCAGTCAATGTCAATCATATTTTTTGGGGGACTTTCTCATAGTGAGGGGTGATGAGAAAAACACCCACCAGTACACCGGGTTCCCTATGGATAAAGCACATTAGGCTGCGCCTTATTCCAGCATAAAACAGCAGACTTGGGAAAGTTTTCATGTCAGCTTTTTAATATAGTTTTGACTTTATACTCCATACAGATGACCAGTGGTAATTTTACCATGTACATCTTGGTGAGGCAAACTAAAACATTTTTGGGGGGATACATGCCAAAAAAGCCCAACACTAAACAATACATTAATGGCCCTATAATGGTGACTAATGGTGCCCACAAACTGTTAGGGTCTACATAAAGCTGTCCCAACAGCAGAGTCCCAACAGCAGTCGGAACACCTTACCACTGCTACACCTGGCTATCAGTGGAGCCTTGTCTGGCTTTGAAACTGGTTAATTCAGCCTCATTTACTGCCTTTTAAAAAACATAGCTGATATGGCTGACTTGGTTAAACAAATGTGGTTTTCACTGATAATTGAGATGTACAAACTATGGCATAACATAATGTCTGTGAGTATAACAGAACTGATATAGCAGGCAAAAACCCAAGGAAAATCCATCCAAGAAAATGTAATTTTGTGAAATGGGTCATTTTCCATTGACTTGCTATGGGATCTGCTTAAATCCAGCTCCCAGATTGCAGTACCTATGGCTTCCACTAGATGTCAACCGTCTTTAGACAAGGCTTCATGCGTTTATCTTGAAAACTAGACGAATACAGGAAGTTTTTCCAAGTGGAGTGATGAAGTGCCTTTTGGTTTTCGCGCCTCGGTTTTTTTACTTTTCTATCGCTGAAGATATTATCTGTGTGAAATATAATCGTTAATAAACATAATAGTGTAGCTAAGGATCGATTAGAAATAAGGTTTGATTTGTTTGTTTATAGGTATATTTTTACCGGTCTCTGTGTCTTGTATAATGGGCGAGTGAACGGTGGATTTTCTGAACAGAATGCGCCAACCAAACTGAGATTTATGGATATAAAGAGTGACTTTTTTGAACAAAAGGAACATTGGATGCCTTGCTTGGACACTTCGGATTACCATCAGCAGAAGATCTTCAAAGGTAAGCGATTTATTTTAGCTATTTTTATGTGTTTTGGGACACCCGCGCTGGTTTTATTATTATGCTTTGGTGGAAGTACATGGGGCGCAGTCCTCAGACAATCAAATGTTATGCTTTCGCCATAAAGCCTTTTTGAAATCTGACAATGCTGTGAGATTGCCAAGAGTCTAAGCTTTTGAAGAATATGCAACACTTGTATTTTTCTGAATGTTTTATATTACTACATTTGCTTTTTCAATTTCCGCTCTACATTTTTCCGGATGTTGTCAAGGGTGGGGCGCTAGCGCCCGACTGCTCCCTAAGAAGTGTTTTACTATTTGTTAAGCACTTTTGAAATGTACAGCGATAGAATTCAGATCATGGGCCATTCTTACATTGTTCTCCCTGGACACCAAGTCAGAACCGTAGGATAAATAAAGGGGGCATATGAGCAGACAATGAAAGCTCTTACAATATTCAATGATTACATTTCTCTAAAACAGGATATAGGCCACATGTGCACCACCAAGTCAGAACAGTAGTCGAAATTAAGAGGGGTAAATAGACCAAGTTATTAGGTGAGGCACATGGGCTACTAACAGCTTTCTGCACAACATACACTTAGTATTACTTTCTTAGCTAAAGTATACATATCTCCCTGGCATATTACATAATTTATGCAGCAGCATACAAGAAATTTTTTGACTCACCTTGTTGTGCTGTGCTCACTTGAACATGAAGGTGGCGCGGTGGTCCTTCGTGGGCAAAGTTTGTCAACAAACTTTGTCATCAAAGTCTAGCATTCTCTGGATTTATGTTGATTTTAAATCAACTGGGAACTCTGAAAAAAACAAGGTTGAATCATGATGACATCAGTGATCTTCAGGTCATAGCTCTAGAAAGAGGCCTGAGTTCCCGACTTACAATTCGGAGTTAGATGACCGTTCAAAAAGGATTTTAACAGTCGGAGCCAGTTTTTTTCCTAGTTCCCAGTTGTCTTAAACTCACTGAAGTCAGATTTCCCAGCTCCGAGTTAACAGTTGTTTTGAGCGTGGCAGAAATGATGCTGGATTTACAGAAAGGCCAATGTTGAAGGTTTATCATTTTAAGCTTGGAAAAGAGACCATTGGGACCACACCCACTCCACTAAATAGCAGGCTAGTGATTGTTTGCAATGCTTGCAGCTTGCAGTTAGCCGCTGATTCCTTCCAAACCACACTTTTTTTTACATTGTTTTAAAACTGATATGTGACACGTATTACTGGCAAAATAAAAAAAACATTGAGCAGAAAATGTGGGGCTCAAAACAGGTGGGGCTCTGTTTTGAATTAGAACATGTTAGGGGAAAAAGGGTTAACAAGGAGAAAGGGTTTTTAGAGGTTAATGACCAATTCAATTAATCTCTGACCAAGCATTTTGGGGGATTTTATAACAGGCATGAAACTGATTTTATGGTTCAGCATTTTATATAATTTTAGAGGGTGAGATTATCCATTCACAAAGACCACCGTGTCCAATGGCTAATGCCTAGAGAGCCCTGTATTGAGAGAGCCCCCATGATCCTTCTCTTCTCGCTCTTTCCTCTAGAATACATTATAATAAATCATATTCTCAGTGGTACCACAATTTCCCTGACACATGTAAGGCTGAGGAAAATGGAAGATATGTGAAATGACCCAAGACATCCCTCAAAAACTGGGGGTTTCGTATTGATAACGTGCTTTGACTTTTGGATACATACAGTATAACATTGTGGAGCAAGAAATAGCTGAGTGATTATGTACTTTATCAACCAAATCCACTTGGTGTGGCTCATTGACGTTATTTTATGGTGGATGGGGGATCAATGGAGAAGCTACAACACTGACTAACAACAAACGAAACACCTATATACAGTAACATGTGGTTTGACAACTTGTACAACTACTGAATTGGCAGAGGACCAGTGGTGGAAAAAGTACCTAACTGTCATACTTGAGTAAAAGTACAGATACCTTAATAGAAAATAACTCAAGCAAAAGTCAGTCACCCAGTAAAATACTACTTGTCTAAAAGGATTTGGTTTAAAATATACTTAAGTATCAAAAGTAAATGTAATTGCTAAAATATATTTAAGTATCAAAGTAAAAGTATGAATCATTTCAAATTCCTTATATTAAGCAAATCAGATGGCACCATTTTCTTGTTTTTTTAATTTACCGAGAGCCAGGCGCACACTCCAACATTTAGACAAAATTTACAAACAAAGCATGCGAGTTTAGTTAGTCCATATGGATGACCAGGCAATGTGGATGACCAGGGAAGTTCTGTTGATAAGTGTGTGAATTTGACTTAGATTTTTCTGTCCTGCTAAGAAAAATGTAACGAGCACTTTTGGATGTCAAGGAAAATGTATGTAGTAAACAAATACATTGTTTCCTTTATGAAAGAAGTGAAGTAAAAGTAAAAGTTGTCAAAAATATAAATAGTAAAGTACAAATACCCTAAAAGACGACTTAAGTAGTACTTTAAATTATTTTTACTTAAGTACTTTACACCACTGCAGACAACCTTCTCACAACGCTGTCTCATTATGCCATTATGTATGGCATAATAATGGCATGACACATGGCATAGAGACTCCATAAGTTGTTCACTTTTGAGAGGATTGACAACAATAGACCTGTCAGTAGAAGAGCAGTAGTGATTTTTAAGGCTATGGACTCTAGCGAGAGCTGCATTGTGATCCAGGCTAGCGCTGCCTCTGATTCCTCTAAGCAGCTAGGTCACTCCACTAGAGATGATGGGGGGATGAACACGCCGCTAGACAAGGTCGGCAGAGGGAGAGAGAGAAGGCGCCGAGGGATGAGTAAAAGCCTAAATGAGGGAGGGAGGTGAAGAGTTGAGGCGAGATGTAGCATCGTAATATCTTTCTCCCTAGTTGGCTCCCTGCAAAGCCTGTAGACAGCTCCCGCTGTTCGAGCACTTTGACTGTTGTTCTGAATTTCCCTCTCAAAGTGAACTCTAGTCAAGAGGGGAACGCTGGTACTCCTACCTTGTCCCTTAGCTACACAAGTTGCCATGGCAGAAGTATTTCCAGGCTGCATATAGGAGTTGGTTCAACATTAGCAAGTTCGCCGACTACACTCTTAGGGGGAAAAAAGGAGTTATCTAGAATCTGAAAAACCCTTTTTGGTTCCAGGTAGAACCTTTTTGGTTCAAAGTAGAACCCTTTTGTGTTCCATGAGCACCTTTCCACAGAATATCTACATTGAACCAAAAAGGGTTGTCCCTGGAACCAAAAAGGGTTGTCCTATGGGGACAGCCGAAGAACCCTTTTTTTTAAGAGTGTGTGGCGAGTTGATGTATTTAAGTGAGATAGCATAGGGCAAGAGTCCCATTGAAATTCTGATTAGCTAGGAGGGGTGAAAAGCCTCCCATCTCCCATGCCACGATGAAATTGTACTCACAGTGTTCCTAGCCGTCTCTGCAAAGGGCAAATGAAGAGATAGACTAAGAGAAAAACTAAAAGAGAACACATCAAGCCTCCATTTGGTCCATCGTTTTTTCTCTTCATTCCCCGGGGTTATTTGGAATAAAAGGCTGAGCTCTTTGATGTGGTAAGAAGGGATGCGGGCGGGTGGTGAAGTGGACATATTAACGAAGGGAAGGGACCCATGGGTCCAGACACTCAGGTTTAGGTTCCATTTATAGCAAGATGGACAGTGCCCAAATGACAGCCTATTCCATATATAGTGCACTACTTTTGACCAGAGCCTTATTGGGCAGCCCAAAATAGGGAATATGGTGCCATTTGGGATGCAGCCAGCGTATGAGGAGATGAGGTGAGTTAGCTTTGGCCGGGCAGAGGAGTGGAGGATTCAGTGGAGCTTGCAGTCTCATCCTCTGTAAAAGCTCAAAGGTATAGGGATGTAGAAGCCGACCGACCTGACTGCAATAACTATGCTTTGACACACACACACAGGCGCCGATACGCATACACACACACGCTCCAGTGAACCCTCTTTCACGTCACTGAACCATACCCAATGATTTGAAAAAAGCACATTTGTACATAACAGGTGATTTTGCAGAGGTGATGCAATTTACTGAAACATCTGACAGCTCTGTGAGAGAGCTGTATTTTTGGAAATCATAGATGGGTTGCTATAGTTTTTGTTTCAAATTCCCTGGAATCATCAGGACCTTTACAGTTTTTCTCAATTGCATGAAAGTCTTGTTAAATCAATGCTGTTGATTTTCAAAATGGTGTTCTCAAGATGCATAACTCTGTGGCCTTCTGCAAAACAGTAAATGCATTTTCAAAATGAAGTTGCCTTCTCAAAGCGTAAATGCATTCATCAAACCGATACTACACCGTCACAATTGCTAATACATTCCTCAAAAGAATACGACTGACTGCAAAAAGGTTAACACAAACAGGCAAAACGTCAGTACAGAGACGAAGTGGAATCGCAGTTCAGTGGCTCAGACACGAGACGTATGTGGCAGGGTCTACAGACAATCACGGACTACAAAGGGAAAACTAGCCACGTCGTGAACACCGACGTCTTGCTCTCGAACACCGACGTCTTACTCCCGGACAAGCTGAACACCTTCACCCACTTTAAGAATAACACAGTGCCACCGACGCGGTCCGCTCCCAAGGACTGTGGGCTCTTGTTATCCGTGGCCGACGTGAGTAAGACATTTAAGTGTGTTAACCCTCACAAGGCTGCCAGAACAGACGGCATCCCTAGCCGCGTCCTCAGACGCTGCACCTTAGAGGCTGCTGCCCTATAGACATGGAATCGCGGGCTACTTTATTAATGGAACTATAGTCACTTTAACAATGTTTACATACTGCTTTACTCATCCCATATGTATATACTACGTTCTATTCTACTGTATTTTAGTCAATGCCACTCCGACATTGTTCGTCCTAATATTTATGTATTTCTTAATTCCATTCTTTTACTTTCAGATTTGTTTGTATTGTTGTGAATTGTTAGATACTACTGCCCTGTTGGAGCTAGGAACATAACCATTTCGCTGCACCCGCAGTAATGTCTGTGAAATATGTGTATGTGACCAATAAAATATGATTTGAATTGATTTGATTTGATGTTGAGTCAAAGCTGACAAAACAAAGCTAATCTGTAATAAAAAAAATCCCAGTTATCAAATAGTTTTCTTTGAAGTCTCTAAATCATGATGATCCAAATTTGAAATACAACTATCAAAAGGTGCAGAATTATGCAAAATTACTCTATTTTTACGTACAGTACCATTTAAAGGTTTGAACACACCTACTCATATTTGAGATTCTTCAACGTAGCCACCCTTTGCCTTGATGACAGCATTGCACACTCTGGCATTCTCTCAACCAGCTTCATGAGGTAGTCATCTGGAATGCATTTCAGTTAAGAGGTGTGCCTTGTTAAAAGTCAATTTGTGGAATTTCTTTCCTTCTTTCCACTGTCATTCATTAGTGTCATCACAATCCAAGTCCATGTGCTCAAAACTGTACGAAGGCTTGAACGTTACGACGGCAAGCAGAAACACACTCCCCAATAGAAATAAGGAAAGGTTAATACAGTGGAGGAACCACAACCGATATGAATGTATAGCCCGCAATCCACACCAAAGCAAAGCTCTATAATGGAACGTCACAATGTTGGAGATGATAACTTAGAAACTCCACTTTATTTTCTCAGCATCTCTTCAGATCTTTCCCTATATTGTACCTGGTGTTCTACTGATAAAGCCATATACAATTTTGTGTAGTAGTATTTACTGATAGCTGGAAATAGAGAACACATTTGCAACCTTTTCTCTTCTGATGAAAACTACCTGTTGATATTCTGTGAACAGAACACTTTACAGTGAATGTTGTATTCATTGATGACGATTGTATTTACATTTTAGACCCGCTTTTTGCAAAAGCGGGTCTAAAATATGCAATCAATGTACAAAAGCAAGAAAATTATCAGCCATTCTGCGAATGTGTTTAAGCATTTGATCATTGTTGATTTGCTATAGTTATGTTTAACCACGGTTTCAATGCTGGTACGCAATTTAGATTTGTTTTCTTGTGGACAGTAAGTGTCATAACATAACATGCATGACATGTTATTCATATTAGATTATATGTCATTTGTTGCAGAAGTCTATGCATTTTGCATGCCGATTTGAATATACAAGCTATTTTATAGTGACGACAAACAATGTGACCCCAACTCCACTTCAGCAACACTGTCTTTATCTTACAGAAAAGTGTCAGAGTCCGACCCCTATCATTTAGGGCTAGAACACAGGCATTAGCAACACAAACACAGAGACTAGAATGGGAATCATGAGGTAATATGCTGTAATATAATATGATTTAACATGGGGTAATCTGTCTACTTCATCTTCATTGCAGGTGCGTCTAGTGGTGGAGTTGTTGTGGCCTCTCTTTCTGTTCTTCATCCTGGTCTGGGTGAGATCAACCTCCCAACCCATTTACCAGGGCGAATGTAAGTAGTGGTCCTAGTTTAAGCAAACTGCAATTTATAAAGGCTTTATAATGCATGTAAAAGATGCTTCACAAATAAACTATAGGTTCACAAATCATATGGCAAATGTGACAGTATATAAATTCCCCCAAAATGAAATATTTTGCACTACAAACACAATGTTACTAATTGAAATCCAAGCGTGCCCCTTCCCTGTTCCAATTTATGCTGTAACTTTGTCACCTGATAAAAGTAGCAATGTCACCGTGGCCCAGAAAATGTCATACCTACAACTATAACACACTGTTCAGTATCACTCTTCCTACAAACTCTCATTAGTATAATGTACATTTACAGACACCCCTACTCCCTTTGACATAAAGTATGAGTAGGAAGTAGGGACATTTGGTCATGTGGAGAATGGATGTATTAAAATGTACACCATACTTGTTGTGAGTTCACCTGAAATGTCAAATCCAAGGGTAATGGCTAGATGGGCTTATGTCAAAGTGCAGCTTATGTCAAAGTGACATCAAAATATGCATGTTTGAGTTGCGTCTGGGATCATTTTTGCATTTTAGATAAGCCTAACCCTTCTCCTAACCTGTTACGTTAATTCTCCTAACCTGCTGCGCAGGTTCTCCTAACCAGCTCACTTCTGACCATAGCTGTATACCATATAGTCAAAACCCTATTAAAAACCTCTTAAGGATCATTGGGGCGCTAGTGCCCCATTCCCGACACTACCCGGGGAAATGTAAGGCGCCAAATTCAAAATCCAAAAGTTGAATTATAAAACATTCATCAATATACAAGTGTTGCATAGTCATCAAAAGCTTACAGTCTTGGCAATATCACAGCGTTGTCAGATTTCAAAAAGGCTTTACGGCGAAAGTACAACATTTGAATGTTTTGAGGATAGCACCTCACATATTTTATGCATTAGCATAAATCCATAACCAGCTCGGGTCTCACAATACACGTATAAGAGCTAAAATAAATCGCTTACCTTTTGATGATCTTCTGCTGAGGGCAATCAGAAGTGTCCAAGCAAGACAATTCATGTTTCTTTTGTTAGAAAAAGTTATTGTTTATATCCATAAATCTCAGTTTGGTTGGCGCGTTATGTTCAGAAAATCCACCGTCGATTCGCCCGTTGTACAGTGAAGAGAAAGTGTTCAAATTATATATCAACTTTGCCCAAACAAATTAAACATCATTCATAATGTACCCTTAGGTATACTTTTATGTATATTAACGATTATATTTCACACAGATAATATCCTAAACGATATAACCATAAACTGAAGTGGCTTCCTGACTCCTCATACAAATTATTTTTCTATACGGCTCTCTTTCATGATAAAGGCATGAAACACTGTCTAAAGACTGTTGACATCTAGTGAAAGCCATAGGTACTGCAATCTGGGAGCTATTTTACTGAGAATCCCATAGGCAGCTATTGAAAGTGAGGGCATGTCAAAAAAATAAAATAATTCTGGACAGAAATTCCTCGAGTTTTTGCCTGCTATATCAATTCTGTTATACTCACAGACATTATTTGAACAGTTTCCGAAACTTCAGAATGTTTCCTATCCAATAGTACTAATTATGTGCATATCCTAGTTTCTGGGTCTGAGTGGCAGGTATTTTACTTTGGGCACGCCAGACTCTCCAAAACTGACACCTCTGCTGCCGCTCCCTAATTTAAAGTGGCTGAGGGAGTACTCAAGATGGCCGTCGAGTCAGCTGACACTGACACACAAGTCAGCTGACACAGAACATGAACACACACACACCAAGCAATTCCCTAATTGAAACCATCATCTGAGGACACTGCAGAAAGATGGTGGAGGATGAGGACTTTTAGGTGCTCATGTATGGAAGGAAATTATAGCTTATTTTTTGGGTTCCAGGTCATTATCCAAATAAAGCCATGCCTTCGGCCGGGGTGCTGCCTTGGCTTCAAGGCATGATGTGTAACATAGACAACCCATGTGAAAACTATTCCACGCCAGGAGAAGCACCGGGACAAGTCAACAACTTCAACAATTCCATGTATGTAGAAGGGCAACCTTTTTCAAGCCATTTACCTACAGTGACAATTTCCAAATTTACTGTAAATGATCCTAGTTTGAGTTACATTATTTCACCTTGATAATGGCAGGTTTTGGTAGCCAGTTGGCCATTGATGTTCCTTTAGAAAGTGAGTTACATCACATTTGAAGTAGGCCTATAGCTATCTTTCATTTAGCCATGCATTGCCTAAGACTTTTTAAATTCTTCCTCTGTCCAACCAGAATTGCTGGGATGTTGATCGAGTTACAGTCCCTTCTGGCAAACAGATCCATCATAACCAAGGTCCAGACGCTTTCAGATGATGTGGACCAGTGGATTTTGATTCTACAGACATCTAACCATGAAAAAGGTACAGTATTTTAACCGTTTTCAAATTGTTTTATTAGGCCCTAGAAAATGATGAGTCGTTTGCATTGATAATCTACTTTAGCACACCAACTCAACTGATCCTGTACTCACTGTTCAATACACTGAGGACCATATTAATGAACTAAGTTCTAAGCCAAACCCTGAATATCTCATGAATAATAAAGCTTTTACAGCCACTGACTAATGGCTCAGCAGTAATTGGAACAGTATAATACTTTACCAGACTGACAATCACTTTGCCATAGATTTGACCACGGTCCTCTATCAACTAGAGTAGCCCATTCACGAGGGTGACAGTTTGGAGGATTTGTTATTCTCTGAGATCACTCGAAAAACAATGACAACTGATTATTTATGATCTAATTTGCCATGTGGAGTGGCAGATCGTTTATCTTCATAAGTTGCTACTTTGCATTAGGCTCATTTAGCCTGATGATATTCAGATTTTCACAAGGCACCTAATTTGCAAATAGGCAAAAGTGGGCCCAGCCATTGTTGAGGCTCACACAAACATCGCACCCAAAACCGTATTTGCATTTTGGGGTCACAGGCTTGTAATATACAAGATTAAATCCATCAGCGATCTAAGGCACGGCTTAATTAATGGGATACGCTGTCTGAGGCGACATGGCGAAAGGTCATATAACACAAGGGAGAGGCAGAGGGATATCAAAGGGATATAAATGGCAAAGGTGATTGTGTTGTGCTTCTCACCGGTGATGATTAAAAGTGTTGGGGTAGGGACTTCAATCTCGTCCGGTAACCAAGTTCAGACAGAGCCCAGAGCATGTTTTTGTTTCGACCTGTACAAGCGTCACGTTGTCCTACCTTATTGATGATGTTGAAAATGATAATGACAGAGGTAGTTTTAGTAAAAGTATAGTGACAGGATAAGTATCTCTACCTTGAATTCCTATGAACATGAATTAAACGTCATAGGTACATACTATAATACATTTTCTACCATATTACAATGCCATGTATGTGGCTTAAGTCAAAATGTTCTCTGTATATTCTCCAATATTGCTACTCATGAGTTTGTTTCAAAAGCAGATTTCTTGAGAATACTCAACGAACCATGTAGCCTAAGAGATAAACATTGTGGAGTGAAGTAGTAATGGGCTGTCTTTGGCTTGTGATCTGCACCCAGACATTCTCACCAGTCTAAGCGGGGAGGATTACATTAAACAGTCGATTGGTTTTGATGTTGTCATTTCGACCAAGACTATCAGTGGGCATCTAATCAGTACAAAATGACTGCTTAACTGACTGATGCATGTTTAGCAACGATGTGCCAGCTCCCACTAAAACAATTCCGCTGTCGACCCTCCCTCGCTCTTATCCTCATTTTATTGCAACATTCACCTGTGGAATACAATACAATTTCAACTCTGATTATGACCAAATGCCTCCCAAAGTGATGTTAAATTTAAAAAAAGCAAAGCAGTTTGGGAAATGCTACACTTAAATATATCAGTTGGATGCTGTCAACATCAAATGAGTAGGGAACATCACATTTTCCCAACCCATCTTTGATGTTTGCCACGTCTATGCAGTATACTGTTTGACATGCCGTCTATCAAAACAAACATACAGCTCCCTCAAAAATAGTTTTCATCCATTCTAATTCTGCCCGAGTGAAAGCACATTAATTGTTCTCCCTCTTCATGTTTAAGGTCAGCCCATTCCTCTGAGAAGTATCCTGAATGACAATGAAATGTTCACCACATATCTGAGGGAAAACTTGTCCATGCCATCGACGGTAGCCGACAGTCTGATTACCTCAAATATTCGCCTGAATGAGGTGAGTCAGTATAATACCACACAATATTTTTTTCACAGCATAGCACTGCAGAGTGATCTGGAAACAACAAGATGTAACTTTTTGGGTGACCTGAATAAATTCACATAGAAATATGCATTATAGATCTGTCATTCTCATTGAAAGCAAGTCTAAGAAACAGTAGATATGTTCTATGTGCGCTATTTCTATGCTTTCTGTTCTTAAGGTTTGTTTTTGAGTCTTTTGCTTTTGGTTTTGTACACCATTTTCAAACAACAGAAAATACAATATTTGTGGTTATGGAAAATATATTCCACAAATGTTTAGATGGTACAATAAACTGAAATTAGGTGAACTATTAGAATTTTACCAACCAGGAAATGGCGGAGGGATTTCTGCATAGTGCATCTTTAACAAACACAACGCAAATCTTAAATCCAAAATGAATCTTCTGCTCTTCTGTCAACCCCCTCTCCCAAGTGAGACACAACCTTCTAGCTTCAGGTCTGCCTCTCCAACCTCTAGGCTACCTACCTACCCATATGATTGAACATAATGCATTGCAAGGACATCATTTCTTGACTGTTCTAATTGATTCGGGGGAGAGACATACTGTATGACTTTGCAGAGAATTTACAGTAAGTCAATGTTTCTCAATCTCTTCTTAGGGGTGCACATCTTTGTTTTAGCCCAGCACTAACACACTTGGTTCAACTAATCAACCAATCCCCAAGCCCTTGAATAATGAAATCGGATGTGTTAGCGCTGAGCTAAACTCAAATGTCACACATTGGGGGTACCCCAGGACTGATTGAGAAACACTGCTCTACCTGGCACGTTTGTGTTCGGGTGAAATGCAGGTGTTGTAGCGATAAGTGTGATCTATGAGTGGCCCCTTCAGATGTTCCACATCGATACCCTGCCATGTTCCAACTGATGTCAGACGAGGAGGAAGAAGATTGTAATTTGTGCCAGGCTATACGCTCCTCACTGACAGGGGTGCTTGGTGTGTGAAGTACATACGTAAAACTTCTACCACTTCTGACGCTCATCCTATCCTTTCACCAGATGATGGGCATTTCAAGGCAAGACGACCTGAGGATCCCCCTTTGCAATGGAACAACTCTTGATAGATATGTGGAATTCACCAGCGCCTCTGACAAGGAGGCCGTTCAGAATTTCAGCTGCTCCCTCACAGCACAGCAGTTGAGACAAACCAGAGCAGTTTTCCTACAAAACCTGGATACAAGCAAGATGCTCACCAATGTAAGTAAAATCGAATTAGGTCTACCACTCAATTATGTAAAAGCAACTTGATTGTGCTGTTTACTTCTTTGTGACATAAAGATGTAATTATGTATTTAAAAAAAAATCTATGTTAGGTACTGCCAAATAGCTCTTTTTTTATGTCATCCAACAAATGTAAACGCCTAGAGTTTGCTAGACGGTATTGGCAATTAGTATTGTATGGTCAGATGACATGAACACCAGTGGTGCGTTTGGTATCGAAAAGAGGACTCAAATGCAGAAAATAACCCCATACCTACTGTAAAATATGGTGGTGGATCTTTAATGTTATTTGGTTATTTTGCTTCCACTGGTCCTGGGGTCAGTATTTTGCCCAGTACCAGGACATTTTAACCTAAATCTTGGTTGCCTCTGCCAGGAGGCTGAAACTTGGCCGCAAGTGGATATTATAGCAAGACAATAACCCCAAGCACATCAAAATCCACAAAGGACAACATTTTGCAATGGCCATATCAGTCTCTGGACTTGAACCTAATGGTTTTCAATGGAAGAGGGCATCCCATAGACGCAGATGAAGGATATCAAGGATCTAGAAAGATTATGTATGTAGGAATAGTCTACGATCCCAACGTGTTCTTCAATCTCATAAAACATTTTAGAAAAATGCTTAGTGCCAATATCCTCATAAGGTGAGATATTGACAGGTATTGAAAATAGTGTTGCCAATCATTTTGACCCTTATCCTATTGAGAGAAAAAAGTATTATTTGATTTTAATTGTATTAGTTTAAAATAATATAATTGTAAAAGAAATAATGTGCTTACAATATAACTCAGTGTGTGTATTATTTATTTAACTTTTGTTTTTCAATAATGATGGACCTGACTGTACTATACATCTATAGATTTTGCCATGAGTGTGTGGAGTTGGCAACCATTTGGATGTATATTTGTAGATTACACTCTCCGGAGTACTTTCCTTACTGAATCTTGTGTCTTGTATCTCATTGACGCCAATGCATGAGTTAATGAGTTTTCATCTTGCACCAAACAGAGCATCCTGAGGTCAAAACTGTCAAACACACTCACCATTTTAACCTGCTTTGTTTATTGCATGTTAGTGTCTCAAGAATATTAGCTAGTGAGCCAGCCAGCTACCGTTAGCTAGCTAACAGTACGCTTTAACTTGGAGTCTTTTGTTTAGACATGTAGCTAGCTAAACAATGAACCATAATCCAAATCCATAGAGTACTATCAATACAAACAGATTGCCATAGCTAGCTAAAGCTAGCCAACTAGGTTCAATGTTAGTTAGCTAGCTAACATTAGGCTATAACTAGCAATGCAAATTACTTTCTGAGATATTACTACGCAGATCATACACGTGATGTTCTAGCGAGCCAGCCAGCTAACGTTCGCTAGCTATCTAACAGTACGCTTTAACTTGCAATGAAAATGACTTTCTGACAAAATTAGAAACGTATATATTATGTTGGCATGATGATATAACGGTTTGGATGGCAGTGGGGCCAAAGTATGTTTGATTAAAACCCAAGGTGAGAGATATTTTTCCTAAGCCTGAGAAGCGGAGCTTTGCACTTCATTAAAGATGCTTTATGGAGGTTTAGTCACTTAACGCAAGGAGCCACACATATTTGATATTTGCTGGATTTCATTGAAACCTTACTTCCTGTAGAAGCGACAAAAGAGTGCACTTCCCTTCCCAGTTTATCTTTGAGAGAAAATGTATGGGACAGCAAAAGCAATGAATAAGTGATGAGGCAAGAAGTTCATGGAGGGGAAAAAAAGCCATTTGAACAACTTAAGCTTGGAGGCATTTTCAGTCATCGAAGAAAATGCCAGACAAGATATGGCAAAAAAAAGTCATCTGGCCCCCCTGAGCAAAATGGAGGGGAAAAAATACTCTTTCACACGCTGAGAGCTTGGAGTTGGAGAAAAGTGGTGATAACAAATACATAAAGAAAGGGACTTTAGAAAGAAAACATTTTTGACTGGGTTTATCGAAACAGCATTGATTGGTAGTGGGTGATTTAGTTGTGTTTAGACTAATATATATTTTTTAAGGGAACACAGAGCACAATATAGGGAGCGTCGGACAGAAAGTAACTGGCACTATCTTCTTGTCTTACAAGAATCCAGGTACACATTACAGAAGCTTAGAGATATGACTTTTGCAACGTGGATATTTTCGGGAAAACAAGGTGGTTGGTAGTATGTTTTAAACATTGAATAATTTAATTTAATAAAAGTTTTTATCCCCTGAGAGGCAATTGCATTTGCCACCGGCATTGGGCGCATAGCTACAGGGACAATACAGACACACAGGAATAAATAACAACACAAAGTCCTGATAGTACTGATGGCTGGTGGAACCAGTGCAATATACAGTGCATTCGGAAAGTATTCAGTCCCCTTGACTTTTTACATATTTTGTTACGTTACAACCTTATTCTAAAATTGATTAAATTGTTTATTTTCCTCATCAATCTACACATAATATCCCATAAAGACAAAGCAACATTTCTGTGATTACGGCCTCAAGTCTTGGGTATGAAGACTCTCTATGATGGTGGTGCCAGCATCATGCTGTTGGGATGTTTTACAATGGCAGGGACTGGGAGACTATTCAGGATCGAGGGAAAGATGAACGGAGCAAAGTACAGAAAGACCCTTGATAAAAACCTGCTCCAGAGTGCTCAGACTGAGGCGAAGGTTCACCTTAATACAGGACAACAACCCTAAGCACACAGCCAAGACAACACAGGAGTGGCTTCGGGACAAGTTTCTGAATGTCCTTGAGTGGCCAGCCAGAGCCCAGACTTGAACCCAATTGAACATCTCTGGAGAGACCTGAAAATAGCTTCCATCCAACCTGACAGAGCTTGAGAGAATCTGCAGAGAAGAATGGGAGAAACTCCCCAAATACAGGTGTGCCAAGCTTGTAGCGTCATACCCAAGAAAACTCAAGGCTGTAATTGCTGCCAAAGGTGGTTCAACAAAGTACTGAGTAAAGGGTCTGAATACTTATGTAAATGTGATATTTCAGTTCATTCTTTGTCATAAATTTACACTAATTTCTAAAAACCTGTTTTTGCTTTGTCATTGGGGTATTGTAAATTGAATCCATTTTAAGGCTGTCACGTATGAAAATGTGTAAAACGTCAAGGGGTCTAAATACTTTCCGAAATTAACTGTATGACGTCAATAGCATCAACAGAATCAACTACACATTCTGAAACATCTTAAGATATAGCCCATATCACATGGTAAATGTATAGTAGTAGCCAGTCATGGTGTGTTGTGAAAGTACAGTAAATTACAGAGCTAATACTTAAGGTCAAAGTAACATTAGTTTTTGTCCCGACTCATTTTCAGTGACAAAGTAGGGTGCTTGGATGTTATGAACTCTGAAACAACAAAAATCTGAGGAGGTTATTTTGGGGGCATTCCTTCCAAAGTTACAGCACCCATTACAGTTCCCATTACATCTAGTAAGGTCACTGTCTTGGTAACCTTTGTGGTTTCTGAGTCCACAATGAAATGAATGTTCTATTTTTGTAGCACCATTCCATGCTCTAGCCTCCCTTGGAAACACAGCTGAGAAATGACAGATCTTACGGAGAATAAAGAGCGAAACATCATAGAGTTTACCGAATGGCTCTGAGAGATTGCCTTGTGCCATGGGTCTACTTATCAAGCCATTAATACAATACAGCCCAAGAACTCTCCTTCTGCCCATTGACTACTTAGCTGTGATTTCAAGCTGTTTCATCCTAAATTTCCTAAGTGAGAAGCCCATGCTTTTCCAATCAGCACGTCTCGGCTTCCTTGTGTATTGCTGCCGACGGTAAAATTGAACCAAAATGAATGTACTGAGAACTCAATAAGGCTGCAGGATAAACGGGGATTCGAGTGACGCCTCCTTGAATTTGTAAATGCTCTGTGGCTTATACGTTTCATAAATACAACTGGGGGATTTAGGATTCATTTTCTCTCTTTAGCACTCTCTCTCTATGGATTTGAGCTATATTGTTTTTCTCAGAGAAGGTCAACGGGGACTCATGTTAGCATACTCCTGACACATGGAAATGATAGTGTTTTAAAGGACATGTGCAGTGACTGGGCTGCCTTGGGCCATTGTGTTCTAGACATCAGATATGTGGTGTGGCTATGAATCATATTCCTGCCATTTTATAAAAATACATCCACAATAAACGTTGTTGGGGAAGATATTGGTTTTGACATTGCGTGGACTAAAACTTAACACAGTCCTCATGCACCCAACAATTTTGAAGGAGGGCACTGTTGGAAAAAATGCTGTGTCTAGGCTGTTTTTCCATTGTTTCAGTAACTGCACGTTATATAGTGCTGTATATCCTCAAGCAACCATTGTTTTAAACTGAAGACATGCACCTGAAAAAGGAAATGCAGAACTACTCTCTGTCAGACAGTTTTGTTGCAAGCACCTGAGGTGTTTGAGGTAACATCTGACATGTTAGCTTGAAGGGGAAGTTCAGTATTTTACAGCATAATTTTACAAGGTTTCTCACTGTGAAAGTAGTCTACAGTCGTGGCCAAAAGCTTTGAGAATGACACAAATATTAATTTTCACCAAGTCTGCTGCCTCAGTTTGTATGATGGCAATTTGCATATTCTCCAGAATGTCATGAAGAGTGATCAGATTAATTGCAATTAATTGCAAAGTCCCTCTTTGCCATGCAAATAAACTGAATCCCCAAAAACCATTTCCACTGCATTTCAGCCCTGCCACAAAAGGACCAGCTGACATCATGTCAGTGATTCTCTCGTTAACACAGGTGTGAGTGTTGACGAGGACAAGGTTGGAGATCACTCTGTTATGCTGATTGAGTTCGAATAACAGACTGAAAGCTTCAAAAGGAGGGTGGTGCTTGGAATCATTGTTTTTTCTCTGTCAACCATGGTTACCTGCAAGGAAACACGTGCCGTCATCATTGCTTTGCACAAAAAGGGCTTCATAGGCAAGGATATTGCTGCCAGTAATATTGCACCTAAATAAACCATTTACCGGATCATCAAGAACTTCAAGGAGAGCGGTTCAATTTTTGTGAAGAAGGCTTCAGGGCGCCCAAGAAAGTCCAGCAAGTGCCAGGACCGTCTTTTAAAGTTGATTCAGCTGCGGGATCGGGGCACCACCAGTACAGAGCTTGCTCAGGATTGGCAGCAGACAGGTGTGAGTGCATCTGCACGCACAGTGAGGCGAAGACTTTTGGAGGATGGCCTGGTTTCAAGAAAGGCAGCAAAGAAACCACTTCTCTCCAGGAAAAACATCAAACTGATATTCTGCAAAAGGTACAGGGATTGGACTGCTGAGGACTGGGGTAAAGTCATTTTCTCTGATGAATCCCCTTTCCGATTGTTTGGGGCATCCGGAAAAAAATCTTGTCCAGAGAAGACAAGGTGAGCGCTACCATCAGTCCTGTGTCATGCCAACAGTAAAGCATCCTGAGACCATTCATGTGTGGGGTTGCTTCTCAGCCAAGGGAGTGGGCTCACTCACAATTTTGCCTAAGAACACAGCCATAAATAAAGAATGGTACCAACACATCCTCCGAGATCAACTTCTCCCAACCATCCAGGAACAATTTGGTGACGAACAATGCCTTTTCCAACATGATGGAGCACCTTACCATAAGGCAAAAGTGATAACTAAGTGGCTCGGGGAACAAAACATCGATATTTTGCGTCCATGACCAGGAAACTCCCCAGACCTTAATCCCATTGAGAACTTGTGGTCAATCCTCAAGAGGCGGGTGGACAAACAAAAACCCACAAATTCTGACAAACTCCAAGCATTGATTATGCAAGAATGGGCTGCCATCAGTCAGGATGTGGCCCAGAAGTTAATTGACAGCATGCCAGGGCGGATTGCAGAGGTCTTGAAAAAGAAGGGACAACACTGCAAATATTGACTCTTTGCATACTCTTCATGTAATTGTCAATAAAAGCTTTTGACACTCATGAAATGCTTGTAATTATACTTCAGTGATCCATAGTAACATCTGACAAAAATATCTAAAGACACTGAAGCAGCAAACTTTGTGGAAATTAATATTTGTGTCATGCTCAAAACTTTTGGCCATGACTGTATGCGCTACAATAAACTGTGATCCATGGTTTGGTTTTCTTTAAATAGCCACTTCAAACATGAGCGAACTTTATCCAACGCTGGCTAAAAATGTAAAATACATCATTTAAACTTTAAAACACTGAGCCTGTTACGAACAAATACACATTATATATTGAATATAAATCAACAATGTTTTTTCTAAGTCAACTTCTTATTCCCTCATTTAGCTACCTTCAGCTTTGGATTTGACTCCGTCCGAGACCTTTGGATTAGTGAGAAAAACTACAGAGGATGCCTTACCCGTGATTGATGAGGTTGGTGTGGTAGTTATTTAACATCTGAAAGGACAGTGGGCCTACATGGAAATCCAATAACATTCAGTATTAGTTTCTGTTGAAAACACCTGTGTCGCCCAGTGACCCGGGCTTTTATGACTCATTGTAATCAATAACAATAATGGAAATTTTAAGACAAGTCTATTTAGACATTGCGTGATATTGGGTTGTATCATATCAATTTGTTGTCAATAAATTAGTCAATAAACTAAGTACTATACTGTCATGTTCTGAAATGTAGTTGTGCATCTTCCTCCAATGACACCCCCACCAATACAGATGAACAAGTTGCAGAACTCAATGTTGTTAAAGGCCGCTGATATGCTGGATTTCAGAGCAGACGCATTTGGCAGTCTGAACATCCTACTTTGTGGTAAAGCACCAAACTCCAACTCCACAAAGACCACCATGAATTTCCCTGCTTTTGGAGCGATGAGGAATGACACAGAAAACAACGCCAGAAGCAGCAATTCCAGTAAGTATTGTTAATAGTGCACTCTGCCTTGACCTATCAAAATACTGACTTCAATCTTTGAAGCTTTTATTTTCATATTTACCACTGTATCAGTCCAAAATGGCATTTTAAACAAATAGGTGAATGGTACAATTAGAGCCCCCTGAAACTTTACATTTTGTTGCATTTAGGGGAGCTCAAGTCTCATTTGAGGGGGCTGAGCCCCCCTCGCCACACCGTAATTCGCACTGCATGCAATATTTGTATCAGGGTGAACAGAAAATTCTGTTCTTACTTTTTTTGTGTAATTAGTTTGAGTTCACACAACAACAACAACAACAACAAATAATAATAATAATCATTTCTACAAAAATAAAATTACATTGACAGAACAGAACAGACATAACACACAGGCGATCCAAAACACACAATGTTTTTTTTACTCCTTTTTCTCCCCTATTTTGTGATATTCAATTGGTAGTTACAGTCTTGTCCCATCGCTGCAACTCATGACAGAGTAGTCGTGACGTAAATTGTCAGCAATGTCAATAACATGCAGTAACCTGCATACATTATCTGCAGCCAATCTCCCTTTTAACAAAGCCAGTTTGGTCATGGTGTATTAATTTAAACACCAAGAGATCAATACACATGGCCAATACTTTTGCATATAACTTTGCATCCCCACAAATCAGGGAGACGGGTCGGTAACTAGAACATTCAAGCGGGTCTTTTTCCTTCTTCAGTAACAGAGTAATTCATGCAACGTTCTGGTCCCTATGGAGTGACCCAGTCTCAATAGCATTATCAATGGAGTCCAAAATCAGGGGATCAACTTTATCCCATAGAATCAGATATAGTTCTACCAAGCAAGGGAGATTTCCCTTTTTGTAGAGCCCTGACCGCATCCCCTAGCTCTTCTAAGGTTCCGGGTTGTTCCAGCAGCTCTGTCTAATAAATCCCATTTAATTAAAGCCAAATTCTGCATAAATAACTTGCACCTTTGAATATCAAGTGTAGCTTCTCATGAGTAAAGGGCACTATAAAAAAATATAAAAAGATGTTATTTATTTCTTCAGGATCTGTGACTACTTGCCCGTCACTTAAGAGTATAGCATTGAATGATGCCTTAGACTCATTCTGCTTCTGCCGCAGAGCAAGCAATCTACTAGGACTGTCCCCATGAAAATAATATTTCTGTTTAGTTCAGCGCATAAATAAATCAGCTTTGTGCAATGAGAGTGCATTGAATTCCCCTCTCAATGCTAAGAGATTATTTGACCTCTCCTCTGAGAATGCATCCGTCTGCTCTCTCTCCAACGAGTCAACCTCAGCCTCAATCTCTGCGTAGCGCTTATTTCTGGCAGAGTTTAATGTAGAGGAAAATACTATACAATTGCCTCTGATAAAACATTTAGCTGCTTCCCATAATGCCTGAGGACTCTCACACTGCTCCCTATTTATTACCAGAAATTCATCCAGGTGTTGATTAATCTGCGTTGTCAATCCTGGGTTCAACAACAAACAATCATTGAAACACCATCTACGAGCTCGAGGAATCTTATAAACTACTTAGGGAGTAGTGGCGCGCTAGCTCTGCTTCTTGGCAATATCACAGCGTTGTCAGATTTCAAAAAGGATATATATTTTCCACATTAGCATAAATTCATATCCAGCGTGGGTCACACAAAACCCATATAAGAGTTAAAAAATATCACTTACCTTTCGAAGAACTTCTGCTGAGGGCTTCCCAAGTGTCCAACGAAGACATCCAATGGTTCTTTTGTTAGAAAAAGTAATTTATTATATCCATAAATCTCCATTTGGTTGGTGCGTTATGATCAGAAAATTCACCGCTGAGTCGCCCATTGAACCGTGAAAAGAACACGTTCAAATTATACCTATATACTTTCTACAAACAAATCAAACATCATTTTTAATGTATCCTTATGTATCCTTTTATGTATATTTACTGTAATATTTCCGGCGCCGACAGAGATGGCAGCCTCGCTTCACGTTCTCAGGAAACCATGCAGTATTTCGTTTTTTCATGTATTACTTCTTACATTGTTACCCCGGGAAATATTAAGTTTTATTACATACCCATGATGTTGTACCCATAGCAAATATTAAAACCTTCCCCAACCAGGAACCGTGGATTGATGGCAGCATTCGCGCAAAACTGAAAGCGCAAACCACTGCTTTTAACCAGGGTAAGGCTACCGGATACATGACTGAATACAAACAGTGTAGCTATTCCCTCCGCAAGGCAATCAAACAAGCTAAGCGTCAATATAGATACAAAGTAGAGTCACAATTCAGCGGCTCAGACACAAGAGGAATGTGGCAGGGTCTACAGTCAATCACGGACTACAAAAAGAAAACCAGCCCCGTTGCGGACCATGACGTCCTGCTCCCAGACAAACTAAACAACTTCTTTGCTCGCTTTGAGGACAATACAGTGCCACCGACACCGCTACCAAAACCTGCAGGCTCTCCTTCACCGCAGCCAATGTGAGAAAAACATTTAAATGTGTTAACCCTCGCAAGGCTGCCGGCCCAGATGGCATCCCTGGCCGTGTCCTCAGAGCATGCGCAGACCAGCTGGCTGGTGTGTTTACGGACATATTCAATCAGTCCCTATCCCAGTCTGCTGTTCCCACATGCTTCAAGAGGGCCACCATTGTTCCTTTTCCCAAGAAAGCTAAGGTAACTGAGCTAAATGACTATCGCCCCGTAGCACTCACTTCCGTCATCATGAAGTGCTTTGAGAGATTAGTCAAGGATCATATCACCTCCATCCTGCCAGACACCTTGGACCCACTCCAATTTGCTTACCGTCCCAATAGGTCCACAGATGACGCAATCACACTGCATACTGCCCTACCGCCTCTTCAACCTCAGGAGGCTGAAGAAATTCGGCTTGTCACCAAAATCACTCACAAACTTCTACAGATGCACAATCGAGAGCATCCTGTCGGGCTGTATCACCACCTGGTACGGCAACTGCTCCGCCCACAACCGTAAGGCTCTCCAGAGGGTAGTGAGGAATGCACAACGCATCACTGGGGGTAAACTACCTGCCCTTCAGGACACCTACACCCCCCGATGTCACAGGAAGGCCAAAAAGATCATCAAGGACAACAACCACCCGAGCCACTGCCTGTTCACCCCGCTATCATCCAGAAGGCGAGGTCAGTACAGGTGCATCAAAGCTGGGACCGAGAGACTGAAAAACAGCTTCTACCTCAAGGCCATCAGACTGTTAAACAGCCATCACTAACATTGAGTGGCTGCTGCCAACATACTGACTTAAATCTCTAGCCACTTTAAACATAGGAATTGGATGTAACAATGTATCACTAGCCACTTTAAACAATTTTGTATATAATGTTTACGTGTCCGACATACTCATATCAAATGTATACACTGTACTCTAAACCATCTACTGAATCTTGCCTATGCTGCTCGGCCATCGACCCAAATCTCTAGCCACTTTAATAATTATAATTGGATGAAATAATGTATCACTAGCCACTTTAAACAATGCCATTTATATAATGTTTACATATCCTACATTACTCATCTCATATATATATATATATGTGTATATACTGTACTCCATACCATCTACTGCATCTTGCCTATGCCGGTCAGCCATCGCTCATCCATATATTTATATGTACATACTCGTATTCGTTCCTTTACTCTTGTGTGTATAAGGTAGTTGTTGTGAATTTGTTAGATTACTTGTTAGATACTACTGCATGGTCGGAACTAGAAGCACAAGCATTTCGCTACACTCGCATTAACATCTGTTAACCATGTGTATGTGACAAATAAGATTTGATTTGATTTAACCTAAACGTTATAAAAGGAAAATAAAGTGGGGCGTGCTCACGTTCTCGTGCTCGGAAAAAGTTATTGACTTTTATACTTCCTTCAGTAATTCTTCTTCTGTATGGTTCTGTTCAGTGCTAAAGCCTCCAAACACTGACCAGAGACTGTCGACATCTAGTGGAAGCCATAGGTACTGCAATCTAGGAGCTAAACTCCATGTATTTCAATAGGAAGCCTATTAAACTGAGCAAATGTCAACAACAAAAAAAATCTGGACAGAAATTCCTTGGGTTTTCACCTGCTATATCAGTTCTGTTATACTCACAGAATTATTATTACATTACATTATTTTAACAGTTTTAGAAACTTCATAGTGTTTCCTATCCAATAGTACTAATTATGTTCATATCCTATTTTCTGGGCCTGAGTGGCAGGCATTTTACTTTGGGCACGCCAGACTCTCCAAAACCGTCACCTCTGCTGCCACTCCCTAAGAAGTTAATTGACAGCATGCCAGGGCGGATTGCAGAGGTCTTGAAAAAGAAGGGTCAACACTGCAAATATTGACTCTTTGCATCAACTTCATGTAGTTGTCAATAAAAGCCTTTGACACTTAATGAAATGCTTGTAATTATACTTCAGTATTCCATTGTAACATCCGACAAAAATATCTAAATACACTGAAGCAGCAAACTTTGTGGAAATTCATATTTGTGTCATTCTCAAAACTTTGGCCATGATTGTAGATACTTTTTACTCTACATTTCTTTCTGAGGTTTTGGCTGATTTCTTTGATTTTCCCATGATGTCAAGCAAAGAGGCACTGAGTTTGAAGGTAGGCCTTGAAATACATTCACAGGTACACCTCCAATTGTCTCAAATGTTGTCAAGCTTCTAAAGCCATGACATAATTTTCTGGAATTTTCCAAGCTGTTTAAAGGCACAGTCAACTTAGTGTATGTAAACTTCTGACCCACTGGAATTGTGATACAGTGAATTATAAGTTAAATAGCCACAAAATTACTTGTGGCATGCACAAAGTAGATGTCCTAACAGACTTGCCAAAACTATAGTTTGTTAACAAGAAATTTGTGGAGTGGTTGAAAAACAAGTTTTAATGACTCCAACTTAAGTGTATGTAAACTTCCGACTTCAACTGTATATTTTAAATTAGTGAAGGTGAGACAAAGATCATATTTGAATTGACTATATTTATGTAGAGCAGAGTAAAATAACTAAGCGTTCACCTGGTCATTACGAATCTGCCATATGTCTATTAAATTCAGTTCTGCAATAAATGTTCTCAGCGCAAGGAAAGACGTATTAAGAGAATCCTGACTACTTGAGGATTTATCTGACGCTGGGTTAATCATTGCATTAAAATCTCCCCCCACAATGAGATGACCATAATGTACCTTAGCAAAGAGTCGCTGAGATCTGGAGTTTTTGTAAGAGGTGCGTACTGGCGGTAGAGAAGTCAGGCGCAGGAGAGCAGAACTGAGTTTCACAACGGAGCAGTTTAATTATAAAACCCACCGGAAACAGATCAAATGGGTCCAAAAACCCATCACACACCATAATCAACGTGCACAAGCACTTACAAAATAAACAATTCCGGACAAGGACATGGGGGGGAAACTACACAACATGTAGGGTTAAATACACAACATGTAATGATGGAAATGAAACCAGGTGTGTGGGAAGACAAGACAAAACAGATGGAAAATGGAAAATAGATTGATGATGGCTAAAAGACCGGCGACGCCGACCGCCGAGCGCTGCCCGAACAAGGAAAGGAACCAACTTTGGCGGAAGTCGTGACAGTTTTCTATCAACCAAGACCAACAGTAAAGACAGCATTTACCTTGAAAGCGCATGGTACATGCAGTGTCATTGAAGACAACAGAGGATACATATTTTCATCCAATAGCTACGTTAATTATCCAATCGGAGACTGGGTTGTAATCATCCATACATGTCATCACATCTTCCTCCTGAACTATTGTTGTGTTTCTTGATAGTTTCGCTAGCTAGCCAGCCAACTACCCCCCCTACTACTAACAGTAACAGACAAGTTGCTTGCCTTTATCAAAAAAAAATGTAATATGTATTCTTTCAGTTCGGAAGAAATGTTTCAGTAAAGTCCTCACAACAAAACTACTCGCCACATCTGTTAATTCGTACAGCACAGAGCTGTAGCTAAGGTTAGTTTATGTCTACTAAAGATATCCAAACAATTCAAGGACCTAGCTAGCTAGTAAGCTAGTCAGCCGCAACACAATGGCTACCGCTCCATCCCGGGAGAAGAGATGTCCGTCTCCTGTGCGGTTCGAAGTCCCGTTTGCCTCGAATGTTGATCGGAGGAAATCCTCTGCCTCCCTGAGGGAGTTGAAGATAATCCTGTTGCCTCCATGCGTTAGCTTGTGCTTGAGTGCAGGATACTGCAGACATGTCTGTAGACCAAGTGCCGTCATCTTCTTCTTTACCGGAGTGAAAGCAGTTCTCTTCTTTGTGGTCTCTACACTGTAATCTGGAAAGAACTGCAGATGTTGGTGTTTGTGCATAATGGGGAAAATGTCCCTTGCCCCTTGCAGGATAGCCTGGTGGTCAGTGTAATCCAGCAGATTAAAGATCAGGGTGAGGGGCCGCTCAGACCCAATGTCTTTGCTGAATACGCGGTGAGCCCTTTTGATGTGGATGTCCTGGCCTACCAATGAAGGGCTCCAAATTGGCAGATTTCTTTTTAGGAACCAACGTAGTCCGACCCTTCCTCTGAGTTGTCAAGTCCCACCAATTTCAAATTTGACATCCGATTTATGTCCTCAATTTCTGTCACTTTTAAGGACATGTCCTTTTTTTCGTAGTCTGCATCTTTCGTTTGTTCTCGCGCACCTTAGAGTGAAGCTGTCTGTTTAAGAGACTTGCTCAAGCCTTCCACCGCCAAGGCATTAACTGAATTGTTGGCTTTAGTCACATGGACCTGCAAAGCTACAATCTGGTGTCAGAATGTTGTCCACAGCCTTTTCCACGGCTGAGGTAATAATATCATCCAGGCTGCAATGTTGTTCCACCATAGCCTGTCTAGAGGCCTGCAAAATGGCGGCATTGAGCTCTTTACGGAGGGCCTCAGTTTCCCTGAATTTCTTCTTCACAGGAGCGCTTGCATCTTTTCTTTTGACACCACCTTTGTACACTGATATGTTACAAGGTTGTTAGTAATACTTTAAATCTCAACACTTATCAAAATAACAAATTTAGAATGAATTGGAGGTGAGCTGAGAAATCAAGCACAACCCAACCAAGCCGCACTGCATCTCGACACAATGCCCACTTAACCCGGAAGCCAGCTGCACCAAAGTGTTGGAGGAAACATCGTACACCTGCCGACCGTGTCAATGTGCACTGCGGCCGGCCTGTCACAGGAGTCGCTAGTGCGCGATGTGACAGGACATCCCTGCTGGCCAAACCCTACCATAACCCGGACGACGCTGGGCCAATTGTGCGCCGCGCCATGGGTCTCCCGGTCACAGCCGGCTACGACAGAGCCTGGACTCGAACCCAGAATCTCTAGTGGCACAGCTAGCACTGCGCCACTCAGGAGGCCCCCCTCAGTGTTCTTACAGTGTTAGTACTATGTTCCTAGAATGATAAAATCAGTTTTGAACAGTCCAAGGAGGTTTCTTTAATTAATGTGTAAATGTTGTCTTACTGTTAAGGAATTGTGTTGTACAACAGTTTTCGAAAATGTGAAATAATGATAGATCCATAGATTTTTTTAAAGAATATCAAGCCTTGGAATAACGTATTATTATCGTGCAAAGGGCTTATTATGTGGTCTTGGATCCATTTAGCTGTCAAACAGCAATGTTGGGTAATGTATACACAGCTAAGACATGGCACTCTACCATGTTCAGAAATGACATTCATGAATGCTTCAAAGGTCACACTTATCATGTGGGACATGTATGATTCCCCTGATCACTGAGGTGTTGTTCTGAGAAATGGGCTTCAATATGCTTCCTCCAATGACAATAAATCCATTTAGTATAACAGTAACCATCTAGGCATACACATGCGGTTGCTATTCCCAATGACATTTAATAAATATGTAGCCCGATTTTTTTTGTCTCTGTTTTCCAACAAATGGTCATGTTTTAGAATGCAGCTGAGCCCTTGTCTGCTCAGCTTGACAAATAGTCGGGTGCTAAGATATTCATAGATTTTTTACAGAGTGGAAAAGTTTTCTGAGGCCAGGAGACGCCAAAGTAAAAAACTAGAGAATCTAAAACCTTACCAGGGGTCTGACCTGTCAAGTCAACCTATTTATTTACAGTGCTGAGATCCTCATTACACAAATGTGTTTGTCCCTTCGCTTACCACTGAGCACAATTTCTCAAGTGTAATGTCTTTCGGATTGTACTAATTAGAGGCTGCTCTATCCTGTTCCATTAATTACCTGTTAGTTTGAGGAGCCGCAGATTTTTTTTTTATTTTAATACATTTGGTTTTTCCAAGGAATAAAGTGTACACCCTAAAGTGGATTTGTGTTCTGGTGCCATTACAAATTAGTATAACAATGCAGCAGCCATTTGAAATGAGTGCCAACACCTGTCTGCATGCTAATAGCTTAACTTGCTTATTTTTAGTGTTCTGTACAGTACATGAGTATGGGAATACACGTCTCTTTACAATAACCAATATACAGTACGTCTCATTTGCAAGACTCAAAGTTTTCCTGAAACTAAAATAACAACAATAAAGGCAATAAAAGTTTCTTGATATTCTTGGTAAAAAATGTACCCCTCCCAAATTAATTTATGTTGGGATTAGGCACCATCCAATAGCATCATTAAAGAAAAAACAGGGTAGTAAGCTGCTGTCCGTGGCAGTAAACACATTTTTTTTTTAAGCTGGCCTCCCACAAAGGACAAATGAGATTAGCCCTTTGGATCGATTGTTTACACTCCCCACTGTGCTGGGGAATCACATATCATAGAAAAAAAGGTGTGTATAGGGCATTGAAATGTTTGATGGATAGAGCCTATAGCAGTTCTCTCCAACCCTGTTCCTGTAGAACTACTGTACCTTCCTGTAGGTTTTTGATCAAACCCCAGTCGTAACTAACCTGTTTCAGCTGATCAACCAGCTATTTAGAAGAATCAGATGCACTAGATTAGGGTTAGAGTTAAATATCTTCAGGATGGTAGCTCTCCAGGAACAGGGTTGGAGAGTCCTGGGCCCTGTTTCACAAAAGTATCTTTAGGATAAGTTCATTGTTAGAACCATATGATCCTATAGTTCTGACAATGAACATAGACTTAAGATGCTTTTGGGAAACCGGGGCCAGGCCAATAGTATACAGAATGACATGTTCATTTTGCTGGAGGCTGTTTTTATACACACTACCGTTCAAAGGTTTGGGGTCTTGTTCTGATAAATGAAGGGTATTCCATTCTAGAAATTGCCATAAAACTGAAGATCTGGTACAACGCTGTGTACTACGCCCTTCACAGAACAGCGCAAACTGGCTCTAACCAGAATAGAAAGAGGAGTGGGAGGCCCCGGTGCACAACTGAGCAAGAGGACAAGTGCATTACTGTCTAGTTTGAGAAACGGACGCCTCACAAGTCCTCAACTGGCAGCTTCATTAATTAGTACACGCAAAACACAAGTCTCAATGTCAACAGTTAAGAGGCGACTCCGAGATGCTGGCATTCTAGGCCGAGTTGCAAAGAAAAAGCCATATATCAGACTGGCCAATAAAAATAAAATATTAAAATGGGCAAAAGAACACAGACACTGGGCAGAAGAATTCTGCCTAGAGCCAGAGTTTCAGAAGAAAGGTCTTTGTTTCTGGCCATTTTGAGCCTGTGATCGAACCCACAAATGCCTTCCGACAAACCATCAAACAGGCAAAGCGTCAATAGAGGACGAAGATCGAATCGTACTACACCGGCTCTGACGTTCGTCGGATGTGGCAGCGCTTGCAAACCATTACAGACTACAAAGGGAAGACCTTTAAGCAGGTCAACATTCACAAGGCCGCAGGGCCAGACGGATTACCAGGACGTTTTCTGCGAGCATGCACTGACCAACTGGCAGGTGTCTTCACTGACATTTTCAACCTCTCCCTGTCTGAGTCTGTAATACCAACATGTTTTAAACAGACCACCATAGTGCCTGTCCCCAAGAACACTAAGGTAACATGCCTAAATGACTACAGACCCGTAGCACTCATGTCTGTAGCCATGAAGTGCTTTGAAAGGCTGGTCATGGCTCACAACAACATTATCCCAGAAACCCTAGACTCACTCTAATTTGCATACCGCCCCAACAGCTCCACAGATGATGCAATCTCTATTGCGCTCCACACTGCCCTTTCCCACCTGGACAAAAGGAACACATTTGTGAGAATGCTATTCATTGACTACAGCTCAGCGTTCAACACCATAGTGCCCTCTAAGCTCATCAATAAGCTAAGGACCCTGGGACTGAACACCTCCCTCTGCAACTGGATCCTTGACTTCCTGACGGGCCGCCCCCAGGTGGTAAGGGTAGGTAACAACACATTTGTAACGCTGATCCTCAACACGGGCCCGTCAAAGGTGCGTGCTCAGTCCCCTCCTATACTCCCTGTTCACTCATGACTGCACGTCCAGGCACAACTCCAACACCATCATTAAATTTGCCGATGACACAACAGTGGTAGGCCTGATCACCGACAATGACGAGACCGCCAATAGGGAGGAGGTCAGAGACCTGGCCGTGTGGTGCCAGGACAACAACCTCTACCTCAACGTGATCAAAACAAAGGAGACGATTGTGGACTACAGGAAAAAGAGGACCGAGCACGTCCCCATTCTCATCGACGGGCTACAGTGGAGCAGGTTGAGAGCTTCAAGTTTCTTTATATCCATATCACCAACAAACTAACATGGTCCAAGCATAACATGACAGTCGTGAAGGAGACTGAAAATATTTGGCATGGGTCCTCAGATCCTCAAAAGATTCTACAGCTGCACCATTGAGAGCATCCTGGCTGCATCACTGCCTGGTATTGCAGCTGCTCGGCCTCCGGCCGCAAGGCACTATAGAGGGTAGTGCGAACGGCCCAGTCCATCACCTGGGCCAAGCTTTCTGCCATCCAAGACCTCTATACCAGGCGGTGCCAGAGGAAGGCCCTAAAAATTGTCAAAGACTCCAGCCACCCTAGTCAGAGACTGTTCTCTCTGCTACCGCATGGCAAGCGGTACCGGAGCGCCAAGTCTAGGTCCAAGCGGCTTCTAAACAGCTTCTACCCCCAAGCCATAAAACTCCTGAACATCTAATCAAATGGCTACCCAGACTATTTGCATCCCCCCCCCTCTTTTACAACACTGCTACTCTCTGATGTTATCATCTATACATAGTCACTTTAATAACTCTACCTACATGTACATACCACCTCAACTAACCGGTGCCCCCCGCACATTGACTCTATACCGGTACCCCCCTGTATATAGTCTCGCTATTGTTATTTTACTGCTACTCTTAATTACATGTTACTTTTATTTATTATTCTTATCCGTATTCTTTGAAACTGCATTGTTGGTTAGGGGCTCGTAAGTAAGCATTTCACTGTAAGGTCTAAACCTCTTGTATTCAGCGCATGTGACTAATAACATTTTATTTGATTTGATGCTCCAGATACTCAACTAGTCTAAAGAAGGCCAGTTGTACTGCTTCTTTAATCAGAACAACAGTTTTCAGCTGTGTTAACATACTTGCAAAAAGGTTTTTCTCATGATCATTTAACCTTTTAAAATGATCAACTTGGATAAGCTAACACAACGTGCCATTGGAACACAGGAGTGATGGTTGCTGATAATGGGCCTCTGTACGCCTATGTATATATTCTATAAAAAATCTGCCGTTTCCAGATACAATAGTCATTTACAGCATTAACAATGTCAAACTGTATTTCTGATCAACTTTATGTTATTTTAATGGACAAAAAATGTGCTTTTCTTTCAAAAACAAGGACATTTCTAAGTGAGCCCAAACTTTTGAACGGTAGTGTGTATATATACATGACAAAACATAAAATTCTCCTGTTTAATTTATCAAAACTCTTTGGTTAGTGTCGATTTATCTCAAAAAGCATTTGTATAGTTAGACAACCTTACATTTAAAGATATTAAAGGATACGTTTGGACACACCTACTCATTCCAATTTTTGGGGGGTATTTGTACTATTTTCTACATTGTAGAATAATAGTGAAGATGTCAAAACTATGAAATAACACACACGCAATCATGTAGTAACCAAAAATGTTTGAAAGAAATGTGAGATTCTTCAAAGTAGCCACCACCCTTTGCCTTGATGACAGCTTTGAACACTTGGCATTCTCTCAAACAGCTTCATGAGGTAGTCACCTTGAATGCATTTCAATTAACAGGTTTGCCTTGTTAAAAGTTCATTTATGATTTTTCTTTCCTACTTAATGCGTTTGAGCCAATCAGTTGTGTTGTAACAAGGTAGGTGTGATATACAGAAGCCCTATTTTGTAAAAGACCAAGTCCATATTATGGAAACAACAGCTCAAATAAGAAAAGAGAAATGACAGTCCATCATAATTTTAATACATGAATGTCAGTCAATCCGTAAAATGTAAAGTTTCTTCAACTGCAGTCGCAAAAACCATCAAGCACTATGATGAAACTGGTTCTCATGAGGACCAACACAGGAAAGGAAGACCCAGAGTTACTTCTGCTGCAGAGGACAAGTTCATTAGAGTTAACTGCACCTCAGATTGCAGCCCAAGCAAATGCTTCACAGATTTCAACAGACACATGTCAACATCAACTGTTCAAAGGAGACTGCGTGAATCAGGCCTTCATGGTGGAATTGATACAAATAAACCACTACTAAAGGACATGAATAATAAGAAAATACTTTCTTGGGCCAAGAAACACAAGCAATGGACATTAGACCGGTGGAAATCTGTCCTTTTGGTCTGATGAGTCCAGATTTGAGATATTTGGTTCCAACCGCCGTGTCTTTGTGAGGCACGCAGTAGGTGAACGGATGATCTCCGCATGTGTGGTTCCCATCGTGACGCATGGAGGAGGAGATGTGGGGGTGCTTTGCTGGTGACACTGTCTGTGATTTATTTAGAATTCAAGGTACACTTAACCAGCATGGCTACCACAGCATTCTGCAGCGTTACGCCATCCCATCTGTTTTGCACTTAGTGGGACTATGTTTTGTTTTTCAACAGGACAATGACCCAAAACACACCTCCAGGCTGTGTAAGAGCTATTTGACCAAGAATGAGAGTGATGGAGTGCTGCATCAGATGACCTGGCCTCCACAATCACCCGACCTCAACCCAATTGAGATGGTTTGGGACGAGTTGGAGCATAGAGTGAAGGAAAAGCAGCCAACAAGTGCTCAGCATTTGTGAGAACTCCTTCAAGACTGTTGGAAAAGCATTCCTCATGGATTTGGTTGAGAGAAGGTGCAAAGTTGTCATCATGGCAACGGGTGGCTACTTTGAGGAATATAAAATATATTTTGATTTGTTTAATATTATTTGGGTTACAACATGATTCTGTTTTATTTCATAGTTTTGATCTCTTCACTATTATTCTACAATGTGGAAAATAGTAAAAATAAAGAAAAACCCTTGAATGAGTAGTTGTGTCCAAACTTTTGACTGGTACTGTGTATATATATATTGATTTATTTTTCTACAGGGAGGCTCCTACAGGGAGGCTCCTGTAAACTGACATGATTGTAAAACATTGATTGACCTTAGTTGGATGTAGAAGTTGCAGTAGAGCATTGTTCGTAGATGTCCATGTGCATTGTATGTGTGTGTCTGCACAAATATTATGTTTGTATCTGTGTGTGAGTGATGACAGGAATATTGTATGGCTTTCAGAGAAAGTCCTGTTTGAATGACATTCTGGAGAGGTCTATTTGAATGTTGGAAACGGTGCAGTCTAAGTGAGTGATGTGTGTGTTAGCCACAATAGGTGTGTGTGTGTGTGTGTGTGTGTGTGTGTGTGTGTGTGTGTGTGTGTGTGTGTGTGTGTGTGTGTGTGTGTGTGTGTGTGTGTGTGTGTGTGTGTGTGTGTGTGTGTGTGTGTGTGTGTGTACGTGTCCAGAGTAAAATGTATGTGTGTGTGTGAGTGAGTCTTATTTCTGCGCTGTGCAGAACTCAAATGTATAAAATTTGCCAGGTATGATGAGGGGCTGACTAGAGGCTCTGAGCAATTACTTGGCTGTAGCTCCCTCTGTAAAATATGGATTCAGTTCCTCACTGCCACCATTGTGTGATAAATCAGACACCTTTGGTCAGAATATGATGGTATGTCACAGGTTTGGGGGAGATAAATTATCATACGAATCAGAATGGGTGGAAGAGATTCATCCTGATATCAATATTTATTGAACGGAGAGCTCTAAGCCATGTGACGCTGTGTACTGCCTGTCTAAACGATGTGAATATAGGAAATTCCGTGTGGTCAGGGGAAACAGCTGGCCGGAGTGAGGGCGGTCATTAGCACTCGACAGTTTCCCCGGAGCACCTTAGAAGGGATGGCCGCAAGGCAAAAGGCTAACGTTTATCGCACATCCTGCACTCAAAATTCCCACAAATCTTTGACGGGGGATAGGTAGCCAGCGGTTAAGGGAGCACTGTGATAGAAGAGGTGGAAGAGGCTTTTGAATCGAGATGACGAGCCAAGTATAGACCTACGCACCTGAGCCAAGACAGACGGACCAACAGACACACACAAAAGTACAGACAGTTAGACGAAGACACAGCGACACATAGAGGCAGACAGAAACAGAGACGCAGATATAGAAACATGTACAGCAGACAGACAAACATAGGCAGACAGGCAGACAGACATACCGATAAACAGAGACACTTTACAGGACAGACAGACAAATTCTCACACCCTACAAAACACAAACAAGTGGTGGTTGCAGCACCTTTCACCGTGCTATTCCCTCAGATGTATAGTCCTGTGTAATCTACACAGCGCTCCAACCGACCTGGCAATATTCACATTGGCAGATTGGATAAATTAATAATGATCCTACTGCAGCTGAGCATATTGACTTGTTTTCTCCCTCAGTGTTGAGCACTCCTGGCTCCCAACTCCTACTGTGTGTATTCAGCTGTGCTAGACTGCTATATAAATATCTTGCTCCCTTCCTTCCTCTCTCCCCAGCCATTGTGTTATTAGCTACACATTAATGGAGTCGTTCGACACTAAATAATTGAGTCTTTGAGGTGTCGTAATTGCAATAAATCCTCCACATAGTAAAAAGTGTAAACTTGACCGGTTGTCATATCGCCGGCTACTTCCATTATTAAGCATGTGAAGACTACCGTTTATTTTCTCAGCAGTGGCGTGCGAGTTTGATGTGATTGCCAGCTGATTTCTGGGAATCTATGGACTCTATTTGTACCCATAGGGCTCTGGTCAAAAGTAGTCCACTATAGGGAATATGGTGCCATTTAGGATGCAGCCTAAATCTTATGTTTCTAACCCTGAAACACAACAGATTAACAAACTTTTATTTTGATGGTAACTTTGATTGTAACAGGTGGATTAAATGTGGTCCGCAAATGTGATGCCAACATAATTTTTTTTCTTTTAATTTTTTGTCATTAAAATTATTCATTTATTATTATTCATTTATCTTATGTTATATTTGGTAGTTTGGTCCATGTACACTCCTTCAGACAGATGTCTGAAAAAAATCTGTTGCTTTTCAGAATTTCTAAGTCGCTAGCAGGTGTATTTACACGTTTTTGAATGAACAATAGATTTTTCTTTCTCACCAGGTGCCTTCTGCAAAGTACTGATTGACACTCTTGAGGGAACTCCTGGCCTACGTATTGTTTGGAAGACATTTCGGCCCCTAATCCAAGGGAAGATCCTCTACACCCCTGACACACCTGCAACTAGACTAATGGTGAAAGAGGTAAAACATATTGTATGCACATCACATGTCTGCCAGAGTTGGTGTCAATTTGAATTTGAAGTCAGTCAAGTAGACTGAAAGAATATGGATGTCTGCAAGAATGTGGATTCTGATCCCAACACTCATTGCAGTGCTGGGGATATTGACTTTGGGTGTCTATGTAAATAGCTTGAATAATTAAAACATTTGCGATTGTATCTAATTGCATATTTTCACTTCACAAATCATACCAAGACGAGGCATTTAGATTAGCTGGTAAATCAAAACGTGATGATACACGCTATGAACCCCTCTCCAGAAACCGCAAAGAAAGAGCCAGGGAGAGGAAATAGGGAACAGACTCAGGGGATATGATCTATTTTTCATGACGTTTCTCCCGTAATTAACATAATTTTGAAACTGCATAAACAAAACAAACCAATGGTGAGAAGCTGTAGGGAATTGAATGTGAAGAATATCTAGTAAGATCATGGCTGAGTAGATCCACCGACTTCACAGCAAGTGGCTCTGTTTTGCCATAGGGGCCCGTCTTCACACCCCTAGCAGCCCAATTGTTTACATCTCAGTGCTTGGGTGTAAATAACCCTGTTTACATTAGTCACAACGGGGGTAGAAATCAAATCAGTCTCCTCGGGGGATAGGTGAAAATACGAAGCAGTGTGTTTTCAAGGTCAGATTGGCTGCAAAATAAATTTGATAGCACAGTGGGAATGCTTTGAAATGGAGTAGGGTTAGAGATGGCATTTTCCGTATTTTAATTACCACACTGCATCTCTATTTCTTGTTTCAGGCAAATAGTACATTCAACGCATTGGCCATGTTGAAAGAGCTGTTGGAAGCTTGGGAGGATTTTGAACCACGTGGTTGGAACTACTTTCAAAATGGCCCCCAAGTCAGTGCACTGCGGGTAAGATTTATGACTCATTCAACAGAAACATAGAAACCTGATATACTACACCGGAGAGCTGATTTACATGTAAATATATTCACTTCACCAAATAATTGGTTTAACCACTGTTTTGCAATGAAGGTCTACAGTAGCCTCAACAGCGCTCTGTAGGGTAGCACCATGGTGTAGCAGGAGGACAGCTAGCTTCCGTTCTCCTCCTCAATACAAAACCAAGGACGCTCTCACCCCCTTCCATAGACTTACACAGTAATTATTAGGACATCCTCCAACCTATCAGAGCTCTTGCAGCATGAACTGACATGTTGTCCACCCAATCAAAGGATCAGAGAATGAATCTAATACTGAAAGCATAAGCTACAGCTTGCTAGTATTACAGTGCATAACATGTCACATCAACATCAAACACCCGGCTCAAACAGAGAGGGATGCTATGTTAGCTAGCTAGCTATGGCTATCAAACACTGGAACTCTTCCAAGTCAAGCTTTTGGTTTCATACATTTATTGCAACCAGTGCCAGCCGGTGTAACTGCTAAACTGCTTGCTGACTGTACACTGTACTACATGATTGTAGCGGGTTTACTAACACATTAGTTCGAGTAGCTACGTTGACTATGACGTTAGCTAATATGGTGACAACAATGTAGGCTGTGTTTAGCGGTTATAATATGAACAATTGGCTTGGAAAGGTTTTTTTCACCTGGTCACAGGCAGCTGATGTGTTGTGCACTGAAGTCCACAAGCGAAGGGAAAAGGTGAGAGGAGGAGAGTGTGTAGATGCAGAAAACAAATATTCAATGATCAAAGGGATCATGTTTGTATGTGGCTGCTATGAAATTGAACTATGTTTACGTGTGATCAGGGGTGTATTCATTCCTCCGATTCTGTTGAGAACTGTTTCTTAAACGGAACCAAATATACAAAAATGGGGATAAACATACCTGAATTGTTGGACAAATTATTACACCCTAGATCAGCTAGATGCAGGCAAGTGTGTGCAAGGCAGTATTGAATGTGTCACTGTCTGTTACCTTGATTACTCAAATGTATCTCGACCTGTGCACATACGTTGTAAACTTTCATTCATAAACTAGGTTCTAGCAACTTCATGATGGGTATAGGGAAAATGTGAGTATCATGTAGCCTAAACCTATCGATGTTACATTGAGCTGGCTGAATGGAATATGAATGGCAGTCATCCAATATGCTGTAGTAAAAATAAGGCCATGCTCAAAACAAAAATATATTGTCCTCCCTCATCTTAAGGTCCCCTGCGGGATGTTGAGCTAACGTAGGCTAATGCGATTAACATTTCCCAGGACATAGACATATCTGATATTGGCAGAAAGCTTAAATTCTTGTTAATCTAACTGCACTGTCCAATTGACAATAGCTATTACAGTGAAATTGTTTGAGGAGAGTGCACAGTTTTGGACATAAAAAGTTATTCATAAACAAATTAGGCACATTTGGGTAGTCTTGATGCAAAATTTTGAAGAGAAATGCAATGGTTCATTGGCTCAGTCTAAAACTAAAAAAAAAATATATAAAAAATATACAAAAAACGGTTGGTTTTCTCTATGTGTAATCTTTTACCAGATCTAATGTGTTATATTTTCCTATGTTCCTTTCACATTTTCACAAACGTATTTCCTTTCAAATGGTACCAGGAATATGCATATCCTTGCTTCAAGGCCTGAGCTACAAGCAGTTCGATTTGGGTATGTCATGCTGGGGTGAAAATTGAAAGAAAAGAGTGGAACCTTAAGAGGTTTTTAAACTGCACCAACCACCACTGATATACAGTGTGTCCGTAATGTATTCAGACCCCTTGACCTTTTCCACATTTTGTTACCTTACAGCCTTATTCTAACATGTATTAAATTGTATTTGTACCCCATAATGACAAAGCAAAAACAGGTTTTTAGAAATGTTAGCAAAAGTATAAATTTAAAAAACATATATGAAATATCACGTTTACATAAGTATTTAAACTGTTTACTCAGTACTTTGTTGAAGCACCTTTGGCAGCGATTACAACCTCGAGTCTTCTTGGGTATGACGCTACAAGCTTGGCACACCTGTTTTTGGGGAGTTTCTCACATTCTTCTCTGCATATCCTCTAAAGCTCTGTCAGGTTGGATGGGAAGCGTCGCTGCACAGCTATTTTCAGGTCTCTCCTTTGATACTCGATCGGGTTCAACTCCAGGCTCTGGCAGGGCCACTCAAGGACATTCAGACACTTGTCCTGAAGCCACTCCTGTGTTGTCTTGGCTGTGTGCTTAGGATCATTGTCCTGTAGTAAGGTGAACCTTCCCTCCAGTCTGAGGTCCTGAGTTCTCTGGAGCATGTTATCATCAAAGATATCCCTGTACTTTGCTCCATTTATCTTTCCCTCGATCCTGACTAGTCTCCGAGTCCCTCCAGCTGTAAAACATCCCACATTATGATGCAGCCACCACCATGTTTCACCGTAGGGATGGTGACAGGTTTCTTCCAGACGTGACGCTTGGCATTCAGGCCAAAGAGTTCAATCTTGGTTTCATCAGACTAGAGAATCTTGTTTCTCATGGTCTGAGAGTCCTTTAGGTGCCTTTTAGCAAACTCCAAGCAGGCTCTTATGTGCCTTTTATTGAAGAGTGGCGTCCGTCTGGCCACTGTACCATAAAGGCCTGATTGGTGGAGTGCTGCAGGGATGGTTGTCCTTCTGGAAGGTTCTCCAATCTCCACAGAGGAACTCTGGAGCTCTGTAAGAGTGACCATCGGGCTCTTTGTTACCTTGCTAACCAAGGCCCTTCTCCCCCTATTGCTCATTTTGGCTAGGAGGCCAGCTCTTGGTGGTTCTGAACTTCTTCCATTTAAGATTGATGGAGGCCACTGTGTTCTTGAGGACCTTCAATGCTGCAGAATGTTTTTTGTACCCTTCCCCAGATCTGTTGCCTCAACACAATCCTGTCTCTGAGCTCTACGGACAATTAATTTGACCTCATGGCTTGGTTTTAGCTCATGCGCTGTCAACTGTGGGACGTTACATAGACAGGTGAGTGCCTTACCAAATCATGTCCAATCAATTGAATGTACCACAGTTGGACACCAAACAAGTTGTAGAAACATTTTAAGGATGATAAATATAAACAGGATGCACATGAACTCAATTTCGAGTCTCGTAGCAAAGGGTCTGAATACTTATGTAAATTAGCTATTTCCGTTTCTTTTATTTGCAAAACAATTCATATTTGCAAAACAAACCTGTTTTCGCTTTGTCATTATAAGGTATTGTGTGCAGATTGATGAGGATTATATATTTTAATCCATTTTAGAATAAGGCTGTAACGTAATAAAATGTGGAAAAGGGGAAGGGGTCTGAATACTGTCCGAATGCCCTGTACATCAGTCGGAATTATCCTTGTCCATTAGAGTTTTGAATGACATACACAAGCCATTCCACTAGGCATATTTACCAACCTTTGTCTCTCAAAAGTCGAGTCCTACACTTCCTTAACACAAATTCAGCTGAAAAATATAGCTACGTATCAGTTTTATCGATATGGAAAAAATAAAGTAATTATGGGTAAGTGCTGGATAATTTTCACCCCGGCAGTCAGGGAAGGGGATTAGCTTGGAATGGAGAGATGGAGAGCTCACACACCTTTCCCTTCCCAGAAACCCCCTCTCTCTGCTTCCCCTTCCCTTGAAGCAGACATTACTCCCGTGTCACCTGGAATGAGCTTATGGGCAGCTAGGGAAGAGCGTAGCCGAGCACTCCATGTAGCCAGGTTATTCATTACCCCAGCCCTAACCTTTACACAAATGGACCCTGCAATTCTCCTTTGTCTTCATTTTCTCCATCCGAGCAGCAGGCCTCAGAACTGGTAGTTCCGTGGTGTCATCTTCTCCAGAGGTCTCTCAAGGTTTTAGCAACTTTCTACATTGATGGCGGCAATTACAGCACAGTTGAGTTATCAGCCGAGCTGAAGAGAGAAATCTCTTAAATCCCAAATAAACCCCTAGCCCCCACTGATGGGATCTAGGAGGATTGGATAGGCATAAGCGATATGGTGACAATTCCACCTCATAGACATAGATAGACTGCAGTGCCCAAAAGCCAATTTAGCATGGCAGCACTATTGAGGACTTGCCTCATTTTGAAGGCAGGTTTACGTTTATTGTCATGAATCTTGTCCTGGAGGCAGAACTGAGCGATTTCCGCTAATGGACCAGCTGCAAGGTGAAAATTGTCTACATTGTAAAAAGTAATATAATTTAAGGTTAGGCATTAGGGTTAGCAGTGTGGGTAAGGTTAATGTTCGGGTTAGGTTTAAAATCAGATTTTATGACTTTGTGGCTGTGCCATTTAGTGGTCACTCTGCAGAGCTGCCTCCAGGGTAAGATTAATGACGACAAATGCCAACCTTCATGTTGAAGTAGTCAACTGGGTGTGACTCCCTATGGGTTAAGGAAGGATCACTTAATTCCATCCAAGTTATCAGGATGGATCAGCCAATGAATTAAACTCGTGAGCAAACATTCCACAACTGCAAGTTGTCTTTTTACCTGTTCAAACAACACAGTATGCACTCTTTCAGTTTGTTTACCAACTCATAGAAATTGTACAACAAGAAAATGGACTACTTAAAAATGGAGATTTTTGCCGTGCGCTCACAGATGCCTTAGTGGAACAGATACAAAGAAGAGTCCTCTAACAAGCTCTATGTTCCACCTTGACTATCAGAGGGCAAGATGGATTTACTACCATTTTCCCTATACCCATTCAATCCTCTCAGATCTATGCTAGTCCATAGGGAAGAGGGGATAGCTCCAATTTTATGGAATGCCTTGAAGGACACAGAAAGCAGTATTCTCAAGCACTACTCTGTAAAATATTATTACTAGTGTTGCCAACAGGTAACAGTATGGGTTTACATCTGTTCATATAACATTCTATTACAGTAAAAGAGCGACTGATAATTAATGGTTGGTTGCCATTTACTTGATGCCAAACCAGTGACCATCTAGGAAAATGTCAAGCAGGAATTATTATTAGAATGACCCTATGTTGGAAAATGGTAAGAGGGCTGGTTTGAGTTTTCATTGGCCGTTTGCCGCGGGGAGCCGACCATTTCCATCCTTTTAAAAGGCCAGGGAAAATATGGGGAAAACAGGGGAACGTCTTTTTTTTTTTCGAAGACCTCATGTCGCATAATGTAATTTGACACATGGACGCCGGGGTTAAACGGCATATCTGCAACAATCCGTCCCAAATGCCACTGAGCGTTAGCAGTAGTACAACATATATACCATGTTTAGCCACAGACACATTGCCGTTCTGTATAATCAATTATTTTTCAGTGACCCCTTACAAATATTCTTAACTCTAAAGTAAAGACGGCACATTGTTTACAATATATTTCTGTATGTACATCTTGAAACTAAATGAATTATTCCACTCTTACTATCACAGATATATGGTTAAATCGAAGGTTAGGAGCAGCATAGACGTTTGACACTTTGACCTCATGTTAAACATTCCAAAGTGTTTACTTACAAACGCCACTGAACACATTGGTCAGAATATGTTTGAGGCAGAGAGAGAGAAAGAGAAACCGAGAGAGAGAATTTTAGCCTGTTTTGCCAAACACTACATTATCAGCAGACCATGTTCAGTTATGCAGTACAACACCATTATTATCATGTTATTACACGGTTGCAATTTCATGGTTGCGAGCATACTGTATGCACCCTACAGATCACACTGAGGGGAGCAGTCCAAGACAGATGGAAAGTCTGCATCCCAAATGGCACCCTATCCCCTTTATAGTGCACTACTTTTGATCTGGGCCCATAGGGATCAGTAGTGCACTATATGAGGAATAGGGTGCCATTTGGGATGCAAGTAATGTATTTTCACCAAACCTGTACCAGGGAACGTACAGAACCTGAGTAGGAAGCTATTATGTAAGGCCCCCAGTGTTCTACACTACAGGGATGGGTGGCCATTCATTTTTGAAACTGCACACATACTGTAGGGAGGCTGTAACAGCAACGCCATTTGCATTTAGATTAGCATATCTCTTCCTTAACTCTTTGAGTGCCGAGTGAAATCATGGATCATGGCGTGAGGCTTAAGCCGAGCTGACAGTTAAGACACCTGGTGCTTATCACACTGGGGTGAGGGCAGGGGGAAGGGGTAGGAAGGAGGAAGGAGGCCGTCACAGGAAGCACACGGTGTGTGTGTGTGAGAGTGTGTGAATGTACGCTTGTTTGTGCACATGCCTGAGTGTGTCTGCGTATGTGCCTGCCACTCTACATGTGTGAATGTGCATGGTCATGAAAAAGGTGGGTGGAAATTCCCAAGCCTGCAGTACAACAGTGCCATCTAGCTTGATGTTTCTAATTAATTCTCTCACAGAGGAAAAACTAGGTCCTAAGGATCTGCAGTGCTGCAGGTCTCCAATTAGCTTCCACTGCATTCATTTTTCAGTGCATTGATTGTTTTCTAATCTGATGAGTGTAAATATCCCATACAACCTCTTTTCTCTGGTTTTCAAAATCAGGCCTTCCTGGATAACCCGGTGTTTGCAGCCGCACTCAACCACGGGCTCAAAGGCACAAGCTGGACGGAAGAACTGCTCGCCAACTTCCTGTACAACAGGCCCCCCGAGGACCGCCCCGCGGGCATGCCGCCGAATGACTGGCGTGACGTGTTCAACGCCACCAGCCAAATCCTGGACCTCCTGAAGAAGTTCATTGGGGTTTGTTAATTCTCTCTCTTCACATTGTCAAATGTTATTTGATACCTTTTTCCCCCTTTACAAAATACACTGACCCTTTTGAGTGTGTTTATGTATCCTCCCACTGGGCACAGACATTGGGTCAACGTATTTCCATTGAAATGAGGTGGAAACAACGTTGATTCAACCATTGTGTGCCCAGTTGTCTAGCTCTAATATATGAGTAGAAACTTTCAACACCGTTTGTGCGTTCACAAATATAATAGTTATATTCTTCACCCCTAACAGCACAAGCTGTTGTTTGATTGGGTGAATGCAAAGCTAGATTGCCAATTGTTACAGTATATACAAAGTTCCATATCAATTGACAACCTTGACAACATTCTGAAAAATGCCTACCTGTGTACTGCTGTGGTAATAAAAAGGATTGCTGTAAGCATCCATGGACATGGATGCTTACAGCACAAGACACAGCGCTATCTTCACACATACTGTTGTGACATGCAGACAGTTGGATGAACATTGACGTATTGATCCGTTTGGTGGTTTGCAGCGATACACTACTTTCCCTGCCGCTATGTAGCCACACGTGTAGACTACAGACATTTTATCATCCCCCTCATTGCTAATACCTGTGAGATGACATCTAAGCCTCCTGGGGGTTTAACCACATGGGGCAAAAGAATTCCAAAAGTAAAGCAATCCATTTTCGTTCCTGATGTAATTCCATATCTCAAAATGGACGCCGGGATGATGTTTACTCGTCAATTATTTACCTTTTCTTTGTCGCATAAGCTCAACGCATGCTGAGCGTGGACGGGGGGAGAAAATGTGAAATGTGCTCTCTTTCTCTGTCTTTCTCTTTCTCTCTCTCTCTCACTCCCCCCACACTCTTACATTTGCTCTCTCTCTCTCTTTCTCTCTCCGCTCTCTCACATTCGCTCTCTTTCGCTCTCCCCCTCTCTCTTCCTCTCTTGCTTCCTCTCTCTCCCCCCTCTCTCTCCCTTTCTCTCTCTCCCCCTCTCTCTCCCCCTATCCCTCTCTCCCCGCTCTTTTATGTTTGCTCGCTCTCTCTCTCTCTCTCTCTCTCTCTCTCTCTCTCTCTTCCATTGTAATTTCTCTCATGGTATAAAAAATGTAATCAGTATATTAATCAAAGGCTCATGTAGTCAATACATGTCAAGTTGAGGAAACATTGCAAAATTGAACTATAAATCAACATTTCTGGTCTTTCAGGTATGACTAGTAATACAACATTGATTATTTTTACTTTTTGAAAATGAAATGTCAAATTGGTTGGACTCATTACATCCACAGAATTTACTAATCCAATATTAATTTTATTAATACACAAATTGTAGCTAATCATTGATGATATCGACTAGCGGATACATTTGGTTGTGAAAGATGTTGACTGGGTGCCTACATAAGCTATTTCCTGAAGTGGTCCATAGATAGATGAACTTAAGTGAGTAGATACACTTGATTTATACTCTGTTATCATCTATAATGCAGACGGCTAGTCCTCCCCAGCACATTTGCTGGCACATGGCTAAAAACACATCATTATCATATACAATATATAACTATACACTGAGTGTACAAAACATTGTGAACACCTGCTCTTTCCATGAAATACCGTGCCATCTGAAAGTATTCATACCCCTTGACTTAGTCCACATTTGGTTGTGTTACAGTATGAATTCAAAACGGATTAAATCAATTGTTTTATCACCCATTTACAAACAATACCCATAATGACAAAATGAAAAAAACTGTTTTTAGAAAATGTTGCAGGTTTACTGAAAATGAAATACAGACATATCTAATTCACACAGTATTCACACCCCAGAGTCAGTATAGGTTACAATCACCTTTGGCAGCGATTGCAGCTGTGAGTCTTTCTGGGTAAGTCTCTGAGAGCTTTGCACACCTGGATTGTGCAACATTTGCCCATTATTCTTTTTGAAATGCTTCAAGCTCTGTCAAGTTGATTGTTGATCATTGCTAGACAGACATTCAGGAACATTCAATATCGTCATGGTAAGCTAAGTGTTTGTTGGATTGCAGACTGAACCTCTAGGATTTTGCCTGTCCTTATAGCTGTATTCCGTAAATGTTTTCCCTAAAAAGCTCCCTAGTTGTTGACAATGACAAGGATACCCATAACATGAAGCAGACACCACCATGCTTGAAAATATGAAGAGTGGTACACAGTGTTGTGTTGTGGTGGATTTGTCCCAAACATAACGCTTTTATTCAGGATAAAAAGTTTATTTCTTTGTCACATTTTTTGGAGTAATACTTGTTGCAAACAGGATGCATATTCATTGTTGCAAACAGGATGCATATTCTGTACAGGCTTCCTTCTTTCCACTCTGTCATTTCGGTAAGTATTGTGGAGTAACTACAATGTTGTTGATCCATCCTCGGTTTTCTCCTATCACAGCCATTAAACTGTAACTATTTTAAATCCCTAAGCATTTTCCTTCTTCTCCGGTAACTGAGTTATGAAGGATGCCTGTATCTTTGTAGTGACTGGGTGTTGATACACTATCCAAAGTGTAATGAATAACTTTACCATGTTCAAAGAGATATTCAATTTCTGCTTTTTTTTATTACCCATCTACCAATAAGTGCCATTCTTTGCGAGGCATTGGAAAACCTCCCTGGTCTTTGAGGTTGGATCTCTGTTTGAAATTCTCAGCTCGGCTGAGGGACCCTACAGATAATTGTATGTGTGTGTACAGAGATGAGGTAGTCATTCAAAAATCATGTTAACCACTATTATTGAACACGGAATGAGTTAGTTAAACTTATTATGCGATTTGTCAAGCACATTTTTACTCCTGAACTTATTTAGGCTTGCCATAACAAAGGGGTTGATTAGTTATTGATTCAAGACAGCTCAGCTTTACATATTTTACTACTAAAAAAAAAGTTATACAAAATAAATTCCACGTTGACATTATAGGGTATTGTGTTTAGATCAGTGACCCAAAATCTAAATGTAATCAATTTTATATTCAGGCTGAAAAAGCAAAGGAGTGTGAATAGTTTCTGATAGCACTGTAGACTGACCAGGTGAATCCAGGTGAAAGTTATTATTCCTTATGGATGTCACTTGTTAAATCCACTTCAATCAGTGTAGATGAAGGGGAAGAGACCGGTTAAATAAATAGTCTTGAGACATGGATTGTGTATGTGTGCCATTCAGAGGGTGAATGGACAAGAAAAAATATTTACGTGCCTTTGAACCGGGTATGGTAGTGCGTGTCAGGAGCACCGGTTTGTGTCAAGAACTGCAACACTCAACAGTTTCCCGTGTGTATCAAGAATGTTCCACCATCCCAAGGACATCCAGACAACTTGACACAACTGTGGGAAGCATTGGAGTCAACATGGGCCAGCATCCCTCTGGAACGCTTTTGACACCTTGTAGAGTCCATGCCCCAACGAATTGAGGCTGTTCTGAGGGCAAAAGGGGTGGTGGGGGGTGGGCATGCAACTCAATATTAGGAAGGTGTCCTCAATTTTTTGTACAGTCAGTGCATGCTAATGTCCTCTCGGAGCTATCATCTATCAGCGTACCCTCTACAACCATGACATCACTGTGTCTGCTACTACAGTGTTGCCTCGTGCCCAAATAGCAACTTGTTACATTTATGGTGCATCTCTTTTGACCAGGGCCTATAGGGCTCTTATCCAAAGTAATGCACTATATAGGGAATAGGGTGCCATTTCTGAGTCTAATAAAGGGCAGCGAGAGATTGGTGGTAGCAGCCTGTCACATTGTCAGTAGGTTAGTTCCTCAACCGTGATCGAAGTCCAATCATTGCTATCCAACTGCTTAGACCATATCCAGTGGTTGGGGAAAAGCATGACATGTTTGACATATGTGAATTGTCTCTAGATACTGATTTTGGATCAGATTCACATTTTCCCCACTAATGGTTAAAGTTAGGATTGGGGGAGGAAGATGCTGATCCTAGATCTGGACCTAGGGTAAGCTTTACCCCGGGAGCTAGTAGGATCAGAGGTTATTAAGGACAAAATGTACTTACTATGACTGTGATAGAGTATGTGGTTGTCGCACCTATCAGTCTTAAGATTAATACAATAACTGTAAGTTGCTCTGAATAACCACTTCTGCCAAATTACTTATATGTAATAGGATTTTGATGGGTTGATTTAGAGCATTGGGCTTGTGCTGAGTGGCTGCTTAGCCTGTTTCCTCAATGGATCACTACAGATTACAAGTGTAGATCCAAACTCTTAAGAGGACAAACTTTTTTGTCCAGTTGACGTTTGACTCTGCAGTGTTCTTGTCATAAATCGTCATGGAGATCATGAACTAAGTTGGATATAGAAGTTTGTCAGTTCTCAATTGAAATATCAGCTTGATAAGCACATACAGTGAGGCAAAAAAGTATTTAGTCAGCCACCAATTGTGCAAGTTCTCTCACTTAAAAAGATGAGAGAGGCCTGTAACTTTCATCATAGGTACACTTCAACTATGACAGACAAAATGAGGAAAAAAAATCCAGAAAATCACATTGTAGGATTTTTAATGAATTTATTTGCAAATTATGGTGAAAAATAAGTATTTGGTCACATACAAACAAGCAAGATTTCTGGCTCTCACAGACCTGTAACTTCTTCTTTAAGAGGCTCCTCTGTCCTCCACTCGTTACCTGTATTAATGGCATCTGTTTGAACTTGTTATCAGTATAAAAGACACCTGTCCACAACCTCAAACAGTCACACTCCAAACTCCACTATGGCCAAGACCAAAGAGCTGTCAAAGGAGACCAGAAACAAAATTGTAGACCTGCACCAGGTTGGGAAGACTGAATCTGCAATAGGTAAGCAGCTTGGTTTGAAGAAATCAACTGTGGGAGCAATTATTAGGAAATGGAAGACATACAAGACCACTGATAATCTTCCTCGATCTGGGGCTCCACGCAAGATCTCACCCGTGGGGTCAAAATGATCACAAGAACGGTGAGCAAAAATCCCAGAACCACACGGGGTGACCTAGTGAATGACCTGCAGAGAGCTGGGACCAAAGTAACAAAGCCTACCATCAGTAACACACTCGCCGCCAGGGACTCAAATCCTGCAGTGCCAGACGTGTCCCCTGCTTAAGCCAGTACATGTTCAGGCCCGTCTGAAGTTTGCTAGAGAGCATTTGGATGATCCAGATGAGGATTGGGAGAATGTCATATGGTCAGATGAAACCAAAATAGAACTTTTTGGTAAAAACTCAACTCGTCGTGTTTGGAGGACAAAGAATGCTGAGTTGCATCCAAAGAACACCATACCTACTGTGAAGCATGGGGGTGGAAACATCATGCTTTGGGGCTGTTTTTCTGCAAAGGGACCAGGACTGACTGATCCGTGTAAAGGAAAGAATGAATGGGGCCATGTATCGTGAGATTTTGAGTGAAAACCTCCTTCCATCAGCAAGGGCATTGAAGATGAAGCGTGGCTGGAGTCTTTCCAGCATGACAATGATCCCAAACACACCGCCGGGCAACAAAGGAGTGGCCGTAAGAAGCATTTCAAGGTCCTGGAGTGGCCTAGCCAGTCTCCAGATCTCAACCCCATAGAAAATCTTTGGAGGAGTTGAAAGTCCGTGTTGCCCAGCGACAGCCCCAAAACATCACTGCTCTAGAGGAGATCTGCATGGAGGAATGGGCCAAAATACCAGCAACAGTGTGTGAAAACCTTGTGAAGAATTACAGAAAACGTTTGACCTCTGTCATTGCCAACAAAGGGTATATAAGAAAAGTATTGAGATAAACTTTTGTTATTGACCAAATACTTATTTTCCACCATAATTTGCAAATAAATAAATTAAAAATTGTGATTTTCTGGATTTCTTTTTCTCATTTCATCTGTCATAGTTGAAGTGTACCTATGATGAAAATTACAGGCCTCTCTCATCTTTTTAAGTTGGAGAACTTGCACAATTGGTGGCTCACTAAATACTTTTTTGCCCCACTGTATACACAATCCATGTCACACTTGTCTCTAAGCTTAAAAATCTTTCTGTAACCTGCCTCCTCCCCTTCATCTACACTGATTTGAAGTGGATTTAACAAGTGACATCATTAAGGGATCATAGCTTTCACCTGGTCAGTCTATGTCATGGAAAGAGCAGATGTTCTTCAGGTTTTGTACACTCAGTGTATATGACAATGAAACATATGTATTTGTTTAAGAGATGCTGCTACATGGTAAGATGACACAATATATAACCCTACCTAATGCATTGCAAGTAAACCAATGCATTAAAACCCTTGCAGTCAAATTACCTAGTGGCCTCATGGGTGGAATAAACATATATCTTTTTTGAATGCTGGAAATACGGTGTTTCTATGTAAAATAGGTGTGTTATATTCAGTCTTCTGTGATGTATAAAAAGTGTTATATTGGGATGCAAGCTCAAAATGGAATACATTTCAACTCTATATCTGACATGGTACAGCTGTCTTCTTTTTTGTAGGCCCAAAACCATGTGTGTGAGGTGTATACTTTTGTTTCAAGGTAGATTTGTTTAAGGCTACCAAGAAACACTCTGTGTGACCCTGCTTTAGCCCACTGCAGCAAAAGGCGAAACAAACCTGATATTTCCCTACATACAGGGCAGACACAAACTGCCCAATAATCATATAATGTCATGTACTGCATAACGTACTGCCAAAAATGTGACATGCTGAATTTGGACACTCAATAACAACATATGCAATTATATGCTGTCTGTGAATATAGTAAAGGACCTTCTTTACTGAGAGAAAGTACCAGAACATGCCCGTGTGGTAGAGGTATGTGTGGACAGCTGTCAAGCCAGACTCACTCCCCAGATGGCTAGCTCATTACAGTCCAATGGAAACAAGGATAAAGCGAGTGCCAGCCAGCTACCAAATCTGTATCTCAGTATGCCTCTGCCATACTCTATAACATATCCCTTGGCAGCTCTGCATCATGTGTAACTCCGCTGCTGTCCAGTCTATTGTTTTCAGTGTCAGTACCAAAACATATTTGTTCTACTGCACCATTCCTCAGGCATGACTTATGGTGGGGTTTCTGTTCATCACTTCTTTTTGGATCGTGGTATTGCAGAAAGGCTTTTTCCCCTTGTCTTTTAGTGAGGAGCATTATTGCAAATATGGTACGATTAAGCAATAAGGCCCGAGGTGGTGTGGTACATGGCCAATATACCACGGCTAAGGGCTGTTCATAAGCCCGACTCAACGCGGAGTGCCTGTATACAGCTCTTATCCGTGGTATATTGGCCATATACTGTACCACAAACCCCTGAGGTTGTCACGATCGTCGTAATAAATGGACCAAGGCGAGGCGTGCATGGAATTCCACATATTTATTTTCCAGTGGAATATACAAAAACAATAAAGAGAACAAATGATCGGACCAAACGTAACGCTCACAGTGCACTAACAAAACACAATATCCCACAAAACACAGGTGGGAAAAGGACTACCTAAGTATGATCCCCAATTAGAGGTAACGATAATCAGCTGCCTCTAATTGGGAACCATACACAAAACCAACATAGAAATTCCAACATAGAAACCCCCTAGTCACATCCTGACCTAAAACACCATAGAGAACCCAGAGGGCTCTCTATGGTCAGGACGTGTCCCCCCCCCCCAAAGGTGCGGACTCTGGCCGCAAAACCTGAAACTAGATTGGGGAGGGTTGGGGCGGCTCCGGTGCAGGAGGTAGCACCCGCTCAGCCCGCGGATATGGCCATGGAGCCGGGCTGAATGCCGTGCCTGGACTGGACACCGGCGCAGATGAAGGTTACCGGCCTAGGAGCAGGCCTGGACGCCGTGCCTGGACGCCCTGCCTGGAATGGGCACCGGCGCAGAGGAGTGCTCCGGCACTGGCACCGGGCTGGGAAGGCGCACTGGAGGCCTGGCGCTCCGGCCCTGGCACCGGGCTGGGAAGGCACACTGGAGGCCTGGTGCATGGAGCCGGCACAGGTTGCACCGGACTGGTGACACGCTCTTCAGGGCGAGTGCGGGGAGCCGGCACAGGACGTACCTGGCTGTGAAGGCGCACTGGAGGCCTGGTGCGTGGAGCCGGCACAGGCTGCACCGGACCGGTGACACGCTCTTCAGGGCGAGTGCGGGGAGCCGGCACAGGACGTACCGGGCTGTGAAGGCTCACTTCAGGGCGAGTGCGGGGAGCTGGCATGGGACGTGCCCCCAAAGGTGCGGACTCTGGCCGCAAAACCTGAAACTAGATTGGGGAGGGTTCGGGTGGGCCATTAGCGTCGGTGGCGGCTCCGGTGCGGGATGTAGCACCCGCTCAGCCCGCGGATATGGCCATGGAGCCGGGCTGAACGCCGTGCCTGGACTGGACACCGGCGCAGAGGAAGGCTCCGGTCTAGTGGCAGGACTGGACGCCGTGCCTGGACAGGGCACCAGAGCAGATGAAGGCTCCGGCCTAGGAGCAGGCCTGGACGCCATCCCTGGACTGGGCACCGGCGCAGAGGAGTGCTCCGGCACTGGCACCGGGCTGGGAAGGCGCACTGGAGGCCTGGTGCGTGGAGCCAGCACAGGTTGCACCGGACTGGTGACACGCTCTTCAGGGCGAGTGCGGGGAGCCGGCATGGGACGTACCGGGCTAGGAAGGCGCACTGGAGGACTGGTGCGTGGAGCCGGCACAGGTTGCACCGGACTGGTGACACACACTTCAGGGCGAGTGCGGGGAGCTGGCACAGGACGTACCGGGCTGTGAAGGCGCACTGGAGGCCTGGTGCGTGGAGCCGGCACAGGTTGCACCGGGCTGGTAACACGCTCTTCAGGGTGAGTGCGGGGAGCCGGCACAGGACGTACCTGGCTGTGAAGGCGCACTGGAGGCCTGGTGCGTGGAGCCGGCACAGGCTGCACCGGACCGGTGACACGCTCTTCAGGGCGAGTGCTGGGAGCCGGCACAGGACATACCGGGCTGTGAAGGCTCACTTCAGGGCGAGTGCGGGGAGCTGGCACGGGACGTACCGGGCTAGGCAGACGCTCCTCTAAACGCCTGCGCTGCAGCATACTCCTCGCCAACACCTCTCTTTGATATCCCTCGTAAAATTCCTCGATCGTCTCTCCTTGGCTCGGCCGACCGCCCCTTGTGCCCCCCCCCAAAAGAAATTGGCTTGCTCTTGGGCTCCTTTAGGCAGCGGACCCCGGCGTTGTCGCTGTCCTTCTATCCTCCTCGGCGACTCCCGCCAAGGAAGGGTCTCGCATCTACCCAGTACTTCTTCCCAGGTCCAACTCTCCTTTACCTTTGGGGCACGCTGCTTGGTCCAGCATTGGTGGAATATTCTGTCACGATCGTCGTAATAAATGGACCAAGGCGCAGCGTGCATGGAATTCCACATATTTATTCTTCAGTGGAATATACAAAAACAATAAAGAGAACAACTGATCGGACCAAACGTAGCGCTCACAGTGCACTAACAAAACACAATATCCCACAAAACACAGGTGGGAAAAGGACTACCGAAGTATGATCCCCAATTAGAGGTAACAATAATCAGCTGCCTCTAATTGGGAACCATACACAAAACCAACATAGAAATTCCAACATAGAAAAAAAAAAACTAGTCACGTCCTGACCTAAAACACCACAGAAAACCCAGAGGGCTCTCTATGGCCAGGACGTGACAGAGGTGCCTTATTGCTATTATAAACTGGTTACCAATGTAATTAGAGCAGTAAAAATAAACGTTTTGTCATACTCGTGGCACACGGTCTGATATACCACTGCTGTCACCCAATTAGCATTCAGGGCTCGAACCATCCAGTTTTTAATCATGTGTACATGTCTAAAACCTTACTGTCTGTACAGGAGAAAAAGGTTGTGTATGATATTGCGGAAGACCTAACATGAGTTCGTATGCGCTATGCACTGAGGCCCAAACTTGAGATTTGCACGCTCAACTCAGGTTTAAATCGAGTTACTAATCATGTAATTTCAAACATTGTGTACAATAATCTACCCAATGTACTCTGATGTTGACTATTGTCGCTATGATACATAATGGGGAGTTGAAATGAGTTGAGTGTTGATGTAGGACATTTAGATTAGATTTGTTTATTAGTCACATGCACAGGGTCGCAGATGTAATCGCAGGGTACGGTGAAATACTTATGCTTCTAGCTCCAACAGTGCAGGTCAAATGTGGCCGGTGACACTTTGCTTCTTGAAAGCCCAATATCTTGAAAACTTGACTGCTGACATGCAAAAACATTTTGGGACTGTATGAACAGTGGACTAATTGAAAAAAATACCAAAAGATAGTTTGAGTGGAGTTTTCCTTTAAGATTAGTTTCTGAAGGTAATGGGACTCTATTGAGTTCAGTAGGGCTACTTCATATTACTAAAATTACATGATTCTACTCTTTCAACCATGCAATGAAGATTAATGTCTTTCATGGGCAGTACAGTTGCCCTTGAAGTCTCCATCTTTCAGAGTTGTTGGAAAGATGGGAGATGTGGAGAGTGGGCGTAATGGTTTTGGACGTGTTCTTTCTGTGTAATATCTATGTAACACCCAGGGCTGGAATTGGTTGGCAACGGGTGGGAACTTAGGGATCGGATCCCGTTAACGAGACCGATTTGACAACATCCGGTGAAATTGCAGAGCGCCAAATTCAAATGACAAAAATAGTCATATTAAACATTCATGAAAATACAAGTGTTGTACACCATTCTTTAGCTTAGAATCTTGGTAATCGAACCGCTTTGTCCATTTTACAATGGGCTTGACGGCGAAAGCATAGCATTTTTATCTGAGGACAGTGGCCCGCATACTTCCTGCATAAAATATATTTCAAACCAGCACAGGCATTACAAAATCAAATATAGCGATAAAATAAATCACTTACCTTTGAAGATCTTCCTCTGGTTGCAATCCCATGGGTCCCAGGATCACAAAGAATGGTTGTTTTGTTCGATGAAGTCCCTCTTTATATCCCAAAAACTCTGTTTGGTTGGTCCGTTTTGTTCAGTAATCCACCCGTTCCACTCGTTCAATATACAGACATAAAAAACCAAACAAAGTTACCGATAAACTTTGTCCGCACAAGTCAAACAACGTTTCTAAACAATCCTCAAGTACCCCTAATAGGTAAATAAACAATAATATTTCAGATGGACAATAGCCTGTTCAATAGAAAAGAAAAATAACGAAGAGCGAGCACACAGTCACGCGAGCAAAACAATACAGTCCTTTTCATGAGCCACCGGGAAGAACTTATATTTGTTCGTTTTTCAAAAAACAAGCCTGAAACCATGTCTAAAGACTGTTGACATCTAGTGGAAGCCATTAGAACTGCAATCTGGGAGCTAAATCCCTCTATAGTGAATAGCAAGTCAATGGAAAAACTGTGACATCAACAAAAAAAACATTCTCCGGATCGATTTTCCTCTGGTTTTTGCCTGCCATATCAGTTATGTTATACTCACATACATTATTTTAACAGTTTTAGAAACTTCAGGGTGTTTTCTATCCAATACTACCAATTATATGCATATCCTAGCTTCTGGGCCTGAGTAACAGGCAGTTTAGGCTCTCCATACTACCGAACGCTTCCCCCCTAGCCCAAACAGGTTAAAGGAATGGAGTTCCCAAAGTGACATTTTCAGTAAGATCTATATCCTGAGATGAATGCATACCTAAAGCACTCTCCAGCGCTCTCTTTTCTCATCTTATATTAAAATCATGATCTTGTTTAAGATCCCTAGCAGTTTGTAAAGAATTATAATAAGTACACTTATTTTTGTCTCTTTCTTGGTGTAACTTGTCTTTCAATGTTACAGTGCCTGGACCTGGATAAGTTTGAGGCTGCTGACAGTGAGGGACATCTCGTGGCTAGAGCCTTGGAGCTTCTAGAAAACGATACGTACTGGGCTGGTATAGTTTTCGAAGACCTTGACCCTGCCGCCAGCCACCCCCCTCCTTACGTCAAGTACAAGATCCGCATGGACATCGATGAGGGGGAGAGTACCAATAAGATTAAAGAAAGGTACGCATAGTGCACAGACTGTCCGCTGTCAGCCTGTTCTGTTTTAGTGAAATTGAGAAAACATTGGGCGACAGGGCCCGTATTCATAAAGTGTCTCAGAGGAGTGCTGATCTAGGATCAGGTCTCCCCGTCCATGTAATGTTATTCAATATGACCTAAAAGGTGAAAAATATCCTAGATCAGCACTCCTACTGTGAGACACTTTATGAATACAAGCCGTGATGTTGCTTAGCCTTTTTTTACCAGACAATTTAAGTATCTAAAGCAAACAGACATTTTCTTGTGTATTTCTCTGCTATATCTCAGATGATTCATATTAAGCATTCAGCGCCAATAAATTGATGATTCCATGTCACTCATGGGACAAATGTCAATGCAAAAAAAGTATGTATTTTGGTGTAAAATTTTGCTGTTTCATCCATGATGTTTTCAGCCCCGGCTGTCTCTTAAACACTGACAGTCATGTGACGTGTGTCCTTTCAATTTAAAGGGGATGGTCTCCTGGGGCCCGTGACTCCTTCAACAACCTGCGCTATATATGGGGAGGCTTCGCCTATCTGCAGGACATGATGGACCACGGCATTATACGGGCGCACACAAACAAATCACAGCCGCTCGGCGTGTTTGCCCAGCAAATGCCGTATCCGTGCTACGTGGACGACGTGTGAGTACAAAAGCTTTTATCTGTCTGGCCCATGATTAGAGAGGGAAGAAGGCATTACCGCAATAAAAATCTACTCACTCTGGGACTTGCCACTCACTGCCACCACAGGCTTGAGTAATGGGCTTATCAGTTACTAAGCCCTCACAAATTTCCCTGTGGAAATGTTTTTTCAAAGCTACAGTGTATCTCTTCTTTTGTCTTTCGTCATTGGCTACTGCTGTCTGGTACAGCCACAACTTAGGAAAACATAGAGGAGAGAATTGTTAATGTTACAATTCTAACATAAAAGTTTGAGGCCCGTCAGGAGTTTTGAATTATGAATTGTGTATAAGCTGAGGAGAAACAAACCTGTGGCAAGACGGAGAGACAACAAGACAGAGCAGAAGACGTCTGAGCTATTGATTTAGTCAAACCACAGGCCAGTGCCCTTGAGCATTATATACCCGAGCCAGTTTTCCCAAAAGCATCTTAAGGCTAAGTTCCTCGTTAGACCCTTCATAAAAGCATCATTGAATCTAAGAGCTGTTTTCCAAAACCATTGTTACTAAAGTTGCAGTTGAAAAGGTTTGTTGTTTAACGATTGCCTCAGACCACTCGTAGCACAGCTACTGTAATTGTGTCGAATGAGACGCCTCACAAGTCCTTAACTGGCAGCTTCATTAAATAGTACCCGCAAAACACCAGTCTCAACGTCATCAGTGAAGAGTCGACTCCGGGATGCTGGCCTTCTAGGCAGAGTTCCTCTGTCCAGTGTCTGTGTTCTTTTGTGGGTACTATTTAATGAAGCTGCCAGTATAGGACTTGTGAGGTGTCTGTTTCTCAAATTAGACACTCTGATATACTTGTCCTCTTGCTCAGTTGTGCACCGGGGCCTCTCACTCCTCTTTCTATTCTGGTTAGAGACAGTTTGCGCTGTTCTTGTGAAAGGAGTAGGACACAGCGTTGTACGAGATCTTCAGTTTCTTGGCAATTTCTTGCATGGAATATCCTTCATTTATCAGAACAAAAATAGACTGACGAGTTTCAAAAGAAAATATTTTTTTTCTGGCAATTTTGAGCCTGTAATCAATCCCACAAATGCTGATGCCCCAGATACTCAACTAGTCCAAAGAAGGCCAGTTTTATTGCTTCTTTAATCAGAACAACAGTTTTCAGCTGTGCTAACATAATTGCAAAAGGGTTTTCTAATGATCAATTAGCCTTTTAAAATGATAAACTTGGATTAGCTAACACAACGTGCTATTGGAACACAGAAGTGGTGGTTGCTGATAATGGGCCTCTGTACGCCTATGTAGATATTCCATAAAAAAATCTGCCGTTTCCACTTACAATAGTCATTTACAACATTAACAATGTCTACACTGTATTTCTGATAAATTTGATGTTATTTTAACAGACAAAAAATTGGCTTTTCTTTAAAAAACAAGGACATTTCTAAGTGACCCCGAACCTTTGAACGGTGGTGTACCTACAGTATATATATTTTAATGATGTTGAAATACATTTCTTGTTCAGTCAATTGATGGTTGGTGGTATTGATGGTATGGTTAAAACACTCGTAAGCTTAAGTTCCATCGCAATCGGGAAACAAGGCCCTGAATGCTTGATGTACCTTTGAATTATTCAGGCTACATTCTTATAGTCCCTCCCTTTCATTAAATTTTATTTTTCCTCCTCGAGAAAGTACCCAAATCCCTTATGAAGCCACCGACAAAGTCCATCATATAGAGATTGATAGGGCAATTATATTCTGTGTAAATCAGGCATTCGTTAGTGTTACTGTTTTATGTCACAATACATACAGTATCTGTATTTCGAGACAGAGAATGCACTATAGCGCTCAATCTTATGCAGCTAAGGTTTCCTCAGAGGAAATTACTCCCATCTACATGGATTGATCATGTAGCTCAATGACGTCATCGGGGGACAAATAATTACAAAGGAGATCTAAGTCCACTTGTACAACTAAGTACCACGAGTGTACAAAACATTAAGAACACCTTCTTAATATTGAGTTGCACCCCGCCCTTTTGCTTTCAGAACAGCCACAGTTCGTCGGGGCATGGACTCTACAAGGTGTCTTAAGCATTCCACATGGATGCTGGCCCATGTTCACTCCAATGCTTCCCACAGTTGTGTCAAGTTGACTGGATGTCCTTTGGGTGTTGGGCCATTCTTGATACACACGGGAAACTGTTGAATGTGAAAAATACAGCAGCGCTGCAGTTCTTGACACAAACCGGTGCTCCTGGCACCTACTACCATACGTTCAAAGGCACTTCAATATTTTGTCTTGCCCAATCACCCTCTGAATCATACACATACACAATCCATGTCTCAATTGTCTCAAGGCTTAAAAATCCGTCTTTAACTGGTCTCGTCCCCTTCATATACACTGATTGAAGAGGATTTAACAATTGACATCAATAAGGGATCATAGCTTTCACCTGGATTCACCTCATCAGTCTATGTCATGGAAGGAGTTCCTAATGTTTTGGACATTCACTCCCAAGTGACACCCTATTCCCTAAAGTGCCCTACCTACAAGCCCTGGTCAAAAGTAGTGCACTAAATAGTGACTAGGGTGCAAAGCAGACGCAATGTTTCAGGACATAGACACAGATTTTTCCCGCATTAGAAATCACTGTCCCTAAGACCAATGATTTAATTAACAAGTTGTTTACAGCACCAGAGCATATAGCCTAACAACCATCATATGAACATGCCCTTATTATGATACAGTAGTATGACCGGGTGGCTAGAGGGAGTGGAGCCTAGAGTCATTAGGTGAGGATGGTACGATTGTAGATCAGACCTGGGTTCAAATGGTATTTGCTTTCTGTCAGATACTTCCGCTGCAATTGATTGAGCGTGCCTGGAGCAATGGAACCAATAAAATGGTCCCGTAAGTGCAAACTCTGTCCATGTGGTAGCCTTAGAACTAAAGGAAATGAATGATGAACTTATGTATGTTTTCAGATGCAGTAGGCATAGTGTTTCTGGTGGCAGTGATTAGAGCACATATATTTCTAATACTTTATCTGTGCTTCATCATGCTTGCCTGATTCAATGTAACCCCTGGAATAGTCCCAAGTGTGAATCCCACCCATCTGGCACTCCGGGTAGGCCCAATCAAGCTCAAAGCATTCATGCCAAATACTATTTGAACCCAGGTCTGGTTAGAAATGTGTTATTTTTAATGATGGTAAGTTACTCCATATGGTTGCCTTGGAAACATATGGTTAAAGACAACATCAGTGCTAGTCAGGCAGAAAGTACATTGGCAGAGTCAGTAATGTCTTTATTGATTTGGCATCAACATCTGGACTAGCAATTGAATCTCCATGAAAAACGTCTCTCTTTAGCCGATAATCAGCTTGATTGGTAGCACAACCACATAACATTCTGTTGAATCTTCAAAAAGGACTGTGATTGAATATAGGGCCTACTAGGCTTATACTATGAACAAGGTATTATACAACCAACATAAAAAAAAAATGGTTAGCTATTTGCAAAAATCGAATCTATCTGAATACTTAGAAATTAAGGTTAAAAGAAATGCACAGCAGACATAACAGCCTTGTTACCTGTGGTGCCTTAATGACAGTCGTTACTCGCTGAATATCCAAATGATTGCGGTATACTTTTACGGTTTCTGAGTATTAGCTCGTTTCAACAAACACAGATATTAGAGGTGGTTTGGTGAGCCACGCTTGTGTGAGGAGTAATCTTGACTGAGACCTGAAGATCTAATACCTTGTTTTTTAGCTCAGAGGGCTAACACAATCTCATAGGGAAGACCTGGTTTCAAATCCCAGTTGGTCACATAGACTCTATGGTGACACACAACAATAAACTCAGTTGGCTTTATCCCGTGACGATTGTTGGTGAGAGGGTGGAAGAGCATCTTGGATATCCATTGTGCTTTGCTGTAGGCCTGTATTTTTAATGGTCCCCTCAATCTCTATCATGGCACATTGGAAACCATCCATTTTATGTTCATTATTTGCCAGCGAATGTTGCAAACGAGCTCAAATGAGACAATCAAAGTGCTTATTTCCTAATGCCGCCCTCCTGCCTGGGTTCCCTCTCCGTGAAACAAAGGAATAATAACCACTGAAGATGAATGAGGGCCATAAAGCACTACAAAACCCTTGGTCCCTCCGCCATTTAGTCTTTCGCCTGCCTAGACATTTGGGGGTTTCCCGTAAATTATTAACACTTGAAAACTGTTATTTAGTTCATAAATAATTGAGAGTGGGATTGCAGGAAAAAGGAAGATGCATGGAAGCATGAGAGAAAGGACCTTTTGGGGTGATTATTGTGATCTCAAAATGTGTCGCTACCGCTGCAGCCAAAAGTGGGAAGAAGAGCATTGTGCATTCATATGTTCCTGTTTTTAACCTGCTGGAACCATTTTTAACTTTAGAAAAGACCAAAATGCCTAATCTGACTTTAAAATGCAATTTCAAAACCAGAGAATTCTCAGTAGTTTTACACAACTTATTATCAATTGAAAGGATGTGCACTTTAACTGGGCAAAGCAAATAAACTATATGGATTAAGGTTCTAAATTACATACGCTTTACACAGTAATGTAAAGTGCTTTATGAAAGCTTTAGTCCATGTAATGCCCTTGTTTGAGTTTATAATAACACACTTTCAATTTACCTGCATATTTTAGATGCAGATAGCAGCCCAAAGGGGATTTTATGAACAGTACTTGCAATATTTGATTTATCATGCTTTGTTCCAATTTCCATATTACATAGGATGAGCCTTGCACTTTCATTTAAACATTGAACTGTGCATTTCAATCATTCCAGCTCTTTCTCAGGGATACTCTTAATCAGAAGAGTACATTCCAATTGGACACACATGGACACTTCATTTCAATGTGGACAATTGAGTAATACTTGATTGACACGTTGATCAATGAGATCAGATTATTCAAGCACTCAGAAATGTGAGATTGGTATCACTACACTAAGAGCACAACCAACATGATGCAATAATCCTGTGGTTAAAGTTTCACACTCCAAGCAACCGTTTACGTCAATGTAATTTACATTTAGATTCCACGTCACAAAACTGCACATTGACGAATTAAGCTGAAACAGTGTTGCTCCAACAATTTTTTCCCCAGTGGGTTTTCTTTCCCTCCATTGTTCCTATAATATATTATTAGACAGGGGTTGACCTACAGTATTGACCCAGTCAGACTCTCATGGAACAAAGACCAGCAGATACCACTGTGTTTCCAGCAGGTTTACCTTCTCTCCTTCCTCCCTGTATTCCTCTCCCACTCCAGTACCTATTTACAGTACAAGGTCAACTGCTACAGATCTGTTGGTTCTTCAACGAGAGCCGACCCTTTTTGCATTTTCAAACTGTATTAGCTCCATGTTTTTGTCACATTCCAACACCAACCATGAGATGAAGGCTGAGAATAAGTGTTCAGGCTGCTCGGCCTTTAAGGGCGAGGTAAGACTTGGAAAATTAGTCTCTGCTGCACTTGAATCAGAGAATCAATTGTTTGTAACTCAATGCTCTTCCATGTCAATAGTCATTTAACAATGCCATCTTGATATTGTATCAGAACTTAATTACAAAAACATGTACATAGAACTTGGATATTGCACAGGACAGGTTCCTATGAGGCTTTTGAAATTGTTTATTAGCGTAGGTATATGAATATTGTGACTCCACTATCCAGCAGTATTACTTTGCAAACGTGAAAAAGGATGTATTATCTGCAGTACGAGAGACACATTTACTTCATTGATACTGCCCCTTTGTGCCTTTATGCACAACAGTAAAGACACCAAATTGACTTTCAAACAGTAGATACTTTTGAGAATCACCACGTCTGCAAACATAAATGTTTGTAGCGGCAGTCAAAAATGATCTCTAAAATATACCAACCAACTAACCCTTGGATGATTTCACCCCCCCCTTTCAGTGGCAAGAACATATTTAACATAATTACACTATTCTCTGGGGTTTCTCTGCTCCCTATATCACTTGATTTACTAAGAACCCAGAGTCTCCCAACTCTCCTAAATTTAAGTCACGGCGACGATGTAACTCGAGCCCTGTAACATGCACCCAGTAGGACTTATATTATTTAAGCATCCTCAAATCGATCAGCAATGTATTATTCAGGAGCATCTGGTGGCAAGGTTGTCAGTGTCAAACGTGGTGTGCATGACTGATCTACTCTATAGTGACAAGTCGACAAGGAGTTAACGGTCGCAGGCTGGCAACCATTAAAGGGGCAATCTGGAATTGGTACATCAATGTTGTTTGAATCCCAGATTGCCCCATTAAAGAGATATTACAATATAATAAGGACTCTGTAATAAGGGGATTACTATTCAATCTGATGCAAATGTTAGCTGAGGCACGATCTTGTTGTTTGTTTGTAAAAAAAATTCAAATAGGCACATTTTACATACAGAAAATCACGTGATCTAATAAACAGACCGAGCAAGTAGAAAGAGCATAAATAAATAACAGAAAATAAAATTAAGCAACATAAATAAAACTAAGACACAGTGATCTAATCAGGGATCAGATTACAAAAGTTATTATGAATACAGGGCTTCTTTAGATGTAACTAATTTAAAAGATGTCTTGTACAATGTAACCTCATTCAAAAAGATTACAAACAGAACGGTCATTTTTAAGAAAGAACATTTGTGTATGAAATATTTTGCCATAATAATTCAACATTTCTGTCCTCCATTAGGAAACAAAATCTGACATTATTATATTAAAGTAGCTATAATAAGATTATTTTATGTAATCTAGTATTGAAATGCATCCCAAAAGGGCTTAGAGAGTTGACATGTAAAGAAAAGATTAAAGTCAAAAATAGATTGAAAAACACAACCCACTGTTTTCTTTTTCCGTTTTTTCTTTACTTTAAGCTCTTAAGCAGACCTGAGTTGACATTAGACATGTTATGTTATTTGAATTCAACATACACACACATTTAAAGTTCAACTTTTTTGACAATCCTATTCTGTTTCAGTTGCTCCTAGAAACTTGGTGGTGTTAACTTGAACCCTTCTTGTGGCTTACAATGCTTCCTGTGAAAGTGATACATCCCACGAGAGAACAGGAAGTGACCTCGCAGCCAGGTCGCTCCCATTCAAGCACTCTCTTTACTGAATTTTCTCTGTCACAAGGGCTGTCTCTACATTGCGAAGTAGAGGACAAGGTACACCGTTATTCCCCTCTGACTCCCTAATTGGTACTACTGAGAGACAGCGTTTGGTTGATGTCTTTCAAAGCTAGGCACAACTCCAAATTCTCTCCACAAATGGTTAGAAAAGTCTATTTTGTGATGCTTGCATTCTGGCATATGGTAGTGAAGGGGGCAGGTGAGGGATTTATAAAAGGCACTTCTCCTCTTATAAATGGACTATCCTAGTGGATCCCGCCGTAATTTGCCATTAATATGATACATTGGCCCATGATATCATATCAACTTTATAGTGTTTTTAAAATCTCTGGGTAGCCACTGCCCATGTTTCTATGCTCACATATGCCTCTACTAACTCAGCTAGGTTTGGAGAAAATCTTTAGGTGCCGGAGAGAGAAAAAACCTGTCTGCTCCTGTGTTCCTCGTGAAAATGGTCCTCATTGTCAGGGGCGAATTACCAATTAAGGGAAGTAGGCTTTTGTGCCGGCCCGTTTTAAATTGGCCGAGTTTCAAAAGTCCCTTAACAAATCGCTCGCCCAAAAGTTAGCCGAGAAATTAGCCCAATGTAAGTGCACTGGAAATGTACTTTCATTAAATCTTAATGTTTATTAGCTTGAAAGTGGGACACCGTCCTACCTATTACGATATATAGAGTCCCTTTATCCTGCCTGCCTCACCGTGATAAACTTGTGCTTCGTTGGCATTCTAAGGATTGTATTTATGTTCGGTAAGCACAATTGATATGTGAAATCTTTACTTTGTCAAAGGCTCAATCCATTTGATATATCTTCTTCACTGTCTAATAGAGCAATGGTAGCACTTTATTATATTGGTGCCGTACAATATATTGACATGGCATTATGAAACGTGTTTAATATCACAGGTTGAAGTTTATTGGGATGAATCTTATCCTGGAGGCTGAGCTGAGCGATTTCCACTAGATGAGCCAGATGCAAAGTTAAAATTGGCTATATATCGTAACAATCCAATGAAAACAAGAAATTTGCTTTTTGGTCATTTAAGGTTAGGGTTAGGCATTAGGGTTAGCGGTGTGGTTAAGGTTAAGGTAAGAGTTAGCTAGTGACTATCCTGCAGAGCTGCCTCCAGTACATGAGTCATCCCAATAAATGCCACCAACCTGCTTTAATACTGTCTGATTCTATTGTAACATCATCAAATGATCCATCATGCTGAGTATGGCGGGTGGTTCTAGATGGTTAGATAGAGCTGATGCACAAGGTTTATGAAGGCTAGCTCAATGTAAAATCCCCTTATAATAGAGCTGAATCTATAAACGTATTGGACCCTTGATTAAAAACTCCCAGAGTGTGTCTATCTTAATGGATCATCCGTTGGGACAATGACATTTACTGCGTCAACAGAACTTATTTTCTCTCTCGGTCTTCTAAGGGGCAAGGGTCCGTTCAACGGATGAAAAATGAGGAGCGTTCAGACAAAGTGCTTTCCTAAACTGTGTTGAATTTCTCAAAATGACTAGAGGCCATCTTAACAATAGAACAATGGTTGCCAAGGCTCCCTGTTCAGTACATTATTATGCTTAGCTATGATCGTACGACAAGATCAAAACAACGTGTGAAAGACTATATTAGTCCATTAAACTAAGTGCTGATTCTGAACTCAAGATACACATTGATTTGAAGACGAGATTGTTTTTGTTAGTTGTGCAACATGCCTCATTCAGCCCATCTCTGAAAGCCTGATTGCGAGAGCTCTGTCTTTACATAAGGAGTAGGGTTTATACAACAGATGATCAATAACTAATGCATTAACTCCCATCTTGCTGCCTTGCCTTCCCTTATCAAAACCTGGGCTTGTCGATATCACCGGCTTAGCTGTTTCGTGACCTCTGTGACTGCCTCCCTTGCCTTCCGTTTGCACCCACCAGCTTCCTCGCGAGTATCGGAACCATGCTTCCCATGTACCTGGTGCTGGCCTTCATGTATACTGTCTGCATGACCATCAAGGGCCTCGTCCTGGAGAAGGAGCTCAGGCTCAAGGAGGTTCAGCGGGCCGTTGGAGTTCAGAACGGTGCCATTTGGTTCGCGTGGTTCACCGAGAACTTTGTCCTTCTCATGGTCCCATGCGCATTCATAAGTGTCATGGTTAAGGTCAGTACTGAGAATGATGAAGACTTTCAAATAACAAAGCACAATATCACTTGGTTACTAAAATAAACTGATGTGGAGTATCAGATTCCACCGGTTGTTAGCTATCATTGACTGTCCTTGAGCTTGTACAGAATAATGTTTCTGATAGTCCTACTTAGTGTGCAAAGTAATACAGAAGAAGATTACATGCAAGTTATATAAACTTTACCTAATGAGTCAATTAAACACATCCGCGTTGGTGTAAATGCATTATAGGCACAGTGCCGTTTGATGTGCTATATTGTTTAAAAAGAAGTAACGAGAAAACATTTTCTTTAGGAAAGGTATGTACATTAATCAGAGTAAGTGTCCATATTAGGACAGTGTGCAGGTGCACAATATTTTGTTATACAGGATCTAAAAGATATTTGATTTGTAAAGTGGTTGTGCCTTGTTCTTTGTTACTCTTGCTCCCGTTAATTCTGGGATAACTAATGCCAATAAAAAGAAAACGAATCAGGCATGACCTATCTCAATTTCCACTGTGTCATGCTAATTGATTGAGCTTGGTACTAAAATCGTAATTTCCCTACATTCAAATCAGCCCTGTTGTATATCATTTGCCTGTATTCCCTGCGATTGCATCGCCTTCTTTGCACGCTATTCAAGCATGTACTGAATGATGTTCATCATCGATGCGACACAACTTCCCTAGTGACACTCCGGAGAGTCATACTGGTGCGACTAGATGAAAGACAGTATTCCACCCATCGAGACAGTCTTTGGATAAAATGTCATTGAGAATGGATCCATTAGAAGAAGCTATATAAAAAAAAATGTCCATCTGTTATGCTGTGCACTTACAGAATCAAAGCAATTTTGGATGCTTACCGGAATATCACATTAGACTGGATATGGCCTCTGAGTGACTCTATATAATCATGTATGACTGTAGGAACACTGTGTTCAATGTTGTATAATGGTCCTGTTCGCTGCCATATACATACAGTATGTCGTCTTGATAACTTTCATGTGCTGCATCAAAATGTCCTGTGTTACATATAGCGTTCACCCAGTCATTACTGAACGGCATCACTCTTAAAGCTGTTGTTGTTGATGTGAGACACATGAGCTGCTGCTCTGTAGCTTTAAATGTACATCACTCTTCTGTGTCATTGATCCTGCCGTGTGTAATTAAGTGTCCTATCTGTTAAATTGATCCCCTGTCCATGGACTAATGTGTGTCTAAGCTAAATTATAGAACCATTATCACAATGAGGTGGCCATTTTGTTTGCTCATCACCACACAAACATGTTTGCATAGTTTTTATCTGCCTCTAAAAGGTACTGTGCCCTTTTCAGCCTTCTAATTCATATGCATGGTTAAATTAAAAAGAAAAGGATAGTATATAATGTAGATCAGCTAATACATTTTTTTGCAGTTTAATTGGAAAATACTTCTAGGAAATAAAATTGATATTTGAACAGCTGGGCAAAAGGTAATTTCCCCATCACCCTAATGTGTTTGCCAGCCATCAGCAATTTGTAAACATTAATAAAAATAAATTGAGTTAGTTGGGTGCCTTGGAGGAACCACTGGGCATGGTGTGTATTCAAATCATAGAGATCAGCTATTATGATGATGATATCTTCATGGCCATTTTGTATACCAGGGAATCAGAAGGAAATTATTTGACTGCTGTGTCTGGACTAGATGTGACTGCCACCAGTCATCCACACCTGAATTTCCCCTCTTCTTTTCCAATTGCCATTCCACTCCAGAGGATGTCAAAATGATAATTCCCCTCCTGTCTAGAGTGATTCATCTGAGTTTATTAATATTGTTGGCCCAAACACTGTGGCCTTTCTTTGCTTCCCACTCAAAGAAAAAAACCAAGATGAAGCATTCGTTAGGTAAATCAACAGATTAGTTTGATTCTTCACAGACCATCTTCCCTAATGGATATATGACTTTAGTGGTGATCAACATACCTCCTATATTCTACCTCTATACGACCTCATTATGTACTTACTGCCCACCGGCCAAAAACTGGTTGAATCAACATTGTTTCCACGTAATTTCAACCAAAAAATGTAATGTGATGACGTTGAATCATGGTGGAAAACTGATTGAATTTGAAAAAAAGTAATCAACGTAAGGGAATTTAGTATTTTGTCACTCAACTTTTTACCTAAATACAATGACATGGTGAAATGTTTTGTTGAATATACAATGAATTCACATTAGTTGACAACTCAACCAAAAGTAAATCAAAAATAGATGTTGGACTGACGTCTGTGTCCAGTGGGTGAAAGTCGTTTCAGCGTCTGGATAACATTCATACTTTCTTTGAGAGTCTGCCACATGCGCTTGTACACCTCAAAACTACTGTATGTTGATACAGAACTTTGCAGAAAAACAAAGGAAATCCATATCTCAGGCCACTTGAATGCTATCACCACCAGTGAAGTCTATTTGCTCTAAATCAAAATATCTATCAAGTTTATTGCTGGAAATCAAGTTGTAGTTACATAATACACACATTGGGATTTTGCCACGACAATAGCACAGTAGAAAATCTCAGTCGGCATCCAAATGTGACTGGGCCGTGTATACCCTGCCCGCTGTCCGACCCATACCCCCTTAGGTTCCTCCGCTCGCTGGCGCGCTCTCTGCCCCTATACCTGACCCTGGCCTGGATCTACTCGGTGGCCATGATCGTGAGGGGCATCGTTATGGAGAAGGAGGCACATCTGAAGGAGACGGTGAGGATGATGGGGCTGAGGAGCTCCACCTACTGGCTGAGCTGGGCCGTGTCCAGCGTGCTGCCGCTGGCTGTCAGTGCGTTCCTCCTCACCCTCATCCTCAAGGTGATTCACCACTGATTCCACTCTAATTCAGGGAGACCTTGACCACTTCTTGAAGGGCTGTGAGCAATGGGCACCAACTCAATCTAATTTCAAGGCTACGATTGCCAATGGCTGGACTAGAAGGAAGTCATAAGGTATATTGTAACATTGGCATGTAGTAAACAATTAATGAACAATCATTAGAAGTACTGTAATGCCAAACAGCAGACTTAGGCAACATTTCTCATCAATTTAAATGAGGCTGTTAGCTTGGCTACCACTGCTTGTAACAAACCAGTGGTGTATCAATACTCCTAATGACAGTATTCAGTGGGTTTGGGTTTGTTCAATGAACATTGTAATGAAGTGTAATCAAAGAGTTGAGTTGCTCTGGTGGACAGACCTCCAAGCCTGGGAAAGGGTCTCCTTTTAATGCAGCTAAGCAGAGTGACACCACTATAGGGGTTACATTACAACTAACTATAGACTAACAATTAAAGGCTAACTCCTTTATTAGAAAAACAACAAAATGGCAGTAAGTGGATTGCTATTGGGATGTGGCTGGGGAAGGGTAACCACTTTCAAATCCATAGATGGAGTTATGGATGCAAGGACTGACAGTCCATTACGTCAACGTGATTTAAATCATATTTTGATACTACGGTATGTTAGAAGTATAATAGGTGATACGTTATTAGGAGTAGTCTTCATAAGACACTATCAACACCTGGTGAGTCACTCTGCCTACTGCTTATCAAATCCTCAACAATGAGTCATTTTAATCAAAATCTTCCTTTTTGTTCTGCTTCGTGCTCTCTTCACAAGTAATAACGTAATCACCACAATCAGTCATGATCACTCCATTTTTTGTTGTTGTAAGATGCCTGCTAGACACAAGAAATGGTTAAGGCTCAAACATCCATTGGTAATCAATACTCCCAAAGTGGTAACTAGGGTAGTTTCGTGGCTACCAATGGCCCTGTTCAAAATACATCCCCCCTTTATACTTCCTTGAAGTAAACACAGATCAAAAAGGTTTCGATTGATGAAAGCAAACCCTGATAATGTAGGGTTCTTTTTTATATGAGATATTATTATTTTTTCTAAATCACAGTTCTGTAGTTCTAAAATATGGTAAAGTAGTTGTTTGGAACGGTAATGGTAATTGATAATCTACCTTTCAACTACTTTCCTTTCTCTTTACTGGTTAGATGTTCTTTAATTGTTGAAGAAGTACAGGAAGAAATGTTGTTGATGCATGGATGTGAAAAAGAGTCATATCTCCATCCAGTGTTTATCTGCATAGTCATCCACTCGCCATCTAAAGAACCCTCAAACTACAATAGCCTTGCTTTCACCTATCGCTCATCACTTCCAGATCTCTGATTATCTCATTAAAATGAGGAAGGAAGCATTTTGAACAGGGCCACAGTGTTGTTTTCCCCCTCTTGTCCCTTTTCTTATCCCTTTCATTCCGGCCCTCTCCCGGTGCAGTATGGGAAGGTTCTGCAGTACAGCGACCCCTCAGTGATCTTCGTCTTCCTGCTGGTCTTCTGCGTGGCCACCATCATGGAGTGTTTCTTCATCAGCGTCTTCTTCTCCAAGGCCAACCTGGCGGCGGCGTGCGGAGGCCTCATCTACTTTGTCCTCTACTTGCCGCACCTCCTCTGCTACGCCTGGAGGGACGTGATGGGGTTCCAGGTCAAAATCGCTGTGGTGAGTGGACCTATGGAACTACTGTACCTTCCACCACAGGTGCATAATGGACAGCAGAGACCCAGTGGGTGTTTATTAGGGTTTGGGTTTGGAACTGTATTGAAGACTCAGTAAGTGATTCTGTTATGGTATTGAAAAGAGTTTGTACTTTGACCTAGAGAGTTGTGGGGTTCAGGCTTGGAAACATACTGTAAATACCAGGCACAATCCCAGCTCAAATAGCAGACCTGATTCAATAAATGAACTGATCATCAAACCCTTGGTGAGTTGATCAATTCAGTTGTGTTGGAACGAACGCCTGCACACCCTGTGGTTCTCCACAACCAATGTGAATCTAAACAAGTATGAGAAGTGGGTTACTGAAATAAACACTCTCACTCTCACTCTCACTCACACTCACACTCACTCACTCACTCACTCACTCACTCACTCACTCACACTCTCTCACTCTCAGTACAGATGCTGGGATACTGTCCATACACTATGCAATCCCCATGACCTGAACTATAGATCCTTGCTCTGACACACAAGAATAATTTGGATTATAAACGAGGCACTAATAATATCCCTATGTGCCCTGTAACCATTATTCTCTCAACCTTTTAACTCTACCAGTGTATCGTCAGATCTACATTGTTACTTCAATAACCTTAACCTTAGTAATAATGTTGTTGTATTTGTGATTCCATTTGATCCAAATATTTATTGATTTCTCCCACTTTTTCACATTGGGTTCATGTGTTTTGGAATGTATCCCATTGCCCTTATCCCATAAACAAGATGCAATTTGCAATACTTCTGTCTGTTTTCTGTGATCTCAAAGTTGGAAACGTTGATTTCCTCTGACATTGTGAACTTCTGGTTTTCTAATATCGAGTCGTGTTTTTCATTTCATATACGCTGGCAGTTATTGAGCTTTTAAGGTTTATTTCAAATGGGGATATTACTTTTCCGACTCTCTGCCAGAAGTACAAGCACTCAGTCATATAACTCAAGACTTTATGATACACATACTTGAGAAAGCGGATAAGTGTGACTGAATAAACCCATTGGGTCGTTTTTACGGGATTCTGTCCTTTGTAAAAAAATAAAAAGATAAATAGCATACACATGCTCAACTTTGATTGTAGCGTTTCTGATTGACCTTTATGTTCTGTGATCATTTGTGCTGGAGCCGTCCGTTCTGCAGACACAAAGACGCAGCAATTCTTAATCTTCATTGCAGTGGGGCTTAGAAACATCTTTCGAGTAGAACCATGTTTCCTTGTTTATCGAAATTGAAATATTAAGCCACAGCCTGAAAATATATCTTACTTTGGCATCTGACAATGCTTTGTGTGTTTTCTACACTACATTACCAAAAGTATGTGGATACCTGCTTGTCGAACATCTCATTCCAAAATCATGGGCATTAATATGGAGTTGGTACCCCTTTTGCTGCTATAACAGCCTCCACTCTTCTGGGAAGGCTTTCCACTAGATGTTGGAACATTGCTGCTGGGACTTGCTTCCATTCGGCCACAAGAGCGTTAGTGAGGTCAGGCACTGATGGTGGGCGATTAGGCCTGGCTCGCAGTCTGCGTTCCAATTCATCCCAAAGGCGTTTGATGGGGTTGAGGTCATGGCTCTGTGCACGCCAGTCAAGTTCTTCCACAACGGTCTCCACAAACCATTTCTGTACGGACCTCGCTTTGTGCATGGGGGCATTGTCATGCTTAAACAGGAAAAGGCCTTCCCCAAACTGTTGTCAAAAAGTTGGAAGCACAGAATCGTCTAGAATGTCAATGTATACTGTAGCGTTAAGATTTCCCTTCACTGGAACTAAAGGGTCTAGCCAGAACCATAAAAAAAGAGCCCCAGACCATTATTCCTCCTCCACCAAACTTTACAGTTGGCACTATGGATTTGGGTAGATAGCGTTTTCCTGGCATCTGCCAAACACAGATTAGTCTGTCAGACTGCCAAGTGGAAAAGCGGGATTCATCACTCCAGAGAATGCGTTTCCGCTGCTCCAGAGTCCAATGGCGGCGAGCTTTACACCACTCCAGCCAACGCTTGGCATTGCGTATGGTGAACTTAGGCTTCTGTGTGGCTGCTTGGCCATGGAAACCCGCACAAGCTCACAGAACGGGACCGCCAAGGGCTGAAGCACATAGGGCATAAAAATAGTTATTGTGCTTCCAGAAGCAGTTTGGTACTTGGTAGTGAGTGTTGCAACCGAGGACAGACTATTTTTATGCCCTATGTGCTTCAGCCCTTGGCGGTCCCGTTCTGTGAGCTTGTGTGGCCTACCACTTCGCGGCTGAACCGCTGTTGCTCCTAGACGTTTCCGCTTCACAATAACAGGACTTAAAGTTGACTGGTGCAGTTCTAAAAGGAAAGACATTTGACAAACTGACTTGTTGGATAGGTGGCATCCTATGACGATGCCACTTTGAAAGTCACTGAGCACTTCAGTAAGGCCATTCTACTGCTAATGTTTGTCTATGGAGATTGAATGGCTGTATGCTACATTTTTATACGCCTGTCAGCAACGGGTGTGGCTGAACTATGCGAATCCACAAATCTGAAGGGGTGTCCAAATACTTTGTATAAATATTGTATGTTTTTAAGCCGGTATACACTACTTCCTTTAAACCCAGCATTCAAACAAGTAATGCCAACACGACGACACAGACTGATCTCATCTCAGAGTACTTTGTGTGCTAAGTAGTCAGGGTATTTATTGTGTTCTTGTCTGGAAAAGTTGCCAGTTCTCCTCGTGGCATCTCCACTTTTCTGCCTAAGTGTGTTTCATATATATTGTATCATGAGGGGAGAAAAAAACACTACTTTACAGAACTATTTTATTCCGTGCGCTCTTCCTCAGCCAAAGTGTCTTTGTGGAGTTGTGCCCTTGGCATTGAGATGTCCTTCCTCTGCTTCCTCTGCTTAGACAGAAAGCTACTCCTTTCATTTGCATGAACAGTGTTCCTCTGACCACGATGACTTCCAGTCCATCGCTATAGTTTATTTATTAGAGTGTAGGGATGTTTTTTCCCTTCCCAACATAGAGAAAAGTACATTGTTCCCAGGCACACACACACACACACACACAAAACACAACACCCGCTCAGTATTGTGTGTGCGTATTGTCTTTGATATCATATTCATACCACTGCATTTGAATAATGAAAAATATTGTACATTTTAATGACCGTGTTGTGACCAAGGATTTTTCCGAAGCAAAGGTATTGGCTGTGTGTGTGATGTCACAGGGACAGCAATAAGATGGCACAGATACAAAATCCAATTATCTCTCCAGCATCCTTTTTTTTTTCTTCCTTTGATTCACCTTCTCCAAAAACAAACTAAGGATCCTCCTCCTTTCAGATGTAAAAGCATTGTTTGTCATCTGTGAGTGCTCTTTAACAGAGTTAGTCGATTTTTCCTTCTTTCCTCTGGCTGGTTGCTTGTTGTGGCCTCCGTATTGTCATGTTGACGTGTTTTCATAGCGGGTGGTCTGTTTGTGTTTGATTCTGCTGCGTCTGCCCTTCTCAAAGTCAGACTGGCCGCACCGTCGCTCTGTCAGCCTGTCACTCAAAGGTCATGGAGGGGTCATTCACTGCCCTGCCGTCACCCATTGTCCGGTGGTTGGCTGCCCATTGTTTGGCAGGCGAACGTGTCCGACCTTGGGCTTAGGGGGACAGTTGAATGGATGCCAGGGGCTGTGCATGGAGAGACTGCGGACAGCGGTCAGATCAGACCTCGGGTGTCTGTGGGGCTATAACTGCCCCTATTGTCACTGTCAGAATTTCATTCAGTTAGATCCATTGGCAGTTGTCGATTTTAGATGGTTAAGATGCGACAGAAGAGTGCGAGTATTGATACTTTCTTTGTGCTGTTGTACATCATGTGTTCTACAGGGCTTTATTAAAGACAAATACCACTCAAAAACTATCTTTTGGTATTTGTGAACAACCACCTCGATTCAGTCTTATGAAGCAACATTTGAAATTGTGTTTTTTTACTTTGGATAAAAGTAGAGATATGTGACATACACCTAGCTTCTTGAAACATGTCACATTTGTTTCGTTAGTCCAAAATGGATTATACTGTGACACTTTCTGTGTTTTGAAAGTTCTATATCTTGAAAACTTGATTTCTGACTTGCTAAATATTATATCAACAGTGGACTAATGGAGCAAATACCAAAATAAAATGTTTGAGTGATATTTTCCTTTAAGTGTTTGTGGCATCTGGCTGGGCTTAAATGCTTGGGGTAAATTAAGCATGCCCAAACAGCTGGCAGGCAACATGCAGAAGAGAGTGATCGGCTGTACCAGAGGATGTGTCATGGGCAAAGCATAATTTGCCATTTCCTTAGCTTTCCTACGGTATGAAAGATGTAACACGTTTTTGTTTGAACCACATGACTTGCCATCCACATTTGTTTCTTTGATAAGCTGAAACTTCTTGGGCTGCACAAATCCAGTTCCCAAAAGCCACTTTCCTGTCTGCTGATGTTCTTTTCTTCTTGGTACTTAAAGGAAATGATTTATCAATAATTTACATTGTTTAGCTAGACTAGTGTGTCCACATACCAGGAGGGGAGAAAGCGGTAGAAAGCGTTTTGAAACATTTAAAAATTGGGTGGAATTTTCCCAATTAGAACATAGAATGGTGTTGTCTGTTGCAAAAAAAAATCCTACATTTTGCCCTATTGAACACGACCACAATTTCCCAAAGCTAGATCATGTACTGATCATAGACAAAGGCTAGAATGAAAATCAGCAAACACGATATAACTCAATGACAGTGTTGCATAACCTGTACAAGTTCATTGTTTTGCCTTGAAGTTCCTGACATGCTCTGCCACACTGATGTTGAAGATGATATTGATGATCTGACATGATCCTGACGTCCAGTCTTAAATAATAACCAATCACATCTAAACTGCATCCGTTTCCAGAGTTTGCTGTCATGCGTGGCCTTCGGGTATGGCTGTGAGAACTTTGCCAAGTATGAGGAGCAGGGGATCGGTATTCAGTGGAGTAACATCGCCCAAAATCCTGAAGACGGAGACCGGTATAGCTTCATCGTGTCCATCATCATGATGCTAGTCGACGCCCTCATCTACTGGCTGCTCACGTGGTACATCGAGAACGTCTTCCCAGGTAACTCATTCATGAGAAGGCCATCAGTAATGCACTCATCCGGAGTGAAGTGTCCCCTATTTTACAATCTAGAATCCCGTCCCCCAATCCCAACTGTTAGTGGAGAAAAAGCTAAACTGACCCAAGATCGGTGTCTAGGGGCAATTTCACCCTAGTGTACACCGTAATGCTCACTGTACGGTATCCATATTAGGATTCTCCAACTCCAAGGGAATCTGACACAACTTCCGTAAAGGTGTGACTGTCCTAATATGGACAGTGAGCATTATGGTGAAGCTGCCCCAATCTGTGACCCTGGGTCAGTTTAGCATTCTCCTGAAATGTCCTAGTATGGACTGTGAGTGCTGTAGATAATGACATCTGTTAGTGGATAAAGTGTCATTGATTAGTAACATACAGTACCAGTCAAAGGTTTGGACACACCTACTCATTCAAGGGTTTTGCTTTATTTTACTATTTTCTACATTGTAGAATAATAGTGAAGACATCAAAACTATGAAATAACACCAATGGAATCATGTAATAACAAAAAAGTATTAAACAAATCAAAATATACAGTTGAAGTCGGAAGTTTGCATACACCTTAGCCAAATACATTTAAACTCAGTTTCACAATTCCTGACATTTAATCCTAGTAAAAATGTCCTGTCTTAGGTCACTTTATTTTAAGAATGTGAAATGTCAGAATAATAGTAGAGAGAATGATTTATTTCAGCTTTAATTTCTTTCCTCACATTCCCAGTGGGTCAGAAGTTTACATACACACAATTAGTACTTGGTAGCATTGCCTTTAAATTGTTCAACTTGGGTCAAACGTTTAAGGTAGCCTTCCACAAGCTTCCCACAATAAGTTTGGTGAATTTTGTCCCATTCCTCCAGACAGAGCTGGTGTAACTGAGTCAGGTTTGTAGGCCTCCTTGCTCGCACATCCTTTTTCAGTTCTGTCCACAAATCTTCTGTAGGATTGAGGTCAGGGCTTTGTGCTAGTCACTCCAATACCTTGACTTTGTTGTCCTTAAGCCATTTTGCCACAACTTTGGAAGAATGCTTGGGGTCATTGTCCATTTGGAAGACCCATTTGTGACCAAGCGTTAACTTCCTGACTGATGTCTTGAGATGTTGCTTCAATATATCCACATCATTTTCCTTCCTCAGGATGCCATCTATTTTGTGAAGTGCACCAGTCCCTCCTGCAGCAAAGCACCCCCACAACATGATGCTGCCACCCCCATGCTTCACAGTGTTCTTCGGGTTGCAAGCCTCCCCCTTTTTCCTCCAAACATAACGGTGGTCATTATGGCCAAACAGTTATATTTTTGTTTCATCAGACCAGAGGACATTTCTTCAAAAATGTACGATCTTTGTCCCCATGTGCAGTTGCAAACCGTAGTCTGGCTTTTTTGTGGCGGTTTTGGAGCAGTGGCTTCTTCCTTGCTGAGCGGCCTTTCAGGTTATGTTGATATAGGACTCGTTTTACTGTGGATATAGATAATTTTGTAGCTGTTTCCTCCAGCATCTTCACAAGGACCTTTGCTGTTGTTCTGGGATTGATTAGCACTTTTCGCACCAAAGTACCATCATCTCTAGCAGACAGAACGCGTCTCCTTCCTCAGCGGTATGACGGCTGCGTGGTCTCATGGGGTTTATACTTGCGTACTATTGTATGTACAGATGAACGTGGTACCTTCAGGAGTTAGAAAATTGGTCCCAAGGATGAACAACAATTTTTTTCTGAGGTCTTGGCTGATTTATTTAGATTTTCCCATGATGTCAAGCAAAGAGGCACTGAGTTTGAAGGTAGGCCTTTAAATACATCCACAGGTACACCTCCAATTGACTCAAATGATATCAATTAGCCTATCAGATTAGCCTTTTCTGGAATTTTCCAAGCTGTTTAACGGCACAGTCAACTTAGTGTATGTAAACTTCTGACCCACTGAAATTGTGATACAGTGAATTATAAGTGAAATAATCTGTCTGTAAACAATTGTTGGAAAAATTACTATATTAACTATAGTTTGTTAACAAGAAATTTGGGGAGTGTTTGAAAAACAAGTTTTAATGACTCCAACCTAAGTGTATGTAAACTTCTGACCTCAACTGTATGTTATATTTGAGATTCTTTCAATTAGCCACCCTTTGCCTTGATGACAGATTTGCACACTCTTGGCATTCTCTCAACCAGCTTCATGAGGTAAGGGTAAGGGTGACAAGGTACGCGTGGTATACAGAAGATAGCCCTATTTGGTAAAAGACCAAGTCTGGCAAGAACAGCTCAAATAAGCAAAGAGAAACGACAGTCCATGATCACTTTAAGACATGAAGATCAGTCAATCCGGAAAATGTCAATTAATTTGAAAGTTCCTTCAGGTGCAGTTGCAAAAACCATCAAGTGCTATGATGAGACAAGCTCTCATGACGACTGCCACTGGAATGGAAGACCCAGAGTTACCTCTGCCGGATAAGTTCATTAGAGTTAACTGCTCCTCAGATTGCAGCCCAAATAAATGCTTCACAGAGTTCAAGTAACAGACACATCTCAACATCAACTGTTCAGAGGAGACTGCGTGAATCAGACCTTCATTGTCAAATTGCTGCAAAGAAACCACTACTAAAGGACACCAATGAGAAGAAGGGACTTGCTTGGGCCAAGAAACACGAGCAATGGACATTAGACCAGTGGAAATCTGTCCTTTGGTCTGATGAGTCCAAATTACAGATGTTTGGTTCCAACCGCTGTGTCTTTGTGAGACGCAGAGTAGGTGAATGGATGATCTCCGCATGAGTGGTTCCCACCATGAAGCATGGAGGAGGTGTGATGGTGCTTTGCTGTTGACGCTGTTGGTGATTTATTTAGAATTCAAGGTACACTTAACAAGCATGGCTACTACAGCATTCTGCAGTGATACGCCATCCCATCTGGTTTGTGCTTAGTGGGACTATCATTTGTTTTTCAACAGGACAATGACTCAACACACCTCCAGGCTGTCTAAGGGCTATTTGACCAAGAAGGAGAGTGATGGAATGGCCTCCACAATCCCCTGACCTCAACCCAATTGAGATGGTTTGGGATGAGTTGGACCGCATTGTGAAGGAAAAGCAGCCAACAAGTGCTCAGCATATGTGGGAACTCCTTCAAGACTGTTGGAAAAGCATTCAAGGAGAAGCTGGGTGAGAGAATGCCAAGAGTGTGCAAAGCTGTCATCAAGGCAAAGGGTGGGTACTTTGAAGAATCTCAAATATAAAATATATTTTGTACTATGTAGAAAATAGCAAAAAAATCAAGAAAAACCCTTGAATTGGTAGGTGTGTCCAAACGTTTGACTGGTACTGTGTATATATATATTGGTTGAATAAACATTGTTTCCACTTCATTTTCACAAAATACTTCAATGTAATGACATTGAATCAACATGGAAAACTGATTGGATTTGAAAAAGTCATCAACGTAAGGGAATTTACGTGTGCAATGACATGGTGACATGTTTCTTTGATTTCACGTTGAATTTATATTAGTTGTCAAGTCAGCCAAATGTAAATCAAAAATAGACGTTGAACTGACATCTGTGCTCACTGGGTTGTGATGAATATAGTACTCTGATCTTGGGGGGGGAAAGTGTGTAAAGTATGATGAACTACACTGAACAAAAAAAGAAACGCAACATGTAAAGTGTTGGCTCCATGTTTCATGAGATGAAAAAAAAAATCCCAACATTTTCCATATGCACAAAAACTTTATTTAAAAAAAGAAAATGGCACAAATTTGATTATATCCCTGTTAATGAGCATTTATCCTTTGCCAAGTTAATCCATCCACCTGACAGGTGTGGCATATCAAGATGCTGATATGATATCATTACACATGTGCACCTTGTGCTGGGGACGATAAAAAGGCCACTTTAAAATGTGCAGTTTTGTCCACACAGGTGTGGTTCCTGATTTAATTCACCAATTAACATCTCATCTATAAAAATGCCGGGTAGGCCATTATTTTGGCCCCATATAATGACAATAACCCCCATCCACAGGGCACTAGTGGTCACTGAATGGTTAAGAGCATGAAAACGATGTAAAACATATGCCATGGCCATCTCAGTCACCAGAACTCAACCCAATTGAACATTTACGGGAGATTCTGGAGCAGCACCTGAGACAGCGTTTTCCACCACCACCACCCCCAACAAAACACCAAATGATGGACATTCTCTTGTAAGATTGATGTCGCATCCCTTCAATAGAGTTCCAGACACTTGTAGAATTTATGCCACGGTGCATTAAAACTGTTCTGGCGTCTCGTGGTGGTCCAACGCCCTATTATGGCACTCTAAGTTGGTGTTTCCTTTACTTTGGCAGTTACCTGTGTGTTATACTGTAATTATGAAATCCACAGAGTACACAGAACTGATACGCTCCTCTCTTGCCAAAACAACTTTGGTCAATAATCAGAAAATATATATAATATCCCAGCAGATTGCCATAATGTATTCATCTCATCTTCTCTAATTAAAAAAAGAGGGGGATTTGTGCCAGTCTAGCTGGATGGAAATATGCACTGCAAAGCGCCATCCCTCAAGCCAAGCTGTTATTAAAATGTGAATGATGTTTCTCCATGCTTGATCACAGGCCAATATGGAATAGCAAAGCCGTGGTACTTCCCTTTCACCGCCTCCTATTGGTGCGGGACTTCACCGGCACCCAATGCTGACCCCAGTCAGTTCAAGGACCCCATTGAATACACCGGTATAGTAGGCAGTTTTTAACGCATGCATCTTTGCACAAACACACACTTAATCCCATAGTGGATCTTTTCAATCAGGCATTACGCAACATTTATTCATTTGTCTGGTTTAACACGGGTCATTACAATCACAGACTGTTTGCAATCTAAATAAGTCTAGTTAATTAGAACTAGACTCCTGATTGTTACCACCTTGGTTGTGTGTTGGATAATAATGGAGAAAGAGAATGGTAGGGGAAAAACAGGGTTGAGCTTGGAAAGTCAAAGCCTCATTAGTAAATGTTAAAGGCCCAGTGCAGTCAAAAACATGATTTCTCTGTGCTAAGTGAGCATGGAAGGTGCTAAGTGAGCCTCACCTTCTCCTGGGAACAGCAGAAAGGGGGTAGCCAACAGGAAATGTGACACAGAGTGTCACTAATTAAGTTAAAACTGATTGTGTTATTCTGAGGGGGGAGAGCTGAGAATTGTTTTTATTTGTGTCACACAACACCCGTAACATAAAAATCTATATAAATTACCTTTTGTTATAATAGCAGACACATTTTTTTTTGTAATTAAGGGAACATAATTATTGAGCAGTGGGTAGATTTTGTGTGGAATACTATTTATTATGTAGCTTTTCTGAGGACATGAATCAAAAGTCTAATTTCATCTTATTAATGTAATAGTAAAATAATATTATACAACAGATGGGTCTAATCCTGAATTCTGATTGGTTATAACCCCATTCCAGCCGGTGTCTATTCCACAAATTACCACCGGCTAAATATATGACATTAAAATGCCTATTTACTCTGTTCCATCTGACTGCACAATCCACTGTCTCATCAGCTCAGCCAGGCAATTTATAAACTTGATCACTATAAAAAGCATCAAGACACATTTCTTTTAGACTAACATTTTAGTTTGCTGTCTTTAGGGCTTAAGTTTGAAGTGATTGTGTTAGCTGTGTTGTTGGATAGCTCCTCTGAACAACAGTGTCCTGACGAGAGAGCACATTTTCTATACCAGGCGAAATTGCGCATCATTAGCTCATTGTTATAGATGTATCCAAATAAATGTCACTAGAAAACAGCTTAAAAAAAGCAAATTCAGCTACTTTGCTGTTTTTCTGTCTGCACTGTTTGACATGACTGTAAATTAGCCGTAGTTGGCTAGCTAGCAAGCAAGGGATAAGAACGTTGCCAGCCAGTATGGCAATGGAACACTTTGGACGAACGACTATAGATACAGAACAAAGACTTAATGACTGGGCCGAACCGATTGAATGAACGACCAGCCAGCTTAGGTAGCAACCTTAGATTTGTGTCAGGACTATATCTCGTGGAAGGATGAAATAGTATGAATAAATTAATACAAATATAGTTAATGAAAATATATCAATCATTATTTGAATATGTTGGTAACCTGTTGTATTAAAGTGATAATGCCCCTGAAGCCGGTGTTTGTCTCGGCCCTAAAAACATCTGTGCCAATTATATCCTCCAAACACTGGCTTCTTGGGCATTATCACTTGAATAATATATGCCAGACACTTTTATCCTAAGCGACATAGTCATCTGTGCATATATTTTACTTATGGGTGGCCTCTACCTACTGAGCCGTACAGGCACATGTATTTGTTATTTGCCATCTATATATGCGTTAATGACACGTGACCTATTGTCACATTTCTTCATTTGTCATAAGTAGAATAAAGTACATCTTTCTTTTTTTTTAAAGATTATTTGGAAAAGCCCCCACTCAATATGAAGGCAGGGGTCTCAATCAGAAACCTTGTGAAGATCTATAAAACTGGGGAAAAGCTTGCCGTGGATGGACTAACTGTGGACTTCTACGAGAATCACATCACCTCTTTCCTTGGTCACAATGGGGCAGGAAAAACAACCACCATGTAAGTAACACAATAATGCAAATGGACTGAATTTATGTAGTGCTCTTATAGGTTTTAAAAGCTTAAAGGGAAAATTCCCTCAAAAACCGAAAGAATACCTAAAGAGAGTTTTTGAGTAGATTTCCCCTTTTTAGAGCTTTACATTGTATGGATGCAACTCCCCTCATCCACTGCCAATGTGTAACACCCACCTGGGTGATGCCATGGCAGCCATTTGGCCCCAGAAAGCACAACACACATCAGCTGTCACAGTGGAGAGGTGAGGAAAGGACTTACAAACTGGCAGCTCTCCATGGTAGCACATGAGGACACATTACATAGTACTTCAAATGTATTGTGCAAAAAAAATAAATGCATTGATTTGCACATTTGTTTCGTCTAGTTCATTTCACTCTGATTTCTTCTTGAAATAATGAAGTGCACATAAAATAAAATCTTGCGCTTTGTGATGAGTTTGAAAGATGACTAAACTGCAAGTGGAAAGTGAGTGGGAATTATACTTACATTGTTTTCACAAGCTGTTTAGAGTTAATTCCCTTTTTAAGATGTTACTTCACTGCAGCTGTAATGAGATTACTCTATCGTGTCTATCCTCACAATTAAATATGTGAATTTCGTTGATTGATTAGCCACCCATGATTTAGTTGATTAGTTCTTATACACTGGGAAAGTGACGTCTATTTCCGCCACCACTTTCATATTCACTTTTTCTGTTTTTGCCTGGACTTCCAGATGATCTAATCAAATTCCAGAAAAATGTGTTATTTAAGATATACAAAATTGTATATGAAATTATATTCATAATTGTGGGTTACTTTACTTCTACACAATGCGTTTTATGAAGGTTTTCGATTCCGTTTCTTTAGATACGGAAGTGAAAATGACGTCACACTTTCCCAGCACATTTTCTTGTTCTCCTTTTGTCTTATAGGTCGATCCTAACAGGACTCTTCGCCCCGACGTCGGGGACCGCTCTAATAAACGGTTATGATATCCGCACGGACATGGACACCATTAGAAAGCATCTGGGAATGTGCCCTCAGCACAATGTCTTATTCAATGAGTAAGTGGCATTCAACAGGTGGATTGATATTGCTCAATCACCTCTTCAATAACCTCTCAATATCCCAGCAGGCAAAACTAGTTGCAATAACATAAGGACGTTTTGCAAAGGTCTGACCAGATAACAGCCGAAATACAACAGACCCCCATGATCTCTAAATGTTGATGTAAAAAAGATGTATTGGTTTCTTGGTGTAATAGAGACCAGCTGGTTGTAATCTGGTTATATGGCCTCTTCTCAACAGGATAAACATGTTTACAATTTTTCGTAACAATGTTACGAACATTTTTGTGTCACAGTTAATGTTGGACGTCTTCCAAATTAAATATCTACAGTAACTTGCATCTCAAATCATTGCAGTATTCTCACCCATCCTCGTGCCTACTTCGAACTGCTTTATTCATTCCATCCACTTTCTTCCCTCTAATAGTGTCATTATCAACCATGATGCAGACTCACAGGCTGACATTGTTCGCTATGCCCTTTCATAACCGGGTTCTCTTCCATTTTCCCCTTTGCTGAGTGATCACCTGCGACCTCCGACACCTCATGTCTCTTACATCATGATTATGACTGAGTACCGGCAAATTATGGCCATTAATATTTATCCCAACAGAACTGAAGTGTCTATAATTAAACTGGGGCTCTCAATATTCATGTGTACGGGAAGTAGGCTAGACGCTAAAACGTACGCACAGATATGCCCGCCGGCATGGCAGTCAAGATGATTCCACGAAAGTTTGTGACGTGAATGGAGTCGGCTGGCTGGAGTGGAAACAGTATGGTGTCAGAGTTGTATGGATTGTGTTAATATGACAGGTTGAGAGTTGATGATGAGGGTACTTATGGGCGCTAATAAGTCATCTATGAGTCATGAAGGACCATATGATATAGCAGTTAAAGTTTATTTGAAGTTTAGTTCAAGAGTGACTATCCCGTGTAACTTTAAGTACAATGAAATAATATACATTTCAAATAATATATAATCAAACATTTTATTATTATTATTGTCACTTGAGTCTGGAAATGCAGAAAATATTGGATCCACTTTTTGTACATTTGATAAATCAAATCACTGTTTCTGATTCTTAGCCTTACAGTGGAGGAGCACATCTACTTCTACTCCAGATTAAAGGGACGAAGCCGAGATGAGGTGAAATCAGAGATGGACCAAATGATCAAGGATGTCGGGCTGCCACACAAACGCAAGGAATTTGCCAAGAACCTGTCAGGTGCGTGTGTGTGTCCAGGGAATGCAATCATGCACAAATGTAACTTTATATAACATTTTCATTAGGTAACTCTGTCCCCGAGCCACCACTTGTCAAACTGTGTGTGCACGCATGCGTGTGTGTGGAAATGCAGGTGTATAATCCATTGTCTGGGGGGCAAACAATATGCTTGATAAATTGGCTCCAGTCATGGGTTGCATGTGAACAAAATCACTGAAATATGACATTCAAGGTTAATCTAGTCTGACATTTCCACAACATTAGCACAACACAAGACACATTCACAACAGCTCCCAGAGTGTCAGCCTGTGCTGTTCTGTGTCAGGTTTCCATCCAACCTTTTTAATGTGAGGAAACTACATGTCAAGACAGACCTAATGGCCTGATGGAAAGTAATTATCTCGATACACAATCGGGTTTCTTCACCATTTATGTATCTGCTTGTTATCAAATGTTATTTGTCACATGCGCCGAATGCAACGCGTGCAGACTTTACCGTGAAATGCTTGCTCATGAGCCCTTCGCAATGATGCAGAGTTAGAAAATAATAATAAAAAGAAAAATATTAACACGAGAGGAATACAATTCCCAAGAATGGAGCTACATACAGGGAGTAACAGTACCAGATCAATGTGCAGGGGTATGAGGTATTTGAGGTAGATTATGTACATCAAGGCAGGTTAAAGTGATTATGCATCAGGATAGGTGCATAGTCACGTGTGGCTCAGTTGGTTGAGCATGGTGCTTGCAACGCCAGGGTTGTGGATTCGAATCCCACGGGGGGACCAGTACGAAAATGAATGCACTCACTACTCTAAGTCGCTCTGGATAAGAGTGATGACTCAGATGTAAAAGGTAGATATGTACATAAAAGCAGAGTAAAGTGATTAGGCATCAGGATAAATAATAATAAGGTATTTGAAGTAGATATGTACATGAAGGCAGGGTAAAGTGACTAGGCATCAGGATAAATAATAATAATAAGGTATTTGAGGTAGATATGTACATGAAGGCAGGGTAAAGTGACTAGGCATCAGGATAAATAATAATAAGGTATTTGAGGTAGATATGTACATGAAGGCAGGGTAAAGTGACTAGGCATCAGGATAGATAATAATAAGGTATTTGAGGTAAATATGTACATGAAGGCAGGGTAAAGTGACTAGGCATCAGGATAGGTAATAATATGAGTAATATAGAGAACAGAGTAGCAGCAGGCAGCATAGGATTTGTGTGCAATCTGCTTGGAAGGTGTGATATTCACACTGGCAATGACACTGTCGATCAATAGTATAATTGTTTCATGTGCTTGTACTATCTGTAACAAAATGTCAAACTGACCATTAGCTACAGTACATACCTTGCCATTCTATGACAGTGTTTTCCTATCCTTATTGAGAAAGACACCTGGTGGTTTTGATTTCAACCAAAAACATAACCTTTATGAAAGGAAAAAGCTGACAAACTGGAAGTGATATCAAGACCAAACCTCAAAGAAATTGATCAGAATGAACACACATATGCTTTTGAAATGTCAAAATTGATCAGGCTTATTCTTTGAGGGCCACTGTAAATGCTAGTTTTCATTTCAGTCTCTTGGTTCTCGTTTCTTCCCTGTATTGATCAATAAGGTCATTGATTAGCTAGGAAGTCCACACATCTGGTTTTCAGGTCTAAATCTGACACATTTTAAAGAAAATAAATAAAACCTGAAGACAGTGTGGCCCCACTGCATGGATCTGAAATGATTGGATCATTTTACACAATTTGGTTAAAATTCCACCTACCCTATCAGAGGGAAAGGTGGAGAAACAGAGTCCAGGAGCTAGGAGCCAGAGGTTGATTTGGGATTGGGCCTGTATGTTCTCTCAAGGGCACAAAAAGTCCTCTTCTATTCGTACATATTTCCCTATACCTATTCAATTCATTTAGATCCACCACACAAATGTCTAGGGTGTAGGGGCCAGGGGTCGATTTGGAATTGGGGATATGTGTCTTTTGAAGGGAGCAGAAAGTGACTAAATGTGAACTGTGTCCTCTCTCAGGGGGAATGCAGAGGAAATTGTCGGTGGCAATCGCATTCGTGGGAGGGTCCAACATCGTCATCCTGGATGAACCCACAGCGGGGGTGGACCCATACGCCCGGAGGGGGATATGGGAACTACTGTTGAAGTACAAACAAGGTATGGGATCTGTCGGTTGAATACCAAACCACTCTGTTGAGCTCCAAAGTCTATACACTATGTATGATGTTGTTTGGAGTGTTGACTTTAAGTATTTATTATGGGTCTTCTCTATGGACACATTTCTCAGATATGGACCAAGGTACTTCAGCTTCAGCTTTTTCACTGTCTTTTTACTGTTGTTTTTATTTCTTTACTTATCTATTGTTCACCTAATACCTTTTTTTTACTTAAAAATTGCACTGTTGGTTAGGGCCTGTAAGTAAGCATTTCACTGTAAGGTCTACAGCTGTTGTATTCGGTGCACTTGACAAATAAACTTTGATTTGATTTATAGGAATATCTAAAGTTAAATGCATTGAAAACTTCCAGAATTACATGATTTTGTATTTCTTTTTAAATAACAAAACAAAGGTAGATCATTTGACTTTAGGAGAGCCCACGCAAGTTAGTGAACTCTTTTTTTTAATTAACATTTCATTGATTTAGTTTTAATGACAATTTTTCTGGTATGCTTTTGTTTGGGGCGGCAATGACACAGCTGTCTTCCCAGTCTACAGTATCGTCATGGAGACCGATAATGTTGACTAGATGACAGTGATAATAAGGCATCAGAGACTCATCCAATTCGATGGGACCGTTTAAAGGCTCTTTAATTGCTGACATATTCAATCGCTTGTCATTTTCTGGGATGCACTTTTGCCTGTTTGCCCAGGCTTACCAATGACTGAAAGGCAAGACATGGACATTATAATAACACATTTCCAAGATGTCTAAATGTCTGATGTGCATTGAGCAGCATTTCATCCTAGCTATTTCATTAGCAGTGTTCTTTACCTAATCAAGTCCCATCCAGATCTTGAGAACTCTTGCTTAATGAGAACATTCACATCCATACTAGTTAAAAGTGTCATACTGTAGCATGTCTTATTGGCACCACAATGTTAGAAATGTTACTAAAGTTTATCACTGGAACGAATTTGCACTGAGAGTATATTTGTTTGAAACCAAAGCCAAGCTGATATATTGCATGTTTTACTTCCTTGATCAAGTGCTTGGGTCTTAAACTTAAGAGTAACTCAGACGTTTGCGTAAGTTACAGATTTCGGCTGTGTTTGGCTAATTGTTTTTCCAGGAAATGGCATCATCTGATTCTCAAATGTTCCCATTAGTCAGTCTAAGTGTTATTGATAGCAAGTAACTGACACCTTTCACATAGTTGAAGCTCTGAAGTAGCCAAACTTGTAACATGTAAGCACTGTACCTAGTTATTTAGAACGTTCAATAGGCACTAATGAGGTCCCTATAGGCATACATCACATTTCCACCTCCATTTATTCCTTTGAAGATCTCTTACACTCTGTAGATGTTTGATGATATGACCTGCATGGATAATTTGGTTGCTGATCTATGATCTTCCCAGTTTACTTCTAAAACATAGGTATGGGGATCTAATACGTTCCAATTAAACTCATGTGCTGAAAGCACCTGCCATTCCCCAATTTGAACTGTAGATGTGTTAACATGTGTCAAATAGTTGGGTAGGAGAGAGAAGGGAGAGAGTGTAATCACAGCGTGGAAGACTTCTTAAAGAGCAACAAAACGCACCAATTAAGAAAAACTCAATTTCAGTCTTGGGGGGTGTAGTTTGATGTGGCAGTTACTGACGTTTGTCCCCCATGAGACACCATAGGTACAAAGCCAGTATTCCTTCCTCAAAATAGTCAGAATGAATCTAAGATACACTACATGACCAAAAGTATGTAGACACCTGCTCGTCGAACATCTCATTACAAAATCATGGACATTAATATGGAGTTGGTCCCCCTTTTGCTGCTATAACAGTCTCCACTCTTCTGGGAAGGCTTTCCACTAGATGTTGGAACATTGTTCCGGGAATTTGCTTCCATTCAGCCACAAGAGCATTAGTGAGGTCGGGCACTGATATTGGGTGATTAGGCCTGACTCGCAGTTGGCGTTCCAATTCAACCCAAAGGTGTTCGATGGGGTTGAGGTCAGGTTTCTGTGCAGGCCAGTCAAGTTTTCCACACCGATCTCGACAAACCATTTCTGTATGGACCTTGCTTTGTGCATGGGGGCATTGTCATGCTGAAACAGGAAAGGGCCTTCCCCAAACTGTTGCCACAAAGTTGGAAGCACAGAATCGTATAGAATATCATTGTACGCTGTAGCATTAAGATTTCCCTTCACTGGAACTAAAGGGCCTAGCCCAAACTATGAAAAACAGCCTCAGACCATTATTCCTCCACCACCAAACTTTAGAGTTGGCACTACGTCCTCAGAGCATGCTTAGACCAGCTGGCTGGTGTGTTTACGGACATTTTCAATCTTCCTTATGCCAGTCTGTTGTTCCCACATGCTTCAAGAGGACCACCATTGTTCCTGTTCCCAAGAAAGCTAAGGTAACTGAGCTAAACAACTATAGCCCCGTAGCACTCACCTCCGTCATCATGAAGTGCTTTGAGAGACTAGACAAGGATCATATCACCTCCACCCTACCTGACACACTAGACCCACTCCAATTTGCTTACCGCCCCAACAGGTCCACAGACGACGCAATCGCAATCACACTGCCCTAACCCATCTGGACAAGAGGAATACCTATGTAAGAATGCTGTTCATCGACTACAGCTCAGAATTTAACACCATAGTACCCTCCAAACCTGTCATTAAGTTTGAGACCCTGGTTCTCGACCCCGCCCTGTGCAACTGGGTCCTGGACTTTCTGATGGACCGCCCCTAAGTGGTGAGGGTAGGAAACAACATCTACACCCGGCTGATCCTCAATACTGGGGCCCCACAAGGGTGCGTTCTCAGCCCTCTCCTGTACTCCCTGTTCACCCATGACTGCGTGGCCATGCACACCTCCAGCTCAATCATCAAGTTTGCAGACGACACTACAGTGGTAGGCTTGATTACCAACAACAACGAGACGGCCTAGAGGGAGGAGGTGAGGGCCATCATGGTGCCATCTATTTTGTGAAGTGCACCAGTCCCTCCTGCAGCAAAGCACCCCCACAACATGATGCTGCAACCCCCGTGCTTCACGGTTGGGCTGGTGTTCTTCGGCTTGCAAGCCTCCCCCTTTTTCCTCCAAACATAACGATGTTCATTATGGCCAAACAGTTATATTTTTGTTTCATCAGACCAGAGGACATTTCTCCAAATAGTATGATCTTTGTCCTTTTGTGCAGTTGCAAACCGTAGTCTGGATTTTTATGGCGGTTTTGGAGCAGTTGCTTCTTCCTTGCTGAGCGGCCTTTCAGGTTATGTCGATATAGGACTCGTTTTACTGTGGATATAGATACTTTTGTAGCTGTTTCCTCCAGCATCTTCAGAAGGTCTTTTGCTGTTGTTCTGGGATGGATTTGCACTTTTCGCACCAAAGTGCATTCATCTCTAGGAGACACAGAATGCGTAACTTTCCTGAGTGGTATGACGGCTGTGTGGTCCCATGGTGTTTATACTTGCGTACTGTTGTTTGTACAGGTGAATGTGGTACCTTCAGGCATTTGGAAATTGGTCCCAAGGACGAACCAGACTTGTGGAGGTCTACAATTGTTTTTCTGGTGTCTTGGCTGATTTCTTTTGATTTTCCCATGATGTCAAGCAAAGAGGCACTGAGTTTGAAGGTGGGCCTTGAAATACATCCACAGGTACACCTCCAATTGACTCAAATGTTGTCAATTAGCCTATCAGAAGCTTCTAAAGCCATGACATTATTTTCAGAAATTTTCCAAGCTGTTTAAAGGCACAGTCAACTTAGAGTATGTAAAATTACTTGTGTCATGCACAAAGTAGATGTCCTAACCGATTTGTCAAAACTATAGTTTGTTAACAAGAAATGTGTGGAGTGGTTAAAAAACGAGTTTAATGACTCCAACCTAAGTGTATGTAAACTTACAACTTCAACTGTATATATATATATATATATACAGTGAGGGAAAAAAGTATTTCATCCCCTGCTGATTTTGTACGTTTGCCCACTGACAAAGAAATGATCAGTCTATAATTTTAATGGTAGGTTTATTTGAACAGTGAGAGACAGAATAACAACAAAAAAATCCAGAAAAACGCATGTGAAAAATGTTATAAATTGATTTGCATTTTAATGAGGGAAATAAGTATTTGACCCCTCTGCAAAACATGACTTAGTACTTGGTGGCAAAACCCTTGTTGGCAATCACAGAGGTCAGACGTTTCTTGTAGTTGGCCACCAGGTTTGCACACATCTCAGGAGGGATTTTATCCCACTCCTCTTTGCAGATCTTCTCCAAGTCCTTAAGGTTTCGAGGCTGACGTTTGGCAACTCGAACCTTCAGCTCCCTCCACAGATTTTCTATGGGATTAAGGTCTGGAGACTGGCTCGGCCACTCCAGGACCTTAATGTGCTTCTTTTTGAGCCACTCCTTTGTTGCCTTGGCCGTGTGTTTTGGGTCATCTTCATACTGGATTACCCATCCACAACCCATTTTCAATGCCTTGGCTGAGGGAAGGAGGTCTCACCCAAGATTTGACAGTACATGGCCCCGTCCATCGTTCCTTTGATGCCGTGAAGTTGTCCTATCCCCTTAGCAGAAAAACACCCCCAAAGCATAATGTTTCCACCTCCATGTTTGACGGTGGGGATGGTGTTCTTGGGGTCATAGGCAGCATTCCTCCTCCTCCAAACACGGTGAGTTGAGTTGATGCCAAAGAGCTCCATTTTGGTATCATCTGACCACAACACTTTCACCCAGTTGTCCTCTAAATCATTCAGATGTTCATTGGCAAACTTCAGACGGGCATGTATATGTGCTTTCTTGAGCAGGGGGCCCTTGCGGGCGCTGCAGGATTTCAGTCCTTCACGGCGTAGTGTGTTACCAATTGTTTTCTTGGTGACTATGGTCCCAGCTGCCTTGAGATCATTGACAAGATCCTCCCGTGTAGTTCTGGGCTGTTTCCTCACCGTTCTCATGATCTTTGCAACTCCACGAGGTGAGATCTTGCATGGAGCCCTAGGCCGACTGAGATCGACAGTTATTTTGTGTTTCTTCCATCCCTTTAAGAGTGTGCTTCTAATCTCAGCTCATTACCTGTATAAAAGATACCTGGGAGCCAGAAATCTTTCTGATTGAGAGGGGGTCAGATACTTATTTCCCTCATTAAAATGCAAATCAATTTATAACATTTTTCTTGTTGTTATTCTGTCTCTCACTGTTCTAATACACCTACCATTAAAATTATAGACTGATCATTTCTTTGTCAGTGGGCAAACGTACAAAATCAGCAGGGGATCAAATACTTTTTTCCCTCACTGTATATGTGTGTTCTGTGGTAGGATTTGATAGAGCGCAATCCCTGCAGCTGTGTGTCCCGTGTTAGTGGTCAACTGAGCATTGTCAAAATAGAAACTCAAGCCTCAGAGACTGACTTGTTGAACAAAATTATCCTATTCAAACTTTATTGTCAATTTTTACACTAGAATACATTTTCCTGACTAATGTCGATGCCACATAGGCCGCTTTCTATCAGAGAAGTAGTTTACTGCCTTTAGTTGATCTTCAAGGTTTAACTCGGGAGTTAATTAAATAGCATGTACTGATGTTACAGCTTACAGCGTTATATATTTGGTTAAAGCTTAATGTCTTAGCAGTGAAATATATTTTCATATTTAGGCGAGGATGTAGTTGACAAAAGGTTTGGTAATGATAGTGGATTATGTGTAAGTTGCATTTGATCACTTGGGGAAACAATAGCATTTATGCCATTTAGAGAATGCTAGAAAATGATCCGTGCGTATCTAATGCTATAGCCTGCAGTGTGTTTTTAATTAAGGTGATGAATCATTGAGATAAGACAAATGTTCTAAGCATAAATCAAAAAGCATAAACAAAGGCATTTTATGGAAATTATGCATTTATGAATGAAATTAGGCTGAATTAAATGCCTCGTCTCCTACACATTTTTTATAATCAAGTCAATAAATGAAATAATCACTGTGATGCCACATTGCCTTGCAAATGAATCCTACTATGACCGATATCACAGCTGCAAACCAATTCATAGGTTGTTCCATGAACAATTTGTTTCGTAGCTGCTCAATCTATTATGTATACAGATTGACATTTCATACAGCATCTCCCTTGTTGACAAATGACGTAATATAGTATCAGAGCAAATGAATCCCCTGTTGACAAATGACGTAATATAGTATCAGAGCAAATGAATCCCCTGTTGACAAATTACGTAATATAATATCAGAGCAAATGAATCCCCTGTTGACAAATGACGTAATATAGTATCAGAACAAATGAATCCCCTGTTGACAAATGACGTAATATAGTATCAGAGCAAATGAATCCCCTGTTGACAAATTACGTAATATAATATCAGAGCAAATGAATCCCCTGTTGACAAATGACGTAATATAGTATCAGAACAAATGAATCCCCTGTTGACAAATGACGTAATATAGTATCAGAACAAATGAATCCCCTGTTGACAAATGACGTAATACAGTATCAAAACAAATTCATTCCAAACGTTGGAGCAGTAGTGTAAACAAGCTTTGCTTGTACAGTAAGGGATCGGTCGGTGTTGACATACAGTTCCTTCAAAAAGTATTCATACCCCTTGACTTTTTCCACAATTTGTTATGTTACAGCCTGCATTTAAAATGGATTAAAATGAGAATTTGTGGCACTGGCATGCACACAATACCCCATAATCTCAAAGTAGAATTATCTTCTTAGACATTTTTACAAATTAATAAAAATGAAAAGCTGAAATGTCTTGAGTCAATAATTATTCAACTTTGTTATGGCAAGCCTAAATAAGTTCAGGAGAACAAATGTGCTTAACAAGTCACATAATAATGTGGTAGTTATTTACGCATTTACACGTAGAAAGCATTTTTTAGCTGAGAGAGATGAGTTTTACTGGGGTGGAGGTGTGGTAAGAGAGACCCTATCCTTCCACTAAGAAACCCTATCCTTCCAACTCATCAGTAACTTCCCGCTTTTCTCAATTGAAATGTTATATGTACTGTAGATAGGATAAACAGAACACTCTCTTTAGATACAGCCTGTTTGAAGTAAAATATGTAGACAAACCCAAAATGAAGTGCAAGTCATGTTTCTAAACGTAGTCCCTTAAAAGCGAAACTTCACAATTTGTCATCTTCATGTTCATCATCTCCTGCACCACCCCAAAATCAACATACTGTAAGTGAAAATGTTGTTTTGTAGTAAAAAAGATAGAGCAAGATAAGTGTTTCCAGTGACATCACCAACCAATAAGTAGGAAATCCCTGCTCACAGTTGGTCAAAATCGACGCAATGCACACCGATGATGTCATTGGAAACACTTATCTTCCTCTGTCTATGCAATGGAGTGTGGTGAATGTCAGTCTTATTTAGTGGTTTAGTAATACGATAACTGCAACACTTCAGGCAGATTTTCTGTTTCTCATTGAGTGAAACAGGTAAAGCTCAGGTACTGTTCAGGTGTAAATAGTTTTTCACATTATTGATCTAGTTAGTATGGAATCCATATTAGGAATTTTATCATTCCTCAGACCTCATCCTTCACCTAGTCAAGTTTGACGCTTGACTAGTGCAGGGTTTGGACTTGACTAGATGAGGGCTTGAGGAGGAGGGATGAGGATTAACTAGTTTAGAGTTAAGAAGACTGGGTGATGTCTGAGGAGGAGTGAAGATTTTCTGAATATGGATTTGGTCAATAGGGTCCAGCCTCAGCATGTCAGTACGATGTCCTTTTTTTAGCCCAGGTATACACACCTATTAACTATCTTGCAGCTGTTAAACATCATGAATATCTTGTACGCTTAAAGGAAAACAGGATTTTAGCAGTACTATGTTGTATGTAGTCACAGCACAGGAGATGTACCTGTGTTTCCCACTACTTTGATTTATCACTTTGTCCTGTAATGCACCACAACACACCATAAATCAGTATACCTCTGTGGGCTGCACACCGACCAAACACATTTATTTTTCTCCCAGCTCCCATCATCCAGTGTGTTTTTATTATTTCTCCCTGTAAACCAAGGCAATTTCTTGAAAAATCAACAGCGAGCACAAACGGCCATGCAAAATGAGCCATGTCAGTAGTGCCGAATCACATGGGACTACCTGCTGCGCTCCTCCCAATTTCCCCCTTCAAAGAACAGCTCTTTTACATACATTTAATACGCATGGAAAGTGCATTCCGTCACATTTGATAAAATAGAAACACAACTGTATCCACCTCCCATCATTATTCTGGAGGCATTTTTTTACGACAGCTTTACTAGTTAACTATCTTGCTACTTTGGGGAGAAACACTCTGATTGGAAAGTGTAGACGTCATGGTAAACAGTACTGGAGACACCTTACAGTTTTGGATACAGCATCTTGTTTGCTAGCAACGAGATGTGCGTTGGCTAATTAATGTTAAATAAGTGGATTGTTTTGCCCCGCAGTTAGTCAAGGTAATTAGTTAGCCAGCAAAATGTGTTTGCAGTTAGTTAGCAATTGTTTCTACCCTATTGTGCGTGTTACAGTAGTGCTGCCGTGTCAATTACTTGTCTACAAAAATGAGGTGTCTCCAGTTGTTTACATTTTACCATTGTGATTGACATATTTACAGTTAGTTAAGTCTTTGCTAGCAAACGTAATGCAACCTAAAACGAATAAGGTGGCTCCACTAATATTTACATTTTGATGTTTGTGACATGTTTGCTTTGATGCTTTCAGAGTCATGTGATTTCAGTGAGACACCCAATGGGCATCTGGGCCAAGGTAGTAAAGAGCTATAGCATAGCACAGAGAACAAATTTGCAAGCTCAGATGGTGACAGGGCAGAAGGGGTGGGAGGAAAAAAAAATTGGGTTCTCAGGTTCTCCAAACAAAATAGAGGCTCTGGCTAACGACCTCCGAGTGTGTCCTTATCCAGGTAATGCGTCCTGTGGGGATACAAATTTAACTAGCTCGGAGGGGGAAAAAAACAACACGCTCAGCAGATAGCCCTGACCTTTTGTATAAATGACCCCAAATCTGACGAAAAATCTGGGGGAGGGATCCAGCCGGTCAGCTAATCAAGAGAGAGTGTGCGTCATATCACGGAACTGTATGTCCGACTGTACAATGCCCCTCTACTTGTGGCTGTTACTGTGGCTGTTAGTGTTTCAGCATTAATTCTCCTGGTAAAGGACTGCATTATCATACCATCACCAATACTATGCAGATACAATTGTCAATTCCACAAAGCAGCACAGTGTATTTCCCTTACATGTTACTTTGACTCTAGTCAGTATCTTGTAATAAAGGGGTTGCTCGTTTTCTCGTTGTTGTTTTACACAATGGTTGCACGTAGTGTTTAGGCCTAATTTCACATCCGTTTAGCAGTCTTGCAGTATGTAGCCTGTTACATCATTATTTCCTCTTAACATGTAAATATCCTGTTACACTTCAATAAAGCCATTGTAATGCTAACCTTTAAAATCCTACATTTCCTTGCACATCAGAGTATACAGACAAGGGGTGTTTATGCTGTTTTGAAATGGGGCACAATCAACAATAACACCGATACATTTCACTGCTGCCACTAGGCACGCTGTGAGCTAACGACATCAGCTAGATGACCATGCTGTGACTTCATCACAAATGTCATGCCTGCTTCCTGACTGACTAGGAATGTGCTAATTAGTATATGTTAGCTCAGGCTGCATGATATAACCCGCCCCTCCCTCTGGGATAAAGCATGCTCCGGGGTCGTGTATGGATTCTCTGTGGTTGCCATTTGGTTTCACTCAAATCAAATTTCCAAGGCCAAAAAAATGAAAGTGTGTTCAGAAACACAACAAAGGGACTGTTAGTAGATTTATTTAACCAGGCCTATGTACAGTTGTATGTTAGTTATATAGTATTCTATTTAGGTGGAAGTGTACGTAGTTGTTGTTTTCTATCTGGATTTGGAAGGAAGACTGTTATTGCAGAATGTGACATTGGTTCCAGATTCCCACCCACACACAGTCTTGTTGCTTTGAAGTACAGTGTGAGTGTTAAACACAGAGGGCTGGACAATGAGGAAATAAACACAAGAACACAATGTGGAAACTTGGCTCAGTTCAATTACTTTACATTAATTGTTTATTGGGTGCAACTTTCTTTATTTCTCTAGATGGTTGACAAAACAAACAAACTACTCCCAGAGCACTGACTCACACACATGCACACACCACCCCCCTACCACCCCAAATTGAGCCCATTGAGTGAAATCAATAGATTGCTTTTCTCCATCTCTCCCACGCAGGTCGCACAATCATCCTCTCCACTCATCATATGGATGAGGCGGACATCTTGGGAGACCGAATTGCCATTATCTCTCACGGCAAGATGTGTTGCTATGGCTCCTCCCTGTTCTTGAAGAAATACTTTGGCAGTGGCTACTACCTCACTCTGGTCAAGGCCGGAGACGAGCAAATGAACAACCAGTGCACTGGAGTCGAGCAGAGCCAGGTGAAAGAGGTAAAAAGAGGGGAGTGAAGTTTCCCCTAGACACTGATCTCGGGTCAGTTTTTCATTTTCCCAACCAATGGTTAAGGTTTGGAATAGGTGAGTGGAAGCTGATCCTAGATCTGTACCTACGGGAAACATCACCCAGAAGCAAAGTTAATCATTTAACATGTGTGCTGCATTTTGCATTGATGTCTGTTTGGGGCTTAGGAAATGTTATGTATTGATAACTTATCGATATGATTTTCGAAAGATGTGCTAACAGTTGAAATTATTGAAGATCCAAAACATGCCCACAGATTGATAAATAGTTCTCTATTTAGGAAATGATGGGGCTGGGTGAACTTCACACTTGACACTTCATGTGCTACCTAGTTAAATAAAAAAACTTTTGTTTCATTTTTATTGGCTGTGAGTTTTCACCTTAGTTTCATTTGATCATTGTGAGCTAAACCCGTATTTCCAAAGGAAACATAGCACTCTGGTGCATATTTGCAATTGCCCATTCATGATGTCTGATCCCACATTGAACAACAACATGACACCAACCGATAATTCACCCATAATGGGGCATGATCATTTGTTAGACTTTTTGCATCTGGGCAAGTCACACCAATAGTAACCTCTAAGACACATCAACAACATTTGCCATGCAGTCAATTATCGACACGGTTCCTCTGGCTTTCCAAAGTGATCTGACTTGTTGCCCACCCCTGTAATGATCTATGTTTAGTCTCCCCCAGCATGAGAATTGGCAGATACCTCTATACTGGATGATACTAATTGTCTTGAGGGAGGGGGGAGTGGGATTCTTGATCTAGTTCCTTGCAGTGCCTTGCACACTTAGTTTTAATCAATAGCAGCAAATGAACAAGATTCACTGATGCCTGCAGGGCTACAACAATTACCATTAGTCTATTGGCTCTTTGTGGGGAGTGGAGTAATTTGTTCAAAAATAAATAAATGAATTAAGAACAAAACGACAAACAAGAGAGATGTAATGCTCCCCCAAAATTACTTGCATATTCAGGCCATTGGTGCCGAGGACTTGGCTTGTGGTTCTCATAAAAACAATAGTTCATGCTTCCCATTCTGTCCATTGACTGTAAAGTTAAGGCCAGGACCATAGGGTGAAATTGCATCTACTTATCAATTCTGAGGTTTTGGGGTATTTTGGTCTTTTATACTGTCCTTATTTTCTAAAAGTACACATAAAAATGGTCAAAAACTTGTTTTACATGGATATACAGTGGGGTCCAAAATTATTGACACCCTTGATAAAGACGCGCAATAATGACCGTTTAAAATAAATACTTCAAATACTGACCAATATTGTATGCTCCAAGAAATTGGGGAACTCTTTTCTTTAATACTAATACAATTGCTCATAGAAATATTTTTTGTTCAACAAGTCATATTTTCTTCCCTCAAAAAGGTCGGGGTAAAAATGATTGACAGTAAATCTTAGAACGTAGTCAAAAGTTGAGTATTTTGTACCATATTCTTAGCACGGAATGACTACATCAAGCTTGTGACCCTACAAACTTGTTGAATGCATTTGCCGTAAAAAAAATAATTTTTTGGAGCCCAGTAGAAATGAATGGTAAATAATGTATGTGTCATGTTGGAGTATTGTAAACAAGAATAGAATATGTTTCCAACACTTATACATTAATGTGGATGCTACCATGATTATGGATAATCAAGAATAAATAGTGAATAATGATGAGTGAGAAAGTTACAGAGGTCCAAAGATCATACCCACAAGACATGCTAACCTCTCACCATCACCAATAACTCATGACACGATGGTTGAGCGAATAACATGAAATATATACAGTGTCCATATTAGAATAGTCTCAGTAGGACTTTCAATCTCAGCAGTCCTGCTTAGACCACAGTGGTGATTTGATAGATATGAGGAGAGAATGGTGAAGGTAACAATCAGCCTGAGAGCTCTACCATGATGCAACCTTTTTAATTTCACTCTAATAGGAGACTGGTGAGTCATTGAGGAGAACCAGTCTGGTTGAAGGGACCTCAAGACAGAACTGGAGTAACTCTGAACCCACAGGTAGGACTAACACCACCTAAATACATTTCATCAACAGGATCCCTCTCAATAATGTATCCAAACTTTGTCATGTTTATCCCTTGTGCTTAATTCACAAGTGCCATATACAGTATGTTTAACCTTAACTGTCATGGGACATAATTAAATTGAAGGACGATTTTATGTAGTGTTTTTCCAAGTACTCTTATCACCTAACATTGTATGGGTGGAACTCACCAGCACACATCAGCTAGAACAGAAAAGAGAGACGAAGAGTGGCCTGAGAGTCTGACAGGCTTTAGAATGTCATGTCAGCAGTTGATTGTCCACTCCATTTCTTGTCACAGTGACATCTCTAAGTATTCTAGTCCACGCTCTCTCTCTCTCTGAGATCTGTGACACTGGCTAGTGGGTCTGATTGCCCGATCAGAGTCAGTCCCAACCAGAGTCAGTGCCGACCGTAGTCCCAATCAGTAATAAGGCAGCCTTGGTCTTCCAAATATTATTATTTTTTGCTTGGAGTGATGATCAAGGAGTTGGGATAGGGGCTTGGATTGTACATATCATGAAGGGAGAAAGACTGGATTTTGATTGATTGATTGACTGTGTGTGTGTGGGGGGCATGAATACAATATCATGGCTTCATTTTGATCAATATCCAAACCATCTAAAAAAAACACAACAAATATGACAGAGGGACCTTTCCAAGGATATATTCAGTCATAGCCTCTCTGTAGAACTGTCTGGTATGCCAGGGTTCTACTTAAAAACCATACAGATGCACAGTACCAGTCAAAGATTTGGACACATCTACAATACTCATTCCAGGCCTTTTCTATATTTTTGCTATTTTCTACATTGTAGAATAATAGTGAAGACATCAACACTATGAAATAACACACCAGCTAACGTTACAACTATCAACAGTTGTTACAGTGACATTCTATTGAAATATATACTTGCATAGTGGAGTCTTTTGTTAAGACATGTAGCTAGCTAGCTAGGTAAACAATGAACCATAATCCCAACTCCTGATGTTACTACCCTTCATGAATCTGCAGGTAGCTAACCAACCAGGTTCAATGTTAGCTAGCTAACATTAGGTTATAACTAGCCAAGCAAATGGCTCTGAGATACAAATAATTAAATCATACACGTAATGTCAGCTAGGGAGTCAGCCAGATAATGTTAGCTACCTAGCTAACTGTACACTTTAACTTGAAATGAAACCACTTTCTGTCAAAATTAGAAATGTGTAATATATCTGAAAATGAAGCTAGCTAGACTATCTTACCCATATACATCATAGATGGATGTGTCTCCTGTCACGGATGCCATGGTTGCCCTTAGTTTGAATATGTAATCCAGAGACAGTTTTCTCCATCTCCTTAGCTACGAATTCCGCTATGAATTCCACTGATTTCAAAACTCTGTCCTCCAGAAAGTGGAGAGCAGCACATATGCAGTTTTACTACGTAATACATTTTTTTAAAGCCGCGTTAGACAGGATTACCTACACATACTGACAAGCTCAAATAGACAGAAGCGTGCTATATAGCAGACCAATCCAAACTCAACTCTCGGCATGTCCAGCCCACTCATTATCTCAGCCGATCATGGCTAGTGGGAAGGTTGCTGGCTTTTTCTGTGGCTAAACCAACTAGCCTCAGAAACTCAGAAACCGATAGAGTGGGGACTTGCTCCAGTTGTCAACTAGTCTTGATACCTTTACCAGTCCCATGAAAATCACTAAGGAAATGTAGTTGAGCATGTCACCCATGGTAACATGTTTCCAGGACAGCTTCCTTCCCCCCTGCAGCTTCTTGTCCCCATACCAGTACAGAGGTGGTAAAGTAAAGCTGAAACAGCTGTAAAGGGGTGTATGTTTATCACTAACCAACTGTGGGCATTCGGGTAGTTTGGGATGAAACTCCAATTGTTCTGGCTCCTGATCATTTTCAAGGACCGTAAGCCTCCTGCCCTCAGTTTCATCTCGCTCTGTTTTGCTGCTTCCACTGCCTCTCCCTCTTCTCTGTTGAGGCCTAGATCTCCTCCCTGCCCCCGCACCTCCAGAGGAATTTGCAGAGAGGGGAGTGGTGCCAGGGCCTGCAGTGGGGGTGGTTGAAGAGGAGTGGTGTCTTTGCGGAGTAGTGGATGCATATTGAAACTACAGTGGGGGTGGTTGAATAGGAAGTGGGGTCTTTGTCGAGTGGTGGATGTAGAACCATCAGACAGGGTGATTGTCATAGCAGTGGGGGGTGAAGACCTTGACCGTCTGGGGTGCTTGCTGGGGAGGGGTGGCTCCCAAACGGCATCACCCAAATCCTCTGCATCCTCCACTCTGTGTTGAATCAAATAAAGTTATATATTGTTGTAAGACAGAATTACAGTTGACTACATTTACAAAATAGCATTGCTGTAAAGAAAAAACACCAATCATACACTTGATCTTTACAGTGACTCACACAGAAGGTGTGAAGGACACACACAATGAAAACAGTAATACCTTGGAGACAAAGGCAGAGGTGTGAACCACAAATAAACAATGGCCATGAGAGTTTAGTGGCCTCTCCAAAGTTACAAAGATGAAACTTAGAACAGCAAACAGTGAACTAATATGAAACACAGACAATAACTACTTATAATTATAACATTAACATTGAAATTAGTTGTTACATAGGCCTATGTAAACTAAGTCCAAAGCACAAAAAGCAGACAACTTGTAAAAAACGAATTACATATAGTAAATTAGCTATTTAAAGTCATGAAAATAATTGACTTACAGATCTAGAAGTGGATCCTTCTAGAAAGCGATCTTTGTCTGCCGAGTCGAAATCCTTGTTGTCCAAATCGTTCCCCTGATCCAAGTCTGACTACAGCATTTTATTCAAAGCTTCTATGTCAGTATACTTATTCATAGCTGCTTTCTTTTTAGGTTCCTGTTCGATATTCTTAGTTATGACCTTTTTCCCCCCTTGAGCAGCCGTCTTTTATGCTAAAGCAACGAAATTAAGGTGATGAAATCTGTTTACAATGTAATGTAATGTAGCGTGCTCAGTGCGTCTCGTCTCTGAGCCAGGTAGCAATAGTTAGCATTACGCATAAAAGGTTCTAGGCCTTGGTTTGTCCCACCCAGGTCAACTGCATATCCCTGGAAAGCTTATCTCATTGGCTACAAGACTGTCAAGGTGCCATAGTAGCCAACCCCCCTGTGTAATGGATGCCTACAGCGCGTAAGCAGGCAACATCATATTTTTGATGCGCAAAGATAGTCACTCGGTGGACATTCGATGTTGCCATTAAGTCATACATTATCAGATAACATTAGCAAAAAAACATTGTTCTTGCCAACCTAAGAATTAATTTAGTACCCCCCCTATGTAGCTATAGCTCAAATCAAAGCTTACCTTGTAAGATGTTTGCTGTTTGAAAACGTGGTGTAAAATAAACATTTTGACTCTCGGGGCTGACGATTAATAACGGTAGGTCACAGGCAGACAAATTAGATATTCTAATGGTCTGTGAATTCCCGGCTTTCGGTGTGTATCAACGTATTCATTGTTTATTTTGTTTCTTCTTCACAACGCTAACCAGAATTTCGGTAGCAGCCATCTTGAAATGAGGTCATCGGCTTGGCCTACCCTTATACATTTGTATGCCCATACATGGTAGTAAGTCACACCAAATACAGCAAATCAAATAGGGTCCCTTACGTTTAAGAGGTTCTTAAGGCAAAAGTGTAAAGCATGTGAAGCCGATCGACTTTCCGACTTCTTCATAAAGACAAAGCCTCGCTTGGTTGAGCAGCTGTAATTATGAGATCAATGGAGTAGGTGGTGTTTTCTTGGGCTGTGCATCCCAAATGGCACCGTATTCCCTATAAAGTGCACTACGTTTGATTTTGAGATTTGCTCTTTAGATATCATAATGATGAGGAACTAACAAGATATGGCAATTCCAGTATCTCTTTGGAATGTAGAATTTCAAATCCACTTGCGTGTCTCGAATATCTTCCATAGTTGTCATGGTGCTGGTTTTTGCAAAACTCAAAAATCAAGTGTATCTCAACTGAATATGACCCTGGAGGAGACACCGATTCACCTCACTTTTAAAAAAGTAAAAAAGTTGTAGAATGTTTTTGTGTTGGCCTCAATGATTTTAATTGCAGTGTATTGACTTGTACGGTTGAATTTTTTTATTTCATTATTGTCATTTGTCAATATAAATGACAACAATTATACTGTAAGTCCTTTTCAATACATCCATGTCATCCTTCCTGTAATTCATTTTCAGTACAACCATGTCATCCTTCCTGTAATTCCTTTTCAATACATCCAAGTCATCCTTCCTGTTTCTCTTCACCACGTTGCGCTCACAGATGTCAGTAAGGTGGTGTGTCGGCATGTTCCCGAGGCGGTGTTCCTGGAGAGCATCGGCCAGGAGATCACCTACATCCTTCCCTACGGCGGGGCCAAGGATGGCACCTTTGCCCTCCTCTTCAAAGAGCTGGACCTCAAGATGGCCGACATCGGTGTCACCAACTACGGCATCTCAGATACCACACTAGAGGAGGTATGAGGCGGGCGAGACACCCACATACACTGCACTCTCCTGAACTAACCAAATGCTTAGTATGGGTAGTGTTGGATTATGTAGGCAGGTACAACTGAGTGTTGTCAAACACAACTAATATGTCTCAGATATTTTTGGCAGATGAAGATGCCTTGCAGGCCGTGTGAATAATTCCTTTTCAACAGACACAACAAGGTTATTCAGGTGGTACCTACTGCACATATTTACTTAAGGAAGGGAAACGAGATGTCAGTCCGTGGTATTTTCAATATTTTGTGTGTGTGTGCGTGTGCATGTGCGTGTGCGTGCGTGTGTGTGTATGGTGTATATGTGTGTAATACAGGAGGGAAGGAGGACTATTTATCAGTGTAATGAAGATAGTCCTTGTTTTTGTAATTACAGGAGTGGTGTCGATCATTTGTTTTAGACACACATAGAGGTCGCTTCAATTATGAAAAATGATGATAAAAAAGCCATTTCATACCATGGTAATTATGCTGCGTTCCATCTCACAGATTTTCCTCAAAGTGGCAGAGGACACAGGTGTTGATGTGGAAATACCAGGTAAAATGACGGTTGACTGTAATTTGGGGGGTTAAAATGTAACAATTTAGTAAAATAGTTTAATCGTGGACTGAGTATATGAAGTATTGACACAAACACTAGAATGTGTGCACACACTTGTGCACACACACGTCATTGAGTCTTCTGTCTGCTTTTATTTTCAATGATTCTCTGTACTACATTAATTGAACTTGTGTTTTGATTGATTGTGCACTCATTTAGTTTAACTCAACAGAATTCTCCTTGTTTGGATCAATTACCAAAGGACTTTGCTTTCAACCTACAGCCAACCTTCGCTTTTTACCTCAAATCTTACAATTACTTAAAAACCCTGGTCTTTTAGGGTTTTCTGTTTTTACATACAGTTGTTTGTAGTGATGGGCACCGATATGGAATATCAATACGATATCAGTTTGTATTGGTTTTATAAAAAAAGCATTGCAACTGTGTGAATGTTCACTTTTTCTAGACAACTACTTGCTGATTGCCCATTGGGCCAGGTGTAAGTCTTCTGGGAGCCTAAACCTACCCAACTAATTTGAATGCAATGGGAAGCCCATCCACCGTGATGTCCCAAGAAGAATAAACCGATATGACGATATACCTTGATCATATCGATATCAGACGATATCAGTATAATATAAAATGATTAATATTAGTGCCCACAGCTAGTACATCGTATAGGTCACAATACAGGTTGCTATTCTTTCTGTATGGTATTCATGACTGTAAACGGATTAAGCCAAAACAACTAATCTTAAGTGTATTCTTTCATATAACAATGCAGCTTTGGTAAGAGACAAGACAAGAAGTTCAAGGGAATCCAAGAGGCAACAGCAAAGCCTCACCAAAGTCGGGACCACTTCAGACGAAATGCTTGGGAAAAGTGGTATGCCATTAACTAAGTGTTATCGTCAAAATAAATAAATAAATAAGCCTATTCTAAAGTAGAGAAGGGATGTTTAAGTGTGATGTATGGTCATGATCCGTTTTCTTTATGTCCTCCCTGTCTATTGTTACTATCCAACTGAAGACGAGATGAAAGTCAAGTTCACTAGCAGAGTGGAGGGTACGTATACCGAGTCAAGGCCTTGTCAACTTGCAGCAGCACACACATTCAAGTAAAAAAAAGCCTCATTGTTTGCTGCTCTCTGACAATTAACTCTGGGGAAGATGCAAAAGGTCAGTCATTGAGAGATGCCAAGAGAGATGATTTGTCATACAGGTGGCTTTTCCACACTAGCGGACATTTTTGAAAGCCAAATGGTCCTAAAGCCCTTTGAATTAATATTCCTCACAGGAGGTTTTCGTTTTCCACGATACAATAGTATCAGAATATGTCTCCCGACTTTGCAATTTCTCCCTGAGCAAGACCATTTATTAAACAAATTCAATATCACACACCGGTTTACCATTTGAATATGCTTTGTGTCAAAAATATTTTTGTTGGACTTTTGAGACTGATAAGAGGTTGCTTTTTTTTGTGGGGATTGTTTTATTCTTTTGGGTAGAGACTGATAAATTTGTTTTTTTGTTCCTTTTTACGCTATGGGAGAAGCTAAATAATTTGTATTCACTTCCTACAAACCTAAGAGTCTAACAGATTGGCAGATGGTTACCAATTCACTTCATACAATCCTATTCTACAGAAAACGCACTGTAGTAATGCAAACATTATGTATGCCTTCCATTTTAGATGTGGAGAGAGTGGCCAATGTAAATGGGAAGGGCTCCAGTGTGATCACGGGATGGGAACTGATCCGGAGACAGTTCCTGGCCCTCTTCATCAAACGCTTCCACCACGCACGCAGGAGCCGCAAAGGCCTCATTGCTCAGGTAATGACCAAACACAACCCCCATAGTTCTCTATGCCCTGTTATAAACTGGGTGGTTCGAGCCCTGAATGCTGATTGGCTGACAGCCGTGGTACCCGTATACCACGGGTATGACAAAACATGTATTTTTACTGCTCTTTTTACTTTGGTAACCAGTTAATAATAAAGGCATCTCTGGGGTTTGTAGTATTTGGCCAATATGCCAAGGCTAAGGGCTGTGTCCAGGCACTCCGCGATGCATTGTGCCTAAGAACAGTCCTTAGCTGTGGTATATTGGCCATATACCTCACCCCCTCGTGCCTTATTGCTTAATTATACCATCTAGTGTTGTACCGTCATGAAAATCCTTTACATTGTAAAAAATAGGTTTCATAAATGGACGTGATAATACTTCCAACCAATTAATCTGTGGAGGAGAAATTAAATGAGCTAATGAGAGAACTTGTTTTAGCGGACAACACACATTTGAATGCTCAGTCCCCTTTATATATCTCTATGTATCCAACACACATCAGTTTCTTAAGGGCAGTGGAGATTTGTTGGCTGTCTCTAGCTGTTGCCAAGGAGACGGAGGTCGTCACAACTTTAAGAGATGCTCTGTAATGTAAACACTCGCACGCACACACACACACACACACGCACGCACACACGCACACACCAGACTTTGTCTCCCTACCACAACGGTTTCCACTTTAAATTCATAGGAACCTGAAAGTCAAAGAGACGTGTCTGACTTGTTTTGAGTTTTTTTTCCTAATTTGCGAGTATGCTAATAATGTGGTTTAATGAGTTATGTATCAGATAAGATTATCATAACAATTAGCTCGCTGACAGGTTGCTATTAGCCTATTAAGTGTGTGTCTCTATCGTTTTGTGGGTCATTTTAATTTCCAGTCAGAACCAATACACGGTTATCTATTTACATGACACCTTCAATTTCTCTTTCATCAGAGATTATACACAATTGTTGACTTACATCCTGAGAATTTGTTGTTCTTTTCTCCTTTATTTTGAGCTCTGCCCCCTTATTAATCACAGAGATGAAAATCTATATTCATAACACGTGTATAGACATGGTGTAACCCCATCAGCGATGAATTATACCACGACATTGAATTAATTACACTCCAAAGGCATCGTGATCATAAAGTGCACCACTCTGCTCCTTCCATTTCCATGTGTAAACCTACCACCTGCCGTGTTATAGAACACACTTCCTCCTGTAACTCTGCAATACTGATCCCACCATTAGTCACTGTCAATCCCGGACGTCGCTCTGTTGCGTTAGCGAGGGGAGGTGTGTGGAAGTGTGTGTGTGGAGTGTTAGTGATTCCCAAAATGCACCCTATTCCCGATATATTGCCATATGTTTCATTTTGGGCTCTAGTGGAAAAAGTAGTGCCCTAGGGAATATTGGGATGCAGACTATGTTTCAGGGCTACTCTCCTCCCGCCTTCCTCCTCCCCATTCATGTCACTTGCAGGACTGACCGTCATGTAAACACCTCCCATTGTCAGCTGATTGTGAAGAGCATCTCTTCAAGCAGAGCCGGTGGGGAATTCAAAAGGGATGATGGTGTGAGACTCAAAGGGAAGTGATTTATGGGGACGAAAGTTAGGGGATGGACGCTTATGGATGTGGTGGTGAGGCGAGCTCATTGGTTGTGTCGTGTGAGCGAAGTTGACTGAATCGGAGCTCGGCGTGCTTACCTGGGATTGATTGTGATGCCTTTTGGAAAGGGGATTCCAGAGCTACTTGTGTGAGGAAGCATTGTGTTTGGGGGGACAGTTTCATTGAAAAGTGAATTATGTCAATGTCGGGGCATCATACTCACAGGGAAATGAAAGGACAGTCTTGTTTTTGTAGACTCCTACGACACTGACCTTCCAGTCTCTTTGTTCTACCGTTTCTCTATTGTCCTGTGGTTTACTTGTCAGTTCATTGATGGGCTGAGCTGCTCTTTGACTTCTTCTCAGATATGTAACCAATGGCAACAAAGTTACGTACTTAAACTTGGCCCCTTAAGTAGCTTTCTGTGGTGTTCTTAAATGTTCCATCAATTGCTTATTTCTTCTTCTAAGTTATCAAATTAGCCTGTGTATTGCAGTGAGTCTCTGTTATTAGCACACGAGTCATTGTTATTTCCTGTCAATTAGCCTTTAACGGCCAATATCATACAGTATATACTGTAGCATCACCTTGACAACCCAGGTCAGATACATAATGTGGAGAGTGCAATACATATTACTTATGTTGTTCTACATTGATTCCACACCAGTCTGGATTGAGACCAAGGAGTCATGATTATGATGGCATAGAATTAAATAGAACACTATTAGTATATCATATACTGTACAGTACCAGTCAAACGTTTGGACACACCTACTCATTCAAGGATTTTTCTTTATTTTTACTATTTTCTACATTGTATAATAATAGTGAAGACATCAAAACTATGAAATAACACATATGGAATCATGTAGTTACCAAAAATGTGTTAAACAAATATTTTATATTTGAGATTCTTCAAAGTACCCACCCTTTAACTTGATGACAGCTTTGCACACTCTTGGCATTCTCTCAACCAGCTTCATGAGGTAGTCGCCTGGAATGCATTTCAATTAACAGGTGTGCCTTGTAAAAAAAAAAGTATATTTATTTTCCTTCTTAATGCATTTGAGCCAATTTAAGCATGACGCTCAATCAATCTGGAACATTTCACGAACTTTGAAAGTTTCTTCAAGTGCAGTCACAAAAACCATAGAGCGCTAAGATAAAACTGGATCTCATGAGGACCACCACTAGAAAGGAAGACCCAGTTATCTGCTGCAGAGGTTAAGTTCATTAGAGTTAACTGCACCTCAGAAATTGCAGCCCAAGTAAATGCTTCACAGAGTTCAAGTGATTTATTTAGAATTCAAGGCACACTTAACCAGCATGGCTACCACAGCATTCTGCAGTGATACGCCATGCCATCTGGTTTGTGCTTAGTGGGACTATCATTTGTTTTTCAACAGGACAATGACCCAATACACTTATAGGCTGTGTAAGGGTTATTTGACCAAGAAGGAGAGTGATGGAGTGCTGCATCACATGACCTGGCCTCCACAATCACCCGACCTCAACCCAATTGAGATGATTTGGGATAAGTTGGACCGCAGAGTGAAGGAAAAGCAGCCAACAAGTGCTCAGCATATGTGGGAACTCCTTCAAGACTGTTGGAAAAGCATTCGTCATGAAAGTGGTTGAGAGAACGCCAAGAGGGTGCAAAGCTGTCATCAAGGCAAAGGGTGGCTACTTGGAAGAATCTCAAAATATAAAATATATTTTATTTTGTTTGTTTACTTTTTTTGGGTACTACATGATTCCATATGTGTTATTTCATAGTTTTGATGTATTCATTGTTATTCTACAATGTAGAAAATAGTAAAAAATAAAAAAAACTATGAATGAGTAGGTGTGTCCAAACTTTTGACTTCTACTGTATCTCTATTGTTGATGGTTTGTTTAACATGTAGGCCGGTGTACATATTAGGACGTACGCCGCCGCATCAGACGAGTAACACGTAGCATGTTGGATGTCTGATGCAGTATGTATGTCCTAATATGTACACTGTACATTACCTGTGCATTCGCAAGCTAGTTTATTCACAAAAACTAATTTATTATTCCAACAAGCCAGTCTGCCCTCAAATGAAATGCAATTTTACAGTGAATCACAAAACACAATAATTGTGTTTTGGTGTTTGTATTGTACCCATTTAGAAAGATGATCTGTGTTGTTTCACCAAACTTGAGTATGTGCTGCTAAACTCAGTCTATAGAGTGCATTGACATTGTGAACGTAATGACTTTTCTCTATTGTTTACGGGGTGTTTACAGAAGAACTACTACCAGCTGCCACACACAATTACAGTCAGAGTGTGTGTTCTGTTGTCCTCCATCTTACGGATTGTCTCATTAAGCAGATTTTCAGAAAACGCAGACTATTCCTTTTCCGGTGCCTGCATTTACATAGAGCTCTGCGGTAAAATGTATTGTACCGTTTGAATGGGCTCCGGCATTTGCAGCATGCAATTAATCAAGTTGAGCAAACATCTCTCTTCAGCGGAGTACCTAGCAGTACAAGTGATTAAAGAGATATTGTGCATTCTGTCTTTGACTTTTTGTCAGCTCCAAGAACGGAAATGAAAAGGGAACATTTACATGAGGGAGAGAAAGGGAGGAAATTGTGGCGGTGAGCTTCGATGGTGGAAAAGAGAATAAAGCAAAGTGGGTGACGATTGATGATGTTTGAAAGTGTTTAATCAAACTCCTTCCACATGCATGGCAGCCAAAACAAGTTCACGGTGAGCATAATAATTGACACGGGTACAAAAGGGTTTGGTCTCATGTCTTATTGCTTGCATCACTTTCATTGTGGAGTGTAACAGAGATTGGGTGGGGGTTGGGGCTGATGATGGGGTTAGGGGTAGGATGATGTAACTACTGTAGCGGTAGATGTTATGAATTACCCTCCCCACCCATCTCTTCCACAACTACGCAAGCAGGCACACACAGGCACTGACACGGGCGCACACACAACACACACACACAAATGCAAGAGCGATTAATAGATTGGTGGCAATGATACAGTGCATTCGGAAAGTATTCAGACCCCTTTCCTTTATCCACATTTTGTTACGTCACAGCTTTATTCTAAAATGGATTAAATTATGTAACGTAAACAAAATGTGGAAAAAGTCAAGGGGTATGAAAACTTTCCCAGATGCACTGTTCTTAGTTTGAATTATGCTTATTCAGTGCAGTACAGTACACATTTCCAATCTGTTTGAAAGCACATGACAAGCGAAAAGACAAATTATCACTCCCAGCATTTACTAATTGGATTGTGCAATAACACTTTGATGCTGCCTGAGGGAGCCTCGGTCGTACACATGAAACTACATCCCTCTTCTAATTCTATGGGGAATATGCTCTGTTCATTTGGTTGGCTGGTGAAAGTGGTGCCGTAACACACACTATTGTTTTAGATATCCCACTATTAGATTATATGTACTTTATAACAGAACATACTGTACTATAACAGTATTCTGTATACAAAACTTGCATGTAGCGTCTGTCACATGATGACATGAATGACAGACCAGCGATGACACTGTCCTAACATGGAAAATATCCACATTTGTTAGTATCATTACAGAGTTATGTGGACAGTCCGTTATTGTCGTTAACTGATATGGCAAGCATTGTGTATGTCAGTGTTACAACAGTGTATTGACAGGATAGGATACCTAAAATAGGCATTTCCAAAGAAGCGCCATTTTGCAGCTGATTCTGATATCATATCCATGTCATACAGGTGATTCTGCCTGCTGTTTTCGTCTGCCTGTCTCTCATCTTCTCCGTCATCGTCCCCCCCTTTTGCTGAGTACCCCAACCTGGAGTTGCAGCCTTGGATGTATGGACTGCCCCAAACGACATTCTACAGGTGAGCCACTGAAACGTCATGCTCTCAGACTTTAAAATGACACCTCTCAGTGCAGGTGTACATGTTGATATTTGTATTGAATATGTATAAAGGTAGAGAACGCAGCGGGGTAACCTGACCGGGACAGATATAAAATAATTCTTAAAAGATGTCAAGTAGTTCTACTGTATTGTTATGAACAATTAGCATACTGTTCATGCAGAAACCACATACTGTAGCTGATACTGCGGATCGGCTTCTAGTTCCAATGTTTGGAGGGAATAATTGTTTTGATTACTTTCCCCCTAAATCAGGCACTCCATTAATTCCTAGTCTGGTCTCTAAGTGTGTATGCTTTAGCCAACCCGTCATATCAACCCCATACTGTATATCATCATGACATTGATTGTCAGAGAAGTTGGCTGAAGCACATAAAGGTCTAGGACCAGGCTAGCCCTTTCCTTCCATGGTTGAGTCTGCATTGGCATACTAAATAATTGATCTTACTGTGTGCCCCAAATAGCACCCTATTCACAATATAAGTCACTACTTTTTTTTTTAGCAGAAAAGGCCCTGGTCTAAAGTAGTGCACTACGTAGGGAATAGGGTGCCATACGGGACATACACACTTTCTTTCTAACTTCAAATCAAATCACAATTTATTTGTCACATGCGTCGTAAACTAACAATGAAATGCTTACTTACTGGCCCTTCCCAACAATGCATGGAGGAAAATATAGAAACATTCTGAAAATAATAACATGAGGAATAAATACACAATGAGGAACGATAATTTTACTCTATACACGGGGTATCAGTACCGAGTCAATGTGCAGGGGGTACGAGGTAATTGAGGTAGTACAGTACATACAGTACCAGTCAAAAGTTTGGACACATCTACTCATCTACATCGCCGGGGCTGTAGTGGGTCGAGATCTACAAGCTCCTCTGTGTCCACGTCAAAAATGAATTAACATGGTCCACACACACAAGCACAGTCATGTAGAAGTCACGACAAGGTGTCTTCCCCCTCAGGAGGCTGAAAAGATTTGTCATGGGCCCTCAGATCCTTCTTTGTTCAAGTGGCCCAAAAAAACACTTACATTTCCCGTGTCCATATTAGGATGGCCTCAATCTCAGCAGGATTTTATTTTCTCCTGAGATTGAGGCAGTCCTATTATGGACAACAGAAATATTCTATACATAACATATCGACAAGCCTGTTTTTAGACTTATAGTAACACATATCTTCTGTACATTTTCTTTGAGAATTTCTTGTTCTGCGTTTTGGGCTTTGCTTTCGAAATACATCCTGAAAAACTTAGAAATAATGTGAAAAACATGTTGAATATTTCATAGAGTTGCCGATACTCTACTAATATATCCAACCGCTGCAGTGACAATGAATCTTATTGGATTCACTGCTCCCGCTCATTGATATTCTATTGAGGTTTGCTTATTTTATCCAGGGGAGATCATTACATTGTAATAGATTGATCCCTTTGGACAGTATAAAGGCCAAATGCAGCCGTTTTTATAGCAATATCAAATAATTTCTGGGTAACAATTAAGTACGTTGCTGTAATAGTGTTCAATTAAAATGGGCAAAAATGGCTTTTTATCTCAAGGGAAAAAAAATCTAGGAGTGTCTGGGAGTGGTCTGAGTGGGGAGGGGAAAACGGAAAACTAGCTGTTATTGGCAGAGAGGTTTGGTACTCTCTTTGTTCTTGGTCTAGAAACCAATTCACCACATGGTGATGTCAACATGGAAAGCCGAAACAAGCCCCCATGCAAACCTGCTGATTAGATTGTACTTTCAACCAGCAAATATCAGGAATAACACTGATCAAATTTGTTCACACTTTTACAATATCAGTTTCATCAGCTGTTTTACAATATGATACAAAAAATATGGGAGGAACTGATTTATGCCTGCACTAGGGCTTTTAAACAGACAATATCAGGCTCTAGCATGTTGCTATGGAAATCACAGGTAGAGCTTCACCTTCTTAGTCAAAGTTAGACTAAAGGCAGTGAGTTTTAACTGCAATTGTTACACCACATTAAATATGCAGAACTCATCAGAAAGACCAGAATCTAGCCTGGTTATGTGTCACATCATTAGCAAGCTGAAGTTCTTTCTCTTCTCTGACATTCTCTGTGGTCAATTACTGCATATTGTCTTCTCTTTGTGAAGTCCTACGCTGGAAAGCCATACCAGGCTGAGACAGAGAAGGTATGCATAATTCATACAAGCTCAATTAGTCAATGTCAACCAAACGTGCCTGGGAAATGTGGCAAAAAAATACAGATTTAAATGCAGGTTAAAATGATTGGTTTAAAAATAAATTCATATCACAGTATGGTCGTAAATTGATGACACTACTAGATTCAAACACAATTGTCTTAAGATTCCTATAACATGTAATATCCGTACAATGCTGTCTCAGATATTAGGGGAGTTGAAAGTAGGGGGTTGCATGTTTAATCCGATCTCTACTCTGTTACTCTGTGAAGTTTCACCTGATTTTCCTTTATGATGATCAAAACCATTCTTTCTACCGAAGCAGTCTTAAGAGAAAGGAACCATGTTTATTTTACACTCAAGGAAACGCATCAAATTTCCTTCCCGGAACATTAAGCATATTTTATTTCCCAAATTAGTATTTCAACACTCAGATCTGCATTATTTGTTGTAATCGCATTGCATCTAAATAGACTATTACCTCTACGATTTTCCCTTTCTGTAGATATACCTAAGATTAAACATAAGATTAAACCTAAGATTAGTTCCAGTGTGTCTCTGCTCATTTTGATCCACCAATAGTCTTGTTACTTTGAATATGAGTACTTCCCAAATGGCATCCTATTCCCTTTATAGTGCACTGCTTTTTACCAGTGCCCTGTAGGCCCTGGTCAAAACTAATACACTATATAGGGAATAGGGTGCCATTTGGGAAGCAGACCCAGCTATTGTTAATGTTAAAACAGATGGCTGAGCAAAATCCATTTTTACAATCAGCCACTTCGATTGGTGTCCTCGCTTATGGTGGCGGAAATTATAGGTTGACCTTCATGAGAGATAAATGAGCCTATGAACATTGTATAAATCCCATTGGCCAGCAGTGACTACAGCTGGACCCTAGCCATGATCTTTGTAAAACACTGTTTTCGCGGTGCCATGGTACACTCAAGACAAAGAGCAGAGATTGTGTATACATTGATTGTAGAAAACGGTCTGTTTTTCCTCCAGGCAAATATGTACAATAGCGTGCTCTGATGCACACACACATGCAAGCATGCATGCGCGTGCGTCACACACACACACACATACACACAGAGAGTTTATGTTGACATGTGCTCCATTCAGTCAGAATGCCAAGAGCTTTTCTTACCTATACGTGCTCAGTGGTGTGTATTCATTTGGAAATGTAATGTTCTCAACAAAATGCCAGTGCCATACAATGATTCTTCATTCATCCTTTATTAAACTAAATCTGGTTGCATGTTAGCTGAGCATCATTCACTACTTTAAATCCAAAAGCACAAAAAACACTCCTGTTTGTTTCATTTCCTTTTGGCCAATTTCTCTATCTAGAGATGGATACATTATACCCATTCTCTTCATCTTTGTTGATTCTGTGAGCCATGCCCTCAGTGAACTAATCAATGCTATAGCGTGCTTGATCACCCCCGCTTACAGTATCTGGTCCAGTAATTGAAACTCCCAAAGTTCCACCAGGATAAACAGTTGGTCAGGTCATGATCCAAGTGCTTTGATCCTGAACATCTGCCTAACATTCAGCTCTTAAAGCCACAATGCTTAATTCGTTTTTCAGTCAATGGCAGCCCCCCACTTGGTTTCCTATCAATCTAAGGGATGTGGTTGGAGGAATGTAGAAATTGCAGTTTGCACCTTTCAAAATGTTCTGTTTCCACATTCTCTGAATATGTGCACGGTCTGTTTGTTATTGTGGGGACTGGGGATGTTTTGTAAATCCAAGATGGTGGGCAATTAAATGATTAGACGATCACCTTGGATAATGTCGATAATTAGCCATTCTGTAAGTGATAGTTTTGGAGTCCAGCTAAAAAGGTCCAATTTCATTACAGCAATGATGGACCGCCAAATAACACGGAGGTTGCTCGGGTGGCGGACTCTTTGGTGAATCATCCTGGGTTTGGAACTCGCTGCATGGCCAACAACCCGATACCGTAAGTATGACCAGCGGCCATTTTAACACACCTGTCCCTCAATCCACAGATTATTACTACATTTGTTTTGGTTGCAGTGTTTTTCCTGTTTCAAATGTTCTTACACAGCATGACAATAACTACATTGTCCAGGAAGTACTCCAAGTCCAAGAGGCTTCTAAACAGCTTCTATCCCCAAGCCATAAGACTCCTGAACATTCGAAAGGATTGGAAACCCTCTGATATACTTGGTGTAAATGTTCCCACAGTGCGTTTTGGGTGGGGGCTAAGGGTCGATATGAAATTGGGCAAACATCTCCCCCATTGGCACATTGTTCACCTCAATAAGTCAATAAAAATGTTGTTTTGACCAAATCTAAAGCTGAAGCTGGTCGATTTCGGATTGGGTAAACATATGGCCCATTGGCATGTTGTTATAAAAAGGATGTTTTGACTGAATCTGAAGATGAATATCTCATGGAGGATAATTCTTTGAGAGACAAAGTTCAGTTTTCTTCTTACATGTTCTAACACAATATCCATGCGGTAAAGTAAATCATTGATTTAATCCAACCATGGAATAAGATTCTTCAAATATTAATTGCATACAACTAAAGGCATTTACAATGTATCGTATAATACAGCAATAAACATAATACATTATTCACGGTTACATTCTAACTTATATACCACCATTTATTTTATATTCCTTTGTTCTGGGGTTCCCAGAGGTGAATGTTGTTTGTATTATGTAGATTTGCCTTGGTTTACAGTTAGGGGTTGGAATTATGTTGACAACAGTAAGTACCCCGGATATCCTATATCTGCTCTGTCTCCTCTCTGTCAAGCTTGATCAGGTTCAACATGCTTTATCAAGCTGTTCTGCTTCCCTATTTCTTCAGCTGCTTATTGAAACATGCTACATTACTTCCACGTTTTAGATAAGGAGACGTGTATGCTGTAGCTGTGTTGATAACGTGATTTATTATCTATGTTTAGAAAGAGCTTGACGTAAACAGGTATTATATGAGAATGGCATGTCTTTCTGAGGAGAACTGCTGAGAATTGTTCCTATTCGGATGTATTCTTTATTGAATTATGCTGGTTTCTTATGAAGCTTAGCAAATGGACTTTCGTGTTTCATCATCATCATCAATATCATTGTTGTTTTTCCCCTTTTTCTCCAGAAATCTCCCGTGTGTCCCGAATGATTCTAAGTGGTTCACTCCCACAGTGGATCCCTCTATCAGCGACATCTTCATCAACGGAAACTGGAGCATGGCCAACCCTTCCCCTAACTGCCAGTGCAGCACTCCTCAAAAGACCATCATGTTGCCAGATTGCCCACCTGGAGCCGGTGGGCTGCCTCCCCCTCAGGTTAGTCCACAATCTGGCAACCCCAGGTCTACCTGTAACATAACAATAGCAATACTAGACCTCTGGCCTGAAATGTGTGCTGAAGTCTTGTGTTAGCTCCCTGAACTAATGCCTAAGCTTTAGCTCTGCCAGCTCAAGAGGGCAGGCTTCCAACCCCAGACAAAATTGGTGCAGTGACCCAGGTGCAGTGAGGATGAGGTCAAAGGGGGGTGAAGTGTAACATAGTTGGTTCAGTGTGTTATGTCTCTCGTGTCCTGCAATGGCAATGCAGGGGTTTGAAATTGAAGTTATCTTGTCCTCAGATGTTTCTGTTGTGAAAGCATGTTTCCCAAGGTAACCCTCTTTCTAGGGGTAATACTGATTGAATGCTCTGTCTCCCCATTGCAATATATACACCTTACCAATCAATCAGTTTAATCCAACAGGACAATACATTAGGACCATTAACCATAGTAACTATATTATAAGGGTCAACCAGAGTATTCATATCCAGCACACAATATATGCCCATATGGGAACATGTATCCAGTGAATTTGGACATTGCTTTATCACATCAATGTTACTATTGTCTCATGTCTTCCACAATAGCCTTATGGCTGGTCTTAAGACAAAAATGTATGTTGAGATAATGCGTCTCATCACTCTTTTTTTGGCAACCCGGGACCTCTCTTAGATCAACCCTTGGAGAGTAGGTACAGGTTAGCACTGAGCTTGCTGATGTCCACCCCTTCCCCTATAATGTCCAAGACCTGAGCTTTGTCTGTCTCCTGGAAATCAATGGCAATGTTTTATAAGCTATTACCCTATCAACATACATGGCCAAATGCAGGAGGGCCAATGTTCCTGAGCTGACCCCTGGATTCTTAATCCTGGCTGGGATCGATGAGAGGTCCTCATGGTCACCGGGCTTGGGGCTCTTTCCCCCTAGAACCATTACATGACCTAAATGGATTGCTCCAAACATACACTGTAAAACCGGATAAGTTCTGGGGAAACTGATTACCTCAAAAAAATTAAGTTAAGAAACGTAAATAGCTGAAGTGAGCAGTACTTCCTTCATATGAGTAATACAAATGCTGTTTTTTAAGGTAAGGTATACTGTCTCTCTACATAAAAAACACACATTCAATTAAATCAATATGGTGAAGTGAACACAACAATCTTCTTAAGTCAAAGTCACTTAATAAGTATATAGCTGCAGTCAGTGTCGATCAGTGAGGGAGGATGCTCATCTTGTTTCTATTACCATATTGGATGACTGTGCTTCATATTCCATTCACCCAGTTCAATATAACATCAATAGGTTTAGGCTACTATATGATACTCACATTTTTCCTATACCCATCATGAGGTTACTACAACCTAGCATATGAATTAAAGTTTTCACTATAGATGCACAGGTCGAGAGAAAGAATTGAGTAATCAAGGTGACATACACATTCAATACTGCCTTGCACACTCTTGCCTGCATCTATCTGTTCTAGCGTGTAATCATTAATCCAACAGTTGCAAACGAGTTTCAATTATCAAATTTAGGTTTGTATATCCCTGCTTCGTTCCATTTGCTTCCTTTTAAGAAACGTTTTTCAACAGAATCGGTGGAATGAATACACACCTGATCACACGCAAACACAGTTCACTTTCATAGCAGCCCCATACAAACAGCATGATCATTTTGCTCGTTGTATAATTCCTTCTCACATCTACGCACTGTCCTCCTCTCACGTTTTCCCTATGCTTGTGATCTTCAGTGCACAACACATCAGCTGCCTGTGACCATGCGAAAAAACCTTCCCAAGCCAAACCTTCATATCATAACCGCTACACACAGCCTACATTGTTGTCACCATATTAACTAACGTCATAGTCAACATAGCTACTATAACTAACACATTAGTAAACCTGCTACAATCATGTAGTCAGCAAGCAGTTTAGCAGTTACACCGGCGGGCAATAAATTAATAAAACCAAAAGCTTACCTTGACTTGGAAGTGTTCCAAAGTTGGATAGCCATAGCCAGCTAGCTAACGTAGCATCCCTCTCTGTTTGTGCTGGGTGTTTGAGTAGGCTAAACTAGCTTGCTGCATTCTCTAGCTACTGTAAGTGAAAGTGAAGAAAATTCAACAAAATATAGCTAGCTCTCTTTCTCTCTCTCTCACTCGCTCTTGCTTCTCCTTTAAATTTAAAGAAAATATATTTTTTTAAACTGTTCAACTATTGTCTTTCTCATTGAGTTAACTACTCACCACATTTTATGCACTGCAGTGTAGAAAGAGAATTACTAGAATGGACAAAGCTCCTCAGACTATTTCAATTTGACTGGATAGATGGAAGCAGTCATCGTGTGGGTCATCGGCCCACTCAATATGGCCGCCGGTCCACTCAATTCCAGAACATTGACTTGGAAGGGAAATGCCATTCCATGGCTCCAATATCTTGAATGGTAATGAAAAAGCTAGACATTGATGGACAGGTGCATTCTAACTTTTATTGGAAATGGCTTTTTGTGTTTACACAAGGTTTGTTCTCTGCCAGTGCATTATGGGTTATTATTTGAGGTATGTGAGATGAGAGAGAGTCTGAGTGTGCCAAGTGATCTTGGTAACAAGATCACTAGGCAGGTAGCCTAGTGGTTAGAGCGTTGGACTAGTTTGCAAGATCGAAGATCGAAAGGTTGCAAGATCGAATCCCAAAGCTGACAAGGTAAAAATCTGTCATTCTGCCCCTGAACAAGGCAGTAAACCCACTGTTCCTAAGCCATCATTAAAAATAACAATTTGTTCTGTACTGACTTGCCCAGTTAAATAAAGGTAAAATAAAAACATATCCATCATAATGATGGTAGATTAAAGTACATTACAGCACCAGAGGGAAATGTGTCTGCATGCATAATGCTTTTTGTTACATTCTAGGGTGGTTCATGCTTGGATCATTGACAATCATTCATGTCTTGACATGAGCTGTTTCTGTTCTGCTGGGTTTCATGAAACAAAAAATGTTGTAAGAAAATATGTTCCGCTCCCGCAAAAGGTTTAATTGTAATGACAAAAAGTTAAAGGGAATGAATGTACCCCTGAATAATGAACACATTATCTAAATCAATCCCGGCTATAGGGCACGCAAAAAGTTATACTAATGTATAAAGTTTTGACGCAAATGATCAAAAGCACTGAAAGTCAGTATACAGTACCCAGTGGTTTGATTATTTTCTTTTTTTTCATGTAAATAGACAGTCAATATCCCACATTTACATACAAAAACTAAAACCTGTCCTTTGAGTTGTGCTTTTCAAGACACAAATATCTACGAATCCCAATTCTCTAGATGGGGTAGTCATGACATTCACTGTTTTTTGATTCTGGGATTTGGACAGCCACATTGTTTTCTTCCCTCTGACAAAATAGACAGGTGGTATTTCTGTCTATCAACTCCTGGTTTGATGTGCCTGTCCAAATCCCAGCTGGGAGATATCTGTGGGCACTCCTTGAGACTGAGGACAAACACGCGTGAGGTTGATTTGATAGGTGATCCACAGAGTTAGTCACCCGCCTGAATGGTACATTCAACAGTTGATCAAAGATCAAAATAGGGTGATAAATGAAATACGGTGGATGTATAAATGTATATTCTTGTCAGAGAAGATGTAAGGAGTGACACTTTATGCCTGCAGCGCTACGCGAAGGTGTGATGCCTTTTGACATGTATTTGCAGACAGTGTTTTGACTTGCACAGACAGTTTGAAAAGTTCCTCTGTTTTCCCCCCTCTTTTACCCCCTCTTGTTCTTAGAGGAAGTTGAATGTCTAAGAGGTGGATATAGTACTGACACAGTTTCCAAACTAGTATCCAAAAGCACCGTCTGGCAAATCTGAGATCATTTGGTTCTGTGGAGCTTGTGAGGGAGATTTATTTCTGCTTTTCCGTGTTCTGAAGTACAGATGTAGGATCTTAATGTGATCACCCTGTTGCAAGAGAACTTGGTGTATTTCTGATGTTTGTAATTTCCACTTTTACATTTCAGACTTGATTTACCTTTGTATCAAATGTATCAACTCCTACAAAAAATATCCATTAATTAAATCCACATGTTGCAGGATTATTTTCCTGCTGTAGCAAACTGGCTCAAATTAAAACCCTACATCTGTATCGCATAAACTTGGAATGAATATTTAGATGTTTGACTGTAAAGCCTTTGAATATTTTTCTAAGATTGCTAATTGGGATGTTTGACAAAATCTTGGCAAAGAGGAACTCTTATATACACACACACACAGACCGAGACAGACGGAGACAAACGGAGACAGACAGACAGACGGACAGATACATGAGAGAGGCTGGAAGTAGCACATAGTAGGCCTTGCTTAAGGCCAAATGCCAGTAGGTGGCACCTGAGATTCTGATATTAGCACCCCAACCTGTCCACCCTGTGTGTTTGTGCGTGCGTGGGTGTGAATGCCAACGCGTATGCATGCATGTGTGTTAGTGTGTACACATTTGTGTGTGCTGAGTCCTCTCAGACAGACAGTAACAGGCCCTTGAAAGCCAATGACTTCCCCTAACCGGAGCCCAAGCTGTTTGGTGAAAATACCCCTTTTAAAGACACACGGCTCATCCCCAGTCCTCATCTCTTCCCCCATCCTTCCGTCCTTCCAAGAGCACATTTATAGTGATGGACTATCACAAGACGTCCGCCCTTGATGGATATATAATGCCTCGTTGAGCTTGTGCGAGCCTCACTGTGTACTCCCCACATCCTGTGACAAAGAAGGGCCTATTTGAAGTGGAGGTTGGAAAACAGTATTATGGGATATGGATTGTTGTCGAGACATTCTGATAAAAGGAATACCATTTGTGTGGCTTTTCTTATTCTGACACATGGATGTTCCAGATCTCGACGAGGTCGTCAAGGTGTCTCATTAAAACGTGCTGTTGGATACATTACATGAGTCTCTCTCTCCTTCTCAATTTTTTCCGTCCCTTCTCTAAGATCACTGTATTTTGATTGTATCTCTTTTTGCCACTCTTCCCTTCACATGGTGTTGTTCAAACACAAGCATTCAATGGTATTTTGGGAATTTTTGGAATACGTTGGATGATGTTGGACCATATAATCCATGTCTTTAATGAGCATGGAACATTAATACCACGTGTAGGCCTGATGAACAAGTCAGAAGGATGAATGTTAAATTTCCTACCGGCAAGACATGAGAACGTCTACTTCATTCTCCTAAATGACTCATCAGTTGTATGACACAAGAATGCTTTCATTGTGATTTGTCGCATGCTGTCTAAAACAGCAGTACTATTGGAACATACAATATTTTACCCTCAGATCTTGTACATCATTCTGAAGGAAGATAACATTCCACACTATCTGCCCTTGTGAGTTCAGAGGAATAAGCTATACTACTCTTCAGATATGGGAGACAGAGGTACAGACATGAAACATATAAAGATAGATGCACTTGTCTCAGGATAAATCCCCACACACACACACACACACACACACACACACACACACACACACACACACACACACACACACACACACACACACACACACACACACACACACACACACACACTGCACACACACACACACTGCACACACTGAACATATATGCAGACACACACACACACACACAAAGGCACACACAAACAGACGCACACACACACACCAACTCAGTGTTAATTTATCAAACAATGAATGCTATAGATCTTACCTGTGTGCCGCAGTCTTGAATGTGTGGGGGGGGGGCTTGAATTGATTTGTATCTCAGGCTGACCCACCAACAGAAACCCAGAACATAGAGAGAATATATTCCCTTTAAAGTGGATTTATTTTCTTTTATCCCTTCTATCCTCCCAATATGCCCTTGAAAAACTGCAGAAAGGAAAGGAAGAGCGAGAGAGAATAGAACAGGCCCACACAGACACAATAGCTAGTGTGAAATTGTTGTTTCCATGGAAATGGCATGCAACGGTAAGTCTATTACCAAATCTCAGGTTTTGACTCTCTTTGGCGATATTTAACCTTCACAGATGAAAAGGCCTCCATTCATGCAAAGGAATTGATAAAGCTGCCGTGCTCTGGGTATTACAATTGATGTCTTTATCATCAGGAGACCGCTCTAACTACAGCCTGTTTGCAAATGATTCTCCTCAGCTACTGCTGCATAGCCTTGCCACCATTATCTTTCAAATAAATCATTGAAGTTGTGTATATTTTCTTCATTCACCACCTTTGTGAGTAGAGGTGGGAGTTCTTGAAAATGCTTATATCCCAATTCAATGAAATATGCTTTCGGAAGCCTTCAAAAACAACCCTTAATATAGTAACAATAATATATGCCATACAGTCATGCGTGCACACATTTTACATATGGGTGGTCCCTGGAATCAAAACCACTAGACAATCCCTTGCAAAAACTATTTTGAATGAATGAAGCACGATTAGTGCACAAAACATTAGTACAGCCAGAGATATTGAAAACTAGGCCTTAGAACTTCCACTGCTACTGATGTACTCCTGTTTTCTAATTGGCCAGAGAGTCCACTGGGTCATGTCCAGGTCACACCGTAGCAAAACATTTAGCAATGGAAAACATATATCGGTGTCCTAATTAAACAAGTTTAAGGACAACCCTTCAGGGTGTTGTCCTGGCATGGTAATGCATTGTTATTCTATTGTGCATCAACATTATCAATTCCCATTGTATTATCTGTTCAAAATGAATCAGAGTTAAGCTTATTGGGAACGGAACTCCCCATTGACCAGCCTAAGCCACTCTTTGACGTAAAAAATATCTGAAAATGAGCAACAAAATGTATTGCCAAGTCCTGCAACCTGGATTCAAGCTGAGAGAACAAACAATTTGGGTTGGCCACATCTTTGCTTCAAGAGTTTACTGTTGATGTTCTATTTTGGCTTCTACCCCCAAGATCCATTTTAGTGTTAAATGACCTGTCCGAACCGGTTCGTTTCACAAGGAAAGGCGTCTTGGAAAACAAAAGTGAAAAGGTTGCGAGGTCACGAGATGAGGCAGATGGTGAGATGAGGCCCTGTAATTTGTTTTATTTTTTTTTGAAGTAAAACTAGGCTCTGCCGCTGATAGTAAATCTACAGTGTTGACTTGTAAAGATGGAAATGTCTCTAGCAAACACAGGGAAAACACCCCAGCAGCTTATGTTTGTGTTAATTTGAACATAGCCTTATGTCGGAGGTTGATCCACACAGCAAGGTGAGGTGTTGTCTTCAGATTTTCTTCAAACCAATGTCTGTTGTGCGGTGTGCGAGCAAAGGTATTCAAAACATGCCCATATGCACACGCACATGTCCACTTGCTGCTGCAAGTATACCGACAGTCCTTGCCATTTCCAGCCAACAAGATAAGATTTGAGTTGCAATCCATCACTTTAGTTCCCTGTATTTACAAATAACCAGTGACAATTTTAGCATGTACATTTTGGTGGTGCATTTTTTTTTTATGTGGGATGCATGCCAGCAAAGCCACTACATTAAACAACACATGAATTGCACTATAACGGTGACTACCGGTGCCCACAAACTGTTAAGGCCTGCATAAAGCTGTCCCAACGCAGAGTCCCAACAGCAGTCCCAACACCTGACCACTGCTACACCTGGCTATCAGCGGAGTCTTGTCTGGCCTCGAAACTGGTTCATTCAGCCTCATTTACTGCCTTTAAAAAAAACGTAGCTGATATAGCTGACTTGCTTAAACAAATGTGGTTTTTACTGATAATTTAGATGTACAAACTATGGCATAAGGTGACGACAAGCGGATACAAGGCAATCTGTAATTTTGATTAAGACATTAATGAGGAAGCTAGGACAGACGTAGTCAAAAGTGAAATGTACAGCAACAAAATTCAGAACATGGGACGTTCTTGCAGTGTTCTTGATGTACACCAAGTCAGAACGTGGAATAAATAAAGGGGGCATATTGGCAGACAATGAAAGCTCTTAAAGTTACAATATTCAATGATTACATTTCTCAAAAACAGGTTATAGGCTACATGTGCACCATCAAGTCAGAACAGTAGGCAAAATTAAGAGGTGAAAATAGACCAAATTATTAGGGTGAAGCACATGGGCTACTAACAGCTTTGCACAACATACACTTAGTATTACTTTCTTAGCTACAGTATACATATCTCCCTGGCATATGACATAATTTATGCAGCAGCAAGACAAGACAATTGGGAACTCTGGAAAAAAGGTTGAATAATGATGACGTCAGTGATCTTCAGGTCGTAGATCAAATCCGAGTTGGATGAAAGTTCAAAACGTATTTTCCCAGTCGTGGCTCTTTTTTCCAGAGTTCCCAGTTGTCTTGAACTCACAGAAGTCAGATTTTGCAGTTCCGAGTTAAGTTGTTTTAAGGGTGCCACAAATCATGCTTCATTGACAGCATGGCCAATGTTGAATGTTTATAATTTTAAACTAGGAAAAGAGCCCCCTAATCTTAGAATTGGGAGCACACAGACACTCCACTGAATAGCAGGCTAATGATTGCTTTGCAATGATTGTAGTTAGCCACTGATTCCTTCCAAACCACTCATTGTTGAATTTGCGATTTCCAATTTGTTGTGTTATATTTATGTCCAATAGCCAATGAGCAATGATACGTTTTAGCTGTAATTTATCTTCATATGACAAGGATTAAAAATTATTTACCAATAGATTGTCGACTTGATTCATGATGATTACTGCTAGCTAAGATTTTGAAAGTATGATGTTTACATAATCAGTCCAATCGAAGCTACTGGAGATTTAATGGGATTTGATGTCATTTTATCTGTGGCTAATAACCTTGAGCCATCTAGGATGGGCACTAATGTAACTCTATGGCAGCACCCAAGGGGCTTGAATTTTCTAGCTGTACCCTTAGACTTGGCGGTGATGTAGTGTCCCCATGAGTGACAGAACACTGAGCCAATCATGGTGCAACGCTCTGTGTTTTCTGCTGGCTTGCCCCACCACCACAGAAAGCCCTGAGCTAGTCTATAAAACACCTGCATTTTGGAGCTGCTTTACTCAAGAAAACAAAAAGAGACCATGTTTTTATGCAGCTTTATTAACTCAATGAAATGTATATTTTTTTACATTGTTTACAAACTGATATGTGACGCGTATTAATGCCAAAATAATATGCAAAAGCCCCCATGCAAAACAAGAAAGCTCCCTATAAATGCAGTTACTTTACCAAGACTCAGCTCCACAAACAAGACAGGTGCAACACTTTTGACGGGAAATTATAATTGTAAGTCGTGCCTTTCTGGAAATGGGAATTATATGTTGTGTCTTTAAAAACATAAGAAAACACAATTGACTTGATCATAATTTAGCATTTCTGAGGGAAGCAACAAACTAGATGAGACATACTCTGCCTAGGCCTCCATAGCTACATACAGCAGATGGCACACATAGTCAAAAGCAGAACTCCACGTCCCGACAATTGCATTCCGTTGCTGTCTGGTGAAAACCTCTTATCTCCAAAACAGAAACCTTTCAGGAAATTACCATATTTTTCCATTAACGAACATACAATTATGAAACTCAGAAGCTATTTTGAATACATGTTCTTGTTCTTAGAGTCATGAAATGTTCAGAGTACATCGAGGGGAGTTAATACTTTCAGTAATTCAAATAAAAATAAAAAATTGGCAAAAATTGAGTTTAAAGGTTTTCATCAGACATGCCGATTTGTTTGTGCCAGGTAAAATTGGTAATTGGTCTTTGATAATTGGTCTCTCTAACACTGCAGCATGTTTGATTACTCTGAGTTTACATATGCCTCTCCTGTTTGCCTGTGTGTCATCAACCTGCAGTCATCTGGTCGAGAGCGACAGGCGGGAGGAATAAGAGATGTCATGTATAGGAAGTGCGGGTAAATAGTTGGGATATATAAGATGTAGATGGCCAATATGCCTTAAAATGACTTGTGCGGTCGAGAGCGGCACACACGTGTGGAATGATTGAGGTGAGGTATACATGTGTAGAGAGAGCATTCTATGTACAGTAAATCATCTGGATCAGAAGTGGCTGGTGGGAGGAAATACCTGAGGACGTGCTCATTGTAAAGGCTGAAATGGAATAATTGGAAACTTATCAAACACATGGTTGCTATTTCATTCATTCCATTTCAGCCATTACAATGATGTCCTCAGATATCTATCTATGGAGTTGCGTAAATAGCGGACACGTACGGTGTCCATATTAGGACCCACCTCCATGGAGTGTTGGAGGAGACCTCACCTTATCTGCGGTTTCGATTGAAGGATGTGGAAATTGGCCACAGACTCATGCTGGCTGTTTGCTGTACGGTTAAGTCAACTCTCTATCTGTTTGTTTATGCCTGAGTTCCTGCTGCTCGGAAAGGAGACCCAGATTTTTCAGTGGTAAACAGTGTGTTGTGCTGTGACTCGTCTGCTTCTTCCTGTTACACAACTTCCTTCTTGCTTCAGTAATAGAGGAACTACATTTCCCAGTAGCATGGTTCATTTGTAGATAACTCATTTTCTCAACATGTAGTGGGGTGTAAAAAGCTCATCACTACACATTCATCTTATTTGAAGTAGAGTCCTGCTATTACATATTACAGACCGCATTTTCTGCAGTTGGCCTGTATCTTCAGTTCGACCAGGGGTGGATTTGGAAAGTCCATCTAACTATCTGACAAAATAAATTCTGGTCAGATAATACAGATTACTAGGCAAGCAGCTGAAAATTTTTTAAAATAAGAATAACATGGAACCCTCCAAATATCTATCTGAGGGACACTTCCTCCTAATCCACCCCCTCGCCCCAACCAAACTAGGAATTAATTAACAAGCAGACACCCGTTTGCATACATATCCATGTCATTACTAAACGACATAGAAAAGAGGCATACAAACACAACTTATCAGCATGGGGGAGGCTATTTCAACTCATTATGTGTGCAGTGTTGTTTACCATTGGTTAGCGCAATAAGCTAGGAACCCAGTGAAGGGTGGAGAGAACACAACTGGGCAAAAGGGAGTCAGGGTGGGGAGGGGGATGAAGGCGCTTGAGGCTCGGCTTGGGGCGCTCTGGACCCTAATAAGCAGTCTCCATTAGTGTTGCCAAGAAATCCTTCTAATCAGCGTAGTATCCCGACACCATGAAATTAACTGGGCCAGACAGGAGGGGCTTCCTAGTTGTTAGCACGTGTTGGATACGGCTATGGAGGGTGTGTGGAGTGGATGGGCACCACAGTGTCACGTCCTCCCTAATTGTGTCTTTGAACGTGCCTATTTATGGAGAGTACGGGCTAATTAGGGCCCTCTGACATTTGCCACAGCTCTGGCTGCATCACAGTGATGGGGAAGGCTCCAACAGACTCACTAGTATGATCAGGTTCAGTGTTCTTAGTTGGGTCCCACAGTGCCACTCATATATGAGTTGTTTAGGGTTAGAAATGTGGACGTATGTAATACCAGTAATACCATCTCATTATCATGTATTTCCAGAGGACCCAGAATACGACGGACACACTGCAGGACATGACGGGGCGGAACATGACAGACTTCCTTTTAAAGACCTACAAGGAAGCAGGCAGAAAAAGGTATTTTTACTTATTTGAGATTTTAGTCATTTACCAGACACTATTATCCAGTGTTCCTTTTGCATTCACCTATGTGCTTGGTAGAACTTACGTAACATTCAGATATAATGGCAACAATGCGACCGAAGTTGTTATCTAAGATAACGTGCATAATGTTAAACTCCAGGTCCTATTCATGATCACTAATCTAAGAGTCAAATTAAATGTTACTGTTTATTGTGTGTGTGTGTGCATGTCTGTGTGTTTATTCCTGTGTTTGTGTGTCCATGCGTTTTCATATCTCATTAAATTGCGCTGTGATCTCTGCCCCCACAACTACCACTACCCACCACTCAAGGTATGGAGGGATTTCTGTCGGAGGAGTCAACTCCCAAGTCAGGATGACTGAACCGGAAATAGAAGCTGTGATCAGGGATTTGAGAAGCCTATTAAATTCCTCCCAGGTATGCTATGGATATTGGAATCGTGGTAGCCTTACTGCCTGCCGTGGTACAGCTTGACTACTGAGGGAAAGCACAATAATTTAATATGTGCCTGTGTGGGAGGAGGATAGACAAGGTACGTTTGCTGCGGTTGAAAGCCAGAAGGGGTCTTTGGAGACCTCAATTCACTGAGGTCCTTGGATGTTGTTTATCTATGTTCAATTATGCATAGACGTAGAAACCAAGGACAAACCCAGCTTATAAACCGGCCTGATAGCTAATGCTAAGCTTGTGCTCTTTGTGAAACATGGACTTGAATCTGCTTGAGTGACTCTTGAATTTCAATACATTACCTTCAAATCGAACTCAGAGGAAAGTTAAAACTCAGATAGACTTGTTGGTGTCCATGGAAACTGGGTATGATGTATGTAATATATTTAGTTCTTCCTCTCTTTCTCCTCAACACACTCAAACAAGCGTGCACACTCCCACTCTATCTCTCTCTCTCTCTCTCTCTCTCTCTCTCTCTCTCTCTCTCTCTCTCTCTCTCTCTCTCTCACTTACACGCACACACATACCCTCTGCCACACACACACATACCCTCCTACATACCCTCTGCCACACACACACACATACCCTCCCACACACACACACATACCCTCCCACATACACACACATACCCTCTGCCACACACATACCCTCCCACACACATTAAATGTTCAATCCTGTCGGAAGCCCGGACCTCAAACTTCTGTGAGATCAGCAGAATGTTGCCCGCCCTCGGGGCATCTTCCCCATCCTTACCCAGGGCACTTCTCCACGCTCCAGATTCTCTCCGCTAACACAACTTTAATTAGTCGCCGCAGTGATGATGTAACTCTAATGGCCGAGCATGAGCCGTTCCCAGCTCTGTGCCTTTCCCTTATTAAAGTGTAAAATTGTCCTTGAGATATGGCTAGCTCGCTGACTGTGACTGGGTTCCAAATGGTACCCTATATAGTAAATTATTTTGGGCCGGGCCAAAATAGGGTGTCATTTAGAACGCAATCTGTGTCTGCTTGGGCTGCAGAAGGAGAGAGAACAGTAGTACTCTACTGTACCACCTGACTGGGCTGGAAGTTAGCTTTTAAATTCACATTTGATCGTTTTTTGGGGGGTTCCACAGCTGGAATTTAAATGAGACTCAAAGGATTCTGGGATTGATTAGGATGACGGAGGAAGACATAATAACATGGCAGAAACAAAACACACCGTGCTTGAAGACGATTAAGACAGACTAGTAAATAAAGTAGTCAAATACAGTGTCTTGAGAGCCATACCAAAACAGCTTTTAACATAGGTTGCAACTTGTCACGCATTCGACACAACACGTCGTGCCACTGTCGTATCACTGGCCATGGGGCGGCCGGCTCATTTGCCATACGAGCATCACTTTTTTTCTCATTTGCCATCACCCTTGAGGAGGAAGTTGTTTCGTAAGGGTTTAGCAGCAGTAAATGCTCGCTGGGGTTCCATAATCCCCCTCTGTCTTGCCCACGGTGAGTCTTCCCGTCTGGCTAAGAAACCAGTGGAACAAACAGCTAATTCTCAGGAAGACCCCATTCCCATGTTGTGCCTGCTATGTTGCCAACCTGCGCCAGACTCTTTCTCCCTACACCTCAACCCCCTCGGGTTTCTGGGCTCATGAATAGTAAATGAGCTAGAACAGGGAAGTAATTTAACACAGATATTCATGTCGGTGTTCTGTGTGTTTCTGTGAAATTTCTGAAATTCACATTTCAGAGAGATAGGAATGAACCAGAGTCAATGTTATCATCATAATCATAGTCTCTCTAGTAATGTTTCCAGTTTATATGTCTGTACGTATACAACGTCAGTTGGGCATAGAGGAAAGGGCGGAGTTGGGACATCTGTCTTTCTTATGTCACTGCCTTATCCGCTTGTTGCCTTAGCGTAAACATCCCCTAGATACAAAAATAGTATCTCTCTCTCTCTCTCTCTCTCTCTCTCTCTCTCTCTCTTTCCCTCTCTCTCTCTCTTTCCCTCTTCCTTCCTCTCTCGTATTGTAGGCTTTTGATCAAGGTGAGGGGAACCATTTGCATTTATTTATATTACACCCGTAACGTGTGCACCGGGCTGAACTGGAACTGGGCACAGGCGTGATGACGGACCATCGCAACACCACAATATTTCCATAGTGAGAAAAGAGAGACATGTATTATTTTTTTAAAGCGAGGGGAGAGTGAAACAAGTGGAAGGCAGTCCTGGGTTGTCGAAGTCAATCGGCCCCCACTCGGTCATCAACATTGACTCAACGGCTCCCACTCCCACCTGCCCTCTATAGCTCTAGTACTCAGGGGCCGTATGCATCAAGCATCTCAGAGCAGGAGTGCTGACTTAAGATTTTGTTTTTGTATAATGATGATGCAATATAGTTGTATTTTTGTATAATTTAGATCACAATAAGACGACATGGGAGCAAGCGAAAGGCTGTGCTGCAGGTTTGCCAGAATAACAAGAAAATGAATTTTACTTCTCCAGCCTATATAAAATAAGTGGGCCTCAGCAACCTACAGGTATTGCTGAGAGACCTATCCCCCTCTCCTGTTCTATGTTGTTTTGCATTTCAAAGAGGAGATGTATTTTCCCAAGTGTGCCCAATTAAGACTTTTTCTGTTTTTTGTATTATTCTCTCCTTCATTAGGATAACACGACCGATCAGATGCTCCTGAATGCCGAGACGCTCCTGAAAGAGCTCGGGACCAGGGATAATGTCAAGGTATTATATCATCATTCATCTTGAGGCTTAGAGACCCAGAGGTTCCTTGGTGACCATGAACGTTTTTGTTTGGTCATCATCATGAGGGCATCTATACCTGCTACACAGTAGCAGGTATAGCTCAACGCTGGTACAGTACATAGATAGATCTCTGCCTGTGTAGTAGGATGCTAATTTGATATTTGATAGTTGCTTTTTTTGTTCTAGTTGCTGTTATGTAATGAACATATAATTGTTTTCGTGTATTAAGCATGGCAAGGGCCACGCTTTACATTGGCATTTAACTGGACTAACTACCAGGAGCACTCTGTATCATTTCCATAAAATAAGTAAATCATCACTTTTGCCCTCAGAATTAGCTAAATTAAAAGTGGGGCTAACTGCCTGCTGCATATCTGATGATGCAATATAATTCCATAACAGATTTACTTATACCATGGAATAATGGTTATGTTATGCTAAGTGTTGCCACATCTTGATAACTGGTGTCACTTGCTTTGGTGCTACATAGGTATGGAGTAAGGTACACTCTATGGGCTTTTTTTCCAGGCAAAGATTAAGACAAATCACGGATATATATATATATTTTTTACTTTAAATGGAGAATCTCCATAGAACATTCTTCTTAACCCCGAGGACTAGCTTTAATCGTTGTCCGGGAAACTGTATATATGCTTTATATTGTCGTTGAACTATAGCAGCAATAAACCATCTGTCATGTCTCCAGGTGTGGTTCTACAACCAGGCGTGGCACGGTATTGTATCGTTCCTCAATGTGGCCAACAACGCCATCCTGAGAGGCAATCTGCCGACGGGTCATGACCCCAGGGAGTATGGAATCTCTGCCTCCAGCCATCCCCTCAACCTCACCAAGGCTCAGCTTTCCTACCAGGCAATGTAAGTCGGGTTGTATCAGCTCCGGGGTTCCCCTAGGTACAAATCTAGGATCAGTTACCCTCCCCCAATCCTAATTGTAACCATACATGGGGAAAATGCAACGCTGACCCAAGATCAGCATCTAGGGGTAACTTTACCCTATACCTGTTCTATCACCTGCACGACAGGCCAAGGGGAGCCAAAGGGAGGGAGGGAGGGACTAAGGGGTTTAGACAGAGGAAGAGGGAGTGAGGGAAGCTTGAGCGACAGAACGAGTAGCGGGAGTCTGAGACGGAGTGGAGAGAGGAAGAGGGAGAGAATTAGACTGGCGGATAGATGAATAGGGAGATTGAGAGGACAAGGCCCTCTGAGAAATAAAGAGAAATAGAGATGGGAGAGAAAGGCAGAAAAATAAAGAGTGACGGCGAGAAAGAGAGAAATAAAGACAGAAAGACAGAGAGAAAGACAGAGATATAAATTTGTGTTAGTAATAGCACACTAGAGGCGATCCCATGGGGACCGCACGCTTTCACATACTGTTGCTTTATAACCCAAGTGATCAGTCTGGAGCCCTGAAGCTCCCCCATGAGATCTCTAGTGTCAATGAGGGCGTTATAGAAGTACAGAACCACAAGCATTCACTGTCTAATGCAGTCTGAGTCTATCATCGATCTAATTTCCATCACCGAGCAAACCCCTTGCTGAAATGAGGTAATGTAACATATAGTAACATATAGTGTAGCATAATACAGAGTAATATAGCATAACATAATTACTTAACATATGAAAACATACAGTAGCATATAATAGCACTAGCACTAGCATAACATAACACAGCATAATAAAATAACATGCCGTAACATATCACATCATAGAATAACATAACATAACAAAGAATACAGGTGACTGCCAAAATAAAGGAAACACCAACATCCCGTGTCCTAATAGGGCGTTGGGCCACCACCAGCCAGAACAGCTTCAATGCACCTTGGCATAAATTCTACAAGTGTCTGGAACTCTATTGGAGGGATGCTACACCATCCTTCCATGAGAAATTCCATCATCTGGTGTTTTGTTGATGGTGGTGGAAAACGCTGCTCCAAAATATCCCATAAGTGTTATATTTGGTTGAGATCTGGTGAATGAGACAGCCAGGGCTTATGGTTTACATAATAATGCTCATCAAACCATTTAGTGACCACTCGTGCCCTGTGGATGGGGGTTATTGTCATTCTATGGGGGCATAGCCATGGTAGCCAAAATAATGGCCTCCCCAGCATTTTTGTACACCCTAAGCATGATGGGATGTTAATTGTTTAATCATCTCAAGAACCACACCTGGGTGGAAGCACCTGCTTTCAATATACTTTGTATCCCTCATTTAGTTATGTTTCCATTATTTTGGCAGTTACCAGTAGCATAGCATAACATTACATAGCATAACATAAAGCTCTATTTGTGTTGTCCTGTACATCTTTCTCTGTAGATGCTTGGTTTTCACACTTTGTTTGCTGAAATGTCAGTTTCGAAGTTGAAACCTGATGTGATCCTGTGGATGCAATCAATCATGCCACAGATACCATTTAATTCCTTGTTCCTTTGTTGTGTTACCAAGGTATTTATGTAGTGGTCGGGTGTTAGCAACAGTGGTGAATTAGAGAGAGAAGCTGGCTTGGCTAGAAGATAATTACGACAGCTTCCAACCCATAAATTCAGCCCAAGTCAAATCTCTCTTTCTTTGTCTCTGTTTGTGTCTTTGTCTCTCTCTCTTGCTCTCTCAATCTCCATGTGGGCCCTGCCTGTAATTTATTATCCATGATCTAGAGATTAACTTGGGATTCTCCTTCCCTGTAAAATGAATTACCAGAGGAAAAAAGCTAGGGTGTTTCGTGTCCTATGTGAGCGTTCGTGTCCTATGCGAAAGTATGGTTTTCAATGTATCAGATAGGGGAACGTGGAAGGGTGGTTGGGTTCGGGGATAGCTTCTGTCCAGGCATTTTGTTTGACTGACCGCAGTGCTCTGCTAGCGTAAGAAGACACAGTAAATCATCATGGTGGTTCAATGTGACCTGGAGCTTGACTTCAGTGAATCAGAGAGAGACCTGTTCAGTCACTAAATCTCCAAGGTCCTTTAATAGAAGATAGCTTAACATTTAGGGCTTTGCGTACGGTCTTCACAGAAGGTATTCATTTTTCCTGGTAGTTAGAAAGAAACATCCTTTGTCATGAGTTTACTTTTTCTTTTTTTTTTTACATTGCGAGCACCAAACAGATGTTGAGAAACTAGTAATTATTTGGACAACTAGTCCCTCTGTGTTCAATAGAAGGAACAGATTTGCAATACGGCTACATATACTGGAATGGAAAATTGTTTACCTAAACAATTGAAAAACAGATGATTATTTGACCACTTCATTATGGTTTTCTAACCCCCCTCCACACCTCCATTTTAGCCCTACCTCACTCTAGACCTTGGGCAAGAACTTGAAAGACCAGACACATTAAACCCATTAAAAGCTTCTCCCCAACGATACAGTTTATTACTTTATTAGCAGGGTGCGTGTTCCCTCACAGTGATAAGCCGCTAGCCCTTGTTCAGGGTTACCTCATTAGCCAATCACTTGCCTCAAATAATCTTTGGCCCCGTTGAGTGTGGTCTAGATAAGCCTGTTGAAAACTGTTGAAAGTGGGGCAGCACCCACTGCGTAAATTATTTCATGTTTACGCATCCCAATTACGTCCAGGCCATGGCGGGGCTGCACGTGATGTCTAATGTAATATGTTAATTACCTGGCATGTAGTCTGGTGAGAGATTGTGGCAGGGTGGGGAGGGAGGAGGGAAGTTTGTGTGTGTGTCTGCCTGTCGGTCTGTCTGTCTGTATCTGTGTGCCTGCCGGTCGGTCTGTCTGTCTGTATCTGTGTGCCTGCCTGTCGGTCTGTCTGTATCTGTATGTGTGTGCGTGTGTGAGGAGGTGGTAGAATATACTGTAGTCTGGTTCACAGCTAAATAAGCGGACGCAGCAAGGATGTTATGACAGCAAAACATTGGAAATTAAGATTTATTCTAATGAAGGAGAGGTCAGCAGCTTCTGAGGAGAGAGAAACGGTTGCGCCTTGCCCCTCACAAGTGAGTTGGGGAAGAGATGAACTCTTGGTCGCCCACTGCCTGCAATCTGCAATTAGCTAATAAACTACACAGGGGGGTAACTAAGACCTTAACATCTATAATCGCCAGCTCCTCTAGTGTTTCTTCTTCAATGTGGATAAAATAGCAAAGAAGAAATCCAGTTGGAGGAGGTTTTTTATTTTGGCCCACTCCATACCAGCTAACATGAATAATTGAAGTGCTGTTGAATGACCTCTGACCCCAAACGGCCAGCACCTCTCTGGTGTAGTTTCCATCTCTTGTTTGTGAACTTCCAAAACCTCCTCCTACCCGAAACTCTGTTAGATGTGACAGCAGAGAGCAGAAAGATGGTTCTCTATTCATCAAAAGACACCAGCAGGAGCTCTGAATTGACAGAATGTTAAAGTATGGAAGGCAAGAAAGCACAACATGCCTTTAGCGGGGTGAATGAAATTCAAACAGCATGGAGGATCAACAGTTTCCAAGAAGAATCGTCATTGATTCTCGGAAATGTTCTCAGTAGTTTTGCCTGATTGCTTGTCAAAAAGAGAATTCAGTCAAATTGAGTCATCTATTGGTAACAAGCTAATACATAAACTAACAGTATATTATAGAACATAGATAGAATTGATCCAACTGGCCATATTTGACCTATAAATAAAACCATAAGGGACTTGTCTGCTAATACTCAGACATTTGGTTTCATTTTAGTCATTAACCAAAAAAGCACCAAGGTGTCAAAAACATCATTTTTATCCTCCTAAAATGTAAGGACTTTGTCAAGCAACTAGTGAAAAAATTATAATAAAATGTATTATGATTTCATGTTCCCTGCAGCGTACGCACAAACCGGTGTAATTAGATTTAGTATGTCCAGTTTCGATTGACGCAACAGTCAGCGTTTGAGTTGGCCACACTGTTTTTTCACAGAAACATTTTGCACAAACACAGTCCTTACAACGTTATGTCCTGAATCTGACCAGTTTATTGTTGAATGCGATGTTCAGACATTCACAGTAGTGACAACGTAACACAATCATCCAAACCAGAAAATGTAGGTTTCATTACTCCTAGCACTAACTGAGGAAAGATTGACATAGCACATGCTGTAATATTTAGCTAACTCTCAGCTGACAGAAACCACAATATCAATTAGCTAATAGCAATTACTATTTCCAATTCAGCACATCGCGGGTGAGCGCACCATTGATCGAAATAATTGAATGAAACACTTTCTAAAAATCGAAAGTAATCTGACAATGGGTAGTTTGTGCGCTCCACCATATTTGTTTTTTCCGCGTCAAACAAAGATGAGAAGAGAGGACAATTTGGAACAGTGAGTGCATTCTGACATCACGTGCATAAAACAACTCACGCTGGGGGCGACCGTTAGATATTTGTAACTCACGTGTGAAAAGACTAATATGGAGAAATGAAAAATAATCTCCCTTTTGTGTACTAGTGGCGTGTCTAAACTGAACATTTTGACTCAATAGTTCACTTTGAGATAAAAGCACCACATTTGTCACAGAGGTAGATGTACGGAAGTACCCTGATAATATATAGATATGGAGCCACCCCTAATTTGGCCCCTAGGGGCCGTGGCAGCCACTATGACTGAAAAATAACTACAAAACGTGAATTCATTTTTAGCTTCCCGTCAATGTCTCTATATCAATTTGAGAGTCTCACATTTCAGATGCAATAGCGGACATGCATAAATATGGCGGCCCGTATGTACTTACCACAAATGCTTTATTTGCTAAGTTTGCCATATCAGACAGTGCTCTCAGAGTTCCCATTACTTTCTTTGTTTGTTTTAGCAGTAGCACAGTAAACTTGATCCCAATTGACATGTTGAACCATGTCGAGCGCTGTGACTCTGTAGGTAGGTCTAAAAACAAGGACTTCATGTCTGAATTCCTTATGCACCTTCGCCATTGGACGTGAGTTGATAGCCCATAGCGTTCCAAAGTTAGAGCTAAAAGTCTGATAGCACCGCTGCCCATATCGTTCATATCAGCAGTCAACTTAGGTTGTACCGGTGTGTCAGATTAGCTTAATCACCAATTTTTCAGCCTCTGAGTATCACAGAAACACAGCACCGTGAATGAATAGCGGAAAGATATTCATGACAAGTTGCTTAGAATGAAATTTATCTAAATAACTGTTCAAAACATGAAAAACATATGAAAGCATATATTCTTGTTACACCAAATTTGACTGTAAATGTGTGGATTTTTTTTATATGCTTATTTAGGGGACTTAAAACCACTTACTTGTGTTACAAAAGGTTAATAAAAGAAAACGTGTTACAGCTTGACATACAATCATCACCAATTTGTGGTAAAAAAATTACTCCTGTTGGTGCTTTCAGGGTTATGAATATGTTGGCATTTTTAGAGTTATAAATATGTTGGTGCTTTTAGGGTTAAGTAGAAACTCTTATCCAGAGAAACTAAAGTATAGGTAAAACATTTCAGTAGCATTTGGGTTCATTCCAGGTCAAAGGCAAGATTAATGACAAGACTGGGGCAGAAAGTGTGAGATTTCACTCAGAATGAAACTCAACACCTGGAAAGGTTATGATGCTTACTTCCACCGAAAGGCCTCTTGACCAATCCTGCATCTACAGCCCCTCAGGGTTAAGCAGACATTGGCCTCAGATCCCTGGACATTCACTGTGTCCCAAATGGCATCCTATTCTCTGTATAGTGCATTACGTTTGACAAGGGCCCATAGGGGTCCGGTCAAAAGTAGTGTACTATATAGGGAATTCGGTGCCATTTGGAATGCATACAATATCAAGTTCATAACATATTTCCAGAACAGGATTTTTTCCCTCTTTACCACTGTGACCCTATCTGCTCCCTAGAGTCCTCGCATGTTAGGACTAATTGTCAGGTGAAAGGTCTGAGTGGCCTCTGGCTCTTGTTTGTTAGTAAAGGAAGTATATGGGTTTCAAATGTGTCCTCGGTTTTCCTCTGATGTTGGCTACTCCTACTGTTTCCTAGTGAGTCATTAATTCATTATGGGAAAGAAGCAAAACAAGCGAAACACTATTTTGTAAATGGTGACTGCATCATGGGAAACGCACAAAAAACAAAAACACTTATAGAATTTTAAAAACAAGCTGTTCACACACCAGACTAAATATTGTATGGTCCTTTAGGACTGATCTGTACGGGTTTAGGCCAGGTTACTGTAGAGCACGTGACAGAAAATGTAAAAGAATAATGAATACATTTCATGATTGATGGATCGATACTAGAAAAATCAATCACTGTAAATGGTGGAGTTCAATATTTTACAACTTCATGCTAGATGGTTCTGCACACTGAAAGTAGTCTGTGGGCCGGCAGAAACTGTAATCCATTGTTCGGTTTTCTTTAAGAGGTCCCTTCACCTTACTTTAGCTACCGCTAGTGGCAGTGATTGGGTCATGCGGGACCTGGGAAAAAAGCCTAAATCAACTGAAATAAAATCAATTATTTGGTTTGACCTTACTTTGGCAATTGTTTTGCTCCCATCACAATTTATTTTTAGCTAGCAGTTGCTACAGTTAGCTGATGTTTGTAGTGGCTGTTTAAAGAAAACCCAATCATACATTAGGGTTTATCATCTAACATTGAGTTGTAAAATACTAAACTTCCCCTTTAAAACAATCAACCAGCCCTATTGATAATGCTAGATCACACAGGATCAAACTTGTACTCAACTTTCTGTTTTCTCTCCTTCTTCAGGGCCGCCACCTCTACCGATGTGGTAGTGTCCATCTGTGTCATCTTTGCCATGTCCTTCATCCCAGCAAGCTTCGTCCTCTTCCTCATCCAGGAGCGTGTCAGCAAGGCCAAGCACTTGCAGTTTGTCAGTGGCGTCAACCCGACCGTCTACTGGGTCGCCAACTTCGCCTGGGATATTGTAGGCTATCTTCATTAGAGAATTTAATAGTACAGAATTCAACGTTATTGTCCAATATGAATCGCAAATGTGTCTTTTTGCTGTCTTATGTCATTCCCAACCCCCCGGACGTCACACATACACACATGAGAGGCATAGGGTCAGCCACAGAGAAGGGCCCCTGGAACACATTAGGTGTTAAGTATCTTGCTCAAGGGCAAAACGGCAGTTACCTGACACTGCTCTATGTTCACTACATACTTCAGTCTGAGACTGCCATCGTTGAAGTCGTTTGGGGTGTTGTCAAAATGAGGGGTTTTGTACAAAACAAAGTCATCAGCGATTGGATCATTTCTAACCAATCAGAGTATCAAAGCCAATGAAAGATTTTCTAAACGCTGCTTTACCCACGTGTATTCTGGCTCTGGCCCAACCCATCAGTTTCTGAGACCAATCAGAACGGTTAGAATAAGTTTGCATTCTAGAAATCTTCAGGGAGGTACTCAGATCTTGACTAATTGCAGAGAAGAAACAAACGTCCGTGGCATTTTGCCGGAACAGGGAGTTTGGTTAGTCAGGCAACAATGGCAGTTGGTGGCACCTGAGATTCTGATGCCAGCAAACCTTCGGTTTCTCCGCCATCTCACCCCTAATTGGTGACCACACCAGGGGGTACCCAATGGCATTCTACCGTCCACTGTGAGGAAGGGATGGATGAGAACGAACCACAACCAAAATATTCCTGGATGTTGTAATTGGTAGAGTGATGATTTCAGAGGGATTGGAATGTGGTCACAAGTGAGACGTGCCGCATAACCCACTAGCCTTTCCATCAGTGCCACATGATGCATCTTGGATTGCTGTTAACGGTTTCCATATTGGGACAGCCTCAGTCTCAGCACATCATGCATCACTAAGTAGATTTGGATAAGGATACATTGGAGTAGATCATCCATAGGCTGTATAGAACGAATACTCATCAGCAACATTAATGGCAAATGTACCTGTGATCGCAATGGCTGCTAGGAAGTCCATGCCTGAGTAACTGTTATTGGCTAGCGTTGAATTATTGACACCGGCTCTTCCGATTGGTTGTGCTCAACAAGCTTAGCAGTGGCAAACAGTGATGCAAAGTGGTAGAACATGAGCACTTTCCCTCAGGCTTAATGGCAGTAAACCGCCTATCAGGTAACTCAGCACTATTAACCATTATGCTGGATGAACACTAACAAAGTAAAAGACAAATGTTATCATGCAGAGTCAGAATTATTTAGGAATGCGTTCGAAAAACTCTGTCAGGTGGTGAACTTAAGCATTTCCCCTCTCCCTGAATGCTTCCCAATGGGACAGTGAAGCATTTGTTCTTCTTTTGGCTGTATACTTAAAATATATTGAATGTAGATGCTGCCATGATTACAGATATTATACCCCCCAAAAATTGCCAACCTCCCATGTTATTGTAAAGGTGAGAGGTTTGCATGTCTTCGGGGTATGGTATTTGTGCGTCTGCAGCTTTCTCACTTATCATTATTCACGATTCATTCAGGATTATCTGTAGTCGTGGCAGCATCAAAACCTTTGAAGTATACAGTCAAAATAAGAAAAAATGCTTCACTGTCCCAATAATTACGGCGGGCACTACGGAGAACCATAGTCACATAGAGTATTGGGAAGGATTCAGGGAGAGCGAAAATGCTTAAGCTCACCATCTGACAGAGCTTTTCGACCGCATTCAATACCATTCCTTTAAAATATGAGGCACAAAGGAGGAACTGTGGAGTAGAAGTTAGCAAATAACATATGTTATTTTTATTTGTATATATAGTTTTTTCCACCACATCGATTCATCATGCCTATTGCAGAATTTAGCGATTCATTAGCCAATATCATGAATGTAAAACTAGTTTCAGATAGAATATTGATATTCTTATATACTACAGTTTGGTACACTGTAAGATGGTTTTCATTAGATTTGTCCAGTCAGGCCAGCCTCAGACCCGTCTCCTCATATGAAGGGGAATAGATTGCTCTCTTGTTAATGAGAAAATTAAAGAGGGTAGCTTTGAAAGCGAATTAAAACCTAATCTATAGCATTCCCATTTACTGGAGTTTTTTCTTTCTTTCTTTCAGAGAGTGTAACTACATAGTCTAATAAGGGGTTATACATGCTTTATTACAGTGTAACTACTTAGTCTAATAAGGGGTTATACTTGCTTTATTTCAGTGTAACTACATAGTCCAATAAGGGGTTATACATGCTTTATTACAGTATAACTACATGGTCTAATACGGGGTGGTACATGCTGTATTACAGTGTAACTGCGTAGTCTAATAAGGGGTTATACATGTTTTATTACAGTGTAACTACATAGTCTAATAAGGAGTTATACATGCTGTATTACAGTGTAACTACATAGTCCAATAAGTGGTTTTGTGTGCTTTATTACAGTGTAACTACATAGTCCAATAAGTGGTTTTGTGTGCTTTATTACAGTGTAACTATATAGTCTAATAAGGGGTTTTGTGTGCTTTATTACAGTGTAACTATATAGTCCAATAAGGGATTTTGTGTGCTTTATTACAGTGTAACTATATAGTCCAATAAGGGGTTTTGTGTGCTTTATTACAGTGTAACTACATAGTCTAAGGGGTTTTGTGTGCTTTATTACAGTGTAACTACATAGTCCAATAAGGGGTTTTGTGTGCTTTATTACAGTGTAACTACACAGTCTAATAAGGGGTTTTGTGTGCTTTATTACAGTGTAACTACACAGTCTAATAAGGGGTTTTGTGTGCTTTATTACAGTGTAACTACATAGTCTAATAAGGGGTTTTGTGTGTTTTATTACAGTGTAACTACACAGTCTAATAAGGGGTTGTGTGTGCTTTATTACAGTGTAACTACATAGTCCCATGTGTAATCGTCATCATCATCTTCCTGTGCTTCCAACAAAAAGCCTATGTGTCCCTTCCTAACCTACCAGCTTTGATTCTGCTACTGTTAATGTATGGGTAAGTAGAACCAAAATTATATCCATATTTATATGTGCTGACTTACTCAGTTCAACAAAAAAGAATATTGTGATTGGACTATAGATGTAATGTTCATATGGAGCAAGAAGTTTGAAATGTTTGTATTGCGGTACGAAAAGGTCAAATTGACTTATTAGATCCTTGTTATGCCCACATAGTGCTTAGTCAGCAAACATCTTATGAATTCTACAAATAATATTTGAGTGTTGTTCAACTTCAAATTCACCCGTTTTCCACATGGTATGCCACAGTCAATACAGTCCAGTGAGCTCTTAAAGTATTGGGACAGTGACACATGTGTTGTTGTTTTGGCTCTGTACTCCAGCACTTTGGATTTGAAATGATAGAATGACTATGAGGTTAAAGTGCAAACTGTTCCTTCAAGTCTGTATTCCCCTCGTCATGTGTCTCATTTCCCACTGTGCTGTTTAAATAGTAAAATATGAGAACTGAAGCTTCCATGCAGTTAACCGTCTGTGTTTTCAGGTGGTCTATCACACCCATGATGTACCCAGCCTCGTTTATCTTCAACGTCCCCAGCACAGCCTACGTGGTGCTGACCTGCATCAACCTCTTCATCGGCATCAATGGGAGCGTGGCCACCTTCGTCATGGAGCTGTTCACTGATGATGTAGGTGATGCAGGTTGCCTCTTTCCTAAGTCTCCATGGTTACGGTGTCCATGTTAGGACAGTTTCGGAGTAACAAGGGATAGGTGTCTGTGTCCTTTTGGCTGTCCTAATGTGGACACCGTACCTACTGGAAGGGAAAATACACACATTTATCAAAGAAATGATTGCTCACTCGACTATTATTTCAGGGTGATTACATTTTTGTCTAGCTAATTGATCCCTTTCCTCAGTATACCACTGTGTATTTGTGTGTAGGCCTTCAACTAGTTCGAGGGAGATTTTCCTCCTGGAATTCCTTTTTTGCTTTTAACCCCCTCGATGAGTTTCAAAGGTGGTATTTTAAATTCACTTTAATGTTTAATTGTGAGGTGAGAATTGTGTCTTCGGAGAATGTGCTTCATCCATCTTTCATTCATACCGAAAGCTTCCCTTTCTCCCTGGAGAATCAAAAGACAAAGAAGGAGAAAAGAGAAATAAAGAAAGCAACTAAGAGAAAAAGACAACTGGAGAGAGTGTTAAGAAGATAGATAGGAACAATGAGAGCGAGTGAGAGATGCCATTTTTCAGTGTCATGGTTGCTTTTGTTTAGACTGAATTGTCAGTTATCAAAAGCATGGCTGTTTCAATACTTACCAAGATAAAAATGAGTTAACTTCATGGAAAATACTCATACACTGAACAAAAATAAAAGTGCAACATGTAAAATGTTGGTCCCATGTTTCATGAGCTGAAATAATAAATCCCATGCATTTTCCAAAAAGCTTATTTCTCTCAAATGTTGTGCTCAAATTAGTTAACATCCCTCTTATTGAGCATTTCTCCTTTGCCAAGATAATCCAACCACCTGACAGGTGTTGCATATCAAGAAGCTGATTAATACCACCATTACACAGGCGCACATTGTGCTGGGGACAATAAAAGGCCACTTTAAAATGAGCAGTTTTGTCACACAACACAATGCCACCGATGTCTCAAGTTTTGAGGGAGTGTGCAATTGTCATGCTGAGTGCAGGAAGGTCCACCAGAGCTGTTGCCAGAGAATTAAATGTTCATTTCTCTACCATAAGCTGCCTCCAATGTCGTTTTAGAGAATTTGCCAGTACGTCCAACCAGCCTCACAAGCACAGACCACATGTAACCATGCCAGCCCAGGACCCTCACATCCGGCTTCTTCTCCTGTGGGATCGTCTGATGTGGGGTGTGGTGGTGCTGAGGAGTATTTCTGTCTCTAATAAAGCCCTTTTCTGGGGAAAAACTTCTGATTGGCTGGCCCTGGCTCCCCAATGGGTGGGCCTGGCTGCCAAGGGGTGGGCCTATGCCCTCCAAGACCCACCCATGGCTACACCCCTGCCCAGTCATGTAAAATCCATAGAATAGGGCCTAATTAATTTATTTAAATTTACTGATTTCCTTATATGAACTGTAACTCAGTAAAATCATGATCGGCAGAACGGCCCCCCCAAAAAAATGTATGCTCTGAAATGCTCTGAAAGGTTTTTAATATGATGAGGTTTGATCCCCAACGTGAATTATTTTAACGTTCGCCACAAATCGAGATATTTAATTCAATTAGTGAACACTCACTTCACTTGCTACACACTGACCCTCGTTGCCGCTTTGATTGGCCAACATTAACAGTGCACATACCTATATAAAACTATACTAACTATACTTTATATAAAACTATACTAAATATAATCACGTCACCAAATAATTGATTAAAACATACTATTTTGCAAAGGCGGTTTACAGTAGCCAGCCCTCTGTAGGGTAGCACCATGGAGTAGCCGGAGAACAGCTAGTTTCCATCCTTCAATGGGTATATTGACATCAATACAAAACCTAGGAGACTCATGGTTATCACCCCCTTCCATAGACTTACACAGTAATTATGACAACTTCTGGAGGACATCCTCCAACCTATCAGAGCTCTTGCAGCCTCTTGCAGCATGAACTGACATGTTGTCCACATGTTGTCCACCCAATCAAAGGATCAGAGAAAGAATCTAGTGCTGAAAGCATAAGATACAGCTAGCGTGCAATGCATAAAATGTTGTGAGTAGTTGACTCTGTTATGAAACTGTGTTTACACATGATCAGGGGTGTATTCATTCCGACGATTCTGTTGAAAACATTTTCTTAAACGGAACAAAACGAGGATAAACATACAGTATCGGAATTTGTCCAATAGAAACTCTCCTTTGCACCTGCTGGACTAATGATCACACCCTTTACCAGCTAGAGGCAAGCGAAATGTGTGCAAGGCGGTATTGAATGTGTCACTGTCTGTCCATGTGTCACCTCAGATGTTTCTCTCGACCTGTGTGCACCTACCTTGTAAACTATCATTCATAGACTATGTTGTAGCAACCTCATGATGGGTATACTGAAGATTTGAGTATCATGTAGTGGCCTAAACCTATCACTGTTACATTGAACTGGGTGAATGGAATATGAATGACAGTCATCCAATATGGTAATAGAAATAAGGCCATGCTCATGGAAAAAACTAAATTGTACTCCCTCATCTTAAACGGCACTGACCGCCACTGGTGCTTATCCATGTATTTGTGTGCGTGTGTGTGCAAGTGAGTGTGGTTGTAAGCACTTCACTCCGACAAGTTGCAACATCAGGTTCCCCCATCTGAGCTTCCGCTTCAAAAGTCAGCTAACTCTAATCTCCACTCCAACCTGAGAAATATATTGGCTTCACTGACTTTGTCATATGCTCCTGTCCTTTGAACATTCATCTTCTCTCCACCCTCTCTGGTTTCTCAGACACAGCTTAATATCGCCGGTCTCCTTTTTACATAACCAGACAACCTCATTTGCATAGAGATTTCATTATCGTCATTGCCGTCGTTCATCATTGATTTGTTTTTGGTTTGTTTTTTCGCTGACAACCTCCCCGTCAAACAAAATCATATTTTTGTTGTCACTTGTTTCCCCATATATTTATCAGTATTGTTTTGGCGAATCTCATTCATAAGGGGCTCTGGCATAATAATAATGGAACCCATGCCGATCACTTCCAATTTGTGAGAGTGACTTACCAGGCTCTTCCTTGTCAAGGGCATTTGCCTAGTGTATTGGAAAGCCTGCTGTGTAGTGTAGCTCTGAGGGTCAATTGAGACATGCCAGACGGGGACAATAACAGCCCAGCTATCACTCCTGGGGATGTCAATGCAGATACGTGCCCTGGAGTTGGCCACGGTCCCAGACTGATGCATCACTTATCCTACCAATCGACTGTCAGAGTTGAACTGTCACTGTTGGACCGCCTGGAAAAATGGGCTGCGACATGCCGGGATGTTGTCGGTTTCCACATTTCCTCTGTTCTGTTCTGATAAACCCGATGAACAGAGAGGAGCCAAAATGGCCGACGTAGATAAGAATGCACAAGACCACCCCCCAGTTAAGCGCGACAGGATGTATCGAGATATCTGACAGCTCAATCTTTCTCCGTCATCTCTATTTCCACACTTTCATGCTTTTCTTCCTTCGCTTCCACCCTGTGCTGCGACGATAGCTAAAATGGGAACGGCATAGTTGAAGTTCTCTTCATTCATTTATTTCTCCACTGAAGGTCAAAGTGAATAGCTCCCCCTATGGGATGATGACTGGCAGTCTAGAGGGAATGATTAAAAAAAGACAAACTTGAGAGAAAAGCAAAGCATGCTACAGCATCACATTTAGTACTTTATGTCCCAGTTTTATCTGGAGACCGAGCGAGGGAGCTTGGAAGACCCCTCCCACCCCATGCTAACTGAGCATCGCATCAATCACAGCCTGCCTTATATGCATGAGACGGCACCTGAGTCAATAGGCCAGGTGCTAGCCACTCAGACAAGCCTGTAGGGCATGGATCTGGCCAGGTTAGGGGCAGAGTGAGTCAGGAGGGGGGAAGTCGATGGGGCTGTATTAGTAAGGGACATGTTGTAGTTTAATTGTAGTGTGCTATATGCTTTGAGGTGACATGCTTTGGCGTAGTGATGTGTGTGGGTGGTGGGGGGAGGGATATGTGTTTAAATACAGGAAAATGTGTGTTTATCAGCTGTCTACGTCTTTTAGTGTATAATATAGTGTTTTTGTATATACAGTACTGTACTATGTTACATTCTGTTTGGGATGTATTGTACATTACTGATTATGAAGTTTCAATTTAATTCCCTTTACACGTCTAGTTTGAGAAATCCGCTAACGGTCGCAATCCCCACAACGCTTCCATATTTTCCTTTTCGGAAGTCCCTCCGGTGAAGATGGAGGCGATGCTTGGGGAATATGAACACTAAAGCAATATGGGTCAGACGAGAGCCTTGGAGATTTTTCCCCTTCAGAACCCATTCGGAGATGATTTATGGGCATATAGCGCAAACTTTGAAGAAAATTGTCAAGCGTTTCATCATCGCCTAAAAACCTCTTTGATCTCCTTGATAAACACCCACTCGAGAGAAGATCTGTTATTTCACTTATTGATCTCCAATTAGGTCTCTATTTCTTCAAATCCTTCTCGATGACAAATGGGCCCTCAGCTGCACTAGGTCATTGGTTTGCTATTATTATTTAATTTTTTCCAATTCACTTATGTTTCTAACTTCAGGCTGTTTTAGCCTTTTGCCAGCTTCTTGAAGTTTGACCATGATGAATAAGTCTTTCACATATAGTTCAGCAGGAATGGGCCCAGAATGTGTTGATATGACCAGATATACTCAAATTAAGCTTCTTTGCATTGAAAATAAAAGGTAGCTATGTAATACATTATATGGATGGCAAGATTATTAGCCAAGATATCCTCTACAGGATCGGTGGCTCCCCCACGTGATGGTTGAGCTAACGTAGGCTAATGCGATTAGCATGAGGTTGTAAGGAACATGAACAGGAACATGAACATTTCCCAGGACAAAGACATTTCTGATATTGGCAGAAAGCTTAAATTCTTCTTAATCTAACTGCACTGTCCAATTTACAGTAGCTATTACAGTGAAATAATACCATGCTATTGTTTGAGGAGAGTGCACAGTTATGAACTTGAAAAGTTATTAATATACCAATAAGGCACATTTGGGCAGTCTTGATCCAAAATCTTGAACAGAAATGCAATGGTTCATTGGATCAGTCTAAAACTTTGAACATACACTGCTGCCATCTAGTGGCCAAAATCAAAATTGTGCCTGGGATGGAATAATACATTATGGCCTTTCTCTTGCATTTTTTTAACACGTTTTTTTCTTTGTGTTATATTTTACCAGGTCTAATGTGTATTCTCCTACATTCATTTCACATTTCCACAAACTTCAACGTGTTTCCTTTCAAATGGTATCAAGAATATGCATATCCTTGCTTCAGGTCCTGAGCTACAGGCAGTTAGATTTGTCATTTTAGGTTGTTTTTTTTAAAGTGGGCGGATCCTTAAGAGGATATCATGCTTGACGTTTTAGTTGACTAGCATGTTTTTGAGAAAACATGTATATGTTCAATAAGACTGAGATGAATTGGCAGACACATTTCTGGACATTTGAGAGTTAGCTTTGACACCATAATCAATTAGGTATTTTTATTTTGCATTCATTCTTGCCTGCAGGGAAATTAGGCCCAGACTGCCCAGTTACTCCCTGTCAGAAATGCTCAGATTACTGCTGCATGTAAACTAGCTGTGACTTTCCAACTCTAACCTTTGATCTGTAGCTTAAGTTCGGCAATTAGGAGAAGATAAAATGTTTACTTGAAGTTGACCTACATTATTACTGCTGTATACCCAGACGTCATACATGAAGTCCTAAACCAACTTTGTTTTAATGATGATAGTTGTGAGTTACCATCCATGACCAAAGAGCACAATTCCATCCATAACAGATGAAGGAAAACTGTACTGCTAAATTCATCCTGATTGTTTGCTCTACTATCTTAGAAAAAAAGGTGCTGTCTAGAACCTAAAACGGTTCTTCGGATGTCCCCATTGGAGAACACTTTTTGGTTCTCCAAATGGGTTCTTACATGGAACCAAAAAGGGTTCTACCTTGTACCAGTAAGAGTTCTCCTATGAGGACAGCTGAAGAACCCCTTTGGAACCCTTTTTTCTAAGAGTGTATAACAGGTGTTCACTGCTTCACATCCAACATGCTGCAAAAGCTCTCTGTGGACATTACCATTGGATAATGCCTCTAAACCACACCTGTGCTTGAAATATAGCAGAAACAGTGTGTGTGAACCGCAATTGATTGAATCTACAAGTCATTGAGTTGCAGACCAAGTAAATCCTTTCATTGATGGCATCCCTCAAACTAGAGGAAAACATTGCAGAGCAACAACTCTCCATGAATAAATCTGACAACGATAAGGTGCCATCTGTCATTCTCATCTGCCGCCTGACATTGCACCATGTTAAGAAATGCATCGCACTTTTCGCCTACCAAAAAAGGAAACAGAGAATTTATGGTTTTTCTCAATATACCCGTCTTTGAAGACTATCCTGAGACCAAACGTATGCATTATGCATAACCTTGCTTTAGAAAAAGCAGAAGTGGCAATATCTTTCCTCCATCTCTGTCATTCTCTCTCCATTCATCTATCCCTCTGATTCACTCTTCCCCCTCTCTTTATTCCCTCAATCCTCTGTAATGAAAGCGATGTGGAGAGCTGAGACTGGCGTTGTAGTAGTCAGTGCAGTCTGGCTGTCTTTCATTCCTTCTTCATTTAATTAATTAGGGCTTGTGTGCTTTAAAAGGCGCCATCGTTCCGCAGTATAGCCACAGGGAGGAGAAGGGATTTCAAAAGGGGTGGCTTCATCAGGAAGGACCAGATATGAACGGGCCTAACCTAAGTAATTAAACAGCCAATGAGATGGCTGTGAATTTGTGCGATAGTGTGACTGTGTGCCTGTAGGTTTGTATTTTATTGCAAGTGGGAAGTGGGTGTGTATATCACTCTGAATGTGTTCATCTTTCAAAGTCTCAGGGCTTGAGATGAGAAAGTTTCCATCTGTATGTGTGAGCAGCTGTTCCTGCCCTCACATTACGCGGGTGAGAGAGAAATCACTGAGCGAGCAAGCGTGCCCCTTAATAACGAGTCAAGAAGCCGAGGCTCATTTCCATGTCATTTGGCGCCCCACTCAAGCACGCAGTGTGCCTCCGCTGATGAGCAAGCATGGATGATGTGCTTTAATTATCTGGCGAGTGTCGGAAAACTCGGAACTCCACGAACACTATTTTACCGCCGCCGGGGGTTCCAAACCCGCTGCTTCCCTCAGGTCACTCGACAGACTCGTGCATTGGCGGGTGCAACACAGACGCATCCAGCGGGTTCTCTGTCATGTGTCATCCCTAATAATAATTTGCCCTTATGTCTTTCTAGTCTTTTATGCGTCGCTAATGCATTGTTTTTTTTCTGGTTGTGTTTTTTCTCCCACAGAACATCTCGAAAATCAATGGTATTGTGAAGCAGGTGCTGCTGATTTTTCCGCACTTCTGTCTGGGTCGAGGGCTCATCGACATGGGCAAGAACCAGGCTATGGCCACCTTGTACGAAAGCTTTGGTGAGCATCCCCCAACCACCTTCGGAAGTAAATTGAATGACGGTGAAACTATTCAAATCAAACTTTTTTCAACATATATCTATATCTGCATAGATCTGTATACTATCATTACACTTCAACACACGTATTAAAATGTAACTTTAAATTCATAGTTTTTTCAGTATCTTTGTATATTATACATACAGTATACTATCATTACACTCCAACTGAATAATGTTGTACTTTTAATTACACATGACCATTTTAAATGTTAATTTATAACTGTAATGTGAACAACTAGACTGCGAAATGACACGGACAGTTATCAAACCTTTTTTTTGTAAATTGTTGCTCCATCCACAACTGTTTTTTGCCTTCAGACCAGCCTCAATTCGTTGGGGCATGGACTCTACTAGGTGTGGAAAGTGTTCCACAAGGATGCTTGCCCATATTGACTCCAATGCTTCCCATAGTTGGCTCGATGTCCTTTGGGTGGTGGACCATTCTTGATACACACAGGAGACTGTTGAGCGTGAAAAACCCAGCAGCAATGCAGTCCTCGCAACAAACGGGTGTGCCTGGCACTTACTACCATACCCCGTTCAAAGGCACTTAAATATTTTGTCTTGCCCATTCACCCACTGAATGGCACGCATACACAATCCATGTCTCAATTGTCTCAAGGCTTAAAACTCCTTTAACCTGCCTCCTCCCCTTCATCTACACAGATTGAAGTGGATTTAACCAGTGACATCAATAAGGGATCATAGCTTTCACCTTTTTTTATGTTTTGTATACTCAAGCGTATATGTTGGCACTCACTGTACTGTAAATTGCTTTGGATAAAAGTGGCATATATTATTATTAGGATTATATTACTATGGGTAACAGCAAAGAACAAAGGTTAATCAGTGCAAAGCGTTCCCCTCCTAGCTAGATGGAAGTAAACGTAAGTGGTAGGATGAAAGGTCAAATGAAGCTGAGTGGTACGAGGAAAAGAAAGTACGGTGTAAAGAAAGACGATGTCATGGCTTTAGCTTTGGTGTTGTCTTTCAATATTTCATTCAGATTAACAGGTGCAAACTTTCCACACTTTCCCACAACAGCTGAGCTACTTTAAAAGTAGTCCTCTACTTATACAGTGCTTCCACACCATCTTCTTCATACCGTCACATATAGTGCCTTTTGCAGTACACCTCTTAGGTGTTGCTACATCATTACCAAATAGCAGCTTTTAGACCCTTAGGGGGACTTACATTTGACCAATAAGGTGACCGTAGCCCTTCGTTCTGAACACAAAATGTAGAAAACAAAAGGGAATATGTACACAGGGGAGATTTAGAGGCAGAGAGACACATGAATGGCGGGAGCAAAGGCTTTATCTGGGGAATAGATGTGGCAGGAAATAGCCGTTAGAGAATCATTTGCGGCGACAAACGTAATGAGGAAAGCAATCACAACTTAAAAGGCTAGTCTGGAGAGGGCCTATTTGCTGGAGAATGAGACTGAACACTTCCATTTCTGTCCATCATCCCTCCAGCACAGAGAGGGAGAAATAGGGAGGAGAGAGAGAGAGATAGTCAGTTGCTGTCAGCTTTAAAGAAACATCTATATTAGTGAATGGGCTCCCATTTAGAATAAAGTGCATTTGTTCAGATGTCTCCCACCGACTACGGTGGAAGGCAGTTCTTTGAGTGTCAGTCAGTGGTTCTGAGCCGCTGAGATTGAGACCATTACCATTGAGTTCCAGTGACACCCATCCGACGTGATTATGGTACATAACAGTTACAAACATTATGTTTCTCTTGATGAAGGACTGTGTTGTTTTGTCTCTCCCAGGGGAAGACCGTTACCAGGACCCCCTCAGCTGGGACATGGTGGGGAAGAACCTCTGTGCCATGGCCATCCAGGGGGCAGTCATGTTCACCATCACTCTCCTTATCCAGTATAGGTTCTGCTACAAACCCAGGCAAGAGTAGAATAGTAATAACTTTGGTTCATAATTATGTATCTCCATTAATAAAATTGCATTTTATTGTGAAAATGTAAACACATTCTCCCATTAGTGAAAAACATTTAGGATATACACTACATATACAAAAGTATGTGGACAGCCCTTCAAATAAGTGGATTCGGCTATTTCAGCCACACCCATTGCTGACAGGTGTATAAATTGAGCACACATCCATGCCATCTCCATAGACAACCATTGGCAGTAGAATGGCCTCACTGAAGAGCTTAGTGAATTTCAAAGTGGCACTGTCATAGGATGCCACCTTTCCAACAAGTCAGTTCGTCAAATTTCTGCCCTAAGAGAGCTGTCCCGGTCAACTGTAAGTGATGTTATTGTGAAGTGGAAACGTCTAGGAGCAACAACAGCTCAGCTTCGAAGTGGTAGGCCACACAAGCTCACAGAACGGGGCCGCCAAGTTCTGAAGCGTGGAGTGTATAAAAATTGTCTGTCCTCGGTTGCAACACTCACTACCGAGTTCCAAACTACCTCTGGCACAAGACCTGTTAGTCAGGAGCTTCATGAAATGGGTTTCCATGGCCGAGCAGCCGGACACAAGCCTAAGATCACCATGCGCAATGCCAAGCGTCGGCTGGAGGGTTGTAAAGCTCGCCGCCGTTGGACTCTGGAGCAGTGGGAACGCATTCTGATGAAGTGTGATGAATCATGCTTCACCATCAGGCAGTCAGAGGGACAAATCTGGGTTTGGTGGATGCCAGGAGAACGCTACCAGCCCCAATGCGTAGTGCCAACTGTAAAGTTTGATGGAGGAGGAATAATGGTCTGGGGCTGTTTTTCATGGTCCTGGCTAGGCCGCTTAGTTCCAGTGAAGGGAAATCTTAATGCTATGGTATACAATAACATTCTAGACGATTCTGTGCTTCCAACTTTGTGGCAACAGTTTGGGGAAAGCCCTTTCCTGTTTCAGCATGACAATTGCCCTGTGCACAAAACTTAGTCCATACAGATATGGTTTGTTGAGATCGGTGTGGAAGAACTTGACTGGCCTGCACAGAGCCCTGACCTCAACCCCATCAAACACCTTTGAGCTGAATTGGAACGCCGACTGCGAGCCAGGTCTAATCACCCAACATCACTGCCCAACCTCACCCAAGCTCTTGTGGCTGAATGGAAGTAAGTCCCCGCAATAATGTTCCAACATCTAGTGGAAAGCCTTCCCAGAGGAGTGGAAGCTGTGATAGTAGCAAAGGGGGGACCAACTCCATATTAATTCCCATGATATTGAAATGAGATGTTTGACGAGCAGGTGTCCACATACTTTGGTCATGTAGTGTATTAACAGGTTGTCGTCATTTGGGAGTTGTATTGTTGGCTTTATGGGAATGTGGTGAGATTGTGAGAATGTGTGGGTTAAGTGTTTTTGAATCCTTCTTTTTCTCCAGACTTATTTCTGGAGAGTCATTCTCCAAGGAGGACGAAGATGTGGACGTGGCACGGGAACGTGCACGCATCCATAAAGGCGGCTCGGAGAAAGACCTGTTGAGAATCTGCGATCTTTCTAAGGTACAGTACCACCGTTTACTACCACACTTAGTGGTAGCAACATCACGGTTATATTCATTAGTGCACACCGCAGCTAAACATTTCCCAATGGAAAACAGAAAGCGTTTTCTTATTGGACAAGATCAGGTAGTCCCTCCCAGTTTCAGCCTTTGTGCTTCTGTTTTATTCCTAGTGAATAGGATCCAGGGGCCTCAATGCTCAAGGGCTAGAGTCCGTTCAGGACATGACATTACAAAAAATTGAACAAATATGATTTCAAGTTTCAATGTCACATGCACATTGAAATTACATTCATGCCAGCTGTAACCCCAACAATGCAGTAATCTATAACAATGTAATACTAAAAATAACATAAGTTAGAACAAAAACATAAACAAAAATAAGAAATAAGAAGAACACAAGAAAGTAAGTAAGTATACTATATTTCCTGTTATGTAGCATATGACAGGTTTCTTTGCTACATTTCTATCTGCAATATTCTGAAGTTCTGAACGTTTACCCCAGCTGTGTCTGTTGGTATCCTCCTCCCTTTCCTTTGATACTTTGGTGTCGTTTATCTGTCACAGTATGCTGCAGGCTGGCGAGGTGCAGCTGTAGTCACTCCACACTCCACGGACACATTGGGAGTGTGGGGAGAAGTGTGTGTGAAGGAAGGGAGGGGTATGGATTTTCTGTGAGGCAACACCGATGAGATCTCTCTCTCTCGAGCTGTGCCGCTAAGCCCAACAACTCTCATCCCCCCCTCCCTCAAAGGTTTTTCGGCAAGTGAGCATGCGAGTGCTGCACGGCATGCCGGGTAACGAAGGCCACTTAATCACGCCCAGATTAACACCCTGGCCGAGGCCAGATGTTCTTATCTCGAGCTCGTGGCGGCAGGAAGCATCGCCGCGGCAAACAGCCCTTCGTTGACATCTGTCCAAACTTGACGTCTCTTCAAACACTCCCTTGTCGTCTCGTGCCATCTCACCCACTCCATCTTTCCCCCTCTCAATCTCTCACGGACACACTCACTCACACTCCGAGGTAATTAACGATCAAGCTTTGAAAAAAACAGTTGGAACTGGATGATGTATTGCCGCCCACAGCAGACAAAGTAACTTCATAAGGTCTTGTCTCGTCTTGTTTCACATTCTGTAACCTGTGATAAGTTAGCTTAGGGCTATGTACAGTACGCTATGTCCAGCACCTTTATGACATCCCTTGTCAGACAGGAAGTGGTGAGCATCACAACAGCAGGGTAACGCTGTACCTTCCTATCAAGTTTTAATTATAGACCCATCCGTTTTGTTGTCATGCATCTGTTTTGGGGTTTGCTATTGTAGTACTGACAGTGACACTGAAACATGCAGAGAAGGACACAAAACCACAAAGCTCTGATTTATATCGGTTGGAAGATACAGAGAGTGCTCCCATCGCCTCCCACTACAACTGGTGCAATCCAGCCATAGGGCGCAGATAACGAATTGATCAATGAGTGCGCCACCTCAACCTCCGCACCGCCTTGGTCTCGCCATAAATCTGAGCATGTCTCTCAAGCGATTGACAGCCCATCAATCATCTGTCAGATGCCTCCTCCTCCTTATCTTTCTTCACTCAGGAAGAACCATTTACCTCCCAACAACGGCTGCGGCGGCCTCATGGGTTAGTTTAACCTCTGGGTTAGCTGTTACGGCAGCGGCGTAATCGATGGGGTCCGTTATGACGGCACGTCCGCCAGTTAGCACTAACACGCCCCGCGCGCTGTTACCGTGACCTTCCAGTCACTCAGAAACTAGGAGAGAAACTTTCTTATGCCGCACTGCCTGTGACAGCTCTTTGATGTTATAGGAGTCATGTGAATACGGTATCCATATTAGGACGTGATCTACGAGCGGTGGGGCTCAGTGCTTGGCAGATACATACTGTAAGACCAGCAGAATTTCAATTTTACAGATGATCTTATGATTAATAAAATATTCATGTGATCTGTCAGTGTCATTTGTGTGCGAGGGGGGACCATTGTTCACACTGTTTTCTGTGAAATTTCATTTACTGAAGGGCCGTGTAACAGGATGGTAAGACAACAACAACAACAACTTAGAGACCGTTCACAAATACAGTCAAGTTAGTCAGATGTTTTCCGACCTCAAAAGTAGTCTAGTGGTTTCGTCTTGACATTAGAATAATTTAGAGGTCTGAAAAGGTCTGACATACTTTGATTTGAAAGTGTAATGTCCCTTTAATATCATGTGTTTCACGAAAAAGTGAAACACTAGTTTAGCCCTTTGTTTTGTGTCTCCCAGCCAGGCTTGTGACCCCAGCTGTTGGGGTCAGAAAATACAGACTCCTTGCTCTCTCTAAACCGTTTTTGTGTGTTGTGTGTGTGGTCTGTCGAGCAGCATCAGATTTTCTCATCTGTCTCATCTGATTAACTGGCCCCCACCTCGCCACCACCTTGACAGCTATTACGCTTGTTAGGATAGGAACTTTACTTCTTCCACCCGTGTCTACTAGTGTTGTACCAGTGCTGTGGCGCAGCACGCTAACCTCAAAGTAGCATGCAATCCAGGGAAGAAGCATTTCCAAGTCCCGAACAATAGTGCATGCCCCCTGGGCTTTTAAGCAAACATGGTGCACATTTGACACGCTATCACGGCGATGAATAAGACATTGTTGTTTGTCAGGCTTGAACTGGCGCTGGGGGGCTCTTGTTGTCGAGGTTGCATTACCTGCATCTCAAATGGCACCCTATTCCCTATATAGTGCACTGCTTTTGACCAGAGCCCTTGTCAAGTAGTGCGCTATAAAGGGAATAGGGTACCACTTGGAACACCACCATTGAAAGGGTGGGGAAGGGTTGGCTACTAGAGCGCAGTTAAAGTTGGTTCTTAATCATTTACTGACAAACCAAGTGTTTCACTGCACCAAAAGGTTGCTGTTGGCACTGCTCCGAATACACACTCTGACCAGGAAGAGAAAGACTTGCTGTGAGTAGGTGTTTCATAGCCTAATATTCATTCAATATTCAAGTACCTTCTTCCAAACATGAATGGAATTGTAAAGGTGTCTCGTAAATCCAGAGAGTAGGCTCATGCACACTTTTAACATACCATGGCCTGCCCACAGTCATATACTCATTTTAACGTAGCAATGACCAGGAAGTGAACATAAAACATGCATTTACTCCTCATGTCCATTGTACTACTAACTCATAGCACCTGCATTACAGGATAGAGCTATACATACTGTAGATGGATCCTGTCAATATAAATACTGTAGATGGATAGACATAGATAGATGGATGGGCAGACAGACAGGCTGGCTGGCAGACAGATAGACCAGCAGAGCATTTGACATGTGTTAGGTCCCCCACTTCTTTACAACCAGAGCAGACATCAATTATCGACCATAATGATGTCATTACAGTATGCCATTATGCCCCCGTGGGTCTCTTACCTAGGGTTGTATGATTCAGACCTGAGAAGAGGTAGACAGAAATACAAATGACACAATTATCCTGGAATTCATCCCCCAAGGAGAGTAGAGCTGCGTCTGTCCTTCCTGTCGAGTGCTGAATGAGATCTAAATTGCCAGACCTGCCAAGAACCTTGTCAAGCTTCAGTTTTTATCTTACACCGAAAAATACATCTAACTTCCCTTTGAAACCACTTCAAACTCGCTCCTCGTGGTCGGCCGAGGAGGAAATGTTGCTCGACATGCTAAGTGCTTCATTTTGTTGACAATTGCTTGGTTATTTGTATACTCCCGAACCCATTTTACTAGTCTAAGTGTCGGTTTGTTTACCGCTACTCGCAACAGCAGTGTCGATGATGCCGACTCGAGAATTTTTACTTGTTGGAGTAAGGTGAGTGCGTAGCCTGCTTGGGATGCACCTCTGCGGCTGATATTTGATATTTGCTCGGGAAGAAGAAAAAACAGTGTAAAAATTTAAATTCCAATACCACGCGGAGAGTTAGTTTGCAGGCTAGGAGCAGTGAAACCCAGACACATTCTAATCTGCAGTTTTCAACAAGATCTAGGCGGGAGTCGGAATCCTACAGAGAATACCAAACTGTTGTACTCTCCGTGTAAACTGTCAATGGGTTACTGAGCCCAGTGGTAGACTTGCAGTACCATCAAGGCCTCAGACTGGCCTCTGCCTGGGGCTTCCCAATCACTAAGTCCACCCCTGACTGAGCCCAAGTATACATGTTCTAATGTTCTTATTTCACACCTTTATCCACTGTCTTATGTTATGTGCATTAAAGAGAAATTCCTCTTTTTTTTCCAACATCAAATTCAGCATCTCCAGCACCATGTGAAAACAACGTGTTTCGATGTCTTGTAGTCAAAACGATAAAAGTTAAGTGTTTCCGATGACATCACCCGGAGACACTGATGACATCATCTGGTGTGCGTCATGTGATTTTAACCAACTATAAGCAGCCCCATGTCTCTTTGTTTTTGAAAGTGGTAATAGGCTATGATTGGGCTTTTTGTGGGGAGGGGCAGGGAGATTTATATTGTTTTGAATGGCAAACCAACTTATTGCGTTTGGGGCAGGCAAGAAAAAGTAAGATGGACTGAATGACATGATAGGTGGTGTACAGGAAATACTAGTTGATGAAGGTTCTTTTTATCTGAGATATAATGAATATAAACAGAGTGTAGTGAGTAGCTAGGACTGCTTCCCTAATGGCACCCTACTTATTAGTCCACTACTTGGGCTCCTGCCAAATGTAGTGCAATGTATAGGGAATAGGATGCCATTGGGATCCGTGTCCAGAGAGGGGAGGCCTCTCGTTCCCTCGCCTCTTACCTCCCTGCCTCTGATTAATTATGCCGTCTGTTCCTTGCAGGTGTACTCAGGGAAGAAGATTCCTGCTGTGGACAGGGTGTGTGTGGGTGTTCCAGCCGCAGAGGTGAGCCGAACACACACATACACACAAATAAGTTGATACCAAGGGAATAAATCCCTGATCCATCTCATGCTCAGTACTCTCTCTCCCGCTTTCTTTCTCTTTCGCTTTCTCTCTTGTTCTCTCGCTCTCATACACAAACACACTCACCATCACACTCACATCCCAGAACTCTTTGATTTCAACAGGTTCTCCGAGTGTGTTCTCCTCGCCCTGTTTACCCAAAACTGAATGTAAATGCCAGCGGAACATGACTGGATCTCATACTTTGTTTCATGCATTATTTACACCCCAGCTTCGCCTTGCCACCACACTTTCACAGGACAGGGTTCAGAAACAACAATGGTTCATTGGGTAGGTTAGGTTGGGCAGGGTGGTTAGTGTGTGAGGTAGGGTGGGTAGGTTGGGTAGGTACTGTAGGTTAGGTTGGGTAAGTAGGGTATGCTAGGTTAGGTAGTGTAGGGTGGGTAGGTACTGTAGGTTAGGTTGGGTAAGTAGGGTATGCTATGTTAGGTAGGGTGGGAAGGTACTGTAGGTTAATGTAAGTTGATTAAGTTGGGTATGCTAGGTTAGGTAGGGTAGGGTGGGTAGGTAGGTACTGTAGGTTAGGTTTGGCAAGTAGGTATGCTAGGTTAGGTAGGGTAGGGTGGGTAGGTTCTGTAAGTTAATGTAGGTTGGGTAAGTAGGGTATGCTAGGTTAGGTAGGGTAGGGTGGGTAGGTACTGTAGGTTGGGTGGGTAGGTTAGGCAGGGTAGGTAGGGTCAGTAGGGTCAGTAGGGTGACCTGACCAGGAGGAATGTTGTCAGAAGATGTGCCCTGGAGGAGGAAGTGGAAGTATCAGCTCTGTCAGAGAGAGGATAAGAAGAGAGCTCTGTCAGAGAGAGAAGAAGAAGAGGGCTCTGTCAGAGAGAGAAGAAGAAGAGGGCTCTGTCAGAGAGAGAAGAAGAAGAGGGCTCTGTCAGAGAGAGAAGAAGAAGAGGGCTCTGTCAGAGAGAGAAGAAGAAGAGGGCTCTGTCAGAGAGAGAAGAAGAAGAGGGCTCTGTCAGAGAGAGAAGAAGAAGAGGGCTCTGTCAGAGAGAGAAGAAGAAGAGAGCTCTGTCAGAGAGAGAAGAAGAAGAGGGCTCTGTCAGAGAGAGAGAAAAAGAAGAGGGCTCTGGCAGAGAGAGAAGAAGAAGAGGGCTCTGTCAGAGAGAGAAGAAGAAGAGGGCTCTGTCAGAGAGAGAAGAAGAAGAGGGCTCTGTCAGAGAGAGAAGAAGAAGAGGGCTCTGTCAGAGAGAGAAGAAGAAGAGGGCTCTGTCAGAGAGAGAAGAAGAGGAAGAAGTGTTATAAAAAGTGGTTAGGGAAAGAAGGAGGAATGGTGTTCAGAATGCTCTGGTGTGTATGTGGGAGGGGGCTGTAGTGGGGGATTGAGGTGAGTGGTGTGTGTGTTTTTGTCTTAATGTGTTTGTGTGTGTCACGTGTGGACAGTTGAATGTATGAGTGGTATTCCTAATGTAAGACACTCAATGTTGACACTGAACAGCCATATGTAATTGTGTACATAAATTCCTGTCAATTTGTTTTGTTTCAATGTGTGGATAACTCAGAAAATATTGACACAGTGACGCAGGTACTGCCTCTTACGACACACAGTTCCTACAGCACAAACAATACGATTGTATTAAGTCAACAGGCTAGTACCAAAAGTGCTATTCCAATCATGTATGTTGAGTGACTGAATACATTTATAGGATCAGTCAGGAAATGATTCACACTCCATTATCTACAACCAATACCTTTACCTCAATAAAGGGTTACGGTAGAGTAGAGCATCTTGTTCTTTGAATCATCTTCGTCCAATGTTTTTTGTTACTTAATGAGATGCTCCATTGGAAGTCTTGGATATCTTCGTCCAATGTTCTTTGTTAATGAGGGCTCCACTGTGTGTATTTGTGGTTGTGTGTGTCAATAGTGCTTTGGACTTCTGGGGATTAACGGGGCAGGAAAAACCACCACCTTCAAGATGCTGACGGGGGACATCTCCATCTCTGGAGGGGAGGCCTTCCTAAACGGATACAGGTGAGGAGGAGCCACTGGCTGTTAGCACATACACACACACACAAATTGAGCTCCGTACCGCATCGTCGTGCGCCTTTTACATTTTTGAACAATGCAGAGGGCTCCATATAGCTCCACATTGACATGATTGGTTGACGGTAGGTGGAGGCGGGAGGTCCTGTATAAACACGACTTCCTTCACATCAGCTCTGTGCTGTTCTGCCAAGTGCAAGAAGTATGAATGCCCTGACGGCATCACCGTAAATGCTGTACGGCCACAGAATGACCATGCAGCACATTTATGGGATAGAGCTAAGGGAGTTTTGTTAACTTTCCTAGTTTCCATTGGCTGACCCATTCCAAATGGCACCCTATTCCGATATAGTGCGCTACTTTTGAACAGGGCCCATAGGGCTCTCGTCAAAATTAGTGCACTATGCAGTAAATAGGCTGCCATTTGGTACACAGTCCTACTCTTTCTCAGCAACTTTTGCTCTCTTCCTCTCTCTCCTTCTGGATGTCTCTACCTCTCTTGTACATTCTGTTTTCTCGTCCGTTTCAACTCCAGTCCTCTCATGTCCTTGTTCATTTTTTCAACGTGCCGTCTCGCACATTCCCCATTCTCTCTCTTCCACTCTCCATCTCCCACATATTTCATTCTGTTGCACACCCTCTCTCTTTCCCTCTCCCTCACTCCCACTCTTGTTTTCTGTCCCTCCTGCCACACACACACACACACACACACACACACAGGCGTACACATATACTGTATACACACATGTACACTCAAATTAACAAACACAAAAAAAGCCTCAAAAAGGGGTGTGTTCTTTCATATTTAGAGACAAAGAACATCGCCCTCTTCTCGGCTCCATATGAAGTAATCATCTCTATGGAAACGATGTAAGGCAATCGGTGGATGGATACTAGTTCACTGTGGTCTCCACTGGTTTGCGTCACCAGTTGTGTTGCCATAGTTATTAATTTATAAAAACGCATCATTTCCTTTGTGTTCAACCAAGAGATGGAGCTAAACACGCCAACGTTAATGTTGATTCATGTTGCCAGCGGTGATCAAAGGCGATCTCTTGGACCTTCAGGGAAAGAAAAACAGACAGAAGGAAGAGAAAAAGGACAGAAGTACGACCACCCTCTGTTTCCGCCTCATTACGTTCCTGGTAGGATGAGAGAGTGACTCTTTAAGCAGTGTTGAACAACAAATAGAGGGAAAACCTCATTTTCTATCCAAATAAAAGAGTTTGTGTTGAACCCCCAAATCTTACATTTGTTGATTGTCTGTTTACTCTTGTAAAGCCCGCGGCACATAACCTCCATCCCGTGAGCGATTACTTCCTACCGGCCCACTGCTGGGTAGAGCTTGGTAGAGCATTTTTTCAGTCCCCCAACCGACATCCAAATTGTCACGCTCCAGCTATAGTTTTACACATTGTGTAAGGCGGATTAACGAAAACGCTCTTTAGACAGCGGGAAACATTCCTTTGCAATATGCAAGTTTAGCTGGCTGTTTTTTCCTACTTTCAGACTACAGATGACAAGCAACGATATGCCCCAAAGCGCTGTTCATTTTCCATGACATATACTGTTTGTCGAAAAAGTCAGCTGGGACCAAGAATACATAATGCAAATTAAACTTCTGTGTTGTTCCTCATGTTTGGCTCCAGACAACGTGTGGAAAGCGGAGTTTTCATAACCAAGTGGTGATATTTCTTCTGGTAATGGATCAACGTGTCCCATGAGGGCCTTTTTGTTTCACACAGCCTCTGTGAGATACACTATACGAAGCACTTGTTAAACACTCTGTACTGCTTTGACCTCCAGACAACCAAATAGATTTTCCAAAATGTAAATGTAGTATAACGGTAATATTTTCTCTCTGAAAACGACAGTATCACCCAGGTGTTGAGTTTTTGAAAAGGGAATTATTTGAATCAGTTGGTGGATGTAAGACAGTACCTACTGTATAGGGATGATGGTGACGACGCAGTTGGATCCCTCATCTTCGTTATCACTATCGTCTTCATCATGAACATTGTGTTATTGTTGATAATGTCGATGATGTTGACGAGTTATCCTAATCATGTGGTGTTACAGTATGTGTCTGAATATATGTTCCATGATGTTCCTCTCAGCATACGGACAGAGATGAGGGACGTTCACCAGAACATGGGCTACTGCCCGCAGTTTGACGCCCTCAACGACCTTCTCACCGGACGAGAGCATCTGGAGTTCTACGCCAGACTACGAGGCGTACCGGAGAACGAAGTCCCCATGGTAACATTTCCCCTTGTCTGACCTGAATGATGTCATTTCCTGTTCCTGTACGACGCAACACCATTTGATTCCTAAGGTTATACAGTTGTCATGATGACGGACGAGAACAAAGAACTTCATATCCTTTAAGACATTTCTTCCCCCCATACAATACCTGCACTTCCAACTGTATAGACAGCACACTGCGCTTGGTCAAAGTGGTAAATAACCTCTGAAGTAGAAGACCTATGTAATACATAAGGTTCTGATTGGAGGAGCTGGCCACCAGCATGCCTAGCAGTGTGGCCGCCCCACCATGGGCCCTCAGTTTCTCCACGGCCCCCTCAGCAGCAATAAGATCAAAAGAAAGTTGGCTGGTCAACTTGCCAGTGGCCTCAGCCTCAGGCCCATGCGCCCAGGCCTTTGATCTCACACTACTAGGCCAAGGGACCCAGTTTCTCTGGTCTCTGTTCCGTTGGGTCCACTGAGTTTTGCTTTGTGGTGGCCATTTTGGCTCCAGGGAGAGCCCCGGGGAGCTGGTGTCATTTCCACATCATTAGTCCACCAACATGTCAATATAGGGAGTAAATTAATGTCTGGATGGTTGGAATGGAAACATGCCTGCATACAGTACATTTGGTTGGGGGTACCTGAGGATAGGGATTGGAGAATCGCTAGGGGGATGAATACTGGATAAGTTCCTGCTGGCTAGTACTGTTTTTTAGCTTGTGATGTGGCCCAGAAACCCACAGTGCAGCATATCAGCCTTGAAAAAGGTCCTGTGGCAATGCCAACCATCATGCATGCATATGTCTCATGCCAGGGGAAAGGAAGAGAGGGAGGGTGTGAGAGCAGAATGCCAGCACTAGACAGCCCAAACCAAAGTGGATTGTTGTGCTACTGTCACAGAAATACAATTTGTAATTATATATTTAAGTGTTTTCTCGGTTGTGTTTTCGTTATTAGGTGGCAGAGTGGGGCATCCAGAAGCTAGGCCTGGTCAAATACTCCAACAAGTCAGCCGGTACCTACAGTGGAGGGAACAAACGCAAGCTCTCCACCGCCATGGCTTTGATTGGCTGTCCTCCTGTGGTCTTCCTGGTAAGATGATTGGCTCAGTCCAAAACACAGCCTTATTATTGCCTTATGACAATGTTATGAACACTTTTGAGATCATTGATATGACACTATTGATATGGCTCGATTGAAATGGCTCTATTGATATGGCTCTATTGAAATGGCTCTATTGATATGGCTCTATTGATATGGCTCTATGATAAACACCTACTAGCTGTATTAACACTTTATTAAGATATTTTACAGATCACATCCAATTTTATGGTTCAATTTATATTACTGAAGTTTGTCCTGAGCAGTGATTAAATGTTCAGTGAGAGCAGAAAAAATGTATTCAACATTTTCTTCATCTTTTTTTTGGGGGTGCAAGAATATGACTTTTGAACTCCAAAATGCTTTAGCCAACTAAGACTAGATTGAATTCCACTTTGGTTCCTTGTACAGCGAAGAGGAGAGAGAACCAATTAGAGGATGTATGCCTGCTTGACAACATAGCAAATCCTGGATAAAACTTAGAAATTGTTAATGAATTTCCTTGGGGATTATAAGTCAATTACTAGCAGATGAAAAAAAAGGGCTGTATTTCAGTCGGGTCGCCATCTGGTCACGTTTTAATTAATTGTTCAGAGTCCACCCAATCTTGTTTGGAAATTTAAAGCATACGTAACTCTGTTTGCAGGAATTAAAGCCTTATACTGGGATTGATTTGAACTGGGAGAGTCGGTGGCTATATCCTAGCTAAGCGTTTCTCACAGAAAGAAAATGGCATCTTAATCAAAGGGTATTCCTTACCTTGATATGTAAAGCAGGCTGGCCATAGAGAGGGTTGAAGAGGTATTATAATGGCATAGCTTCATTAGGAGGAACCAACTTTGGGACCTGACAAGTCACTTCAAAATCTTACTGATTCCATGAAAATACGATCACTAAAATATTGCACCCACATGCCTGATTAGGCAAATGTAATGTTTACTATTATACCACTAAAGTATTAATTAATTAATTCATCCATCCTACCCACCCATTAATTAATTCATGAATTCAGCAAGTCAGTCAGTCATGACACAGCCACCCTTTGCCTTTATGACAGCTTTGCACACTCTTGCCATTCTTTCAACCAGCTTCATGAGGAATGCTTTTCCAACAGTCTTGAAGGAGTTCCCACATGTGCTGAGCTCTTGCTGCTTTATCTTCACTCTGCGGTCCAACTCATCCCAAATCATCTCAATTGGGTTGAGGTCGGGGGATTGTGGAGGCCAGGCCATCTGATGCAGCACTCCTTTACTCTCCTTCTTAGTCAAATAGCCCTTACACAGCCTGGAGGTGTGTTTTGGGTCATTGTCCTGTTGAAAAACAAATGAGCGCAAACCAGATCGAATGGCGTATCTCTGCAGAATGCTGTAGTAGCCATGCTGGTTAAGTGTGCCTTGAATTCTAAATAAATCACAGACCGTGTCATCAGCAAAGCACCTCACACCATCACACCTCCTCCTCCATGCTTCATGGTGGGAACCACACATGCGGAGATCATCCGTTCACCTACTCTGCATCTCACAAGACACAGCGGTTGGAACAAAAATCTAAAATTTGGACTCATCAGACCAAAGGACAGATTCCCGCCAGTCTAATGATCACTGCTTGTGTTTCTTGGCCCAAGCAAATATCTTCTTCTTATTGGTGTCCTTTAGTAGTGGTTTCTTTGCGGAAATTTGACCATGAAGGCCTGATTCATGCAGTCTCCTCTGAACAGTTGATGTTGAGATGTCTGTTACTGAGAAGCATTTATTTGGGCTGCAATCTGAGGCTGGTAACTCTAATGAACGTATCCTCTGCAGCAGAGGTAACTCTGCGTCTTCCTTTCCTGTGACTGTCCTCATGAGAGCCAGTTTCATCATAGCGCTTAATGGTTTTTGCGACTGCACTTAAAGACACTTTTAAAGTTCTTGAAATGTTCTGTATTGACTGACCTTCATGTCTTAAAGTAATGGACTGTTGTTTCTCTTTGCTTATTTGAGCTGTTCGTGCCATAATATGGACTTAGCCCTATTTGGTAAAAAAACATATTTTCTATACCACCCTTACCTTGTCACAACAGAACTGATTGGATCAAACACATTAAGAAGGAAAGAAATTCCAAAAATTAACTTTTAACAAGGCACACATGTTAACATGTTAATCCAGGTGGTTACTACATGATTCCATATGTGTTATTTCATAGTTTTGATGTCTTCACTATTATTCTACAATGTAGAAAATAGTACAAATAAAGACAAACCCTTGAATAAGTAGGTGTGTCCAAACTTTTGACTGGTACTGTATGTACATCATGTAGCTTACCTACCTACACAATATCCCCTATTTCATATTCCAACACAGTGTAGATGCTAGTGTTCATTCAGACAGATAATTCACTTGCAGTTGTTTGGTAGCCCTGGCTCGTAACTTTGAGACAGACGGATAATGTAGTGTTAGAGTGAGTTTCCATTTGTGTGGCAGGTAGAACACGGAGTCTTGCTTGGTTGCCTTAAGGCACCGCCATGTCGGCTTTGCACAGGGACACCGTCAGCATGGTGATGGAGATCCCCTGGTGGGATTTGGGGGATTCTGGCAGTGTAGGACCGAGGCTGGAGCACAGGCAATGGACTGAGTCCTGTCTCTCTCTAATCGTCCATGGACAGACTAGCCCGGGGAGAGAGAAAGGGAATGGGGAATGAGAAAGTGTGTGCGCGCATATTGCATTTACAATGTCTGTAAGAGAGAAGTCCCCCTGGGAATTTGTTTGGCTGGGTCTAAAAGTGTTTGATGCCCTCGGCTCTCCCCATGTAGCCTCCCCAAATCCAAAGCTCCTCTACACTGCTTTGATTCCACACGTTAGTGTTGGTAGCAGAAGCCTTTGAAACATTAAGTATGCTTTCATGTCTAAATGCAGTCCTCTTCCAACTGGAAGGGGCATATCAGTCTAGTGTCAGGAGCATAATGCTGTGAGATGTCGAAGTTTGGGGCTATAGGGATATGAGACCTTTGGAACACATTCTGAGGGTTCAAGGCCCAATCTGTAATTCCAACAGCCTGACCATGTCATTAAGAATCAATTGTATATCATTAATTACAAAAATATAATATTACAGATTTAGCATTTAAAGGGATAGTTCACTCAAAAATATATATTTGAATATGTTTTGGGCTTGTACTAATGGACTAATGAACAAAATACCACAATATATCTATTTTTTAACAGACAATAATTTTAAGCTTAGAACATCTGTCTATGGATCTGGAACATTTAAGTAAGATTGAGATCATTTGAATGGAGAATAGGAGTAGAGATGTGAAATGATGTGATAACATTGGGATAACGTAATAACATAATGGAGGTCAAACGTTGAGGGAACGCTTTTTGGCCCGTTACTGTAGGATGAGCCAACGACAGGGATGGACCCCAAAGCCAGACGCTTCCTGTGGGACTGCATCCTGAGTGTCATCAAAGAGGGACGCTCAGTCATCCTAACATCACACAGGTATGCTCTCTTACTGTTTTAAGGCGTCTCTCAAGTTAGATTGGGAGTGTGACTCTAATTGGTTCTGGTTCGCAAGTTGGTTCGCAACAATTGGTTCTGGTTCGCAAGTTTGAAAACATTAGTAAAACATTAGCAATACAACCTTTATTCATGTCCTTGTAACATATGTTTTTTGGGATTATGATAAGTTAACAAAGCAGTACTAAAGTAATTCAGGCATTTCTAAGCCGTGTCCTTCAAAAACCATGAGGAAATTAACATATGTTGGTCCTTTAGCTCTTGGATCTGAAGTTCAAAGTTAGACCTTAATATGTGCAAATGTATTTATACACAATTATAGTGAATGGGCCAGGTGGAGTGGATAATGGTGCAATTACCAATACGACACACTGTAACTCAAACTAAGAAATCCAGGAAATTAAAAACAAACAACGAGATGGATACTACTTCACTACATTCATGTTTATTCATGACTCCATTGTGTTCTCTCTCCAAACTCCAATATTGTTTTTAAATCTTTAACTTCTTATGGAAGCGGGTGATACGAAAAACGTTGTACAGCTTAGTCTGTCAATCCATTATCACCATTCTATATTGTGTTATTCATCTGAGAAACAAAATACATTTGTTGTATTAGTGATAGCTGGTACACAGCTCAGTTCCGTCCAATCGTCCATATTGCAACCAGGTGCTTTTGTTGGTCAAGTGGCGCATTTGCCAGGTTTTACATTATCATAATACTAATTGCTCCATCCCTCAGCAAAGCAATACAACGCCTCCACCTCAACAAGAAATGAACCGGGCTGCATCCAAAATGGCAGCTGAAACACTAAACAAAAATGTACAGATGTTCGACTCCGCTCCCCCTAATTAAGCTAGGGCTGTCAGAGGAGATGTCCTAAAATGATCACCAGAGCCCAGGAGCCAACCATCCTGCTCTCTGGACCTGAACCAGGCATGAAAAATAGACCCTCATCTCATGCCCCCACCGCCTCCGAACGAACAGCGTGAAGCGAATCCCAGCTAAAATAATGATTCAGCTACAAGTTGGCCATTTGCTGCAGTATATCCCACAGAGCTGACGAAATGTGGATGCGGCAGGCATATTTCAAAGACTGGCCAAATGTTTCTTGTTTTTTCTTTAAAGAAGGAAAAAGTCAGAGCTTGAACATTGGTCATGATTTTTACGGGCAGTGTATTCCGATAAGATCCTTCTTACTGTGTTGAATACAGTCAACTTTATTCTGATAACTCTCATGGAAATACATACAATATATAAACAAATAAGCCTTGATTAGGCAGTTAGCATTCTCAAACACACTTTCCCACGTATGACTAAATTGTTTGGAATATTCTTAGGCATTGCTATGGGCCTACAGGAACAGTATGTGTGACCCACCACCTGGATTCGGTCCTATGTAGCAACATTATACCTGTGTTTTTTATATTGGATAAATGTAGAGACTCATAGCTAGAAAATTGTATATCGTACACTGCATTTGAGGAACAATAAGAAATTGAAAGTTGATAAACTCGTAACCCCACTTTTGAGGAAATGGTCCTTGAATGTTTTGGTACCTACTGGAGAGCTTTTTTTTGTCTACACCCGTTCAGCATCATTCACACACTCTTAAGCCTTAGCCCCACCCATCTCTTTAAGGATTCACGTAAGGCCATGTTCCAAACAGAGTGAGTAGTGTAGTAAACAACCAAAGATTTCAAGACTAAAACTGGTAAAAGTAGTACCCTACAATTAGGAAAAACTCCAGGTAAAAATACACTTTATCTAGTCCTTGGCCTATATCTTAATTTGACTTTGGTGCAGGTCATGTTGTTCTTCACATTGCCGCCTCTAGTAAACACACACACTATATCAAATAATATCTAAGTTGATTTGTCACATGCATAGGATACGGAAGGTTTCGACGGTACAGTGAAATGGTTACTTGCGTATTTTCATAGTAGCAATAATAAAAACAGTGACCAGATGTGAATATTTTATCATTATTAGATGATGCTTACCCAGACACACTTGTCTAAATTGATGGGTTATGTGAAGAAATGCTATAACCACATCCCAGCCACATCTATCTAAGTGGATGGGTCACTATTGTCTAGACATGTACTCATGTTCATGAAATACAATAGATGGCCGTAATCACCCCCAGACACACCTGGCTAATTTGATGGGTTATGTAATCATCTGGCGAATTGGAGTCTTTTGTTTAGACATGTAGCTAGCTAGCTAAACAATGAACTGGCATGATCCCAACTGTCACGATCTCCTGAAGGGACGGACCAAGGCGCAGCGAGGCATCCAGTATACATCTTTATTAACTAACGTAACTGGGCAAAAACAACAAAAATAACAAACGAAGATCGCAACGTTGAAACATAACTAACAACACAAACAAAGCTATGCTCAAACAATAACCCACAAACCCCTAGTGCAAACTACAAACATATATATGGTTCCCAATTAGAGGTAACGACATTACCCCAACATAGAAATATATAACCTAGAACAGAAAAACCCTACACCAAAACACTCCAGCCTGTCTTCTCAGGCCTGGACGTGACACCAACTCATACTACTACCAATACAAATGCTATGAATCTGTAGGTAGCTAAAGCTAACCAACTAGGTTTACAGATGGTATACACGTTTGTTATTAAGGCACATGAAAGGTCACATGTTCCAGAAGGCATTTCTACCAACAACAAAAAAACTGTTCCTGTGAAGTAGTGACATGTGACATACACCTAGCTTCCTGAAACGGGTCTCATATGGTATGTTACTAGTCAGCCCTATGGGTACAGAAAGGACATTGGGTGTCAATTGAATAAAGCAGCATGGGATGGAGAACAACCAAACCAGAAAAAAAAATCTTACTGACTTGTTTTGTTTCTGCAAGTCTTTTGACTAACGTTTGTGTAGAGTAGAAAAATGGTGCCCTATAGTACACAATTAAACCTTTCTCTCTCTCTCTCTACCTCTCTCCCTTTGTCTCTTACAGCATGGAGGAGTGTGAGGCCCTGTGCACGCGCATGGCCATCATGGTGAATGGACAGTTCAAGTGTCTGGGCAGCATCCAGCATCTTAAGAGCAGGTGAGGCCTTGACAGCGGCACTAACAGCTAGGCCACAGCCTTAATGTTCTTAATGGGAAAATTCCAATGCAATGTACACCGAGTGAACAACCTCAATTCGTCAGGGCATGGACTCTACAAGGTTATCGAAAACTCCAATGCTTGTGTCAAGTTACCATGCCCCGTTACCATGCCCTGTTACCATGCCCCGTTCAGAGTTGTCAAGTTACCATGCCCCGTTCAAAGGTACTTAAATATTTTGTCTTGACCATTCACCCTCTGAATGGCACACACACGCCATCCATGTCTCAATTATCTCAAGGCTTAAAAATGAAAAAAGTGACATCAATAAGGGATCATAGCTTTTATCTGGATTCACCTGGTCAGTCTGTCATGGAAAGAGCAGGTGTCCTTAATGTTTTGTAAACTCAGTGTTTAGCAACCTATACTGAAGCCCTGCGAAATGAGTGACATACAGAAAAACTATTGATCTTTAGCCTTAGGTGCACTCACATGTACAGTACGTAGGCATGATGCTATATAAGGTTTGTCAGTATTCTATGGCCAGTACCCTTATAAAGGGCTTCCAGTATTAAGTAACAAGGCCCTAGGAGGTGTGGTATATGGACAATGTACCACAGCTAAGGGCTGTTCTTACACACGACACAACACAAAGTGCCTTAGCCGTGGAATATTGGTCATATATCACAAACCCCTGAGGTGCCTTATTGCTATTATCAGTTAAGTCAGTTAAGAGCAATTTCTTATTTACAATGACGGCCTACCCGGGCGACGCTGGGCCAATTGTGCACCGCCCTATGGGACTCCCAATCACAGCCTGATGTGATACAGCCTGGAATCGAACCAGGGACTGTAGTGACACCTCTTGCACTGAGATGCAGTGCCTTAGACCGCTGCGCCACTCGGGAGCCCATTATATTATCAACTGGTTAGGAATGTAATTAGAGCAGTCAAAATAATTGTTTTGTCATACGTGTGATATACGGTCAGAAATACCACGGCGGTCAGCCAATCAGCATTCAGGGCTCGAACCACCCAGTTTATAATGACTCATACATACTCAGTGTTTCTCAAAATCAGAGGTAATTATTTCTCTGTAGTTCTCAATAACATTATGGACATTTGGTCTTGCCTTAATGGAGCAACCCACCCTCTCCCTCTCTTAGCTGTGACATGAGTGTGTCCTCATTTCGCAGTCTTTGGGAAATGTGGGATTGATATGTCCATTCTTTTTCCTTCAATGTATGCGTTCAGTTGCCATGAACACTGTGATAAGCAACATTTTGAAATGTATTTTGAATTTAATTAACTATTTATTAAATGCGACATGGTGAAGTAAACAAATATTAGCCTACAATTCCATAGAGTGCATCAGCATTAGTCTTGATTTATTATGTTAATTGCGCATGTTTTTTTTCTTCCCTTTAATGATGTTGTAGTAAACAAGTATTGCTATTATATTATTTTACAGTACAGGGTTAGAGTTAAGGTTCTATCTATGTAAATAACACACCTTGGTTTTAACTGACTTGCCTAGTAAATAAATAAAAATAAATTATGTTTATGAACATGTTTCCTGGGGGGGTCATGGGACCTTTTTTGTTTTTACCCCTTTTTCTCCACAATTTCGTTGTATCCAAATTGGTAGTTACAGTCTTGTCCCATCGCTGCAACTCCCGTACGGACTCGGGAGAGGCGAAGGTCGAGAGCCGTGCGTCCTCCGAAACACGACCCTGCCAAGCCGCACTGCTTCTTGACACACTGCTCGCTTAACCCGGAAGCCAGCCGCACCAATGTGTCGGAGGAAAGACCGTACACCTGGCGACCGTGTCAGCGTGCATGCGCCCGGCCCGTCACAGGAGTCGCTAGAGAACGATGGGACAGGGACATGCCAGCCAAACTCTCCCCTAACCCAGACGACGCTGGGCCAATTGTGCACCGCATCATGCGTCTCCTGGTCGCGGCTGGCTGCAACACAGCCCGGGATCGAATCCGGGTCTGTAGTGGAGCGTCAAGCTCTGCGATGCAGGCCCCAATTATAGTTTTTTGTACAAATTCACAATTGTTTAAACAAATCTATAACGGCACATTATGCCATGATGCTTTATCCTAGAAACAATCTGTAAAATGCCTGGTGATATCTTCTAATAATACAAAAGATTGTTAGCGGATTAACATTAGGGGAAATCGTGTCTAGACTATTTTCCCTATTCATTATTATTATTAAAAAGCCTATCTAAAAGATGGCAATAGTCTTGGTAAGCTACGTAGACTTGCAGGAAATTAGTTTCAAAACAACAAAATGTTCGTAGGTAGCTCAAATGAAGGCTGTTGGTGGTGTGTTTAATAAACAACAACACAAAAGGTTGGGGAACCCCTGCTCTAAACCACAAGTTTTTTTTTGGTGAAAATAAATCCTTCTTTGACTCTTCCATCTTTACCCGTCCTGTAATGGCCTTTACACATGCCTCTTAACACATTTAGTCAGGCTCCATCTCCAATCTCCCCCTGACCTTAAACCCGGCACTTAAGTATGCTCTCTGATATTCACCTGACATTTTCACAAGGCCAACCCCCTTTTGGGCCATCTCACATCTGGTGATGAGGGTGGTGGGGGTGGGGCCATCCATTATGTTGGGCTGGGGGGGTTGACATTATTACAGCAGTATCGTGTGATCTTCCAGGAGGACATTACAGACTAAAGGGACGAGGGGGGAGAGTGGGGAGAGGACGAGTATGGGTGGATGGGGGAATGTATGCCTATGTTAGGTCTGATGCTGAAATGAGCAACAGGTGTCAAGGATATTTCCCATCGAGGGTCATATCATTTCTGTAGCCGTTAAATCAGAGAAAAGAGAGCGGGGGGTAGACAGAAGAAAAGGGAGAGAGAGGGAGGAAGAGAGAGAGAGAGAGAGGGGAATATAGAGAAGGAGAGAGTGAGAGGGAGAAAGAGAGCGATGGGCTAACCTGTCCCTCCCAGCTGTTGGTGTAATTGACAGATCCTCTGTGTCAATGACTTCCTGTCCTCAGGGACAACGAGGCCGCCCTAAATAATTTGAGAGACACTGTATAGTTACGGGATGTGGAAAGAGGGAGGAGGGAGGCGCTGAATGGGTTAACCTGTGCTCTAGTCTACTATATAGTCTATGCTGTCAGCCACAGCCAATCAATCACTCATTTCTCTCACTTCATAGACCAAAGCAGGGGGGAAATAGATAAACCTTAGATGTGCATTGACATTTTTTATGTTAGTAATTTTAGGTCACATTAGTTTTTTTGGGGGGGTGGCTGTTGAAATGCTATCGCTCTGTTCTTGCGACACAGTGAGTAATTTCTAATTAAGCGTCGGTATCTCTTTCTCGGCTCGCGTAATTCATGTTTCATGAGGTGTGGGCCCCGTTAATGACTCTCCGCTGTTTTCCTTTCCACTCTTCCCCCTGCCACGCGCGCCCATGAAATGTGTCCCCAAAGCGGGCGAGAGGGGCACAGAGAAACGGGACAGGGGGGAGGGTGGTAGCAGAGCGTTTCATCGACCATCTTTAAAGTCAAGCTGCGCAAACCACTCTGCAATGTAATCTATCCACATTTACCTGTGGAAGCATGGCATCGCTTTTCTTCTGCTTGTTATGTAAATGGCCCGGCCATGCTGTGAGGGAGGGGTGTGTTTATGCAACATCTCACTATTACCCAAGTTGTTGCAGATTAGGAGAAGGGAAGACTTCCATCAGGGTGTGACTGGAGGGGGTCGGAGCAGGTGGCGAGCAGCTGTCAATCAGTGGTATTAACGACTGACCTGCATGATGGGCGGGGCTACTTTTTCTTTCCTCCTCCCCTCCTTCTCCCACCCCCATCCACCTCATCACGGGCGAGAAAGAGTGTGGAATCTCTCCACAGGGTGCCTCTCGCATTTTGACTCTGTATTGTGTGCGTAACACATTCTAGCCCCCCTTCTTCCTCTCCATCTTCTCGTCACCCCACCCGCACTCATCCTCCTCCTCCAAAACTTCTCGTTACATTACCTTTATATATTCATCCTCCTGCTGCCTCTCTCTCTCTCTTTATCTCTCTCTCGCTCTACTTCCCTCCGCCCTCTCGCTCAGTTGGTGATGGAGCATCAACCCACCCTTGTTTGTGCTGCCCCCTTCAGGCCACACCGAGATGACCTGTCTTCCCACCTACTCATTGGAGCTGCCTGGCTGGCAGCCTCATTGTTATAACAACCCGCCCCTGTATATCAATCAGGTCCAAAAATAAGCAAAAATAGCACCATTCAAATCAGAGAGAGACCTCTTAACACAGTTAGGGGACGGATAATGTTTTAAGAGGACGCCCTCCATTATCTGGGTTGATGATTGCTTTGTCCCTCTCTACCCACCTGCTCCACGACCGGGTCGGCTCTGTTGCATTTCCAATCAATCAATCATTCGTCGGAGGAGAGAATTTATGAAAGCCAAAAAGAGAACGGGAGATAAATAAGTGGCTGTAAATATACTTTTTACAATCCAGGAGCGTCGGATCCAGTAGTCCCAGGTGTTTAGTAAAGGGAAATGAAATGCACGGCAGTAAAATACCTTCCATAGCTCCCATATAAGCTGGTCAGGGGAAGGGAGAAGGACGCGGGAAGCTGGTGTTCTTTTCCTGGGACTGACATCATTCATATTTAGTGTTTAGTATTTATTAGGATCCCAATTAGCCGCTGCCAAAAGCAGCATCGACTCTTCCTGGGGTCCAAACAGGAACTGAAAACGTAACATTCATATGTCTGGAGAATAAGGGTTTATGCGGCTAGCAGGAGCTATATTTCGCTGCATCTCAACGTTTTTTCCTCCGTCCTTACTTAGAGACCCAGTGCAGTCACAAACATGAGTTTCATGTGTTTTATATACCCTGAGTATACTAAACATTAAGAACACCTGCTCTTTCCTTGACAAAGACTGACCAGGTGAAAGCTATGATCCCTCACTGAAGTAATAAATCCTCTTCAATCAGTGTAGCTGAAGGGGAGGAGACAGGTTAAAGAAGGATTTTTAAGCCTTGAGATAGTTGAGACATGGATTGTGTATGTGTGCCATTCAGAGGGTGTACGGGGCATGGTAGTAGGTGTCAGGCACACCGGTTTGTGTCAAGAACTGCAACGCTGCTGGATTTTCACGCTCAACAGTTTCCAGTGTGTATCAAGAATGGTCCACCACCCAAAGGACATCCAGCCAACTTGACAAAACTGTGGGAAGCATTGGAGTCAACATGGGCCAGCATTCCTGTGGAACGCTTTCGACACCTTGTAGAGACCATGCCCGATGAATTGAGGCTGTTCTGAGGCCAAAAGGGGGGACGCAACTGAATATTAGGAAGGTGTTCTTAAAGTTTGGCTTTCTCAGTGTATATTTACACACTGAGGTTGAAATAATACTGTGAAATTGTGAAAATTAGGATAATGCTCTTTTAGTGTAAGAGCTGTTTGAAAAGACCGCCTGAAATATCATCCTGTTTTGGTGGGATGGAGTTTTGGCCTGCCTAGTTAATAGACCAATAAGAAGGAGTTCCAAACCTCTGCCAATAACAACACATTTTCAGTTTAACTTTCCACTCAGACCACTCCCAGACAGTGCAAAATTCCTGCTTGAGCAATTGCTCTTTTCTAAGAAGCAATTTTATTTTACCATTTTAATTGAAAACAATCACAGTCAGGTACTTAATTGTTACCCAGCCAGAACTGATTTGATATTGAGATATAAACGGCTGTGTTGGACCTTTAAGGGAAAAGAGTGAAATAAAATATAAACGAAAGCTGAGAAGTGCCTTTAAAGCATTAAGGTAATGTTGCGCGCAGCGCCGGAGAGTTTTATAAGAGCATCTAAAAGTTGTGATCAATCTAAGGAAGTTGCCTTTGAGATGTCTAATAAATGTGTGGATTGACTGTGGTGCACTGTAGCTAAGTAATACATTATCTAACTGACTGTTAGTGTCTGAGATGGATGGGAAAATAACACCCCTTACGGTTTACAATGCATCAGCTGTAATTAATACCCATTGCACACGGACAGATACAGTATGTGAAATCCTCTATGGCCATCGAAGGCATGTGTGTGTGTGTATGCATGTGGTGTCTGTTTATGAGGCATATATATTGTGCATGTGTACATATTTATGTATGCAGTATATGTTTTGAAGTGTGTGTGTACACGTGTCCTTGTGGATTCATGTCTGTCTCTCTGAGTGGAAGTGTGTGTGTGTCCATTCCAGACCTCATCTGAACAGTACCATATGTATTTTCAACTTCAGCCTTGAATGAAACATGCCTCTGCACCGTATATATCCATCGCCTGTGGGATATTCAGTGATGACCCTTACAGGCGACCTCTGTGTGTGACCCATCAAGGACTTCCTGCCTGATCAAAGGACGGCCACCCAAGCCTGGGGTGTGACCCCTCCCCCCGGACACCAATATGGGGGGTGTTTGGTGACCTTTTCCCTCTCTTCCTCAATCTTTTCAAGGGGGGAGAGATGGGGGAGAGGAGAGATGAGAGAGGAAAGATGGGATAGAGGAAAGCAGAGATGGGGAAGGATAGATGGGAGCGCAGAGGAGAAAGGAGAGATGGGAAAGGAGAGATCGGAGCGGAGAGATGGGAGAGATGGGATAGGAGAGATACTGAGAGGAGAGATTGGAAAGGAGATGTAGAGAAATGCACAGCACTCCAGCAACAGCTTTCTGAAGCTGGAGGTTATGTGTCTGAAATGACACGGGAGGGACTCCAACTGAGTCGGGAGATAAGAGGAGAGATGGAAGAGGAGAGATGGGAGATGTAATAGATGGGGGAGAAGAGAGGGAAGAGGAGACATGGAAGAGGAGAGAGTAGAGATGGGATAGGAGAGAGGGTAGAGGAGAGAGATGGGAGAGATGAAAGAGGAGATATGAGAGAGATAAGAGAGGAGAGATGGGAAAGGGGAGACGGGAGGAGAGATGGAGAGATGGGAGAGAGAGAGGAGAGATGATGAGGAGAGAGGGTAGAGGAGAGAGGAGAGATGAGAGAGATGGGAGGTGAGAGAGATGAGAGAGATTGGAGAGGAGAGATGGGAAAGGGGAGACGGGAGGAGAGGAGAGAGGGGAGAGGAGATATGGGAAAGGAGAGATGGGAGATGGAAGGAGAGGAAGAGAGATGGGAGAGGAAAGGAGATGGGAGAGGGACGAGAGGGGAGATGGGAGAAGAGATGAGCAAGAGGAGAGATGGGAGAGAGGATAGGTGGGAGATGAGAGATGGGAGAAGAGAGAGTGGAGGAAAGAGTGGAGAGGGGAGATGAGAGGAGACTTGGGAGAGAAGAGATGATGAGAGATGGGAAAGGAGAGATGGGAGAAGAGGAGAGGATACGAGATGAGAGATGGGAAAGGAGAGAGATGGGAGAGGAGAGATGGGAAAGGGGAGACAGGAGGAGAGATGGAGAGATGGGAGAGAAAGAGGAGAGGAGACATGGGAGAGGAAAGAGAAGAGGAGAGATGGGAAAGGAGAGATGGGAGAAGAGGAGTGGAGAGATGAGAGAGGAGAGGTGGGAGATGAGAGGTGGGAAGGGAAGGAGAGCGGGGAGGAGATATCGGAGAGGAGAATTTGAGAGCGGAGAGGAGAGATGAGAGATGGGAGATGAGATGGTAAAGAGGAGAGATGGGAGAGGAAAGACAGAAAAGAGGACAGAGAGGATGGGAGAGGATGTATGACAGAGGAGAGCACAGAGGAGAGTTGGTAGAGAGGAAAGGAGATGAGAGGAGAGATGGGAGAGAAGAGATGGGAGAGGAGATTGGAGAGGAGACATGGGGAGAAGAGAGTTGAGAGATGGGAGAGGAGATGAGAGATGGGAGAAGAGAAAAGAGATGGGAGTGGAGAGAGAGACGGGAGGAGAGGAGAGATGGGAGAGGCGCAAGGAGAGATGGGAGATGGAGAGCGGAGAAGAGACGTGAGAGAGGAGACATGGGAGAGGAGACATGGGAGAGGGGAAAGGTGGGAGGAGTTATGGAAGAGGAGAGATGGGAAAAGAGGAGAGCTGGAGAGCAGAGATGGGAGAGGAGAGATGGGATGGATGGGAGAGAGGATATGAGATGAGAGAGATGGGAAAGTAGAGATGGGTGGAGAGGAGAGGCGGAGAGGAGGAGAGATGGAGAGATGGGAGAGAGGGGAGATGAGAGGAGACATGGGAGAGGAGAGAGGATGAGATATGGGAAAGGTGATAGGAGGTGATAGATTAGAGAGGAGATGAGAGCAGAGAGGAGAGCTGGGAGAAGAGAAAAGAGATGGAAGTGGAGAGGAGAGACGGCAGAGGAGCCATGGGAGAGGAGCCATGAGAGATGAGACAGTGGAGAGGATATGAGATGGGAGTAGATATGGGAGAACAGAGATGGAGAGATGGGAGAGGAGAGATGGGAGGAGAGAAGAAATTGAGAGCGGAGCGGAGAGATGAGAGATGGGAGAAGGGAGATTAGAGATGGTAAAGAGGAGAGATGGGAGAGGAAAGACAGAAAAGAGGACAGAGAAGATGAGAGATGTGGGAGGATATATGAGAGAGGAGATGAGAGATGGGATAGAGGATAGAGGAGAGCACAGAGGAGATGAGAGATGGGAGAAGAGAGATGGTAAAGGGGAGAGGAGAGATGATATAGAAGAGGAGAGATGGGAGAGGTGAGATGGGAGAGGTGAGATGGGAAAAGAGGAGAAATTGAGAGCGGAGAGGAGAGATGGGAGGAGAGCGATGAGAGATGGGGAAGAGGAGAGATGGGAGAGGAAAGACAGAAAAGAGGACAGAGAAGATGAGAGGATGGATGAGAGAGGAGATGAGAGATGGGATAGAGGAGAGCACAGAGGAGAGTTGGTAGAGATGAGATGGGAGAAAAGAGATGGTAGAGAATAAATGGTAAAGGGGAGAGGAGAGATGAGTGGAGGAGAGATAGGAGGATGAATAGATGGGAAAGGAGAGATGAGAGATGGAGAGTGGAGATGAGAGAGAGGAGAGTTGGGAGAGGAGAGAGGAGATGGGGTAGGAGAGATGGGTGAGGAGAGGAGAGATGGGAGAGAAAGGAGAGATGGGAGAGGAGAGATTATATAGAAGAGAAGAGATGAGAGATGGGATAGAGGAGAGGAGAGCAGAGAAGAGAGCTGGGAGATGAGAAAAGAGATGGGAGTGGAGAGGAGAGATGGGAGAGGCGCAAGGAGAGATGAGAGTGGAGGAGGGAGGAGAGATAGGAGAGATGGAGACAGGACAGAGGAGAGGAATGTGGAGACATGGGAGAGGAGAGATTAGAGAGAGGAGAGGAGAGGAGAGATGGGAGAGGAAATAGCCGGGAGAGAGAAGAGAGGAGAAGACAGATGGGAGAGGACAGATGATACAGAAGAGGAGAGATGAGATGAGAGTGGAGGTTAGAGGAGAGATGGGAGAAGAGGAGAATGGAGAGGAGAGAGGAAATAGACGGGAGAGAGGGGAGAGGATAGATGAAAGAGGGGAGAGGATAGATGACAGAGCAGATGAGAGATTGGATAGAGAAGAGAATAGAAAAAAGAGATGGCAGCGGAGAGGAGAGACTGGAGATGGGAGAGGAGAGATGGGAAAGAGGATGAGAGATGGGAAAGGAGAGATGGGGGAAGAGCGATGGGGAGGAGAGGATGGATGAGAGAGATGGGAGAGGATGGATGAGAAAGGAGATAGGATAGAGGAGAGCAGAGAAGAGAGTAGAGAAAAGATATGGGAGAGGAGAGTGTAGAGGATAGATGGGAGAGGGGAGATGATATAGAAGAGGAGAGACGAATGATGAGAGAGGAGAGGAGGGATAGAGGAGAGTAGAGATGAGACGAGAGATGTGAGAGGAGAGTAGAGAAAGGAGAGATGAGAGGAGAGACAGGAGAAATGGGAGAGATGGGAGCGGAGAGATTGGAGAGATCTCTCCCTCCCTCGCTCCACACTGCAGATATGCACAGCACTCCAGCAGCTCTCGTCCCCTTTCTGAAGCTGGAGGTTATGCATTTTAAATTACACGTGAGGGAGAGGAGAGATGGGAGAGAGAAGAGATGGGAGAGATTGGAGAGAGATGGGAGAGAGGAGAAATGGGAGAGGCAAGATGAGAGAGGTGAGCTGGGAGAGGATGGATTGGACAGGAGAGGAGAGATCGTGGAGTAGAGTGACTAACAAAATCAATGAGAGCCCCCGGTCAGTAATTCAACCATGATTGCTACAAGTTTAGATAGCTGGCCGCTGGACTAATTTACCAATCTAAAAAATTTTAGCTGACGGGCTAATTAAGTGACTGTCAGTAACCTGGTTTCCATCCAACCTTTTTATGCGAGTAAAGTACATGTCGGGTAAAAAAATGTCATGACAGGCCTGACAGAAAAAAAAGAACATCTGTATACTTTCCAAATGTGGACAAAACAAAATACGCTAGACAAGGTGGGATCTTTTTATGTCAGTAAAATTAAAGATTGTTGGAGTAATATTGTTGGAAACGCTTTGATGTGCAAATATTGATATAATATACATCGTATCGAAGTCAACTTGGAGTCACGCGATGTTCTGTGGTCCTCCCACTATGACTCGTCCGGAAAGCAAGCAGTTTATTAAGCTACAGATGAAATACACTACAGGGCCAAAAGTATGTGGAGACTCCTTCAAATGAATGGATTCGGCTAGTTCAGCCACACCCATTGCTGACAGGTGTACAGTATAAAATCGAGCACACAGCCATGCCATCTCCATAGACAAACATTGGCAGTAGAATGGGCCTTTCCCAACAATGTAGAGAGAAAGAAAATAGCGAGATAATAGAAAAGTAATAGCAGAAGTAGTACATCCACAATGAGTAATGATCACTTATATTATTGTGAGATGACAGAAGGGTAGAAATTGGAAAATGAATAACACATACCGCCACTCTCCTGTTGGAGTGTAGCAGAGAAAATAGAGCACAGAGAGAAAAAAAGGAGAGCGAAAATGAGAGAGCCAGAGCTCATTGATCAGCCTCTTCTTTCTGCTGCTGGGAAGCGCCGTTTGATTACACATGTACGCCTCAAACCTCTTCTTGCGACGCTCCCAACCATTATTGGATAAAAAATGTCTTCACTGAGCTCAGCACCTCTGAAGCTCAGCTGCGCCTCGCCACTCTGAGCGCCGGCCGATATCCTGTCTGGCTCGATCCCATCGCTAAATAGAGGGGGCGTTTGTCAGACTCATCATGATTGGATGATGAATCAGACTGGATAAGAAATCTCAAAAAGGGTGGGATTTCAGACGACTTCTACTCAGACTGGCTTCTCTGTTGACTTTGCTCTTTGTTCATTCAAACTTAGTACTGAAGGCCTATTTCAAAATGCTATGAAAAGAAGTCCACAGGACTGTGTAATCACAGAGAATCGGACAGATAAGTCAGAGATGGGAAAGAATAGTTGATCTCTCTCATTTGTGATTTCCTATTTAAATGTTGATGTTCCATTCCAACAATCAGAGGAATGAAGAATATGCATTTTAATCTAGGATTTCAAATAAAGCACAGCACAGAGTGATGGCTTGTTATTAGGTATAATGATGTATTCCCATTGAAAGGCTCTGGGAGTTGACCGTCATTTTGAATATGTGCTGCTAGGCTCTGTTCCTATTGCCATGCAGACGAGCGTACAATTTAGAATGAAGCAATGTATTGGCCTTGGATTCTTCGTTGTATGCTAGTATGGACATTGAATCGAAGCCTTAGTACGGCTGTGGCTTACTCACCACATCTCTAATTACTGTTAAGAGGTTGCTGCCTCTCCTTGCATGTAGCACTTAACAGCCCCCAATGGACATTTTCCACGACTAAATATAACATTCGGGGATTCATTAAGCAGAAAACAGCGGTAATAAGAGCACTAACTACCAAATAACACTAGTCTGACTAGACTAGCCAAGGAATGTTAAAAGCTGGTAGCCAATTCCAGCTTTGAGAGAGCATTTAATGTCAAAGTTAGAATCCTATTTTGGTGGTTTTTATTTGATGTGCCGGTGCATTGATTGGGATGTTTTAAATTAAAATGTCAGAATACACAGTGTAACTAAATAGAAAGTGAATAAATGCACACCGCTTTATACAAATAGGTTCAACGAGTGATGCTGATGTGATGCTGTGATGCTGATGTGCCTTAAGTAATTAATTCAGGTCTTTGGAACAATGCTTTTGGTTGCACATTCTTAAGAGACCTGGAAATAATTCTTAAGAGACCTGGAAAGTCAGACTTATCTGATTTTGGATTCACAATAACAAGTCATTACTAGGCCTCATTGCCATACTCCTACCTATTTCTTTTTGAGGCAATCTGTTTTTCTGAATTTCTTTTCTGAATATATAAATAAATAAATAAATAATGAGATTGAGACAGAGGTATACAGTGCCTTCGGAAAGTATTCAGACCACTTGACTTTTTCCACATTTTGTGACGTTACAGCCTCATTCTAAAATTGATTAAATTGTATTTTTTCCTCATCAATCTACACACATTTTTGCTAATTTACAAAAAATGGAAAACTAAAATATAACATTTACATAAGTATTCAGACCCTTTACTCAGTACTTTGTTGAAGCACCTTTGGCAGCAATTACAGCATTGAGTCTTCTTGGGTATAACGCTACAAGCTTGGCACACCTGTATTTGGGGAGTTTCTCCCATTCTTCTCTGCAGATCCTCTCAAGCTCTGTCAGGTTGGATGGGGAGCGTTGCTGCACATCTATTGTCAGGTCTCTCCAGAGATGTTTGATTGGGTTCAAGTCCGGGCTCTGGCTGGGCCACTCAAGGACATTCAGAGACTTGTCCCAAAGCCACTCCTGTGTTGTCTTGGCTGTGGGCTTAGGGTTGTTGTCCTGTTGGAAGGTGAACCTTCACCCCAGTCTGAGGTCCTGAGCACTCTGGGGAAGGTTTTCATCAAGGATCTCTCTGTACTTTGCTCTGTTCATCTTTGCCTCGATCCCGACTCGTCTCCCAGTCCCTGCCGCTGAAAAACATCCCCACAGAATGATGCTGCCACCACTAAAGTCAAAGTCACCATTATTAGTCAGTTGTACAACCGAATGCCTTCAACCGAAATGTGTCTTCCGCATTTAACCCAACCCCTCTGAATCAGAGAGGTGCGGGGGGCTGCCTTTAATCGACATCCACGTCTTCGGCGCCCGGGGACCACTATGCTTCACCGTAGGGATGGTGCCAGGTTCCCTCCAGATGTGACGTTTGGCATTCAGGCCATCTTGGTTTCATCAGACCAGAGAATCTTGTTGCGCATGGTCTGAGAGTCTTTAGGTGACTTTTGGCAAACTGCACTTGGGCTGTCATGTGCCTTTTACTGAGGAGTGGCTTCCATCTGGCCACTCTACCATAAAGGCATGATTGGTGGAGTGCTGCAGAGATGGTTGTCCTTCTGGAAGGTTCTCCCATCTCCACAGATGAACTCTAGAGCTCGGTCAGAGTGACCATCATATTCTTAGTCACCTCCCTGACCAAGGCCCTTCTCCCCAGATTGCTCAGTTTGGCTGGGTGGCCAGCTCTAGGAAGATTCTCGGTAGTTCCAAACTTCTTTCATTTAAGAATGATGGAGGTCCCTGTGTTCTTGTGGACCTTCAATGCTGCAGAAATGTTTTTGGTACTCTTCCCCACATCTGTGTCTCGACAGACTCCTGTCTCGGAGCTCTATGGACAATTCTTTCATCCTCATGGCTTGGTTTTTGCTCTGACATGCCCTGTCAACTGTGGGACCTTATATAGACAGGTGTGTGCTTTTCCAAATCATGTCCAATTAATTGAATTTACCACAGGTGGACTCCAATCAAGTTGTAGAAACATCTCAAGGATAATCAATGGAAACAGGATGCATTTCAAGTCTCATAGAAAATAAAAATACTTATGTAAATAAGGTGTTTATGTTTTTAATTTTTTATAGATTTGTCAAATTGTAGATAAAACTATTTTTTCGCTTTGTCATTATGGGACATTGAGTGTAGATTGCTGATATTTAAAAAAAAATATTAAATCCGTTTTAGAATAAGGCTGTAACGTAACAAAATGTGGAAAAAGTCATACACTAAGAGAGATTTTGAGGCATTCTGAAAATATACTGTTTTGTCCTTAGATTGGGATTGGCTTTAAGATGGCCTAAACCGCACGTATCAAGACATTTTAAGTCTGCATAATAGAAAATAAACTATACACCCTAACCTTGTCAATAGCGGGTGTGTTCCACATAGTCTGTACAGATTGTACAATCGTTATATAATGTTTTTTTTTACCTTCATTTAACAAGGCAAGTCAGTTAAGAACAAATTCTTATTTACAATGACGACCTAACCCAGGCCAAACCCAGACGGCGCTGGGCCAATTGTGCGCCACCCTATGGGACTCCAAATCACGGTCGGATGTGATACAGCCTGGAATCGAACCAGGGACTGTAGTGACGCCTCTTGAGATGCAGATTGCAGTGCCTTAGACCGCTGCGCCACTCGGGAGATGTGGTTGCTGAGACATTAAACACTTAAACAGTCCAGATAATAAACACAATGGTTGAGTCCCAAATGGCTGCCTATTCACTATAGGGTGCCATTTGGGACACAGATTATATTAAACACTCCAGGTATTTTAAAGATCTGATCATCTGTGCAGACCTGTGTTGAAACTGTGTGTCTGGAATGCAGCCAACGTGTCACACTGTGATCCACTGCTTACATATACAGTAGGTACACCAAAGCACCATGGGTAATTCTACATGCCAACTCATGGATTTGTACAAACTCAGGATGTAGTGACAGTGCTCCTAGTGTCAGCACCTAGCAATAGCACCTTCTGAAGCAGCACTAACAGCGGAGGGAGGGGGAAGAGAGGGATGGGAGAAAAGCAGTAGGAAGAGTGAACATTCCTTCAGGCAACGAAAAAACTCCAGAGTTTCTCGGGTGTGCTGAGTTGGCCGATTCCCGGTGTTCGTGACGCTCCTCGACACCTGCTCCTCAACACGCTGCACATGATGCACAGGGAGCTTTCAACGAGCCGGGGAAATTAAGATCAATTATACCTCCCCCTTCCCTCGCTCCCCATCTCCTATGTTCCATCCCTCTATCCATCGTTCTCCTCCTCCTTCACCACATTATGTTAGCGCAAGGGTACCACGAAATTCAGCACAGTGAGGAAATTGAAACGTATTATTTAAGTGCTGCTGTTAAATTCAGGAGTGTGCACTTTAGCTTGGGTGGTGCATAGACATAAGGCAAGGTGAATAGGGAATCAAGGGAATTCGCTGGAGCATACAAAATTGTTCCAAAAGGGCATTTTATGGTGTGTAATTTAACCTTGGATAACCTCACTTTTTTTTGTGTGTGTGCGTACTTGTGTGTCAAAGGTCAAATAGAGGTTGCTTATATTTGTCCTGTTTCACACATGTACAAGTGTGCGGTGTGAAATGGAAATGTGCTTTTTTGCATATCCCACCCTTGGAAAGTGGGGTCACGGCCAGGGATCAGCCATTATTGACGGCAACCCTGGAGCAAATAGGGTTAAGTACCTTGCTCAAGGGCAGACCGACAGATTTCACCAAGTCGGCTTGGGAACTCTAACTAGCAACCTTTCAGCAGCCAACGCTCTAACCACTAGGCTACCTGTCGCCAACATTAGGCAAGGTGAATATGGAATCAGGTGATATGCTGGAGCATACAAATTGTTCCAAAAAGGCACTAACCTTGGATAACCTCACATTTCTGTGTGCGTGTTTGTGTGTGTGTTTTTGTTGGTTTTGTGTGTGCATGTATGTGTGTGCCTTCTGTCAGTCCATATGCTTTAATTGATGTGTAGTGTATGTGTTTATCCACGTGTCTGGTTTTTCTAGGTTCGGGGACGGCTACACTGTGATCGTGAGGGTGGGCGGCTCGCCCCCCGCTCTGGGCCCCGTGGAGGAGTTTGTCCACGAGACCTTCCCAGGTAGCGTACTGAAGGAGAAGCACCACAACACGCTGCAGTACCAGCTCCCCCACAGTGAGGGCGCTCTGGCCAGCATCTTCAGCCATTTCACCACTCATCAGCAGAGGCTGGGTGTGGAGGACTACTCTGTCTCCCAGACCACTCTGGATCAGGTAACCAGATTAAACCCTTCATTCAATTGTGGTTGTGGTTGAGGACCATAGAGATATAATAGTATTTATATGGTATTTTATTGTATTCTGTTGTGGGGACAAACAGTGTGTGCAGGCTTTTGTTCCATCCCTGTACAAATCAAGGTATTTTTGGTGTATGGCGGTATGGGCGACTCTGATCCTGGAGGGCAGGAGTGTGTGCAGGTTTCTTTTCTTGGCAGGTGTGTAAACGTCCAGGAGTGAGATGCCCATCCCTTTTAGGCATACATTATCTATAGAACACATTTTCTTGTACACTGAATGCTATTAGACTTGATGTCGAATGTCGACTGCCTCACACCACGTTTCTAATGTGATGTGTGAAGCTTGAGATCTGTTGCAATCAAGCCTCCGAGAGAAAGTGCCTGGTCTTCAAAGCACAGCAGTGAAGGAGTGAGGCTTGACTAGAGCACCTTCAGAGGGGCAAAGGTCACCTGTCCACTCATCCTTGGGGAGGAAAAGAGTGGAAAGAAGGTCTGTCCAGCTAAAAACAAGCCTCAGGGTGAGAGCCTCTCAAAAGCAGCTGCCAGGAGAGGAATGCTGGAATCCTTCAGGAAGGAAGGAAGGAGGAATAAAAAGAAAGAGTGTAAGAAGGAGTGAGTGAAAGAAGGGGTGAGTGAAAGAAGGGGTGAGTGAAAGAAGGGGTGAGTGAAAGAAAGAAAGAGTTAGAGAGAGAAAGAAAGAGTAGGTGAGTGAGTAAAAGAAAGAAAGAAAGAGTGATTGATTGAGTGAAAGAAAGAAAGACTGAGTGAAAGAAAGAAAGAAAGAAAGAAAGAAAGAAAGAGTGAATGAGAAAGAAAGTGAGTGAAAGAAAGAGTGAGTGAAAGAAAGAAAGAGTGAATGAGTGAAAGAAAGAAAGAAAGAGTGAGTGAGTGAAAGAAAGAGTGAAAGAAAGAAAGAAAAAAAGAGTGAGTGAGTAAAAGAAAGAAAGAGTTAAAGAAAGAAAGAAAGAAAGAAAGAAAGAAAGAAAGAAAGAAAGAAAGAAAGAAAGAAAGAGGGAAAGAAAACAAGAGAAAGAGAGGGAAAGAAAGAGAGAGAACCAACAATGCAGCCATCCTGTAATAGACCATACTGTATTTACCAGATCACAGAGAGTAAATAAATCACATGCGGGCTATAAGGTCACTGCACTGAAACACAAAGGGGATAAAAACCAACACCTATGGGGGACTGAGACCAGACAGTCACCTTTCAGCTGGTGATTTATTGATGACAGTCCTGACCTATTGTACTGAAAGACCTGGCTCGCACTACAATTAATATTGATCCGGCCCCAAGACTGAGGCATTAATTCCTATATTGAAAGACATTGGCCGTGTCCGAAATCTGTCTTGCCTACTACTTAATAAAACAACGGATTGTGTACTAATTGTACTATATACTATTTAGATCATACTGTTGTGTAGTAAGCAACAAATATCAAGATACTAGGCTCACCCATATTGAGAATGTGTCATCTGAATTGCAATGGCGTTGTTTCCCGACATTTTTCCATTTTGGTACAGCCCGTCCCCTTATCTGTTATCGGCTGATTATCCCCGAGCTGACAAGGTACAAATCTCCCCTGAACAGGCAGTTAACCCACTGTTCCTAGGCCGTCATTGAAAATAAGAATTTGTTCTTAACTGACTTGCCTAGTAAAATAAAGGTAAAAAAAAATAAACTAGTATGTATCAGCTGATTATCAAGCAAGTATCACCTGATTATCAAGAAAGTATCAGCTGATTATCAAGCAAGTATCAGCTGATTATCAAGAAAGTATCAGCTGATTATCAAGAAAGTATCAGCTGATTATCAAGCAAGTATCAGCTGATTATCAAGAAAGTATCACCTGATTATCAAGCAAGTATCAGCTGATTATCAAGTAAGTATCACCTGATTATCAAGCAAGTATCAGCTGATTATCAAGCAAGTATCAGCTGATTATCAAGTAAGTATCACCTGATTATCAAGCAAGTATCAGCTGATTATCAAGTAAGTATCACCTGATTATCAAGCAAGTATCAGCTGATTATCAAGTAATTATCACCTGATTATCAAGAAAGTATAACCTGATTATCAAGCAAGTATCAGCTGATTATCAAGTAAGTATCACCAGATTATCAAGAAAGTATCACGTGATTATCAAGCAAGTATCAGCTGATTATCAAGTAAGTATCACCTGATTATCAAGAAAGTATCAGCTGATTATCAAGCAAGTATCAGCTGATTATCAAGTAAGTATCACCTGATTATCAAGAAAGTATCAGCTGATTATCAAGCAAGTATCAGCTGATTATCAAGTAAGTATCACCTGATTATCAAGAAAGTATCAGCTGATTATCAAGTAAGTAGCCGGAATGAGCAGGAGCCTAGCTCCTTACGAAGCAAGTACGGGTATCCAGATACGGCATTGTCACTGAACTTCAGAAATGCATTATTCACTGTACCGCTAGACTGTACTTTGTTGTGAATATTGTTCTCTGAAACTGAGTTTTTCACAAATGAACTTGAGCACGAGGGTGCTATTTTTCAACTGTATGTGTTAGACATGATATTCACCTTCATGGAAAACAAAGAGTTACCTTTTGTCTGATAATGAGGATAAGCACTGATGCAGTGCTAACATTACCATCTTCTATGTTCCTGGATTGACACGTAAAATGAAGTGGCACATCCTTTTTTACTGTACCTTACATCCCTGAAAAAAAGTGATTTTCCACCACACACCACAGAGAGCATTTCAAAGACAACGGAACAAGCTAGCATGTAGCTGTGCATGAACTGGGACGGACTGCATTTGAAAAGTTCACTGAGGCGTGCGTGTGTCGTGCAGGGACTCCACCTCCAGGTTAATTGAGCGCCTCTGCATCCTTCTCCTCCTTGCCACGCGTCGGCACCCATGTAATAAACACCCAAATGCCCCCTCGCCATAATGAATGCCCACACCCATCTTTTATTAACAAAATGTCAGTGACGACCAATGGAGCATGTGGTATAAGTTCTACTAAAGGAATGCTTAGCAGATGAGAGGTGATTAGAGAAACATGTTTGTAGCGAGTACAGTGGGGAACGAGATGTGTCATTACTGTGTGCGCCCTATGAAATGCTAGTATTTGAAAATGTCACATGCACAGTTACACAAATCTAAAGTCTTTGAGCAGATGCAAGATATTCCATATATTCACCAAATGATACAACTATGCAGGATATGTATGCTCCCATGTGGGTTATTGGTGACAACATTTTGACCACTTACGTAGGTCTACATCAGGTCTGCCATACGGAACACTGTTCTGTTTAGAAAGCATTCATAAACGTAACATTGTTTCCAGCCTTGACAAATAAACAGTAGACAACTTAAGAAGGGTCACAGTATGTGGTCTGGATATTGTATTGTCTGTCAAACTCTGATATGGAAGGTCAAAGGCGTCATTGTTTTAAGCCTCTTACCATACTGTATCCAACCAATGGCATCTGGGGTCAAGGGTAAAATAAAGAAGGCATTGTTGTTTTTCAACTTCCTCATTTTCTCCCTAACAAGATGTCACAACCGTCAAGTTATTGAATGGAAACTGAATGGAGAAAAAAAAGGGTTTGTCAGACATTTTTTGTAAGGAAGCCTTTTGCTAAGCACTACAGTTCTTCACTGCGCAAGTCCTCCCCAATTTAACAGGGCGTTTCTTGAAACGGGATCTAACGCTCAAGGTCCTCCTCCATCAAAGGTATCACATACTTACCGTCCCGTCTGACTTTCTAGTTCCAATTAAGAAGGCCGACATTATCTGACAGTAGAACGGATTGTGGAAATCGGCGGAACGCTCCCGTTTCTTTTCAAATGAAACATGCCAGGCTGATAACATCCAGTTATATCACAACTATTGCATCAAATGCATTGTACTGGGCTTTCACTTTGACGCTGAAGTTAGAAGAGTGAATTTGATTCCACCAGGGATTCAGAAGATGCCTGTGGAGGAGAGGAGGAGGAAGAGCTGAGGAGGGGTAGTGGGTGGTGGAAGGGAGTTTTTTTGTTTGAATCATTTTGTCTTTGCTACCGGAAGGAAATAGAAGAGCACTTGTTCTATGCCTCAAAGGGGACCGTGTACATATTGTGTGTCCTTATTTTATTGTCTGTAACTGTTGAGGAAGATGTACTTCATAGGCAGTGCCTAATGGATTTTTTTTTTAAATCACTTCCCCTGTAAACGGTTGTTTCACTGCAGAAACAGTCCCTGCTTAAGTGGCTCAGATAGCATGGTATAATATTAGTCAGGTTGATCCGTTGTTATACAATCTGGCCATTCCACATGTCCTCTTATAGTATATATAGTCACATCATATCTTAATATATATGGTGGCCTTAACAGGTCTTTTTGTTTTATGTCGTGTTCTTCTTTGTTAATACTTTACCTGATGAAGACAAGCTTGTACTGTTGTTTCCTCACCCCATAAAGCAGACCAAAGTTGATGTCCGACTCCTTTTCACCGTAAGGAAAGAAATTGTTGGGGGGGTAATAATTAACAGGATGCGTTCTGTCTTGTTTCACAGTGAAGTTTAAGATATTTAAGGATACATCATAGAAACATGTTTTGTTTAAATGTCATTAGAAGGAGCAGATCGAATATGCTGATTGACTTTCGGTTTAAATGTTGAAATAATTCTGAAAACAAAACAATCTTTAAACAAATTTGAAGCCCATTCATATGAACAGATGTGTGTGTGAGTTACATGCAAGGACGTTCTATTTACAGCTACTCTTACCACCATGTCTTCATCCTCAGGTCTTTGTCAACTTTGCGAGGTACCAACAGGAGGAGGACAATCAGGCCCTGCAAGCTTATGACAACAAAGTGGACGTGTCAGACGAAATGCCAATGGAAACTCGGATCTCAACAAACTCAACTGTACCAGAGAGCGTCTGAGTCACTTCGGAATCCGTCACTAAATCACTAGCACTGTTTATCTCAGGTCTAAGCTTGTAGATAGCTTTTGTATGTTTTACTTGTGCCATAATGACTTTTTACTATGTTACTATTCAAATGTTAAACGTGAACAACACGTATAATGGAATTCCACACCTAGCAGAGTGAAATATTGTGATTGGTCTACCTGCATCAGAGGAGTGTGAGGTCATCGATGTTTAGATTAGATGCTGTTATTTCCGGGAATTGCTTGATTATGAAAAACAAAAATACAGATTTTTGTCAGACCTTGTCCTGTTTGCCAAATTATATGGCTAGGAAACACCTCTTCCTCAAAGGTCAACACATTGATTCTATTATGTTGCCCCTTGACATTCTCTTACGATTGTTGTTGCAATTGTTTCACTACTGATAAAACAGTGAATGCTTCCCAAATGGTACCCTATTCCTTTTACAGTGCACTACTTTGGACCAGATCCCTATGGATCTTCCAGGACCAGATATTTTCATGTTATCCTCTCCTTCATTCCAAAATTAGAATGGCGTGCCCTGCTTTGCAGAATATGCTTTGTGTGCAATACAGTCGAGAGCCTTCCAGTGTGTATTTGCAGGATAAATTTAGCCTACCCTCTAACCCAAGACCTTTGTGAAGAAGAAATATTTGTTTCCATTTTTGTTTATTTTCGACTACCCAGGTAGATATGCGTATAATATAACTATATTTGGAGAAAATGCGGGTAGTTTTTAACAATGGTGAATCCACCAAACACTTTCCCTGTAAAATAATTGTTTATTTTTGACAATACACACATAGACATGCATATATTACAGATATATTGAGAGAGAGTGAGTAGTCCCTTTTTAACAATGGTGAAACCACACCAAGCACTTCGTCAATTTGCCTACATTACCTTGCAAGTGGAATTAGCACTTTCTTTCTAATGCAAATAACTTTGAGAGCCCAATATAATTTGTATGCCATTCAATGTCTCCCGTATTACTATCTTGTTCATTGCAAAGAATAAGGAATCCCATTTGTACTGAATATTGCTTTATTCTAGGATAGATGATTAAACATTTGCACAAATTGGCAAGCGACTAGAAGTTGAATTTGTAAATCCCTAGCTTTATTTCCTCTGGAATTCATTGGGCCTTGTTTGGAAGTCACTTTTAGCCACTTGAGAGATATGTGGCAGCCACTTTTAACTCTGCTGCTTGAATAAGTGCACCGTTATGTTACTCTTTGTTTACCTCTCCTTTTTAATCTATCTTTGTTATGTCACTCACAAGTGCAGCATTTCAGCTTTGACACAGAACTCTGCAAATGGTTTGATGGTGAGTCACTTGTTTATAGCCAAGTGGACAATAGTTTACCATAATAAATCAAACACCAAGTTACCTCAAAATACTTTTTATTCAGTTTTATTGACAGCATTTAAATGTGTCAAAAGAGCATCAAAGCACTAAATTTTTCTTTCTCAATGTGCACATAAACTATGAAAATCTGTCAGAAATCCATGAATAAACAATGTCCCCTGAAAACCTGACCGTCCTGGCCATCCTACCCATAGGCCTTTGCTCTCTTTGCTACCATCCCCATGAATCCTCCAGATGCACAGCACCTCTTACCTCCACTTCAAAAAGACCTCTCCTCCACTACATATGCATTTCTGGTTCATATTTTCACCCACTACCTATGATTCCCTGCTTACCTGTCTTTGCCTGTTTGCACAACCTGGACTCATGGGTCAACATAACATAGTAAAAGTAAATCCGGAACACTCCAATTAGTATTATAGTGTGATATGTATTAATTAGTAAAAGTAAATCCGGAACCCTCCAATTAGTGTTATAGTGTGATATGTATTAATTTGTGGATGTCCATTATCCATTTTGTATGATACGTTACAAGTTACAATGATATGAATTTGCAAATGTATGATGTTATGAATTCCAATGGTTAACGCTCGGTGGCTAACTTTAGCTAGGTTAGGGGTTTAAGGTTCGGGTTAAGGTTAAGGTTATGAGTTAGGTTAAAGGGTTAAGGTTAGGGGAAGGGTTAGCTAACATGCTAAGTGTTTACAAAGTAGCTACATTTCTAAAGTTGTCCGTAATGAGATTCGAACACGCAAACTTTGACTTTCACGTTATACGCCCGACCAACCATCCTACTTTAGATTTTGCCTTAAGTCAAATTTGTCTTATGTAACCATTCCAAACGTAACGTATCATATCATAATTTGAGTGTTGCGGATTTACGTTTACTATGTTACCTCTAGTCTATGAGACCAGGCTGGTTTGCATTGCCTCCCTGGTTTTGTCTGTGTGTCTGTCGCCCTTTGACCTTTAGTCCTGGGGCTCAGATCAGGAAGAGGATGACTACAGTCCTCTATAAGCTTCTACTACCGTTCTTCACCTGCAGGAGGTATCTGCCATGCCATCTCCTAGCCCACAACAACATCTGGGTAGATACCAATGCAGAAAAGACTGCACCTAGGAAGGAAGAAGCACATGCTCGGTAGTATCAGGGTGTACGTTGTCAGTAGATAAAGTCTGGAGGTTTGCTTATTAAATTCCAAATCTGTGATGGTTACAGCTGTTTTTTATCATTTAAATGAATGATACATACCTATGGGTTTTTAAAGAATAACACTCATAAATACCTCACAACTGTCTAATCCCATCAAAACCCACATGGTTGCTTTACTCCATTGTTTGCATGCTACATTTTGTGCAATTCACTTACCTGAAACAGTTTGTGTCATGATGGATAAGCTAAGCCAAGCACCAATCTGAATGAAATCAAGGTCAGGGACATATTCAGAGTTGGCATTAATATAAAGAGGACAATATTTGTCCTCACAATGAGAATTTCATGTTATCTGTGTACCATGTGTGAAATGTGGTGTTTAAAAACTACTGCTTGCAATCATGTTATCAGTATATAATACTACATAGGGTTGAAGTCGGAGGTTTACGTACACCTTAGCCAAATAAATTTAAATTCAGTTTTTCACAATTCCTGACATTTAATCCTAGTGCAAATTCCCTGTCTTAGGTCAGTTAGGATCACCACTTTATTTTAAGAATGTGAAATGTCAGAATAATAGTAGAGAGAATTATTTATTTCAGCTTTTATTTCTTTCATCACATTCCCAGTAGTATTTGGTAGCATTGCCTTTAAATTGTTTAACTTGGGTCAAACGTTTCGGGTAGTCTTTCACAAGCTTCCCACAATAAGTTGAGTGAAATTTGGCCCATTCCTCCTGTCAGAGCTGGTGTAACTGAGTCAGGTTTGTAGGCCTCCTTGCTCGCCCATGCTTTTTCAGATCTGCCCACAAATTTTCTATAGGATTGAGGTCAGGGCTTTGTGATGGCCACTCCAATACCTTGACTTTGTTGTCCTTAAGCCATTTTGCCACAACTTTGGAAGTATGCTTGGGGTCCATTTGGAAGACCCAATTGTGACCAAGCTTTAACTTCCTGACTGATGTCTTGAGATGTTGCTTCAATATATCCACATAATTTTCCTTCCTCATGATGCCATCTATTTTGTGAAGTGCACCAGTCCCTCCTGCAGAAAAGCGTCCCCAAAACATGATGCTGCCACCCCCCGTGCTTCACGGTTGGGATGGTGTTCTTCGGCTTGCAAGCCTCCCCCATTTTCCTCCAAACATAACGATGGTCATTATGGCCAAACAGTTCTATTTTTGTTTCATCAGACCAGAGGACATTTCTCCAAAAAGTACGATATTTGTCCCCATGTGCAGTTGCAAACTGTAGTGGCTTCTTCCTTGCTGAGCGGCCTTTCAGGTTATGTCGACATAGGACTCGTTTTACTGTGGATATAGATACTTTTGTACCTGTTTCCTCCAGTATCTTCCCAAGGTCCTTTGCTGTTGTTCTGGGATTGATTTGCACTTTTCGCACCAAGTACATTCATCTCTAGGAGACAGAGCGCGTCTCCTTCCTCAGCGGTATGGCGGCTGCGTGGTCCCATGGGGTTTATACTTGCGTACTATTGTTTGTACAAATGAACGTGGTACCTTCAGGCGTTTGGAAATTGCTCCCAAGGATGAACCAGACTTGTGGAGGTCTACAATGTTGTTGTTTTTTTACTTTCCCATGATGTCAAGCAAAGAGTTTGAAGGTAGGCCTTGTAATACATCCACAGGTACACCTCCAATTGACTCAAATGATGTCAATTAGCCTATCAGAACCTTCTAAAGCCATGACATCATTTTCTGGAATTTTCCAAGCTGTTTAAAGGCACAGTCAACTTAGTGTATGTAAACTTCTGACCCACTGGAATTGGATACAGTGAATTATAAGTGAAATAATCTGTCTGTAAACAATTGTTTGAAAAATGACTTGTGTCATGCACAAAGTAGATGTCCTAACCAACTAGATGTCCTAACCAACTTCCCAAACCTATAGTTTGTTAACATGAAATGTGTGGTGTGGTTGAAAAACGAGTTATAATGACTCCAACCTAAGTGTATGTAAACTTCCGACTTCAACTGTAGGTGTATTGTGGACAATAGAACACTTTATAGAGCCAGGTGAAGCGATTATATGTGCGTCCAGGATATGTAACACCATTACCTGTAGACAGAGGTAGAAAATGATTGCTTTATTGTCCATAGCAAATAGAAATGTGTCTTCTGGTTTATGTCAACCCTTAATCCATCTAAGTTTCTATGATTACAGAATATTATCTGATTGCTGGTTCACTTCTCTAACCACTGGGCTATCTGCTGCTATGTTAGTATTCAATTCACTTCAATAATCCAACAGACAATATGCCGTTTAAAATAAAATATTTCTGGGAAATATTTTTGACAAATGTTTTCTGCCTTTGTTGTTGCGTTTGCCGAACTTCGCTCATTCTGTGCTCATTAGAGCAGTGTGCCTTTGGCAACCTGCCTGGGAGCAGAGCTTCTGAAGTGCGTGGGAACCTTACACTCCAGTCTTAAGTACAGTATGATATTTTCTCTCTTAAGCCTGCTCCTCCTTTTTTCTTGATTAATAGTTAGGATGTTGTTGCTGCTGAGGGTATAGCTCAGTTCTGAGGAGACGCGTGCAGGCAATGGAAATGTCGAGTTTGTTAGTTAGCCAACAATATATCTCCACACTCTTCTATTACATTACATCTTTTTACACACTCGGAGGCCCCGTATACACACAAGTTGTACAACATATTTGGCAGAACAGTTGTGATACAACTGTTTTTCACAACAAAAATAATGACACAATGGTTGTGGAGACACCACACAACAGTTGTATAAAATATTTTGTGCAGACAAACTCAGTTGTATTAAATATGTCATATCACAACTATTGTGTCAAATGCGTTTTACATCAGTTTTGCAACCTGAGTGTGTACAGGGCCTCAGCACAACATCTGCGACTCATTCCTAATGCTTTATCCCATCAAGGTAAAATAAATGTCTTTACAGTTCCTGTATTCGTCCACGTAATCTGATTTGTTCCCTGGCTGTAGCACTGTCATTTCTTCATCTTTGACACCTTGCACATACCACATTCACTGTTAATGAGAAATTGTATGTATCTTGGCCATGTGGTTTATGATCCCTAGGAAGCTAATGCTGAGCTCCAGCAGTGAGCTCGGATGTTCTTTCCTCTCTTCAATCTGCTTAGACGTGAGCCCATCTTAATCATAACCCCCTGGTGTCTCTGTCACAGTGGAGAGATGGAGAACGATATACCTATGATGACAAGGTAAAGCAGTTTTTTTGGGAGGCTGTTCGAGTTCTGCCAAATCCCTTTCAGGCTTTAATGAAAAACCTGCGGCCCTGTTTAAGACGGGTGGGGAAACAGCCAACTGTGGTTTGATAAGGGCTTCAACTCGCCAAGCGGGCGTGTTTTCCGTTTGATTCGAGTTCATGTAGAATCTCCAGCAGGGAGGACATTTTTCAGCGGCGCGCAGCAGTTTCTGGCGTGCTCGTGGCCCTGCCTGCTTCCGAAGTAGCCGCACTGCTCTGTTGAAGGATGTCTGTGTCCTCTACGGGTCCACGTTCATGGTGTGATGTGGCCGTGTGTACATTTTAATCCTTTTGCATGCTTTATGTCACCTTAGCAGTCACTCTCCGATATTCATTCCTTCACCTCTCCTTTGCACTTTCCCAACTCATATAAAATATAATTGTATTTTATGAACATTTCAGAAATTATTATCATAACTTTAATGAGAAAGGTGAAGAGGGAATTATTTGAATATTGATAGAAAGGGAATGTTATCAATGTATGTCTGCCAGAGGATAGGCTTACTTATACCTACGTTATCTTGTACGACTAACTGCAATGGATATTTCCACTTAATTGTTGATTTCCTAGGCTTTTCTTTTAATTCGTTTTGTCTTTAATGATCCTGTGTTCAATTAAACATGAATTATCTGAGTGCTTGTCTGTCTCATAAGACTCTCAGGAGTAGGAGGTTGTTTGTCAGATTAGATGTCTGAATGGTAAAAAAATGCTGAATGCTTTTCAAGGTCATGATAACTTCATTATTCACACAACCTCACAGAAGATCTCAGCGAATAAGAGAATGTATAGTGTCTAAGTGGCTTTTTTAATACAAATATGAGCAAAAAATAATATTATACAGCCACTGCTATTTCAATTATTTATGGAATTGTTTTTATTACTGTCCTCCAATTTTCACTTCTTGCTGAGGTTACACTATAGAGAACATTTGAAAGAAAAATTATATGCTAGAACTTTATAGCATGAATTAAAGTTTTTTTTTTACCTTTATTTAACTAGGCAAGTCATTTAAGAACAAATTCTTATTTTCAATGACGGCCTAGGAACAGCGGGTTAACTGCCTGTACAGGGGCAGAACGACGATTTTAATGAATTAAATGAAGTGTTGAGGATATTCAGGTTCAATGTGTACAATAATACTTTGCTTCATGTAGCTTTTTTCATCAAAGATGCAATTTACCAAAAAGCAAACCAGAGACAGTTTATTATTGTAATCTGTAAGAGAAAAAAAACATATCCATTTACATTCTAATGGAGGCATAATGACACTTCTTTAAAGTCAATGTGACTCGTTCATACCAATTACTTGTATTTTCCTGACAATATTTTCAATTACTTCTCGTTTTCCTTCTCAGTGGGTGCATGATCCCCAATATTTGATATTAATTTAAATATTTTTCTGATGAGAACCGACACCCAACAAGAGAGACACACATGATATGCTATTGCAGATGATTAGATACTTAATTTATTCATACTTTTGAAGCTAGTCATTTAATTAGCTTGAGGCTCGTTTGAAGTGTAAAATAAATGGATCTGGGACATGATGATATCCAATGTGTATTTCCTGTGAATTTGTTTGTATGGAAATTACATCTTGCAGTTTAAACTATCTGTAAACTCAACTAAAAATGCACTCAGATTCTACGATGTGTGAGTCAGAGGAGTTTTAGTACTGTGTGAGATCTGAAAGGATTAACTGAGATGGAGACTGTCACTGTTGGGTTACTATTTATAATATACAGCATTTCTTTCTGTAGATCTATCTTGAATCCTCTTATATCTCCCAAAGAATCTCTTATTTTATACATTCCGTTTGTCTAATTTCTGGAGTTTCACCCATTAAAGTGATCCTTGAAGTCTCAACAGCGCTTGTGACCTTGTATGTAATTTTGTCTAAAAAGCTACTTCTCTCGAAAGAGCACCAGCGTATCTCGCTGACAATAGAAGCGAAATAACGAGCGGTTGACGCCGGCACCGCTCCCCACTTCAAAAACGACAACATCTAATGGGGAATGTGGAGTAAAAGAGGAGCGTGGAGTTTGCCAACAAGGTTGATGGGGGGGAGAAACGAGAGAATGAATGGGGAGGGGAAAGAGAAATTGAAGGAGAGTTCAAGGCTCTCTCTTGTCTGACTGTGTCTCTTTTCTCCCGCCTCCCGGCGCATTCCAATCTGTTTGGTGGCCAGGTGTGCCACTCCTCTCCCAGTATTGATTTGACACCATGAAGGGTCTCGCCAAACCTGTCAGAGGGCGCATGCCAACACGGCAGATGAGAAAGCCGCTGAGTCTGTTGGGGCTTTGCCTTGCCCTCGGGCACGTCACCTCCTCGGCCTGGCGGAGGCAACGCCACGGAGACAACCCTCTCATGGTTCACTTTGACGGGGCTGCATTCTCATTCCGGGGTTCTTTTGTTGTCCCCCGATCCAGAATAGAAAGAATGGAAAGGGACCCATTAATGCACCTCACACATCAGCCTGGGTCGGCATACTGATCTGCAAAGCTTGATGATTCACCTGTGCTTCCTTTTTGGTTGAGTGATTTGGGACCTGTACATGAAGGACTACTGTGCTCTCCCTTTGGTCCTTGGGCTCCTCATGAAGAGCTCATGATGAGGCCGGTTGCTAAGCCCCAGGAGCAATGAGCTCCCTAAAATTCTCCACATGTATATTTTTCTTCCTCTAATCAAATGAGGTTTGGCCTTCCTCTCTGCAGATTACAAAGCAGGCACTCTTTAAGCCCGATTTGAGTCCTTCGTGACAATCTGCGAGTGGAGTTGAGGAAAGCACCAGTATCAGCACACCGCAGATAAGTGCAGTCTGCAAAAAAACGCAGGAAATGCATGTTTACCAGAAATATTCACTGCATCAGGGAAAAAACATAAGAAAACAAATGGCTGACCTTCAGGCTTGTACTTCTGTTTCATATAGTAATTATATTTTGCATCAGACCAAAATAGCATCAACCTCAAACAACAATGAAGACAATAGCGACAGGACAGTTGTTCCTAGACTAGTTCAGTGTTCCAAGACAGACATAATATTGTTGAACATTACTTAGTTACTTTTCTTGAGCAATATGAGTCCTTTGTCCTGTGCAGAGCTCATTAAAGCAGGAATCCACACAGCTTGTGGGTGACCCTATGTGTAATGTTTTCACTTTGAACGAAAACAAGGGAATTGAGCCCTGAGCCGCCTTGGGCTGGCCTTTTGGGATAGGTGTATCTTTGCGCTATTTCCCGCCTACTTGAATGACCATGCTGCCCCAACCTTATGTTACAGCTGCCTTAAACTAAACAGAGAAGACTAAGCCAACAAGCTTCATTCTCAGCTCTTGAATCAACTTCACCCCAAAAGAGAAAAAATGTCATTAGAAATCCAGAAATCGGATAAACATTGAAATTAATTTTGAAAGGTAGAAGAGTGAAGCCCGAAATGGCCACCGTTCTCATGGACTAGTAACATTAGGTAAGTGTTGGGTTGCGTATTTAGCCTGCTAACTACATTAGCTGCTAACCTTAATGTGTTCATAAGACTGCTGAACAATTAATCAAATGGCCACCCGGACTATTTACATTGACATGCAGCAAGTAGTCCAAACAATTTGTCACTTCAATGGTACACGGCACAATGCAATGTCATATTCCCGTATACATCACACCGTATTCTGTATAAACAAAATAAAATAAACTTTGATTTTGATAACAGAATATGCATTGAATATGAGTAAATTAAAGTGAGAACGTATGTACTGTTTATGAAGTCAACCATCAATCTTCTGTTGACTACAGCTAAATGGGGGGGGGAAGACATTACCACCAAATAAGTCAGTGTCACAACAGTGTCCTTTACATACATAGGATGTGGTCTTGTGCTGTAACCAATGTACAGTAACATTTGTCATGTAAATGTACCATCCTATGACTTGATGGCCCACAGTCCACCAATATATATAAAAAAATATATATACTGTTTTTTTTTTTTTAAAGTGACCAAAAAGGTGGCTGTTCTGTCTGACATTTAATTGTAGACAGCCAGTAGACAGCATGTTCATATTGGAGAAAGCGACACATATCAGTGGCGCTGCATTTAAGTTGATCATGTTGTGAGATGGAAGTTATTTTCTGTTCGTTTTGAGTAAACAAAATTATAGGGTATATTTGTTGTGTTACAGGCTTTGGTTTTTCCATTTATATTTTGAGGTTAGACATAAGCACATTAGCACGTGAAGCGCATCGATTGGTGTCACCTCGTTAGTCATTATGTATTACACCTGTGCTGGTTTGTGACAAGGTAGGGGGGTATACAGAAGATAACCCCTTTTGGTAAAAGGCCAAGTCCATATTACGGCAAGAACAGCTCAAATAAGAAAAGAGAAATGACAGTCCATCATTACTTTAAGACATGAAGGTCAGTCAAAACGAAAAAGTGCAGTCGCAAAAACCATCAAGCGCTATGATGAAACTGGCTCTCAAGAGGACCACCACAGGAATGGTAACAGACACATCTTAACATCAACTGTGTGAATCAGGCCTTCATGTTTCGAATTGCTGCAAAGAAACCTCTACTAAAGGACACCAATAATAAGAAGAGACTTGCTTGGGTCAAAAAACACGAGAAATGGACATTAGACCAGTCGAAATCTGTCCTTTGGTCTGGAGTCCAAATTTGAGATTTTTGGTTCCAACCGCAGTGTCTTTGAGGATGAACAAATTATCTCTGCATGTGTATTTCCCACCGTAAAGCATGGAGGAGGAGGTGTTATGTTGTGGGGGTGCTTTGCTGGTGACACTGTCTGTGATTTATTTTGAATTCAAGGCACACTTAACCAGCATGGCTACCACAGCATTCTGCAGAGATACGACTAACCTTTGTTTTTCAACAGGACAATGACCCAACACACCTCCAGGCTGTGTAAGGACTATTTTACCAAGAAGGAGAGTGATGAGTGCTGCATCAGATGACCTGGCCTCCACAATCCCCCAACCTTAACCAAATTGAGATGGTTTGGGATGAGTCAGACCGCAGAGGGAAGGAAAAGCAGTCAAGTGCTTAACATATGTAGGAACTCATTCAAGTCTGTTGGAAAAGCATTCCAGGTGATGCTGGTTGAGAGAATGCAAAGAGTGCGCAAAGGGTGGCTATTTGAAGAATCTATATATCTAAATATAAAATATTTAGATTTGTTTAACACTTTTTTGGTTACTACATGATTCCATATGTGTTATTTCATAGTTTTGATGTATTGCTACAAAAAAAGATATATATTATTTCACCTTTATTTAACCAGGTAGGCTAGTTGAGAACAATTTCTCACCTGGCCAAGATAAAGCAAAGCAGTGCGACACAAACAACAACACAGAGTTACACATGGAATAAACAAGCGTACAGTCAGTAACACAATAGAAAAAAAGGAAAGTCTATATACAGTGTGTGCAAATGGGGTGAGGAGGTAGGGCAATAAATAGGACATAGTAGCGAAGTAATTACAATTTAGCAAATTAAAACTGTTGAAAATAGTACAAATAAAGAAAACCCCTTCAATGAATAGGTGTTCTAAAACTTTTGACCGGTAGTGTAACTATACTGAACAAAAATATGAACGCAACAATTTCAACAATTTTACTGAGTTACAGTTCCTATAAGGAAATCAGTCATTTGAAATAAATTAAACCCTAATCTATGGAGTTCACACGACTGGGCAGTGGCACAGCCATGGGAGGGCATATGCCCACCCACTTGGGAGGCAGGCCCTGCCAATCAGAATCAGTTTTTCCCCACAAAAGGGCTTTATTACAGACAGAAATACTCCTCAGTTTCATCAGCTTGTTGGGTGGCTGGTCTTAGACGATCCCTCAGGTGAAGAAGCCGGATGCGGAGGTCCTGGGCTGGCGTGGTTACACGTGGTCTGCAGTTGTGGGGCTGGTTGGACGTACTGCCAAATGTTCTAAAATAACATTGGAGGTGGCTTATGGTAGAGAAATTAGCATTCAATTATCTGGCAACAGCTCTGGTGGACATTCCTGCAGTCAGCATGCCAATTGCACATGTGACAAAACTGTTGTGTGACAAAACTGTACATTTTAGAGTGGCCTTTTATTGTCCATAGAACAAGGTGCACCTGTGATAATCAGCTTCTTGATATGCCACACCTGTCACGTGGATGGATTATCTTGACAAAGAAGAAATGCTCACTAAAAGGGATGTAAACAAATTTGTGCAAAACATTTGAGAAAGAAACTTGTGCGAATGGAAAAGTTCTGGGATATTTTATTTCAGCTCATGAAACATGGGACCAACACTTTACATGTTGCGTTTGTGTTTTTGTTAAGTATATTTTGGTTAATTACCAACAAAATAATTATTGAATCACAAAGCCTAACAGAAAATGCATACAACATTTGACTTCTCTTTCAGTGTTGGGGTTTGCACAACCACAACTTGTACAGCCTCAGGTTCCTTCGAAATCAGACGGTCTCCACCAGTAGCGTCTCCCTGAGAAATACAGGTTTGTGTGATGTTAATGTACTGAATTGTATAGCTAGATTACATTTCTTGAGGTGGTCCTGGGCCGAAAATGCTGTCGACCACCTAGCTAGCTACCATTGTCATCTACGAATGAAGCAAACTATTATATCAACAATCTGCATATCTAGCTTTAACTAGCTAACGTTAGCTAGTTGAAATAAAGGAACTGGGCATTTTGTTACCAGTCCATGAGCATGGTGGCCAATTCAGCTTCACTCTTCCACCTTCCAAAATGTATTCCGATATTTATCTGGTTTCTGAATTGGTCATGAGCAGTCTTTTTGTTGCTTTTTTTTCTCTTTTGGGGTTGATTTAGATTCAAGAACCGAGAATGATGCTTGGTGGCTTCCTCTGCCTGTTTTCTTCTGGTGGCTGTAACATAAGGTTGGAAGTGACTTTCACTTCCTTGCCAGCTCCAGGGCAGCAGGGTCATTCGAATGGGCGGGATTAATGCAAAGACACACCTAGCCCAGAAGGCCAGCCCAAGGCAGCTCAGGGCTCAACCCCCTTTAGTTCAAAGTGAAAACATTACACAAGAAGTGGGGCGGCATAGGGTCGCCCACGACCTGCGGATTTCTGCTTAAATTAAGTGAAAAGTAATATTTTTGTATTTTTGTTAGCTTGATTTTATCATTTCAATTCAATTATGTAAAAATAAGGCTTCTCTGCAACAATGGCACTCATTTCCATAAAGTTAATCTCCCCTTGTTACGACCGTGTCATTTTTTATTTTGTGCTTTATTGTTTTGTATGAAACACTGTTCCAGATAAATTATCCTTTATCAGTGGCTACTCAATGAGGGGAAAGTCATATTTTTTTATGTCGCTTTTTAAAATGCTAATGTGGCCTTTTGGCATTTAGCAGAACTCTGGAGGATACTTTGGAGGCTTGCAGACACGGCTGGCGTTAGCGCCGCTCGCACCTCTCGGCACGCCTCGTGGTCTTGGCAACCAAGAATCAAATTACAGCCCATGCAAATGGACCTCCTGGTGAGTGTGTTGGTCTCTCACAATAACAGACCATTCTCTCTCTCTTTCTCTCTCTCTCTCTCTAATAGCTTGTGGTGGACCTCTAACTGTGAAGTAGGGAAACAAACCATATGCTATGAGACTAACAACATACATATATCTATATAATGAAAAGCATGTTCAGCCCTAGACAAATAAAACATACAATTCAATCTACTTGGCACACCTGGGTTCAAATAGTACTTTTATTTAAAATACTGTCAGCGCTCCATTGAGCCTGTCTGGATTGCCAGAGGTGTGGTGTTTTGACTTTGGGGCTATTCCATTGGTTATGTTGCGCCAGACAAGCTCAACCAAGTGGAGCTGAAGTATTGAAATAAACAAACACTATTTGAACCTCAGACTCATGTACTGTCCTTCTGTAGTATTCATTGGGACATTAGTTGTGAATCTGTATGTCTGTGCATATATATGTATTGGTGGATGGTGAATAGCTGCTGCAGAGTATGCCTTGTGTGTATGCGCAAATTTGGTGTGTGTGTTTGTTGATGGGGTAAGCACTTCCGAGTGCCCCTGAGTGCCCACTGCCAATGGAAGGCCACTCGAATCGATTGGCAGGGCTTAAGGGCCTCAGGGAAAGGGCACATTTGGGCTCCCTCTCTGAGCTCCGAGGGCACACTGTGCTATGGTGCTGCCCCACTGTCGTTTGCTCTCTATACCCCTTCCAGCAGGCTCATCCAAGCGCACCGTGATGCCAATACACCATGCCAAAGGGCAGCGAACGGATGAAGTGCATGGGGAGAGTAGCTCGTCTCTAAAAAGAGGCAATTTTAATCCATGGTCTATTTTGGTCACCAGTAAAAAGGCTTCACTTCACGTTCTTTGTGCATAGTGTCTCTGTTTTAATGGCTCATACATTGCAATTAGCATTTAGCCACCAATGCAAAACTATTAGAGGCTCTTGCAATTAAATAAAAACAACGTGTGTTGGCATTTGTTAGAGTTGGAGTCACTAATGACAGGATGTTAATAGATCAAGACATTTGTCTTTCTGACTAGCCTCGACTACTTTTCCTATCATCTGAAGCTGACTAGAGACCCCATCACTCTCCGTCTTTTCCATCTAACTATTTTCCATCTATCCCCTTTTTCATTTAATTGTCAGTATACTGCAATTCAGCTTTTCACTGTGAATGTGTACAAGATGAAACAAGCCAAACTATATATAATATTTTTTTCACTTCAGAAAGTTTATGAACAAATGGTCTCCAGCAGGTGTTTTATGTAGTGCAGGGAGTGGCAGAAACAGGCCAAGCAGAGCAAGGAAAACAAGAGAAACAAACATGGTGGTCATTTGTCAGAGGGTACGGGCATCACCTGCTCCTGTCCTGCTCTAGTGTAAATACAGTAGTTTAGATGTGTATAGGAACTGTGTGTGTGAGAGAGAGAGAGAGAGAGAGAGAGAGAGAGAGAGAGAGAGAGAGAGAGAGAGAGATGTACAAGGGGTTGCAGCACAAAAAATAAGTATAATGCAATCTTATTCCATTCCTATTGATTTGTTTACAACTATTCTTTATTGTATTGGCACTGGTATTATAATAACAATTACAGTGGGGCAAAAAAGTATTTAGTCAGCCACCAATTGTGCAAGTTCTCTCACTTAAAAAGATGAGAGAGTCCTGTAATTTTCATCATAGGTACACTTCAACTATGACAGACAAAATGAGGGAAAAAAATCCCGAAAATCACATTGTAGGATTTTTTATGAATTTATTTGCAAATTATGGTGGAAAATAAGTATTTGGTCACATACAAACAAGCAAGATTTCTGGCTCTCACAGACCTGTAACTTCTTCTTTAAGAGGCTCCTCTGTCTTCCACTCGTTACCTGTATTAATGGCACCTGTTTGAACTTGTTATCAGTATAAAGACACCTGTCCACAACCTCAAACAGTCACACTCCAAACTCCACTATGGCCAAGACCAAAGAGCTGTCAAAGGACACCAGAAACAAAATTGTAGACCTGCACCAGGTTGGGAAGACTGAATCTGCAATAGGTAAGCAGCTTGGTTTGAAGAAATCAACTGTGGGAGCAATTATTAGGAAATGGAAGACATACAAGACCACTGATAATCTTCCTCGATCTGGGGCTCCACGCAAGATCTCACCCCGTGGGGTCAAAATGATCACAAGAACGGTGAGCAAAAATCCCAGAACCACACAGGGGGACCTAGTGAATGACCTGCAGAGAGCTGGGACCAAAGTAACAAAGCCTACCATCAGTAACACACTCGCCGCCAGGGACTCAAATCCTGCAGTGCCAGACGTGTCCCCCTGCTTAAGCCAGTACATGTTCAGGCCCGTCTGAAGTTTGCTAGAGAGCATTTGGATGATCCAGATGAGGATTGGGAGAATGTCATATGGTCAGATGAAACCAAAATATAACTTTTTGGTAAAAACTCAACTCGTCGTGTTTGGAGGACAAAGAATGCTGAGTTGCATCCAAAGAACACCATACCTACTGTGAAGCATGGGGTGGAAACATCATGCTTTGGGGCTGTTTTTCTGCAAAGGGACCAGGACGACTGATCCGTGTAAAGGAAAGAATGAATGGGGCCATGTATCGTGAGATTTTGAGTGAAAACCTCCTTCCATCAGCAAGGGCATTGAAGATGAAACGTGGCTGGGTCTTTCAGCATGACAATGATCCCAAACACACCGCCTGGGCAACGAAGGAGTGGCCGTGAAGAAGCATTTCAAGGTCCTGGAGTGGCCTAGCCAGTCTCCAGATCTCAACCCCATAGAAAATCTTTGGAGGGAGTTGAAAGTCCGTGTTGCCCAGCGACAGCCCCAAAACATCTCTGCTCTAGAGGAGATCTGCATGGAGGAATGGGCCAAAATACCAGCAACAGTGTGTGAAAACCTTGTGAAGACTTACAGAAAACGTTTGACCTCTGTCATTGCCAACAAAGGGTATATAACAAAGTATTGAGATAAACTTTTGTTATTGACCAAATACTTATTTTCCACCATAATTTGCAAATAAATAAATTACAAATCCTACAATGTGATTTTCTGGATTTCTTTTTCTCATTTCGTCTGTCATAGTTGAAGTGTACCTATGATGAAAATTACAGGCCTCTCATCTTTTTAAGTTGGAGAACTTGCACAATTGGTGGCTGACTAAATACTTTTTAGCCCCACTGTATATATGTAATGACGTGTGTGTGTTTATGTATAAACATACTTTTTTTTTCAATGGACTTTACTCAAACCAGTGAATATAATTTACTATAAACTTGTACGGTTCTGCTTTTCCTTTCTTAGTCAACGTTGTGTTATTTTTCTTTGTGTTCTTGAACGTAGCCCTGTTTCTTTGTGTTTTGGAACATAGCCCTGTCTTTCATTTTATTCATTAATTTCACCTGTGTTTGTTTCTCACCTGGTCTAATCAGCTCCCTATTTAGTTCAGTTCTTTCTGTTTGTATGGTTGAGGTATTGTTTGTTTTTGACTGATTGCCTGTGTTTGACCATTGCCTGCCTGTGTTTGACCATTGCCTGCCTGTGTTTGAACATTGGCTGCCTGTGTTTGACCATTGCCTGCCTGTGACCATGATTCCTGCCTTCTGCGAAGGCTTAATAAACACCTGCCATGCTCTGCGTGTGAATCTGCACCTTTTTCTCCATGAGTATTCACTACAAAACTATCAGCTCTTGGAATATCCAGGGCCTATACTCTTCACATTTTGGTTCTAAAACAAATCCAGAATTTCTTTGGAACATCAAGGGACAGGACATCATAATCCTACTGGAAACATGGTGTCGTGGAGACATAGATACTCAGTGTTCCTCAGGCTATAGAGAAAGTTTACTATTATCAATCAAACATTAAAATGTTAAGCAGGGCTGGGACTCATGGGGGAATCATCAATTGGCATAAGCAGGATTTAGCACTGAATGAAATGAAAAAAGGTACTAATCACATTTGGCTAAAACTTAACAAAGGTACAATCTATTGTGACAATGATGTGTACATATGTGCAGCTTACGCTCCTCCTTCAGATTCATCATATTACGATGATCAGTTTGACAATCTCCATACAGAAATCCTTCAATTTCAGGCAGAGGGTAAAGTGCTTCTTTGTGGAGATTTCAATGCAAGAACAGGTTCTGAGCCTGACTACACTGATGCGGGAGGTAACCACCACATATTTGGACAGCCTTCCTTGTACGGTAGCCCTATTATAAATAATAGAAACAGTCCTGACCAAATACTGAACAAAAATGGGAAGGAGTTAGTGCATCTCTGTCGAGCCTTAGGCCTGTACATGCTTAATGGTAGAATCAGAGGGGACTCTTTAGGTCGGTTTACTTACTGCTCAGCTCTTGGGACAAGTGTAGTCGATTATGCCATCACTGACAGCGAGCGACCCCTCCTCCATTAGTGCCTTCACTGTCAGACCATTGTCAGATCACAGTCAGATTAATGTGTTTCTGAAGAAATTAACCAGCAATACTCATTAAAAAACAGCCCAATAAACTCTACAACATAAACCAATCATACAGATGGGCTCCAAACAGTACAGACAAATTCATTGAAACATTGAACTCAAGTGAAATTATGAACTCTATACAGGTCTTCAATAATTCACAATACCAAAACAATAAAGAAGGTGTCAATTTGGCTACTCAAAACATAAATTGCATATTTGAAAACCAGCATCAAAAGCAAATTTGAGAAAACCGAAGAAATGCAACATCAGAAACAAAAACTAAATGTTTCTGAAAAATGGTTTGATAATTCATTTAAAACAATTAGAAAACATGTAAGACAAATGTCAAATGAAAACCATAAGCAGCAAAACAACCCAGAGCTACGCTATGAATAGTTTGAAACTCTTAAACAGTATAAACATACACTGAAACACAAGAAATGTAACTATACCAATAAGATTAGTCATTAAAAACCACCAAAATCCATTAGATTACCCAATAACCCAACAAGATCTAAATGAAAAGCTAAGATCTAGAAAACCAAAGAAGGCTTGTGGTCTAGATAATATCAGAAATGAAATGCTGAGCTTAAATTGTCCAACATGGTACAAACTTCTGGCTGCTTCCCTGATGTCTGGAACCAGGGGATCATCTCTCCTATCCACAAAAGTGGAGACAAATCAGACCCTAATAATTACAGCGGAATTTATGTAAACAGCAACTTGGGAAAGGTTATCTGTAGCATTTTGAATTCAAGAATTCAAACCTTTCTTCAAGAAAAACATTTAATAAGTAAATGTCAAATTGCCTTTCTCCTTAACTATCGTACTACTGACCATATACAGTTGAAGTCGGAAGTTTACATACACTTAGGTTGGAGTCATTAAAACCTGTTTTTCAACCACTCTCCAGATTTCTTGTTCACAAACTATAGTTTTGGCAAGTCGTTTAGGACATCGACTTTGTGCATGACACAAGTAATTTTTCCAACAATTGTTTACAGACAGATTATTTCACTTATAATTCACTGTATCACAATTCCAGTGGGTCAGAATTTTACATATAGTAAATTGACTGTGCTTTTAAACAGCTTGGAAAATTCCAGAAAAAGATGTCATGGCTTTAGAAGCTTATTATAGGCTAATTGACATCATTTGAGTCAATTGGAGGTGTACCTGTGGATGTATTTCAAGGCCTACCTTCAAACTCAGTGCCTCGTTGCTTGACATCATGGGAAAATCAAAGAAATCAGCCAAGACCTCAGAAAAATAATTGTAGACTTCCACAAGTCTGGTTCATCCTTGGGCACAATTTCCAAACGCCTGAAGGTACCACGTTCATCTGTACAAACAATAGTACGCAAGTATAAAAACCATGGGACCACGCAGCCGTCATACCGCTCAGGAAGGAGACGCGTTCTGTCTCCTAGAGATGAACGTACTTTGGTGCGAAAAGTGCAAATCAATCCCAGAACAACAGCAAAGGACCTTGTGAAGATGCTGGGGGAAACAGGTACAAAAGTATCTATATCCACAGTAAAACGAGTCCTATATCGACATAACCTGAAAGGCCGCCCAGCAAGGAAGAAGCCACTGCTCCAAAACCGCCATAAAAAAGCCAGGCTACGGTTTGCAACTGCACATGGGGACAAATATCGTACTTTTTGGAGAAATGTCCTCTGGTCTGATGACACAAAAATGGAACTGTTTGGCCATAAGGACCATTGTTATGTTTGGAGGAAAAAAGGGGAGGCTTGCAAGCCAAAGAACACTATTCCAACCGTGAAGCACGGGGGTGGCAGCATCATGTTGTGGGGATGCTTTTGTGCAGGAGGGACTGGTGCACTTCACGAAATAGACGACATCATGAGGAAGGAAAATTATGTGGATATATTGAAGCAGCATCTCAAGACATCAGTCAGGAAGTTAAAGCTTGGTCACAATTGGGTCTTCCAAATGTATCCCAAGCATACTTCAAAAGTTGTGGCAAAATGGCTTAAGGACAACAAAGTCAAGGTATTGGAGTGGCCATTACAAAGCCCTGACCTCAATCCTATAGAAAATTTGTGAGCAGAACTGAAAAAGCGTATGCGAGCAGGGACGCCTACAAACCTGACTCAGTTACACCAGCTCTGTCAGGAGGAATGGGACAAAATTCACCCAACTTATTGTGGGAAGCTTGTGGAAGGCTACCCGAAATGTTTGACTCAAGTCAAACAATTTAAAGGCAATGCTACCAATACTAACTGTGTATGTAAACTTCTGACCCACTGGGAATGTGATGAAAGAAATTCTCTCTACTATTTCACATTCTTAAAATAAAGCGGTGATCCTACCTGACCTAAGACAGGGAATTTTTTACTATGATTAAATGTCAGGAAATGTGAAAAACTGGGTTAAAATGTATTTGGCTAAGGTGTATGTAAAGTTCCGACTTCAACTGTATATACACCTTACACTCACTAATTAATAAACATGTTCACCAAAAAAGAGAGCAAAATCTTTGCTTGCTTTATTGACTTAAAAAAAGCATTTGATTATATTTGGCACAAAGGACTATTCTAAAAAAATCTCTAAAGTGGGCTTAGTGGTAAGGTGTCTGACTTAATACAATTTACACTACCGTTCAAAAGTTTGGGGCCACGTAGAAACGTCCTTGTTTTTGAAAGCAAAGCAATGGTCCATTTTTGGTCCATTAAAATAACCTCAAATTGATCAGAAATATAATGTAGACATTGTTAATGTTGTAAATGACTATTCTAGCTGGAAACGGCAGATTTTTTATGGAATATCTACATAAGCGCACAGAGGCCCATTATCAGCAACCATCACTCCTGTGTTCCAATGGCATGTTGTGTTAGCTAATCTAAGTTTATCATTTTGAATGGCTAATAAATCATTAGAAAACCTTTTTGCAATTATATTAGCACAGCTGAAAACTGTTGTACTGATTACAGAAGACTAGCTGAGTATCTGGAGCATCAGCATTTGTGGGTTCGATTACAGTCTCAAAATGGCCAGAAACAAAGACCTTTCTTCTGAAACTCGTCAGTCTATTCTTGTTCTGAGAAATGAAGGCTATTCCATGCAAGAAATTGCCAAGAAACTGAAGATCTCGTACAACGCTGTGAACTACTCCCTTCACAGAAGAGCGCAAATTGGCTCTAACCAGAATAGAAAGAGGAGTGGGAGGCCCCGGTGCACAACTGAGCAAGAGGACAAGTACATTATAGTGTCTAGTTTGAGAAACAGACGCCTCACAAGTCCTCAACTGGCAGCGCAAAACACCAATCTCAACGGCAACAGTGAAGAGGCGACTCCGGGATGCAGGCCTTCTTGGCAGAGTTCCTCTGTCCAGTGTCTGTGGTCTTTTGCCCATCTTAATCTTTTTTTTTATTGGCCAGTCTGAGATATGGCTTTTTCTTTGCAACTCTGCCTAGCAGGCCAGCATCCCGGAGTCACCTCTTCACTATTGACATTGAGACTGGTGTTTTGCGGGTACTATTTAATGAAGCTGCCAGTTGAGGACTTGTGAGGCGTTTCTAAGTGACCCCAAAGTTTTGAACGATATTTTATGTGCACAAAATAAAAATCTAATCCAAAGAACATAATTATTTTCGCAATGTCGAGGTCTGAGACAAGGCTGCAGCTTGAGTCCAAACACTTATATAAATGAATTAGCAGACATGTTGGAGCATTCTGCAGCCCCAGGACTCACACTATTTGAGTTAAAATATCTGCGATATGCTGATGATTTGGTTCTTCTATCACCAACCAAAGAAGGTCTTCAACAGAACCTTATCATTCTAAAGCAATATTGCCATAATTGGGCCCTGGCAGTAAATAAAAAAATAAAAAATAAAATCATGATTTTCCAGAAAAAACCCAGATGCCAGAAACACAAATATAAATTCATCCTGAACAACACCATAATTGAACACACTAAAAATGACACATACCTTGGTCTGACCATATCTGCATCGGGAAACTTTAAGATGGCAGTGAATGCACTCTAAGAAAAATCCCGCAGAGCATTGTACGCAATAAAAATGAAATTATTCAAAACCAATTAGAATTTGGACCTAAATATTTGATAGCATAAAACTACCAACAGCTCTTTACAGAAGAGAGGTTTAGGAGCCACTGAATAAACTGGACTTTAAAATGTGGGACAAAAAATACAGCAACTAATGCATATAGGGCAGAATTGGGTCACTTTCCAATGGTAATGAAAGTACAAAAAATATCATTAAAATCTCAAATTTAAAGCATTTCAAACCCAAGAGCTGAGCCCAGAAACGAGCCCTCTCAGTCAGCTGGTGTTGGACCTAACCAACCAAGCTGACCCTAGCACTGCTTCAAAAGAAAGAATTCAAATAAACAAAATCATGAACCAATCAAAGGACTCATATTTACAACATTGGAAAAACAAAACAAAATCCCAAAGCTGACTAAATTGCTATCTGGCTCTGAACAGAGAATATGAATTGGCTGATTATTAAAGCAGGGACAGATCCTTACCAAGTAGACATAAAAAGACATGGCTACCCAAAGAGGAGTGTGTATGTGGTCACTGCACGACAGGGGAGGTAGATCCAGAGCACTTTTTCCTTTACTGTGATAACTATTCCTCACCAAGAGATTCATTATTCACAGAAATTACAAAATGTATTCAAAATTTTAACTCATTAAACCCAGAGGAAAAACTAAAAATACTCATGGGTGAAGGAGCAATGGCTCCTCTTGCTACCAAATATGCATTTGCCTGCCATAGCCTGAGGGACACTGAATAATAACATCTGCATAGTAAACAGTAACTTTGTTATTATTAGTATTATTGTTAGTGGTATTATTGTTATTACTATTATTATTGTTGTTGTGATTATTATTCCAAATAGTAGTGGTATGGGTAGTAGGGGTGATGGTAATGATAGCAGTTTAATGATGGTGGTGGTAGTAGTAGTAATGATGATGGTAGTTGTAGTACTGATGTAATGGTGAGAATGACAGGTAGTAATAAGTTATTTGTAGTTTCATTTTCCATGTTTAGCCTTTAATATTTATTATATTTCTAGTATTGAGTGTTACCATTTTATTGTTGTTAATTTTTTTCTTTCTTTGTATTCTTTGCTACCATTTTATATTAATGAGACAGAGAGAGAAAGAGAGAGGGGGGGGAGGCCTGGTCTCACAACGAGGCTAGGGGGCTCAGCCCTCTCTGTTCAAACTATAGCCCCCTCGGATTTAGTTTTATGTCCCTATATAATAACAGCAAAAAGTTTAAATGATTGAGTGACAAGTTGGTGCAGAAAAAAATCGGTATCTCTGCTGCGCTGTGTCAGCTCAATGGACAATCTTCTCATAATCTAAATCAACTATAAAGAGTATTTATCTGGGAAACTATGAAGTTTAATCCTCTCTTAATAAATTAGAAATATAATTATATTGGTCTTTTTGTAGCATGCAGAGATGTTTAATACTCACTGTACCACCTGGTGGTTACACCTTTTGATCGAGTCGTGATATACAGTTGTCGGTCAGAAATAAAACACAAGGTATATTAGGAGTGGTCCAACATACTGAGTCAGAAATACCCAAGAAGGTGTAAAAGGAAGCATAGACATTTCTTATGATGTAAACATGAACATTTGTAGATATCTGATGAAAAATATGGAAAAGACATACTAGGTCCAAGTTCAGAAGGCAAATAATGTGGAACTTTGTAGATAGAAATATAATTAATTGTCACACCCTGATCTGTTTCACCTGTCTTGTGTCTTTCCTTACCACGCAGCAAGCCACAACAGTAATCCCCCAGACTATTAGAAACCCCGGCACCAGCGACGCTTCTTCCCAGCCTACCCAGGTGTCCCGAGAACCTCGCTTAACACCTCCGGAGCGCTACGCTGGAGATTCTGGAAACTACCGGGCTTTTCTCTCCCAGTGCTACCTCATCTTCGAGCTGCAGCCTTCTTCGTTCCCCTCAGACCGCTCAAAGACAGCGTATCTCATAATGCTGATGTCTGGGAGGGCACTCGCCTGGGCTACAGCGGTGTGGGAGCAACAGTCCACTGTTTTCCTGTTCTGGAGGAGTTCGTGGCGGAAAAAGTGTTAGATTCTCTGTTGTCCCGGAGAGAGGCTGCTTGTAAGCTGCTCCAACTACATCGACTCCCGTAGTGTGGCAGACTACGCAGTGGATTTTCGCACGTTGGCGGCTGAGAGTGCCTGGAACCCAGAAGCCCTTTTTTGACACGTTCCTTCACGAATTATCGGAGGAGGTTAAAGATGGGCTCACAGCCCGGGAGCTTCCCATGGACCTCGACTCCCTCATCGCCTTGACCATATGGATCGATTGGCGGCTACGGGAAGGTAGGAGGGAGAGGAGGTCTGTTCCCGGTCACACTCGCTCGTCCACTGCTCCCGCCTCACCTCCGAGGAATCCCAAAAGTTCTCGGCGTCCACCTAACCGAGAGAATCTGAGGTCACCCGAGTGCCCACGGGAATCACAGAGGGCGGTCGACTTGTCTCCTCCAGAGCCCAAGCGATTGGGAAGAGCTAGATTGTCTCTGGATTAATTTATACGCAGGTTGAGTACCAAGAGCTGTCTGTATTGTGGGACTACAGGACATTATATTTCCAACTGTCCATTAAAAAGACCAGGCTCACCAGTAGGTATGAGTACTCTGATGAGCCGTATGGGGATTTTCCAAATTCCCATTAGTCGTACCCCTATCCATGCCACCCTGTTGTGGGGTGACCAGGCCAAATCTCTCCGGGTGTTCATTGACTCTGGGGCCGATGAGAGCTTTATCGATGCTACCTTGGTGTCGGAGCTGGGAATCTCCACTCAACCCCTCTCCATCCCCATGGACCTCAGAGCGCTGGATGGGCTCTCTATTGTCACCTGCAATACGGTTCCTATCAACCTACGAGTATCAGGAAATCCAGGTGAGTGTATGTAGTTCCTGCTCATAGAATCTCCCCATGTACCTGTGGTAATGGGGTATTCATGGCTCCAGAAGCACAATCCCCTGATTGACTGGGCTACTGGTTCTATCGTGGGTTTGAGCCCGTTCTGCCATGCGCAGTGTCTTAAGTCGGCACAGTCTGCCCCAGGACATCTTCCTGCAGGCTTGGGAGAAGCCTCAGATCTCTCTGTCATTCCTGGACCTCCAGGAGGTCTTCAACAAGGATCGCTCTATGTCCCTCCCTCTGCATCAACCTTACGACTGTGCCACTGACCTTCTACCGGGAACTACAACACCTCGGGTGAGGCTTTACTCCCTGTTGAGTCCGGAAACCAAGAAAATGGAGGAGTACATTGAGGACTCTCTTGCTGCAGGGAGTGTTCGTTCATCTACCTCTCCCGCCAGCGCTGGGTTCTTCTTTGTGGAGAAGAAAGACAAAACCCTACACCTGTGTATCGACTACTGGGGCCTTAATGACATCACGGTTAAAAAAACGTTACCCTCTACCACTCATCTTCTCGGCTTTCAAATCTCTTCAGGAAGCGACCATCTTCTCTAAGTTGGACCTTCGGAATGCCTACCATCTGGTTCGGATACGGGAAGGAGAGGAGTGGAAGACAGCCATTAACACAGCTAGCGGGCACTATGAGTACTCGGTTATACCATTCAGACTGACCAACTCCCACTGTATTCTAGGCCCTGGTCAACGATGTGTTCCGGGACATGCTGAACCGGTTTTTGTTTGTCTACCTCGACGACATCCTTGTATTTTCCCGTTCAGCTCAAGAACACGTCCAACAGGTCCTTCAGCGTCTCCTGGAGAACCAGCTTATCGTTAAAGCGGAGAAGTGTAAATTCCATCATTCCACCATCTTCTTCCTAGGATACGTCATCGCTGCAGGACATTTACAGATGGATACAGAGCGGTGGTGGATTGGCCTCAACCCACATCCGAAGTGCAGCTGCAACGTTTCCTGGGATTTTCTACCGCCACTTAATCTGGGGATCCAGCACCCTGGCTTCCCTCCTCTCAGCACTCACCTCTCCTAAGGTTCCATTCACGTGGTCTCCAGCATCTGCGCATTCTCTTACCTTAAACATCGATCCACTACAGCCCCCATCTTAATCCACCCATCAAGATGGCGTTGGAGCAGTGGAGGCACTGGTTGGAGGGGGCGGAACAAGAACCTGGAATATCTTTTCACCACCAAGTGCCTCAACTCTAGGCAGGCTTGTTGGGCCCTGCTTTTCACCCGGTTCAATTTCACTCTCTCCTACTGCCCGGGTTCCAAGAATGTGATGCCTGATGCACTCTCACGTTTGTATAGCCCCACTGCTACTCAGTCTGACCCCGATACCATCCTCCCTACCTCCTGTCTAGTGGCTGCACTCGTCTGGGGTATAGAGAGCCTGGTCCGGGGTGGGTCCGGCTAACCGGATGTTTGTTCCGGACTCTGCCCATTCCCCGGTCCTGGAATGGGCACATTCCTCGAGACTGACCTGCCATCCAGGCTCCCATTGGACCCTGGCTTTCATCTGACAACGCTTTTGGTGGCCTTCCATGATTCCTGATGTCTCCACATTCGTCGCTGCCTGCACTATGTGTGCACAAAATAATACTCGGTGGCAAGTTCCGTCTGGCCTTCTTCAACCACTCCCTGTTCCTCACTGCCCCTGGTCCCATATATCCCTGGACTTTGATACTGGTCTTTCTCCTGTTTCCTAATATAGCTGATGTTTCCTTATTCTACATGTCAGAGAGGAAATTTTGTTTTAATTCCATCTGAATGCTTTACAACATTGTGGCCTTCTGAATGTGTCCCTAGTCTTTCCTGTGGTACTTTGTGAGAGCAGCAATCACACTAACTTCCTGCTGTTATGGTACTTTGTGAGAGCAGCAATCACACTAACTTCCTGCTGTTATGGTACTTTGCAAATGCCACAATGACTTGTTCCTGGTGTGTGCTGGTATTTACTGTGCTCCAGCCAGCCTGCCAGCCCTGGTCAGCTGAAAACATGGAAAGTAGAGAGAAGGAGGCAATGATCCTTAGAACACAGTCATCTCTAAGAAAAGGACCGTCTGGAGAAAGATTAAAAAAATGAGAGAGAGGGGGAGATAAAGACGAACAGACAATGAAACCAGAATGTCTGTAGCCTTGGAAACCCATCATACATTCTGCTCGAAGCCAGGGGACATGTACATTCGCAAGCACTTTGGCCTGTTTTCCATAACACAACAGTTTACACCACTTGAAAAACTACTCAAGCCACTTTGGACATACAGTAGTACCGCAAGCTAGGCACACCATGGGACGAGACGTTGATAAATGGGATTTGAACCTATATTCACCTCTCAAAAAGAGAGCCAAAAGTTAGTTGAATTTCCAATGTGTAATCACTATGCTTTCAACCATCTAAAAGCACAACCAAATTCCCAAGAAAAAACTATCTCTGATTTTTGGTTTAGTTGTCACCAAATTTCTATCACTTTGCTTTCAACCCTTTAAAAGCACAGCAAAGTTAAAATAGGAATATAATGTCAAATATTTTGTTTATACAACAGCTAAAGGGTAGAGCTGCTGCTTTCAAGGAGCGGGACTCTAACCCAGAAGCTTATAAGAAATCCTGCTATGCCCTCAGAAGAACCATCAAACAGGCAAAGCGTCAACTCAGGACTAAGATCGAATTGTACTACACCGGCTCTGATGCTCGTTGGATGTGGCAGGGCTTGCAAACTATTACAGACTACAAAAGAAAGCACAGCCGAGAGCTGCCAAGTGACACGACCCTACCAGACGAGCTAAATTACTTCTATGCTCGCTTCGAGGCAAGTAACACTGAAACATGCATGAGAGCATCAGCTGTTCTGGACCACTGTGTGCTCACGCTCTCCGCAGCTCTCCGCACCTCTGCCTGTCTGAGTCTGTAATACCAACATGTTTCAAGCAGACCACCATAGTCCCTGTGCCCAAGAACACTAAGGTAACCTGCCTAAATGACTACCGACCCATAGCACTCACGTCTGTAGCCATGAAGTGTTTTGAAAGGCTGGTCATGGCTCACATCAACACCATTATCCCAGAAACCCTAGACGCACTCCAATTTGCATACCGCCCCAACAGATCCACAGATGATGCAATCTCTATTGCACTCCACACTGCCCTTTCCCACTTGGACAAAAGGAACACCTATGTGAGAATGCTGTCCATTGACTACAGCTCAGCGTTCAACACCAAAGTGCCCTCACAGCTCATCACCAAGCTAAGGTCCCTGGGACTAAACACCTCCCTCTGCAACTGGATCCTGGACTTCCTAACGGGCCGCCCCCAGGTGATAAGGGTAGGTAATAACATTTCCGCCAAGCTGATACTCAACACGGGGGCCCCTCGGGTGCGTGCTCAGTCCCCTCCTTTACTCCCGATTCACTCATGACTGCACGGCCAGGGACAACTCCAACACCATCATTAAGTTTGCCGATGACACAACAGTGGTAGGCCTGATCACCAAACAACAACAAGACAGCCTATAGGGAGGAGGTCAGAGACCTGGCCGTGTAGTGCCAGGACAACAACCTCTCCCTCAATGTAATCAAAACAAAGAAGATGATTGTGGACTGCAGGAAAGTTCCTTGGTGTCCACATCACCAACAAACTAACATGGTCCAAGCACACCAAGACAGTCGTGAAGAGGGCACGACAAAACCTGTTCCCCCTGAAAAGATTTGGCATGGGTCCTCAGATTCTCAAAAGGTTCTACAGCTGCACCATCGAGAGCAGCCTGGTGTGGCAACTGCTCGGCCTCCGACCACAAGGCATTACAGAGGGTAGTGCGTACGGCCCAGTACATCACTGGGGCCAAGCTTCCTGCCATCCAGAACCTCTATACCAGGCGGGGTCAGAGGAAGGCCCTAAAAATGAGTCATTTTAAGGTTGAATGTTACATTAGTTTGTAGGACAGCCTTAACTTTAGGCTACTTACTGTAAAAGTAAATAAATTATGTTTGGTTAACAACGCAACAAAATATTAACATTTAAAGGAGATGTACTGTATCTACTGCTTGGATAGTTCCATCTGAGCCACTGGCTTAATCCCATTTTTAAACGTGTATTTTCAGTTGATTTGGAGACGTGAATCCAACATTTAATTTGTTAACTTGTCAACAAGTTAATAGGCTATTTATTGTATTTCAAAAGGGATATGGAATTGTGTTTGGTTGTTAACGCAACCAAATATCAACAGTATATTTATCCTCTGCTTGGATAGTTCCATCTTTAATTCCAGTTTGTTTATAAATGACTAACTGATATGTTGGATTCACATTTCTATCTCAACCAAAAATCTAAGTTAAAGAATAGGACTAAATCAAATCAAACAAAAAAAATGGTTGAGATTCAGATGTGAATCCAACATACAGTATCAATGATTCATTTGTAGACAAAATTTAATTAAAGGCAGACTAAGTCAGTGGCACAGGTGGAACTATCCAAGCAGAAGATACACTTCCTTCAAATGTTGAAATGTGTCTGCGTTGACAACCAAAAACAATTCAATATCACTAAATATCATACCATTTTAAATCAACCAGAGCTTGAAACCCTAGGCCTATTGTATTGAATTCTGGGTTGAATTGAAACCATAGCTGTTGATCACTTTGCAAATGCTATAGAGACCTAAATAACATAACTGATGATGTATGAGGGATAAAGTTTGGTCACATGTTATTTACTTCCGATAGCAACAGTGAATCTATTTCGTTTTTAAGTAGAGATCAATCAACTATCATTCTCACGATACAGTACCACATTGGTAATAGTCAGTGACAAATATCATCAATAAGCCGTGCTTGGTTAAAACCCTGGATGGGAGACCAAAGGGTGGCTTAACTCTCCAGTATGAGGTGCTGCCCAACCTACTGTTAATTTTTCTGATACTGGATATAACGTTAAAGATCTCACATTGTTTTAAAGGTTACAAATTCAACAGATTTATACAAGGTTTGTCTATGTTGAAATTCTGTTACCTTGACATAATCCTGTGTTTGATGTTTCACCTTCAAAACAATAGATTTGATAACTTTTTTCAAATCCATGTATTTTCCACGTAGATTCCATGTCACAATATGTTAACAAATTACGTTGAAACAACGTTGATTTAACCATTTTGTGCCCAGCGGGTTACTTCTAGCAGCACTACGAAGCATGTGGTTGCCTCCATGAGTGGAAGTTGGGATTGTGTTACATAATTGTGAACTCTTGCTGACAGAAGAGAAAGTGTACAGTATGTAGGATCAGTCTGATCTCAATCACAGCTCTGAGAGAGATTTTGATAAGATACTGAGCATTAATGCCTCCATTTCCAATGCACAAATTTGATTCCACCATTTTGTTTGTGGGCACTTAATGTATTACTCCAATCATGTCTTAAAGGCGATAAAGAGGTCTAATTTGCTGAAGAGTGTATCAGTATCTCAAAATTGATTGTGTATCCTACTCAAAAAGGCAATGCAGTCGAGGTTTAATTTATTTATAGTATATTTTAGTGTAAATCTCCAAGCCGTGAAATGATAGCAGATGTAATATTGATGTCTCAAATCGATATAATTTATTAAATCTGTAATCGAGGGTAAAGTGCTTGGCAAATGCTGTGGTCTGCTAAGTGATTTCAGTTCTCATGAGTGTCTTCTTATGTGGTAACATAAGTAAGTAAGTAGCCTTGCACAAGTCTTGGTTTGTGTGAGCCAGAATGGCTCATAGGAGCAGGAGACTATCTCCTGTTTCTGTAGCGTGAGGCAGCTTGATGTACAAATACAGAAGCGTTAGTCTATCACAGGGCCCTACCCCCCAATCTCTCTCCTTATGTGGTAAAATATGATATTAGACTAATAAAAAGCATGAGCTGGCGCACAGCCAGCGAAAAGTATTTAGTGTAGAGGTGCTGACTAACGGAGAATAAACTGGAAGCTATAAAAAACAAAGAGAGTCCCACACTCCATATGTATAACAAACCTTATATCCCAAATAGCAGTGCAAGTATTATATATGGTTGTATATTATGTACTGTATATTATATATACTATATATTATGCAAGTATTTTTCTTTTTTTGAAGAATTTAATAGGCTAGCAACATTTCCCAAATTAAAATAGAATAATAATTAAAAAAAAATAGGTGTTCAGTTTATTCAAGTGTATTTAATTTATTTCCCATGTGCAATAAACCATCTTCCCACTGAAAACCATTGAAGCCTTTAAGACCAAGAGAAGCCCGATTTAATACAAGGATAATTTCTCATCAGATATCCTATAGAAAACAAAAAAGACCTTGAAAATGATATCTCTTCTTTTTTAAAGATTAGATGACCCGCAAGCTGGAAACCCAATATTATTTGGAGGGCATGCTTAATAGCGATCCACTCCAATGCCACCCAGACTGCATTAATCTACTCTAATCTTGATCTCCCTGGTCTCATTGAAATATTATTCTGTGTGGCCTCCCTCTGCTATTGTTGGATTTAGGGGACATCTGGGATGGCATTTGGAAGCAGCTGCGAGGGTGCCATTACGGTTGCCCGCGCCTCGTCAGACATATTTCTTCCATCAGCATAACCGCAGCAATGAGGTTTTCGGGGAGGAATCCGACCCGGAGGTTGGCCTCGTCTTCCAGACCAATCTGTTTCCGGGCGAACACACTTATACACACACATTCACCGACCTATGGGGAACACACACCTATGACACACACACAAACACACAACTAGGGTACTCACACACACACACACACACACACACACACACTGTCCTCCAAGCCATATAGGCGCATATTGCTTAATGAGGGTTACTTCAGTGCCAGAGTGGTGAGTGATTGACAGGAGACAGGTGCATTGAGTGGCGGGTCGTCCACAGCACAAAAGGATTGAGATGGAAGTCTCCAAAGCAAGTCTAGACATGCAAGGCCGGGAGGTTTCTGGACCTGTGGTGGAGCTACAAAACAGTTGACCCAAGGGGACTTCCCTACACTCTTTTCTCCTTCTGAAATTGCTATGATGGAGCATGTTGAGGTTGCTGCAGAAAGTTTACAAAGCGAAATGATTGTTTCGTAGGGTTACTGCCACCATATTGTAGGATTACTGACACCATATTGTCTTGTTTTCTGATCTGGTTTTAAAACCCAGTCATGAATACTCTAGACTTTTTCGTACCATGTTAGGAGAACTTAAGCAGCATGTTAGGAGAATTAACGTGACAGGTTTAGAGAATTAACGTAGCAGGTTAGGAGAATTAACGTAGTAGGTTAGGAGAATTAACGTAGCAGGTTAGGAGAATTAACGTGGCAGGTTAGGAGAACTAGGCTAAAGTTCGGAAAAGGGTTAGGGTTAGAGAAAATGCTCTCCTAACCTGCCACAAAAATCACTTCCGGTCATAGGTGTATCGAAGTGGCGTGAACAGAGTATGTCCCATGAATACACAATGTGATTGTGGAATGTGTTATGTAGCCTTCCTATCTGGTTAACATTCTGATTGATAGGCTTCTCTAGTATATGAAGATATCAGGTTATCTGTCCATCTGTTTGTGTAGACTTGTCTTTGTTGCTCAGCACTCTCCTATTGAATTATCTGCCTCATGGCTGTGTTGCTATCATTCAGTCTGAGAAAGACAAAATCCTACTTCAAACTAAAAACATCTTATAGAGGCTTTAAAGAGATACTTTGAGATTTTGGCAATAAATGCCTTTATCTTCTTCCCCAGAGTCAGGTTAACTGGTGGACACCATTTTCATGTCTCGTGTGTCCAGTATGAAGGAAGTTAAGAGGTAATTTTGTGAGCCAATGATGACTATGAGTTAATCTGACTCTGGGGAAGTAGATATTGAGAAAATCACAAAGTATCACTTGCCCATATGTTTTGCCCAAGTCTTTTAATTAGCTGTTCACAAGTTATGTTTTGTTGTGGGACCAGACAATGATGATATGTATTTGTAGTCTATTTATATAATGTTATATGGAAGAATAACGATGGTATATTGTCCCAGTCTTTTACACAAAACCAGTGTCTATGTGGTTCATGTAATTACTATGTGTTGTGTGGTCTTTTACAAAAGCTGTGTTTTTACTTCAGTTATCGCTCTCTGACAAATTATAAGGGCGGTAATGATATGCCATTCATGTTTCTCCAAGCAATTATCTAATTTTAATGGATATGTTCCTGCTTCATTGTTTCTCTTGCATCTTTTATTATTACATTTTTAAAGGAATATGTGTTTTGATTTGATTTATTAGGATCCCCATTAGCCAACGCCAATGGTGACAGCTAGTCTTACTGGGGTCCGACACATAACAAAAAAAGACATTACAGACAAAATACGTGTGTGTGTGTGTCCGAGCTTGCTCGAGGAGCAGCACAGTAGTTCATGGCTTGGCTGAAACATACATCTCCCAGATGAATGGGGGTTTACCCGCCGACTACAGTTTGGAAAAATGGCTGTTGATGTAGGAAGCAATGCAGGCATCTGTTGGGGCACCATCTGGGCCCACCTTGCTAATGAGCATGATGGACCCTTTTAATAACTTTCCTAATGTCTGCTACATCACAACAGTGAGAAGAGAGGTGTGAATGCACCAAGACAAGTCCCTGGATGGCAGTAATTAGCTATTTTGTTTGTGTGAAGCCAACTTAATTCACAATGTGGGGAGATTGTAGGGACTAGGGTTTTATGTTCATTATTTAGCGCCTGTGAGTTTGTTGTGTGGGTCTTTTGACTCACCATATTGTGATCCTAAAGGGCCACCACACTTTGGCTAAATATTGTTGTTATGCTAGCTGAGGAACTTGAGCATGTTAGAGTGATAGCTAATAAGCAAGAGCCGTTTATAAAGAACAAAATCTCGTTCTTCCAACATAACATTGCCAACGAGCATGGCTGATTCTGCACCCATCATCCCCACCATCTCTCTGCCTCCTTCTGACCCGTTTCTGCGTCACCCAGTCGATCCTGGGAGCAATGGAAAGGCTTGTTTGAAACTTACCTTCTATCCATAGGACTGGATACTGTTGCCAGCAACAGGAAACATGCCATTCTCCTACATTGCCTTGGAGAGGAGGGGCGCTGCATTTTCAGCACTTTGGTACCTGCGGCTTCATAAGAAGAAACAATAGCAGCTCTCAACTAACATTTTTTTTAATCTCCAAGATTACTTCTGTTCAAACAACAACGTCAGCGAGCTAGTGAGTCAGCTAGCCAGTTTGTAGCTCTAGCACAGTCATGTAATTTTGGAGCAGTACAAGACAAACTGATAAGAGATCAGCTGATTGAAAAAAAAAACATACGACCCCCTGGGTGCAAGACTTCTATCTGAAGATGCTAATTTAACCCTTGCTAATTCATTCACACTTGCTCTACAAATTGAATCAGCCACTGAATGTACTGCTAAAATAGCTGAAACACAAGCTTACCCCACAATAAGTGCTAGCATTAGGGAGCAGTCAGGGCAGCAGCTACATTCTAGGTATGACGTGTGTGACATAGACTCAACCTCCAGCAATACAGCTAGCACGGCCCTACCAAGGGCACCAGCAGAGGCGCTGTGGAAATTGTGGATCTACCCATCACGCTACAAGGGCTCCAGATATGCAGACACTGTCAAAAGTTGAACCATTTTGCAAAGTGGTGCAGCTCCACCTCCGCTGACGGATCAGCGCAACCACGTGCCTACGACAGCCACAACACACAGGCAGTGATCCACACAGTGGGGCCCCACTGATTGAATTCTTGAGGTGGAGTAACTCTGCCAAATCACGGTTGAACAAGGGGCTGAACTTGTTCACAATTCTAATTTTCTTTATGGGGGCTTGTTTGTTAGCAATACCACATTCTAAGAACTAATCAGTCCCTCAGAAATGGACTGCACGCGCACATGGCCGAAGGTTGCTCTCTGGGGTCTGCACTCTCACAGACCCTTCTCCACTATCGCGCAGCTAGTCACTCCCCTACAGGAGTCTCCCCCACCCTCACTCATGTTGGGGGACGTGAGCTTGTGCTGCCCCCGACCAGACTCCGCCCACCAAGGGCACTGCCACCTCACCCACCAGTTGAGTCTTCAGTGCAGAAGCATCAGCCTGACATGAAGCAGAGGTTCGATAAGAAGCACAGAGCTCAGCCGACAATCATCAAGGTGTCTGACTGGGTCATAGCCCGTCGATCTCATCAGGCCAACAAACTGAGCACCTTCTGGTCCTTTCCAAATCAGGTCAGTCGTCAACTGGGCCCAGTGACATTTCAACTGGCAGATGATCTCATTGGCATGCCTGCTGTCTCCACAGGGTTCCTGCTCCCATGAACACACCCAACATGGTCACTGCTCCAGTGATCGGAGCAGACCCTGCACTGACAGCTGTCTGGGTTGACCATGGTGATTTTTCAACTAGTTTTAGGCACTGTTATCATGCAGATGTTGTTATCGGAAGAATTGATGCTGTGGTCTTCCAACATGGTCACCAGTAGGCATCGTACGTCACCTGGCAACATAGCTGCGGGAAGTAGGTATGCTGAGGGTGCTGCAGCACCCCCTGAATATTTTTTTTTTTAAATGACATTAACAAAATGAAATATGTTTGAAAATAATGTTTTTACAAAAGTAGTGTACTGGGTCTTTACTAGTCCTGTATTAGCAGACCAATATTGCCCTGTAGCGTTGGTTATGAGTTGGGCCACAGAGTGAAGGAAAAGCAGCCAACAAGTGCTCAGCATATGTGGGAACTCCTTCAAGACTGTTGGAAAAGCATTCCAGTTGAAGCTGGTTGAATCTCAAATAAAACTGATTTAGATTTGTTTAACACTTTTTTGGTTACTACATGATTCCATATGTGTTACTTCATAGTGTTGATGTCTTCAGTATTATTCTACAATGTAGAAAATAGTAAAAATAAAGAAAAACCCTTGAAGGTGTGTCCAAACTTTTGACTGGTACTGTACATAGACCATCGAATGCCCCCAATCTTTTTTCTTGTGCCCCACCCTATATTAACAGGTCACGGCAGAAAACAATTCACCCCAGGTGAAGTGGGTTAGCGTTGATTGCATTCGTTTTGGAACTGGGCTGCATCCCGGGCATAGGCCAGGTGCCCAGTTTTGGCCGATGGTGGAGTTGGCTCAAAACAAAAGTGACGTGGAGTAATGAGTAGAATTCTGTTTTCACGTGTAAAAGTGATTGCTTTTGATAAAAAGGATTTATCTGCCTTCCCAATGAAACTAGTTATACTTTCAGACCTGTTTCATGGAAAAGAGATGTATGTTTCTAAAAGAAGCATCATGCTGCCTTGTTGGCAACATGACCGAGCGGCCCAGATTACTGCTCCTCTATCATCGCTTTTTCCCGTTCAAATCACGGTTGATAACCCGGTGCACTTTATCGAACTCCCTCATTGGCATAGAACGATGGCTCCCTTCCAATCAGGCAATGCAACGTTGATTGATAAATGTGTCGACCCTGACAGCCGGGCGGAGTGAAAGCCAGACAATTAGAACGCTAGAGGAGAGCCCCCCCGCCCCCCATACAGGGGTTTCCATAGAAACGTCAGATGTGAAGAGTTTGGCTTTCTAGTCTGTCGGGGAGGAGGATGAAGAAAGGGAGAAGGCTGTGTCGAATGTGGAACTACGGAGGCATCAGAAGTGATGTCGTCTACACTACAACACAAGTGTTAGGACTTGTTACTATACCTTCCTAAATCTCCATGCAATGCCCAGTTCAACCCTCAATAATGCACTACTCAGCTGCTGACGGCTAAGGATAAAACAAGATCTACCAGGAAAATGTGTGTGCCAATGTCGATCATCCTGGACGTTGTGACATGCTGCCATTACGTGTCATTCATTTTGGATGACATCAGTACATCAATTATTATGGATGATTATTATTGATAAAGCCATTATACCTCTAGCATACAAATGCTCAGCTCCAATGTAGCTTTATGTTGTAACCATACAGCTTGGATATTAGCATACCTCTGTACCGTTAAGGTAATCAATTTAAGATTGACATTTATCTATATTCCGGAGGGAGAGCGATCGCGAGTTGTGAGAAAAAGATTGACTGAAGGTGCAAAAATGGGTACTGTTGTTCTGCCACCTAGTGGGCGTTAAGATAATTTCAGTTGCACTGAAAGGGACATGGAGACTGTTTCATGACTAGTAAATAGAATAATTTGAATATTGTGCAATCTTATACAGATATATTTTTTTAGAGCTTGGCGCTTCCAACGCCACCGTTACGAACAGGTATGCACTCATTACTAAGTAGCTTTGCATAAAAGCGACTGCTATATGGAATATATCACTGAGTGTACAAAACCTTAAGAACACCTACCTAATATTGAGTTGCACCTCTTTTGACCTCAGAACAGCCTCGATTTCGCCTGGGCATGGACTCCATAAGGTGTTAAAAGCATTCCACAGGGATGCTGGCCCATGTTGACTCCAATGATTCCCACAGTTGTGTCAAGTTGGCTGGATGTCCTTTGGGTGGTGGACCACTCTTGATACAGGTGGGAAACTGTTGAGTGTGAAAATCCCTGCAGCGTTGCAGTTCTTGACACAAACCTGTGCACCTGGCACTGACTACCATTCCGGGTTCAATTAATTAATTAATGAAATTTTATTTGTGTAAAATCGCCAATTGTCAACCCATCCCTTATGGGATTAATTGACACATAAACAAACATTACAATATTTCAATGCGGTAATTAAATGATCATTCTTCTTCCGGTGTTCTCTGCATTGTGCATCGCATAAAGAGTGAAAAAAATGTAAGGTAAAAATCTATACATAATAGTAAATACGGTGATCCAAACAATAATTACATCCCAAGAGCAGTAAAATAATATTCCAGTACCAGTCAAAAGTTTGGACAAACCTAATCATTCTAGGGGTTTCTTTATTGCTACTATTTTCTACATTGTACACATATGGACTTATGTAGTAACCAAAAAAGTGATAAACATATCAAAATATATTTTATATTATATTCTTCAATGTAGACACACTTAGCCTTGATGACAGCTTTGCACACTCTTGGTATTCTCTCAACCAGCTTCATGAGGTAGTCACCTGGAATGCATTTCAATTAACATGTGTGCCTTGTTAATTTGTGGAATTTCTTTCCTTCTTAATGCATTTTAGCCAATCAGTTGTGTTGTGACAAGGTAGGGGTGGTATACAGAAGATAGCCCTATTCGGTAAAAGACCAAGTCCATATTATAGCAAGAACAGCTCAAATAAGTGAATAGAAACGACAGTCCCTCATTACTTTTAAGACATGAAGGTCAGTCAATCTGGAACATTTCAAGAACTTTAAAAGTTTGTTCATGTGCAGTCACCAGAAAACATCAAGCGCTATGATGAAACTGTCTCTCATGAGGACCGCCACAGGAAAGGAAGACCCAAAGTTACCTCTGCAGCAGAGGATAAATTCATTAGACTTAACTGCACCACAGATTGCAGCCCAAATAAATGCTTCACAGAGTTCAAGTAGCAGATATCTCAACGTCAACTGTTAGGAGACTGTGTGAATCAGGCCTTCATCGTGGAATTGCTGCAAAGAAACCACTACTAAAGGACACCAAAAAGAAGAAGAGACTTGCTTGGCCTAAGAAACATGAGCAATGGACATTAGACTAGTGGAGTCCAAATTTGAGATTTTTGGTTCCAACCTCCGTGTCTTTGTGAGACGCAGAGTAGGTGAACAAATGATCTCAGCATGTGTGGTTCCCACCGTGAAGCATGGAGTAGGTTGCTTTGCCAGTGACACTGTCTGTGATTTATTTAGAATTCAAGGCACACTTAACCAGCATGGCTACCACAGCATTCTGCAGAGATACGCCATCCCATCTGGTTTGCGCTTAGTGGGACTATCATTTGTTTTTCAACAGGACAATGTCCCAACACACCTCCAGGCTGTGTAAGGGCTATTTGACCAAGAAGGAGAGTGATGGAGTGCTGTCTCACATTTCCTGGCCTCCACAATCATCCGACCTCAACCCAATTGAGATGGTTTGGGATGAGCTGGACCACAGAGTGAAGGAAAAGCAGCCTACAAGTGCTCAGCATATGTGGGAACTCCTTAAAGACTGTTGGAAAAGCATTCCAGGTGAAGCTGGTTGAATCTCAAATAAAACTGATTTAGATTTGTTTAACACTTTTTTGGTTACTACATGATTCCATATGTGTTATTTCATAGTTTTGATGCCTTCACTATTATTCTACAATGTAGAAAATAGTAAAAAGAAAGAAAAAGTAGGTGTGTCCAAACTTTTGACTGGTACTGTACATACATACAGTACATAACATACAGATAAATAAATACAGAAAAATTAAACGGCATTTGAACCCAGTCTGGCACAAAGAGAAGACTCATAAGGGAGACAACCCTATACACATTCTATATACACACGTGCCGTTTACTAAATAGAAGCTAAATATTTTTACAATTTAATTATAGGTAGTCCTTTTTCTTTTATTCCAGGCTTTATCTAAATGTTCCACAAACAGAAATACACAATGGACCAAAAAACGTTTCAGTTTCTCCTCATCACTCAGCCACATAATGCCAGGGTACGTCTGGTGTGCTTTCTGGAATAAGAGCAAGCGTATATCGTGGTAGAAAGGGCAATAGAAGATTAAATTAGTTTCATTCTCTCTTTCTTTGAGGTCACAATAGTTACATAGTCTTTCCTCTTCTATTTCACCACAATACCTGTATCAATACGCAGAGGCAATATAGTAGAGAGTAGAGAGAATAGTAGAGAGAATGATTTATTTCAGCTTTTGTTTCTTTCATCACATTCCCAGTGGGTCAGAAGTTTACATACACTCAATTAGTATTTGGTTGAATTGCCTTTAAATTGTTTAATTTGGGTCAAACGTTTTGGGTAGCCTTCCACAAGCTTCCCACAATGAGTTGGGTTAATTTTGGCCCATTCCTCCTGACAGAGCTGGTGTAACTGAGTCAGGTTTGTAGGCGTCCTTGCTCGCACACGCTTTTTCAGTTCTGCCTAGGATTGAGGAAGTTGGAAGTTTACATACACTTAGGTTGGAGTCATTAAAACTCGTTTTTCAACCACTCCACAAATTTCTTGTTAACAAACTGTAGTTTTGGCAAGTTGGTTAGGACATCTCATGTGTGCATGACACAAGTAATTTTTCAAAGCTCTCTACTATTATTCTGACATTTCACATTATTAAAATAAAGTGGTGATCCTAACTGACTTAAGACAGGGATTTTTACTAGGATTAAATGTCAGGAATTGTGATAAACTGAGTTTAAATGTATTTGGCTAAGGTGTATGTAAACTTCTGACTTCAACTGTCTTCCTTTCCTGTTGCGGTCGTCATGAGAGCCAGTTTCATCATAGCGCTTGGTGGTTTTTGCAGCTGCACTTGAAGAAATTTTTAAAGTTCTTCAAATGTTCCGGATTGACTGACCTTCATGTCTTAAAGTAATGATGGACTGTCGTTGCTCTTTGCTTATTTGAGCTGTTCTTGCCATAATATGGACTTGGTCTTTTACCAAATAGGGCTATCTTCTGTATACAACCCCTACCTTGTCACAACACAACTGATTGGCTCAAATGCATTTAGAAGGAAAGAAATTCCACAAATGAACTTTTAACAAGGCACACCTGTTAATTGAAATACACTGCATGAAGCTGGTTGAGAGAATGCAAAGAGTGTGCAAAGCTGTCATCAAGGCAAAGGGTGGCTACTTTGAAGAATCTTTTGTTTAACACTTTTTTGGTAACTACATGATTTCGTATGTGTTATTTCATAGTTTTGATGTCTTCACTATTATTCTACAATGTAGAAAATAGTAAAAATAAAGAAAAACCCTTGAATGAGTAGGTGTGTCCAAACTTTTGACTGGTACTGTGTATATACATCCTTATTATCAAAGGCAAGGGTAAAACTACACTTCTCTATATCTACCTACCACGCCAACCTATCTGAGTGAAAATGTCTTTGATAATTCTCGGGGAAACGGCTAAGAAAAGGAAAGTAACTGTTCCCCTTCAAAGACAATACTTACACACTTTATGAAGTGTATTTTTCATGTCAAGAACAGTTGTGGAGGGATGCACCTGTGGAATAGAAGGAGATGAAATGTGATTAAGTTGTGACCTTCATTTATTGTTTGCGAAACCAGAAGCTTCCGCAGTGATTTATGGCTGTCAGAGCTCGTCCTAATTTCCGTCTGGGTGACACACCGACGCTAGCGTGAATCATACTTCAGGCGCTGACAGGAGAGTTGCAGAGCTATCTCCCCCTCCTCCCTCCTCTCCTCCTCTTCCCTCCCACTCTACCTCTCAGCGACTGTCAGAAGCGCCGTGATTGAAGATTGTCATGCAGGGGTAGGCTCGCACATCTCCATTGAGTATCAATGCCCTCTAGAAAAGTGTTCAAAGGAAAACGAGAAAGAAAATACATATCACTTTAGATTTTTTTGATTCATGACTCCAATGTGTCCCCCACCTGCATGCGCACAGCTTGGGTAGGTACACGCATACTCACTCATACTGACACATGTGCATGCATTCAATTACCATGCGCGCGCATACACATACGCACACAAATACGCACGCACACACTTATATACACTCTTTTATGTATGTACACACGTGTATAATACACACACACACACACACACACACACACACTCAATCTATCCTTCCACTTTCTTTCTTTATTCTCAGTCCCTGTTGGAACTGCAAAGTCTACCTGGATCTGGGCCTCATTACTATCCGTGCATGCAACCTGGTTTGGAGTTGAGGTAGGAAATTTAAGTTTTAAATGTCACCTTTGGCTCCTTGGCTTCTGGGGAAGGGCTACAGAGAGGGGACTGGGACTGGGTTGGGATCTGCTGATCCCTAGCCTTGGGACAGATGACACTTTCGGACCTTTGGACGAGGAAACGGGTGGGCCATGCCAAACGGCGTGGGGGGTGTGGACACGGTCGCATCACTCAATCAAGGCCACAAACCGCAGCGTCAAGAGGGTGGGCGAGGCCCCAGCTGCCGAGTTGGCCATCGTGACTCTAATGATGGGTCAGTGGCCAAGAATAGGTCTGGACTGGCCGTGACATGATACCTCTCTTCCTCTCAGTCAAAGATTAGCAGTAATGGAAATTGTGTGGAAGCAGTGTCTTCACTATGGTTTAAGCCACACTTGGAGTTAATTGGGGTTAAATTGGAAATGGAATTTGAAGTGGAAAACCTAATAAATGAATATGGTTGCTTGCTTTCCAATTCAGATTTAATAACCAAATCAGTTATGGATTGACTGTAATTGAAAATACATTGACCCTTCCTTGCAAGCCTATATTCCCTTTCATACAATGTTGATACGATCTGTCACAAAACAATTACTCATATTTTTATCCTCTTTCAACTGTGCTTCTCATGTCTACTATCTTCGACTAATGACGCGGGTTGGTTGTCAACATGTCCCCTCAAGTGGCATATTTGGCAGTGACATTGAGCGACTGCATCTTATTGAAAATAATAAAATTGGTTGTTTTCCAATTACAAGGGAAATGTCAGGAATGAAAGAAGAAGCTTACTTGTGCCTAGCTTGTTTTCCAAGAGCTAAAAGAGAGTTGCTCTGCTTAACAAAACTGAGCAATCAAATTCTAGTTAACCTTGAAATCCCAATTGTCCCAGCAAAGTAAAGTTCAGCCATCTGTGCAGCATTCGTCCCAACGCTGTAAGAGTGTGTCGCAGTGCAATCTAGTTGTTAATGTCTTCTATTTACTCTTACACGTCTGGTTCTACCAATCACCTAACGTGCTAGAAATTGAAATACTGTGTGGTCTTACACTTCAATAAGCTTGTAATTGCACATTTGCAGTATTAGTTTCAGCTTTCTATTGTCTAACAACGTCACAGAATCATTGGGATAGTGGTTGTGGCTTGTACCCATAAGCCATTCAGAAAACGGATGTATTCTGTTCAACTAAGAAAATAATAATTGTGTAATAATATTTACATTGCTGTCAAAAACATCTGCTATCTACCACAAATCTCCAAGATTTTTCACAATGACTTCCCATAGCCCCACGGTCTAAACGGACTTGTGTTTCTCCATTATCCCTTAGACCTGTTAGGTGGGTGAAGACTCTTATTTTCCCATAGTTTTAAAGTGTAAATTACAAACTTTGTAAACCTTTTCAAACCTTGAATAAACTACAATTTTGTATTTCCTGCAACAACAGGTATAGATCCGTCCAACCTGAGACTCTGCCTCCTGATATATGCTAACACTTAGCCCAGTCTGCGGAAAGAAATCTTGAAATGTAGATTCTGGTTTGAGCTCATAACTCTTATATATTTATACCTTCATTTCTACCTGGACGGTATAACGTGACTGGCAGTTTTGGAAAAGTTCTGTTTCTCAATCTGTTGCATTATAGCGCCGTTTGGGACAGAAACAAGGTCAAATGGAAATATGAGGTTTTTTTACATAAATATTATCATTCATAGTCAGTCATTGGCTAACTCAGTGGAGGCTTTTGGTCCCTCCAATCAAAGACCTCGAGATGGGTTGATTGACAGGGCTTGGCAATCCCTTGTCACACTTACAGTCAAACTACACTCTTCTTCTGAGTAGAATAGATCCTTGCAATACCTATAAGCCACAGTTTGTCCATTTTGATGATGCCCTTCGCTCTGCCAAGCAAAGACTGTCTCTCTCTCTCTCTCTCTCTCTCTCTGTGTGTGTGTGTGTGTGTGTGTGATGCAAGTGTGCGTGTGAGATTGAGTGTGTGGTCTGTGTCTGAATAAAACGTGCCGCTCTGTATCTCCACCGCCTGTGTGTTTGTTTGTGCGTGTATATGTGTGTGTGTGCTTTGGTGCGTGGTTATGTGTGAGCACTAAATGTATGTACAGTCCGTGTTGGTATGAACACGAGGCTATCACTATGCTCAGACTCTGCATGACACTGTTACCAAGCATTGAATCTGTGTCTGACTGAAGCTACAGTAGCTTTGACTTTGTTATCACTGTGTGCTTAGTCTGCAACCATCATGTCCTTAGGCTGTATGTCAACCCAATGCAATTCCAGGAAGTGTGTGTGTATGGTATGACGCTATCTCTATACACAGAGTCTGACTGTACAGCATCACCACTGGGTAGAATCACACCTCTTCTCTGGTATGCAGTGAAACAGTGCCATCTATGGATAGGATGTAGACTACATTTAATTTATTATATATATATATATTTTACATTTATTTAACTAGGCAAGTCAGTTAAGAACAAATTCTTATTTACAATGACGGCCTAGGAACAGTGGGTTAACTGCCTTGTTCAGGGGCAGAACGACAGATTGTTACCTTGTCAGCGCAGAGATTCAATCTAGCAACCTTTCGGTTACTGGCCCAACGCTCTAACCACTAGGCTACCTGCCTAAGTGGAGACAAAATAATGACATTCTTAGCAGGTAGGAAAGGGGGTGATGCCTAGTCAGTTGTACAACTAAATGCATTCAACTGAAATGTGTCTTCCGCATTTAATCTAACCCCTCTGAATCAGAGAGGTGCGGGGGGCTGCCTTAATCGACATTCACGTCTTGGCGCCCAGGGGAACAGTGGGTTTACTGCCTTGCTCAGGGGCAGAACGAATGATTTTTACCTTGTCAGTTTGGGGATTCGATCCAGCAACCTTTCGGTCGCTGGCCAAATGCTCCTACCCACCAGGCTACCTATACACCACCTGCATTATACATATGTTCCAAATTATATGAATTCCCTATTCTTCTCTTAAAGAAATACAATTATAGATATGTCATATTTTCTATAAAAAAATGCATTTCATTCATATACTTTGGATTTTTGTTTTTTTATCTATAAATAATTACATGGTGTCAGTGATGGATATGTCCTGTACATCCAGTGGTAAGCAAACCCACTGTTCACTAGAAGCAAACCTGGGTTCAAATACTATATGTGTGATTGATTGAGCTTGCCTGATGTAATGGACTAATAGAATGCTCCTAAAACTACAAACCCTGCCCGTCTGGCACTCCAGGCAGGCTAGAGCAAACGCTCCAAGTATTTTATTTAATTCCAATGGTGTTGGAACCCAGGTCTGACTAGAAGAGCCAGTGCCCTGGCTTCATGATTGTAAATATTCGGCTGACTGGAGAAAATAAGTCTCATATGTCAGGTTCCGGTGCTCTCAATCATGCTTATTGTTGTTATGAACGCCTGTCAGCTCAGAGCAATATTCTATCCACCGCAGGATTCTTCCATTTTCTTCTCACTATTAACAGTAATAGCATTTCCAGTTTACTGACGCCTTGGGACCCACAGGAGATGTAGATTCATTCTGATCTGTCAAATCATGTGTGCTCATTTGAAATATGCTTTCGAGGGTAAAAGTCTATTTTTGGAGATGCTCCCCCCTCCCCTAAAATACTCTAATAAACAAATTGAGTAGCTCCCAAATGACTGTCCTGTGATAAAATGAATAGATGTTTACTGTGTGATACAGTATGTGGGTTCCACTGCTCTTACCATTATCTCTATTTAAAAAGTTTAGCCTATGAAGTGATCTAAGGTCTTTGTTAAAGAGATATAAGCTGTTTCCGAGAGAGAGAGAGAGAGAGAGAGCCAGGTGATAAGCTTAGTCTGTGAGATGATTCCCCTAGCCACCAGGTAAAGATAAACCCCTCCTGTTACTTCACCCCTTCACCATCCCTCCTGTCTTATTTCTATCAAATAGGAAGTGCAGGGCTGAAAACAGTACAATGTGTTCTGGCAAATACCCAGAGCCCAACGAGTCTGGAAGCCTGGGGTCCTCCAGGGCCAAGAGTCTGTCAGTTCTGTCTTCACTCTCAGCCCTCAATTACTGAATCAAAGGAGAGGAGAGGCCCGATCCTATGTTACACCAGGTCTTCATCTCCTCACCCCAAACCAGACACACACACACACACACACACACACACACACACACACACACACACACACACACACACACACACACACACACACACACACACACACACACACACACACACACACACACACACACACACACACACACACACACACACACACACACACACGGTGTAGCAGAACCCTTGGGAACCTTGCAAGCGAGCTGGTGGTTGTTCTCCAAAGAAGCTCTTTCTCTCTCGGGCGAAGACACACATCTCCCCTATCCCCATCCCCCACCATCTTTCAATCATTGGTTGTATATACTGGTTATGCAGTTTCCCCCAGCAACCACTGCATTTAAAAACTGCTTGTAGTCCTACAAAGGGAAACATACTCTTTTTCTGGTGCTTGTTGACTGATCATTTCTATGCACAGAGAAAGGTCGAGGCTCAGCCTGGAAGAGACGATGAGATGACAGCTGAAATATTAATGTGACTGCTACCACTCGACTAGTTTATTATAACAGACAGGCTACAAAAATAACTTCATTTTTTTCTTCTGCATCGCATACACCGAGGATAAATATTCTCCAGACGATTTCTACTGGGTTGTGCTCCAAAACCCTGTAGAAAAGACTTTATAAAATCCTTGCTCCAGTAAGGTTTTTCAGTGCAGCACGTGGCAAACTGAATTTTCAGTGGCAAAGGAGCTTGAAAGGTTTGCCAGGAACCGTGTTACATGACAAGTCAAGCTCCCTTTTTTTATTGGGGGCTTAGTTTTTATGTGAGGGTTTTGTCGACAAGGCGCACACTTGTGGCTAAGGTTATAGGCCTTGTGGATTTGTTGTGAGATAACTAATATCTGTCTTTGGATGGAACAGTACATCTAACTTCAGACTATTTAGTGATACTGAACAACATATACACTGAACTGAATACTATTGCACATGCAGTTGTATTGAAACATATGGTCTGAAAGAGACGTCTATCATTGGTCAAAGCATTTGTTTTACCTTTCACTATCAACCTGTGCTGCTACATGTGCTAGATGTACCTGTGTGCTAGTTACACACATTCCACACAGACTGTTTTCTTTTGAAAGAGGATTCATAGTTCTTGTGAGAGTTACAGTAATGGTAAAAGGTTCCAGTCCTTGTACACTATACATTATGGTTATAGATAAGGTTTGTCACTAACACAAACTAAAATGGCTTGGTTGGTTAAAAAAAAGAACAACTGTGAAAACATTTGTGAAGGACATCTCAGGTAGACCTAATACAACATTAAATGTCCAACTTGTTGTCCACAATGTGTCTTTGGTTCATTCTTACTCCAACCAAATCTTTGACTTCTCAGTCATCTCATCACATCGTCCATCCTATCATAAACCATGCTTCACATAGACCATTTAGTATACTATACCGTTCTGTCATGGCGTGATCTTCTACATCTCAAACACCCACTGATGTATCAGTAGACATTCATTAATACTTTGTCATTACAGTTTTTTTGGAGAATTTGTATTTTCCTGTCAAATCGCCAGTTGGCAGCCCATCCGTTATGGGATTAATTGACACATAAACAAACATTACAATAATTTGGTAATTCAGTGATAATTCTTCTTTCGGTGTTCTCTGCAGTGCCCATCGCATAAAGAGTGAAACATTTAAAGGTACAAGTCAATACATAATAAATAAGGTTATCTAAACAATAGTTGTATCCCTAAAGCAGTAAAAAAAGATATACATACATACACACTGTACATATACACATACATACATACATGCATCGCATATACAGAAAAATGAAACGGAAGACATTTGAACCCAGTCTGGCACAAAGAAAAGATGCATGTAGCTTTCTTAATTTACTTCAGGTTTCATTTACGCAAATTACTATGTTTTACCTTTAACAACAGCAATCACATGAGAATTACAGAAGTCTTACGAGGGCCCATGTGGAGATTTGTTAACCACCAAATGGCATCTGTACAATTCATAATTGCCCAGTTGGACTAACTGTGAGATAACAGTGCAGTGCCATGTGATGCCGGCCTCCTTCTCCCTTTCTCTGTACAGTACCTGTGTCACCTCAGCTTCTCTGCAGCACACACTACTGGGGCGTTGCGCTTGATAAATCACAATGTTCCCAAGAGTCAGCCACCGGGAGGAGACAAACATTAATTATCCGAATGTCTCCGACTTCCATTCCCTTCTGCTGCAGGTGGCTCCCATTCCTGCTTCCTCACCCTGCCTTAGCACCTCTCTAACGAGCTGCTCCCACATTACAGGGGAAGTCTTTGGTTAAGAGGAGGATGATCAATATTCCAGTTAAGCAGATGCTGAATGAGGCTGGAGTGAGTTTACTGTACTGTACTGTAGGTACCTGAATCAAAGCCAAGAGTAGAGGAATTGGTAGTGCTTTGGGTCTGTGCTTTTTGCGTCGCACTGAACTGTTCTGGCAATTCATCCCTTTTCTACTTACCCAGAGATGAACTTTGATGAACCATTTTTAGGTTTCTGCATGCAGTTTGAAGAAAGTTGCTAACTAGCATTAGCGCAATACCTGTAGTCTTCCAGTCATTGCGGTAATGCCAGTTAGCAATGGCTGTCAAAACTACATTCAACTCCCTTCAAACTGCACGCAGAGACATAAAAATGGTAACATGAGTTTATCAGAAAAAGTAGAAAAAGGATTTAATTGCCATAAACTTCAGTGCAAAAGCCAGTGTTGTTGTTTTTAGGATTTTATTTTGGGTAAAAACTAGATAGAAATGTTGATGGACCTATATATATTTTTTAAACTGCCCTTTTTCTGGTCAACAAATTGCTTTTGACTAAGATATCGTTTTGAAAGAATCTGTGCGAGCCCTCCGCTGCCTTTTGAAATTCCACTGCCCACACCTGTATTAGGCCATGGGTTTAGCGTTAGCTCATGTCGACAAATGCATTTAAGAGAGTTAAGATTGATAGGGAAATAATTCCTGATTCAGCCTAATTTTAGATTTGGTTCAATAAGAAATGCGGTCATGTCTGAATTCAAACCTGAGTTGGGTTTGAGGTGTGGTTTGATGTGGGTGTCTCTTTTGTGTGTTCATAAGTGGAAAGAGCTAGACAAATTATTTTGCCAATTAGCTACAAGTTTGCCAGGTGTGCGACCTGGCAAACTTGGTTTGACTTTGGATAGCCTAGCTCTCGGGATAGTTAGGGACCGTCAATGAATAACAAATTGTAAATAGATTTTTTTTTCATGTTGCTTATCTTTTAGTTGTCTCATTCAATTCTTTCAATGTTTGTTTATGAATTTCTACAGTTTACAGTTTGAGGCTTTTAAGTCATTTTAAGTCACAATTTTGAAATATTGTCCCATGTACATTGTGTAATTTACTAATGGCCCCTAATTAGCCGCATAGAGATATCGAACCAAATTGACCATGGGCATTATGATCGGGTCTCGTGTAGCTGCGCTCTGAATTGATGATTACTGAGGTGCTGCCAGCTGTGGGCGTGTGGGCTGGATTAAATCAACCAGACACATAGAAAACTCTTATGGTAACCTTCATTCTGTTACATACCATTTTTTCCTATTGTCTCTCAAATCTCAGTTTTAGACGATACATTATGACCAAATTTAAATGATCTTATTTACACTTTGGCCAAGCACGCATCCAACTCAATCATCAAGTTTGCTGACGACACTACAGTGGTAGGCTTGATTACCAACAACGACGAGACGGCCTACAGGGAGGAGGTGAGGGCCCTCGGAGTGTGGTGTCAGGAAAATAACCTCTCACTCAATGTCAACAAAACAAAGGAGATGATCGTGGACTTCAGGAGAGGGAGCACCCCCCTATCCACATCGACGGGACAGTAGTGGAGAAGGTGGAAAGTTTTAAGTTCCTCGGCGTACACATCACGGACAAACTGAAATGGTCCACCCACACAGACAGCGTGGTGAAGAAGGCGCAACAGCGCCTCTTCAACCTCAGGAGGCTGAAGAAATTCGGCTTGTCACCAAAATCACTCACAAACGTCTACAGATGCACAATCGAGAGCATCCTGTCGGGCTGTATCACCACCTGGTACGGCAACTGCTCCGCCCACAACCGTAAGGCTCTCCAGAGGGTAGTGAGGTCTGCACAACGCATCACCGGGGGTAAACTACCTGCCCCCCAGGACACCTACACCACCCGATGTCACAGGAAGGCCAAAAAGATCATCAAGGACAACAACCACCCGAGCCACTGCCTGTTCACCCCGCTATCATCCAGAAGGCGAGGTCAGTACAGGTGCATCAAAGCTGGGACCGAGAGACTGAAAAACAGCTTCTACCTCAAGGCCATCAGACTGTTAAACAGCCATCACTAACATTGAGTGGCTGCTGCCAACATACTGACTTACATCTCTAGCCACTTTAAAAATAGGAATTGGATGTAACAAATGTATCACTAGCCACTTTAAACAATTTTGTATATAATGTTTACATATCCGACATTACCCATATCAAATGTATACACTGTACTCTAAACCATCTACTGAATCTTGCCTATGCCGTTCGGCCATCGACTCAAATCTCTAGCCACTTTAATAATTATAATCGGATGAAATAAATGTATCACTAGCCATCTTTAAACGATGCCATTTATATAATGTTTACATATCCTACATTACTCATCTCATATGTATATACTGTACTATACCATCTACTGAATCTTGCCTACGCCGATCAGTCATCGCTCATCCATATATTTATATGTACATACTCGTATTCATTCCTTTACTCTTGTGTGTATAAGGTAGTTGTTGTGAATTTGTTAGATTACTTGTTAGATACTACTGCATGGTCGGAACTAGAAGCAGAAGCATTTCGCTACACTCGCATTAACATCTGCTAACCATGTGTATGTGACAAATAAAATTTGATTTGATTTGATTTAGTCCATTTCGACACAAGAATAAATATTTCTGACTCATATCGATTCCACATAGGCTATTTTCAAAAGGAGAAGTTGCTTCTTAAGGGCAGTCGCTCTTTAACTACAGGGCACACTTACTGTAGCTGAGCCCAGTCGATAAGACACACACAACACACACAACCCCTAAAACCTGTGTAATCCAGTCGCTAAAGCTGCTAAATGCAGTTAATACTAGCAACATTAGCTGGGCAAATCCCTCTCTAAAAGAGAGAACTGGGCTGTGCTATGCTGCACAGTGAGTAGAGATTGCAGATGCTCGATAAAGGTGGGGCGCAGGTTCTGTTATCAAGTCAGCCTCGATGAGAAATGACAGTCTGCACAGGACACTCAAGGTGCATTGGCACCGGGTCATGATAGCTCTCAGTCTCTCCATCTCTCACTCTCTCGCCTTGGCACTGAGACTGGTGTTCTACTGACAACAAGAGAGGCGATGGGGAACGGTATACCCCATTCCATTAGCCGACACCCTTCATTGCAAAGAAGAGAAATATACACCCAACAGCTACAGTGGATGGTGAACAAAGAGACCCTGCTGCAATTGAAAGGCTGGAGAAAATGCATGCACACGCACTCACACACACCGACAGACAATCTATTACATACCCCCCACACACAAACACACACAGACACACACACTTATTAATCTGTACACACACAACCACACACATTTATCTGTACCTAATCAATGACATACATGGGCCTTGCCATTTGAGGGTTCAGGATTTCCACCTCCATGCATCCCAACTTGTTTCCCGGTGGAGGTGCAGTCCTTGGGGGGGCCACCACCATTAGCCACAACCTGTGGGATTCCACGAAAGGTCCTGTTTGAATCCTGTGGTACGACAGGCATCTTTTGACTAGGATATTGGTCCCTTTAATACACAGAAATAATAAAAAGGGTATGTACCCCTTTAGCCATCTTGCCCACTTATTGTGGACGTGTCTGTACGGTCACTGTATGGGCTTGGAAAAGAAATGTCATCTTCATAACTAGCTTTGTGGCCCAAACTGTCTCAGGGGACGCAAAGTGACAAGCCACGTTAAGTGGTATAATCTTAAATGCCTACACAGAGAACAATGGCTGTCTAATCAGTGGCTATATTTAATCCTGTCTGGTGGAACGTCTGTTTTTTTGTTTTCCAAGCCTCAGTGCTTCATCTTGCTACGAGAGACACATGCCTGTCTGGTTTGGCTGTTGAGGGCTTGGAATGTTGGCAGCAAGGGCTACCTCTCACACACTGTCCTACATGTTGGTGAGGGAGAGTTTCGAAACGCCTAACCCCTCTAATAATAATTTTTGTTCAGGTAGCAAATAGATGGATGGATGGGTGGGTGGGTGGATGGAGAAATGGATGGAGCGATGGATGGATGAACGACTTGACTCAGAAACTGTGGTGCTACAGAGGGAAAGCAAATTCATTATATCAACATGAGGCACATCATTGTTCAGCGTGAGGCGTCAATAGCGTGAGGCGTCAAGTATTTATCAGAGAGCCCAGTCAAATCTTAGGGATTACTTAGCAAAGTACGTTACAGTAGGTCCCCTGCCATATGACGGGGTCTCCCAAACCATCTGGCAGGGGTATTTTGAGTACATAGGAAGGTAGGAATGTCAAGCTTTAAAACAACTTGCCTAAATGGTTTATTAACAGAATTTCTGTTTGGACATCCTAGATGTTTGGCTAGTTTTGGCTTGACTCTGTAACATTCTAGATGAAAATAACTTTTAGGAAGGGGAAGTGCTTTGGGATTTTTAGATTGTACGTAAATGCTACACCAAGTATGAATCTGTTTTAAATAATTACTATATTTAAAAGGTAATACAATGCAAAGAATATATATTTCTTCACCATGATATCATCCTTTTCTCATTTCCCCACTGATGCATCGAAGCGGTCTCAGTTCAAGATGACTTTGCCTTAACTTTCAGAGAAGACAGGTCTAAGAGACCAGTCTGACCTCCTCCACGCCTCTCAGAATAGACCTAATTAGATGAGCCCACTTTTTTCCATTGGATGTTCTTTTTTATTTAAGGCAGAGGCAGGAGTGACGAGTGGCCGCCTGATGCCGAGGATAGTAGAACCATGCTGACATCAAATTAGAGAGAGCGAGCAGTACAGAAGAGAAGAGGGAGAGTCCTCAGTGTCTCTGAGGGCCAGGGGGCATTCCAGCAAATTCCAAGCCCTGAGATTAAGATTGAAAAAAAAAAAAAGAACTAGGGCTTATTATTGCCTTTACATGTTGTAATGAGCCTTAGGTGGCCATGCTATCTTGATTGGGTTTATTTTCACCCCAGATGAGTTGTGGTGCTAAATCAGTAGTACACTTACCTCAGATTTAATACTTGAGTCTAAATTAAAGTCAAGTTAATAGCACATAAGCACCCAAGGTTTGTTTTCAAGCTATCTACAGTATGTGCCTACTAATAAAATGTAAAGTCATCAAGTCAAGAAGTATTAAATGTTTTTAATATTGATGTCATCTCTCATGGCATTTTTCCACTGCAGACCTTTACTTTTATTTATTAAACCTTTATTTAACTAGGCAAGTCAGTTTTTTACAATGACGGCCTACCCCGGCCAAACCCTAACCCTTACATTCAGAGCATGAACTGACTTGACAGAACTAGCATGTGGATGGGAACGGTCCAGGGAACGGTCCACCCTGGTAACTGATCTGATGATTGTGTTTTCCACACTGCATGGATTCTAAATGTGTTGGCCCTTCCTCAGCGCTCGCTCCACACAGCCTTATGGAGTTGTTATTCACACACGGGAGCAGATGTTGCGGAGAGAAAACAGCGTGACAAGATTGTGATCGATGCATACTGCCCCATCAAAATCGCTGCATAATTTGGCGGATGGCATCAGGATAACAACCTGCATTAGCTGGAGACAGCTGTCGCCACGGCGCCTGGGTAACTGGGCTGCTACATTCTCTGCTCCTTATTTCGGATAGAAGCAGGACAGCCAATTAGAGTGATTTACAGCTGGGGTCGAGACCACCTTAAAGCCCATTCCCAGCCAAGCAAAAACAAAGGCAAGACTACCTGGGGCATAAATGGAGAGGCTCACAGAAGACACTGTGAGAGATTTGTAGTGTTTGAGTTCAACAAAGCTGTTGGTGGTAGCTCCAGGGTTGTCCTTTAACCAGCTAATTTAGCCTAACAACGGTTATTTTGCCACGCTGTTGTCCTCTTTATTTCTTTTTGGAGATAGAAGTTCTAGATCAAATAATATGATCTATGATAGATCTATAATAAATAATAGTAAACATAATGAATTGATAATTGTTCTCTGATTTGCCATCCAGTACACTAGAATAGTTTTATTTGTCTATGTTTAAAGCTTACATACTGTATTGATGTGTGGATTATTGCACCAACTGACTTTTCTGATGTCATTCACACAGCAGCAGAGTCCTAAAGTTGAGACAATGTCCATATCTAGAGAGCACACCAGGAAGACTTTGTCGTGTCTGTGACTACCATTAAATGTAAAGACTGTATATTATCAAATCAATTCTCTATGTGTCATTTAATTACGCAATTAAACTAATCATGTAACTTTAATTAACTAGGAAGTCGGGGCACCACAGAAAAAAATGTGTTTATAGAGTGTCAATTTCCCGAATAAAACTCTTCAGATATTTTAATATCTTATCAAATCAGTTGCTTATTAACTTCTTAGGGAGCGGCTGCCGAGGAGACGGTTTTGGAGTCTGGCGTGCCCAAAGTAAAATGCCTGCCATTCAGGCCCAGAAAATAGGATATGCACATAATTAGTATTATTGGATAGGAAACACTCTGAAGTTTCTAAAAGTGTTAGAATATTGTATGTGAGTATAACAGAAGTGATATAGCAGGCAAAAACCAGAGGAAAATCCATACGGATTTGCTGTTTTTTTTGTAAATGACCTTTTTCTCCATTGTGCCTATTCATTTCTCTGTTTTGTATGACTGAGACTGCAGTACCTATGGCTTCAACAGGATGTCAACAGTCTTTAGACAAGGTTTCAAAACATTAGGGCGAAAGGGAACAGTATAGAAGAAGATTTACTGAAGGAAGTGGAAATGAGAAATACTTTTTCCGGTCACGAGAACGAGAGCGCGCCTCACTTTTATTTTCCTTATCAGTCAGGCTACAATCCGGTTTAAATATTATAGTAAATATACATAAAATGATACCTAAGGAAACATAAAAAATTATGTTTGATTTGTTTGGAGAAATATGATAGGTATAATTTGAACGCGTTCTCTTCACGGTTCAATGGGCGACTCAACGGTGGATTTTATGATCATAACGCGCCAACCCAAACGGAGATTTATGGATATAATAAATGACTTTTTCTAACAAAAGAAGCATGGATTGTCTTCGTTGGACACTTGGGAAGCCCTCAGCAGAAGTTCATCAAAGGAAAGCGATTTTATATTAGCGGTTTTATGCGTTTTGTGAGACCCGCGTTGGTTATGGATTTATGCTAATGCATAAAATATGAGAGGGGCTATCCTCAAACAATCAAATGTTGTGCTTTCGCCGTAAAGCCTTTTTGAAATCTGACAACGCTGTGATATTGCCAAGAATCAGAGCTTTTGATGAGTATGCAACACTTGTATATTGATGAACTGCTCCCTAAGTAGTTAATGATTTCTACCTCATCAGTTCTCATTACTGAACGTCGCAAACCCTTGGATATCTGCACGAGCATAAATTATGAATCAGCGATGTAAAAATTGGCTTAATGTATTTACTAACTAACTAATCAAATCACAGAAATACATGAAAACACACAAGTAGTTCATACATGGGGTATTACATGATACAAAGAAAAAGTCCCTTGCGGACTAAACCGATATGACGGCTTGGTAGACAAAGGAAAGGGGGGTGGAAAGTCATAGCTGATAACTACACTCACAAAAATTGCTAATACCTTACATGAACGACCGCTTATTCAAAAAGAAATTGCAATATACATAATTACGAGTGTATGTCTTGTTGTCTCTCTCTGTGGTCGCCGGTCCGTCTGCTGGAGAGAGTCGACAGAAAGCTGCAGGTTTGTCCACCAGAAGTCACAGTCTGTCGTAATTGTTATAATGGATACTTCAGAGGACTAATCGAACTGTTCTAAGTCAATCAATCAAATTTATTTATAAAGCCCTTCTTAGCTGATGTCACAAAGTGCTGTACAGAAACCCAGCCTAAACCCTGAAACAGCAAGCAATGCAGGTGTAGAAGCACGGTGGCTAGGAAAAACTCCCCTAGAAAGGCCAAAACCTAGGAAGATACCTAGAGAGGAACCAGGCTATGAGGGGTGACCAGTCCTCTTCTGGCTGTGCCGGGTGGAACATGGCCAAGATGTTCAATTGTTCATAGATGACCAGCAGGGTCAAAAATAATAATCACAGTGGTTGTAGGGGGTGCAACAGGTCAGCACCTCAGGAGTAAATGTCAGTTGGCTTTTCATAGCCAGTCATTCAGAGTATCTCTACCGCTCCTGCTGTCTCTAGAGAGTTGAAAACAGCAGGTCTGGGACAGGTAGCACGTCCGGTGAACAGGTCAGGGTTCCATAGCCGCAGGCAGAACAGTTGAAACTGGAGCAGCAGCACGACCAGGTGGACTGGCGACAGCAAGGAGTCATCAGGCCAGGTAGTCCTGAGGCATGGTCCTAGGACTCAGGTCTTCCAAGAGAGAGAGAAAGAAAGAAAGAAAGAAAGAAAGAAAGAAAGAAAGAAAGAAAGAAAGAAAGAAAGAAAGAAAGAGAATTAGAGAGAGCATACTTAAATTCACACAGGACACCGGATAAGAAAGGAGAAATACTCCAGATATAACAGACTGACCCTAGCCCCCCGACATATAAACTATTGCAGAATAAATGCTGGAGGCTGAGACAGGAGGGGTGGGGAGACACTGTGGCCCCGTCCGACAATACCCCCGGACAGGGCCAAACAGGCAGGATATAACACCACCCACTTTGCCAAAGCACAGCCCCCACACCACTAGAGGGATATCTCCAACCACCAATTTACCATCCGGAGACATGGCCGAGTATAGCCCACGAAGGGGGGCACAGTATAGCCCACGAAGGGGGGCACAACCCGAGGGGGGACGCCAACCCGGACAGGAAGATCACGTCAGTGACTCAACCCACTCAAGTGACACATGATGGCATGGAAGAGCACCAGTAGGCCAGTGACTCAGTGGAGAGAGGGGAACCGGCCAGGCAGAGAATCCCAGTGGAGAGAGGGGAACCGGCCAGGCAGAGACAGCAAGAGTGCCTTTCCATTCACCTTCACACTCCTGGGCCAGACTACACTCAATCATAGGACCTACAGAAGAGAAGGTTGAGACCGAGTCTGCGTCTCTCACATGGTAGGCAGACCATTCCATTCAAATGGAGCTCTATAGGAGAAAGCCCTGCCTCCAGCTGTTTGCTTAGAAATTCTAGGGACAATAAGGAGGCATGCGTCTTGTGACCGTAGCGCACGTGTAGGTATGTACTGCAGGACCAAATCGAAAAGATATGTAGGAGCAAGCCCATGTAATGCTTTTTAGGTTAGCAGTAAAACCTAGTGTAAAGAGACTAGCACTGGAGTAATATGAATAATTATTCTTTAGTTTGTAGATTTCTTCACCATTTCAACGTGGAATGATCTCCACATTCTATAGATTTTTGGGGGGTTTGTATCATTTACACAACATGCCTACCACTGTGAAGATGCAACATATTTTTTCTTGTGAAACAAACAGCAAACTTGAGCGTGCATTACTATTCATCCCCCAATAGTCAATACTTTGTAGAGCCACCTTTTTCAGCAATTACAGCTGCAAGTCTCTTGCGGTATGTCTCTACAAGCTTGGCACATCTAGCCACTAAGATTTTTCCCCATTCTTCAAGGAAAAACAGCTCCAGCTCCTTCAAGTTAGATGGGTTCTGCTGGTGTACAGCAATCTTTAAGTACTACCACAGATTGTCAATTGGATTGAAGTCTGGGCATTGACTAGGCCATTCCAAGACATTTAAATGTTTCCCCTTAAACCCCTCAAGTGTTGCTTTAGCAGTATGCTTAGGGTCATTGTCCTGCTGGAAGGTGAACCTCCGTCCCAGTCTCAAATCTCTGGAAGACTGAAGCAGGTTTCCCTCAAGAATTTCCATGTATTTAGCGCCATTAATCATTCCTTCAATTCCCAGTCCCTGCCGATGAAAAACATCGCCACAGCATGATGCTGCCACCAGCATGCTTCACTGTGGGGATGATGTTCTCGGGGTGATGAGAGGTGTTGGGTTTGCCCCTAGATATAGCGTTTTCCTTGATGGCCAAAAAGCTCTGTTTTAGTCTCATCTGACTAGAGTACCTTCTTCCATATGTTTGGGGAGTCTCCCACATGCCTTTTGGCAAACACCAAACATGTTTACTTTCTCTTTCTTTAAGCAATGGATTTTTTTCTGGCCACTCTTCCATAAAGCCCAGTTCTGTGGAGTGTACGGCTTAAAGTGGTCAATAGGACAGATAGACCAATATCTGCTGTGTAGCTTTGCAGCTCCTTCAGGGTTATCTTTGATCTCTTTCTTGCCTCTCTGATTAATGCCCTCCTTGCCTGGTCTGTGAGCTTTGGTGGGCGGCCCTCTCTTGGCAGGTTTGTTATGGTGCCATATTCTTTCCATTTTTTTATAATGGATTTAATGGTGCTCCGTGGGATGTTCAAAGTTTCTGATATTTTTTTAAAACCCAACCCCGATCTGTACTTCTCTACAACTTTGTCCCTGACCTGTTTGGAGAGCTCCTTAGTCTTCATGTGGCCACTTGCTTGGTGGTGCCCCTTGCTTAGTGGTTTAGCAGACTCTGGGGCCTTTCAGAACAGGTGTATATATACTGAGATCATGTGACAGATCATGTGACACTTAAATTGCACACAGGTGGACTTTATTTAACTAATTATGTGACTTCTGAAGGTAATTGGTTGCACCAGATCTTATTTAGGGGCTTCATAGCAAAGGGGGTGAATACATATTATTATTTAGAATTTTTTGAAACAAGTAATTTTTTTCATTTCACTTCACCAATTTTGACTATTTTGTGTATGTCCATTTGTCACGTCCAGGCCTGGGTTAGCAGGCTGGCGTGTTTAGTTTGTGTTTTGTTTAGGAGGGTTTTTGTTCTGGGTGTTATATTTCTATGTTTGGTTGATGGTTCCCAATTAGAGGCAGCTGATTGTTGTTACCTCTAATTGGGAACCATATATATGTTTGTGCTTTTCACTGGGGTTTTGTGGGTCATTGTTCATCTGGCGTGCGTGCGTGCGTGCGTGCGTGCGGGCGTCGCGCGCGTCGCGTGCGCGTGCGTCGCGGCGCGTGCGCGCGTCGCGTCGCGCGCGTCGCGTCGCATGCGTTACGATCTAGATTGGTTTATTGTTTTGCCAGTTACGTTTTAATAAAACTGGAAACCTTGCTGCATCTTGGTCTGTCCCGTTTGAAGATCGTGACACCATTACATGAAATCCGAATAAAAATCTATTTAAATTACAGGTTGTAATGCAACAAAATAGTTAAAAGGCCAAGGGGGATGAATACTTTTGCAAGGTGCTGTACGCTATATAAAGTAAAACATGTTTTATGACAAACCATCAGTAGACTTGAAAATGCAATGAAACCCATTTAACTTGTATTTTTTATTCTGTATATGGGAATTTAACCGAAAAAGGTATTTTAATGTGTACTATGTCATTAAGCACAGCCTTTTATCTGCAACAAGTCAATTTGATGAAAATACATCTCTGGTAGGAAAATAAAAACACATCTCTGTGGGGCTAAGTTGTTATCAATGCACCAGCGAGAAGCCCTACTCTTCCTGTCAATGTGGGAAGGGCTTCACAACATCAAGAAAATTAACAGTCCATCAGAGACTGCACACTGGAGACAAGCAGAATGCTGCGTTCCCGTGCTAGTCGGAACTAGGAAACTCGGATATGTCCGACTTGCTAACAGGTTGAACAGGCACGTGAACTACAGCCAATTAGCAAGTCGGAAATGTAATATTTTCTTAGTTGCGACTAGCACATGAACGCAGCATTACTCCTGCTCTGACTATGGTAAGTGTTGAATTTCATCACATGATCTAGTCAGTCACCAGAGAGTGCGCATAGAATAGAAACAATAGGCGCGTTCCTCTGCCCAGATGTTGTTGACATGCCAGATCTCACAACCCGTGGGTAGGTATTTTAAGTATCAGCTAACCACGTCATGTATTATAGCAATCTGTCAGTCGTTGACACAATCATGGCATGCAACCAATAGTTGATACATGCAACTTCTGAGCAGGGGAGCGTGACTGGAATCACTGCTCTGACTGTGGAAGGGGCTTCAACAAAGGGAAAATATGAAGGCCCACCAGCACAAACAACATTATCCTTTTTTTTGTTTTATTTTCCTTTTCTGCATTTACACAATAACAATGTGTAGGGAAAAAAGTGAAGCGCTGCTAGGGTACACAATAGAAAGTCTCTGTAGATGGGTGCTATTTGGTAAAAGGGTTGGTTATCTTTGGTAAAGAGGTTAATTGGGCATCAAGGAGGACCAAGGCACTCGTCATATAGTTAACATTGTTTATTGTTACGTCATCCTCAATGGAAAAAAAAACATTTTTGTTGTTGCCTTAACGCTGACGGGTTTCGGGCAGTACGGCCTTCATCATTGAGTACAATACAATTATACAACGTCTTCTTTTGAGCAAACCATGTTCCAGTCAACCCTGATTGGAGAGGGAATGGTCACAGAAGGGTCATTGGTGGACAGTACATAGTAAACAACGATAGTGTCAGAATTGTCCAGCTTGACTCGGGTAGCAGACCTCTATAGCTTCTACACCCCTCCAGCCCCCTCATGCTCTAACATAAGGCCGATATAAAATATATAATGTCAGAGATCCGTATATATGGAAGAGATGCTCATGCGCGAACCACTGCTTTTAACCAGGGTAAGGCTACCGGAAACATGACTGAATACAAACAGTGTAGCTATTCCCTCCGCAAGGCAATCAAACAAGCTAAGCGTCAATATAGAGACAAAGTAGAGTTACAATTCAACGGCTCAGACACAAGAGGAATGTGGCAGGGTCTACAGTCAATCACGGACTACAAAAAGAAAACCAGCCCCGTCGCGGACCATGACGTCCTGCTCCCAGACAAACTAAGCAACTTCTTTGCTCGCTTTGAGGACAATACAGTGCCACCGACACAGCCCGCTACCAAAACCTGCGGGCTCACCTTCACCGCAGCCAATGTGAGAAAAACATTTAAATGTGTTAACCCTCGCAAGGCTGCCGGCCCAGATGGCATCCCTGGTCGTGTCCTCAGAGCATGCGCAGACCAGCTGGCTGGTGTGTTTACGGACATATTCAATCAGTCCCTATCCCAGTCTGCTGTTCCCACATGCTTCAAGAGGGCCACCATTGTTCCTGTTCCCAAGAAAGCTAAGGTGACTGAGCTAAATGACTATCGCCCGTAGCAGTCACTTCCGTCATCATGAAGTGCTTTGAGAGATTAGTCAAGGATCATATCACCTCCATCCTGCCAGACACCCTGGACCCACTCCAATTTGCTTACCGTCCCAATAGGTCCACAGACGAGCAATCGCAATCACACTGCATACTGCCCTAACCCATCTGGACAAGAGGAATACTTATGTAAGAATGCTGTTCATCGACTACAGCTCAGCATTTAACACCATATTTCCCTCCAAGCTCGTCATTAAGCTCGAGACCCTGGGTCTCGACTCCAGCCCTGTGCAACTGGGTCCTGACTTCCTGACGGGCCGGTCCCAGGTGGTGAGGGTAGGAAACAACATCTCCACCCCGCTGATCCTCAACACTGGGGCCCCACAAGGGTGCGTTCTCAGCCCTCTCCTGTACTCCCAGTTTACCCATGACTGCGTGGCCAAGCACGCATCCAACTCAATCATCAGGTTTGCTGACGACACTACAGTGGTAGGCTTGATTACCAACAACGACGAGACGGCCTACAGGGAGGAGGTGAGGGCCCTCGGAGTGTGGTGTCAGGAAAATAACCTCTCACTCAATGTCAGCAAAACAAAGGAGATGATCGTGGACTTCAGGAAACAGGAGAGGGAGCACCCCCCTATCCACATCGAGGGGACAGTAGTGGAGAAGGTGGAAAGTTTTAAGTTCCTCGGCGTACACATCACGGACAAACTGAATTGGTCCACCCACACAGACAGCGTGGTGAAGAAGGCGCAACAGCGCCTCTTCAACCTCAGGAGGCTGAAGAAATTCGGCTTGTCACCAAAATCACTCACAAACGTCTACAGATGCACAATCGAGAGCATCCTGTCGGGCTGTATCACCGCCTGGTACGGCAACTGCTCCGCCCACAACCGTAAGGCTCTCCAGAGGGTAGTGAGGTCTGCACAACGCATCACCGGGGGTAAACTACCTGCCCCCCAGGACACCTACACCACCCGATGTCACAGGAAGGCCAAAAAGATCATCAAGGACAACAACCACCCGAGCCACTGCCTGTTCACCCCGCTTATCATCCAGAAGGCGCAGGTCAGTACAGGTGCATCAAAGCTGGGACCGAGAGACTGAAAAACAGCTTCTACCTCAAGGCCATCAGACTGTTAAACAGCCATCACTAACATTGAGTGGCTGCTGCCAACATACTGACTTAAATCTCTAGCCACTTTAAACATAGGAATTGGATGTAACAAATGTATCACTAGCCACTTTAAACAATTTTGTATATAATGTTTACGTATCCGACATACTCATATCAAATGTATACACTGTACTCTAAACCATCTACTGAATCTTGCCTATGTCGTTCGGCCATCGACTCAAATCTCTAGCCACTTTAATAATTATAATTGGATGAAATAATGTATCACTACCCACTTTAAACAATGCCATTTATATAATGTTTACATATCCTACATTACTCATCTCATATATATATATGTGTATATACTGTACTCCATACCATCTACTGCATCTTGCCTATGCCGGTCAGCCATCGCTCATCCATATATTTATATGTACATACTCGTATTCATTCCTTTACTCTTGTGTGTATAAGGTAGTTGTTGTGAATTTGTTAGATTACTTGTTAGATACTACTGCATGGGCGGAACTAGAAGCACAAGAATTTCGCTACACTCGCATTAACATCTGCTAACCATGTGTATGTGACAAATAAAATTTGATTTGATGTCTCTGCCCTAACAGTAAGAGTCGTTGTTCCAAAGGTGGGAATGCAGGCGACAAGCTTAGGTCCAAAATAAGCCCATTGAAACACATTGGGCTTATTGGCGAGGGTGAAACCTCTCGCTTTGACTCTTCCTCTCTGATAATATTACAATACTATATTACAGCACACACTATGTGAAACTTTGCTTCCCTGCCAGCAGTTTCCTGTGGGTAGATCAGTGTTTCCTGTAGATAGGTGAATTCAACCACTTAGCTGCTAAGAAGTTTAACACATCATATAAGCTAGGGAACTAATAAGATAGAAGTGACATAGCCTATTGGTATTTTCAACTCTTCATGCCTGTAGTCTTGTTTAGCTCAGTGGGAGCCCCAGTTAGAGACAGATATGATACCTGCAATGATCCTGATCCTGTTCTGGAGCGCAGGTAGGATGTTGTTACATTGACATACACTGTTTGTAAGATTTTTTTGCTAGTAAAAGAACATGCAACTTGAAGAGGACCGTAAACGTTTGTCTCAAAGTAGGACAATTATATGATCACCTGAAAATGTACTTCACCGTAGCCTAATAGTCCATCTGGGGACAGGCACTAACATAATATGTGATGGTGCCATGCTTCTGACTGTTGTATATTCAGTCTCTCTCTCTCTCTCTCTCTCTCTCTCTCTCTCTCTCTATTTTTCTCTTACTCCTTTTTCTTTCTCCTCTCTCTCTCTCTCTCTCTCCCTCCCTCTCTCACTCTCTTTCTCCTTCTCTCTCTCTCTCTCTCTCATCTTTCTCTAACTCCTCTTTCTTATCTCTCTCTCTCTCTATTTTATCTATTTTACTCCTCTTTTTTTCTCCCATGTCTCTCTCTCTGTCTCTCTCTCTCTTTCTCTCTCTCTCTCTCTGTCTCTCTCTATTTTCTCTCTTTTACTCCTCTCTCTCACTATTTTCTTTCTCTTACTCCTCTGTCTTTCTCCTCTGTGTCTCTCTCCTCTGTCTCTCTCTGTCTCCTCAGCTCTTCAGGCTCAAAGCGTCAGCCCACCAGTTTGGTAGATTATAAATCTACAGTGATTATAGCAGTTCATTACTAGTCAAAAATATTATGCCGCATGGGGAAATGCATGGGTCCATCCATACACGCCATACTAAACAATAACAAGTACTATTTTATGGAATTACTAATACTTCTAACAGAAGCACTGCCATAATCTGCCTCCCCCACTCTGTTTTCCTCTCTGTTGTTTACAGCTGAATTATCCATCAGACTGGTAAATGGGACCAGTTCCTGCTCTGGGACAGTGGACGTATTTTATGAAGGAGAGTGGTTAGGTCTATGTCCTTCTTGGTCGTGGAGAGTGAGAGAGGCTACGGTTGTGTGTAGAGAACTGGGCTTTGTGAATGTTGTAGCTACATCAAGAGGACCTCCATTTGAAGAGGGTAGAGGAGGAGTCAAAGTATTTGGTTGCAGGGGAGAGGTGTCGTCTCTTAGAGATTGTAATTCCAGAGGAGGACAAGGTTTCTGTGATGGTGACAATTATGTTAATGTGACCTGTTCAGGTAAGAGATTACTATTATTGTGAGATTTATTTGTACATTTGATATATAACTAATCTGCAAAGAGAGGTTAAAATGTTAATTGAAGGGGAATGTGTGCCATACCAATGATAAGGCTTTCTTCCCATCACATCATGAAAGGTCATGTTAATGTTCATTTCTCATCTCTCTCTCGCTCTCTTTCTCCTCTCTTCTCCTCTCTCTCTCGTTCTCTTTCACCTCTTTTTCCCCTGTGTCTCTCTTTCTCTGTCTCTGTCTCTGTCTCTCTCTCTTTCTCCACTGTCTCTGTCTTTCTCCTCTGTGTCTTTCTTTACTCTCTCTCTCTCTCTCTCTTTCTCGTCGGATCTCCAGGCTCAAAGCGTCAGCCCACCAGGTTGGTAGAGTATAAATTTACATCTAAATCAAAGCAAATCAAATTTTATTTGTCACATGCTTCAAATACAACAGGTGTAGACCTTACCGTGAAATGCTTACTTACAAGCCCTTAACCAATAATGCAGTTTTAAGAAAAATAAGAGTATTTTAAATAAAAATATTTTCTAAACAAACTAAAGTAAAAAAATAAAAGACCAACAATAAACTAACAATAACGAGGCTAAATACAGGGGGTACCGGTATCAAGTCAATAAACAGAGTAGCAGCAGCGTAAAAAAAAAAAGGGGGGGTCAATGTAAATAGTCTATGACTAGAGTGTCTGGAGTCTTTGGCAATTTTTTGGGCCTTCCTCTGACACCGCCTGGTATAGAGGTCCTGGATGGCAGGAAGCTTGGCCCCAGTGATGTACTGGGCAATACGCACTACCCTCTGAAGAATCTTGCAGTCGGAAGGCCGAGCAGTTGCTATAGCAGGCGGTGATGCAACCAGTCAGGATGCTCTCGATGGTGCAGATGTAGAACTTTTTGAGAATCTGAAGACCCATGCCAAATCTTTTCAGTCTCCTGGGGGGGAATAGAAATTGTCATGCCCTCTTCACGACTGTCTTGGTGTTTGGACCATGACAGTTTGTTGGTGATGTGGACACCAAGGAACTTGAGGCTCTCAACCTGCTCCACTACAGCCCCATTGGTGAGAATGGGGTTGTCCACAGCCCTCCTTTACCTGTAGTCCACGATCATCTCCTTTGACTTGATCATGCTGAGGGAGAGGTTGTTGTCCTTGCACAACACTGCCAGGTCTCTGACCTCCTCCCTATAGGCTGTCTCATCGTTGTCGGTGATCAGGCCTACCACCGTTGTGTCGTCGGCAAATGATGGTGTTGGAGTTGTGCTTGGTCACACAGTCATGGCTGAACAGGGGGTACAGGAGGGGACTAAGCACGCACCCCTGAGAGGCCCCCGTGTTGAGGATCAGCATGGCTGATGTGTTGTTGCCTACCCTTACCACCTGGGGGCGAGCCATCAGGAAGTCCAGGGTCCAGTTGCAGAGGGAGGTGTTTAGTCCCAGGGTCCTTAGCTTAGTGATGAGCTTTGAGGGTACTGCTGAGCAGTTTATAGCAGTTTAATATTAGCCAACTTTATTATCCACATAGAGAAATCTATACACGCCATACAAAAAAATGTATAACGAGTACTGTTTTCTGGAACTACCAATACTAACCACAAAGCGTTAATGCTGTTAGAATAACAGAAGCACTGACAGAATCTGTCCTCACAACTTCGTTTTCCCCTCTGCTGTTTACAGTTTAATTATCCATCAGACTGGTGAATGGGACCAGTTCCTGCTCTGGGACAGTGGAAGCCTTTTATGAAGGAAAGTGGTTGGGTCTATGTTCTAGATGGTGGAACATGACCGAAGCTAAAGCTGTGTGTAGAGAACTGAGCTGTGTGAATACTATAGCTACTATAGAGGACCTCCGGTTGAAGAGAGAAGAGGAGGAGTCAAACTTTTGGGTTGCAGGGGAGAGGAGTCTTCTCTTAGAGCGTGTGACATCAGAGGAGGACCTGGTGTCTGTGATGGTAGATGTTATGGTCATGTGATCTGTTCAGGTAAGAAACGTGTAGTGTTGTGAGATTTACTTGTACATTACATTTGCATTCATCATATTGTTAAGGAAATGAGAACATTACTTTTAAAGAGAGGTATAAATGTGAGATGTATTTTTACATTATATTTGCATTTGTCATATTGGTTTATGGGAGATGTGCATGGGCAGATCATTGTAGTTAAGATGTTATTAAAGTGAAGCTGCCTGATGGATGTCCTGCTGTACACGCCATACTAAACAACAATAACAAGTGCTGTTTCATGGCACTACTAATACTTCTCAACCACAGAGCATCAATGCTGTTAGAATAACAGAAGCACTGCCATAATCTGTCCTCACAACTGTGTTTTCCCCTCTGCTGTTTACAGCTGAATTATCCGTCAGACTGGTGAATGGGACCAGTTCCTGCTCTGGGAAAGTGGAAGCCTTTTATGAAGGAGAGTGGTTAGGTCTATGTTTTTGGTGGTTGTGGGGCATGAGGCTAGCTGAGATTGTGTGTAGAGAGGTGGGCTGTAGCTACATCTATAGGAAATATGTTTGAAAAGGATAAAGGACTTGTCGGACTGAGTTGTAAGGGAGATGAGTCTTCTCTGGAACAGTGTTGCATTTTTGAAGGAGGACCTGGTGCCTGTAAGAGTTTTTATGAACATCATGTGATCTGTTCAGGTAAGAAACTGCTAGTATTGTGAGATGTATTTTTACAATATATTTTCATTTATCACGTTTTTGTTATTTATTTCATTAAAAGAGAGGGAGATATGTGAGCTGCCTGATGGATGTCCCACTGTTTATTTTATATAAAGTGAAGTGAACTTATTCCTTTCATCTGCCTGCATTATTCCTAACCCTATCCTGAGTGACAAAACAAAAAACATTTTACCTCTAACAGCATTAACCATAGCAAACTGCAATCTTTTATCCAACATATTGGTGTTAAGTCCTTGACAGTGTCATCAACAAAACTAATTGAATGTTCAACCAACTCTTTTTCTCCAGAGTCTGTGCGGCTTGTGGATGGAGCTGGGTTCTGCTCCGGAAGAGTGGAGGTAAAATCAAGTCAGTCCTCAGTGTGCGAAGCCGACTTTGACCGGCAGGATGCAGAGGTAGTCTGTGGGGAGCTTGGCTGTGGGGCTCCTGCAGCTCTACAGTGGGGGCTCTATGGAGAAGGTTAGGGTCAGACCTGGCATAAAGAGTTCCAGTGTAAAGGCAATGAGTCCCTTCTCCTGGACTGTGACACCTCAGACAGAAAAAATAACAACTGCCTACTTGGTAATGCTGTTGGACTCACCTGCTCAGGTAAGAAACAGTTGGTCACTCTATCAACATTGTTTCTCACTTACAGTAAAGAATATGAGAGGCAAACTTTGGAAAGTTTTCAGACCCCTAGTTACGTTACAGGCCTATTCTAAAATTGATTCAATTGTTTTTTCCCTCATCAATCTACACACAATATCCCATAATGACAAAGCGAAAACAGGTTTTTAGAATTTTCTTTGCAAATGTATTAAAAATACAAAACTGAAATATCATTTACATAAGTATTCAGACCTTTTACTCAGTACTTTGTTGAAGCACATTTGGCAGCGATTACAGCATTGAGTCTTCTTGGATATGATGCTACAAGCTTGTAACACTTGTATTTGGGGAGTATCTCCCATTCTTCTCTGCAGATCCTCTCAAGCTCTTTCAGGTTGAATGGGGAGCGTCGCTGCACAGCTATTTACAGGTCTCTCCAGAGATGTTCGATCAGGTTCAAGACCGGGCTCTGGCTGGGCCACTCAAGGACATTCAGAGACTTGTCCCAAAGCCACTCCTGCCGTGTCCTGGCTGTGTGCTTAGGGTTGTTGTCCTGTAAGAAGGTGAACCTTCACCCCAGTCTGAGGTCCTGGGCGTTCTGGAGCAGGTTTTCATCAAGGATCTCTCTGTACTTTGCGCCGTTCATCTTTGCCTCGATCCTGACTAGTCTCCCAGTCCCTGCCGCTGAAAAACATCCCCACAGCATGATGCTGCCAACACCATGCTTCACCATAGGGATGGTGCCAGGTCTCCTCCAGACGTGACGCTTGACATTCAGGCCAAAAAGTTAAATCTTGTTTCTCATGGTCTGGGAGTCTTTAGGTGCCTTTTGGCAAACTCCAAGCGGGCTGTCATTGGCCTTTTACCGAGGAGTGGGTTCCGTCTTGCCACTCCACCATAAAGGCATCATTGGTGGAGTGCTGCAGAGATGGTTGTCCCTCTGGAAGGTTCTCCCATCTCCACAGAGGAACTCTGGAGCTCTGTCAGAGTGATCATCAGGTCTTGGTCACCTTCCTGACAAATGCCCTTTTCCCCCAACTGCTCAGTTTGGCCGGGCGGCCAGCTCTAGGAAGAGTCTTGGTGGTTCCAAACTTCTTACATTTAAGAATGATGGAGGCCACTATGTTCTTGGGGACCTTCAATGCTGCAGACATTTTTTGGTACCCCTTCCCCAGATCAGTCTCTCAACACAATCCTGTCTTGGAGCTCTATGGACAATTCCTTTCACCTCATGGCTTGTTTTTTTCTCTGACATGCAATGTCAACTGTGGGACCTTATATAGACAGGTGTGTGCCTTTCCAAATCATGTCCAATCAATTGAATTTACCACAGGTGGACTCCAATCATCTCAGGAATGATCAATGGAAACAGGATGCATCTGAGCTTAATTTCAAGTCTCATAGCAAATGGTCTGAATAGTTATGTTGTGTAAATAAACACTAAGGACCCCAAAGTCAAGTTTAAATTAATTTATGTTTATTCACGCCAGTGGAGAGATTACAGACAAACAGCACTTCGTGTGGAAGTTCGTTAGAAGTTCTGACAAGGTATTTCCCCCTCAGTTTATACTATCGCTATGGGTTACACAAAGATAGCCAAGTGCATCCTTTCTCTGCTGCAGAGGAGGAGAACACCTGGCAACCACAGTCTGGGCGTTCAGCCAATATTTCCACTCCCGATCTACAACAGGCACATTTCTAAGTATGCAACAGGTCAAACATGTATGATAAGTGTAAGACACTGAAAAAAAAACAGAAAGAGACACAGTAAGATTCAACTACAGGTATTTCTGTTTAAATGTTTTATACATTTGCAAAAATATGTTGTTGTTTTTTTCTTTGTCATTATGTGGAATTGTGTGTAGATTGCTGATTTTATTTTTTATTGAATCCATTTTAGAATAAGGCTGTAACATAACAACATTTGTAAAAAGTCAAGGGGTCTGAATACTTTCCGAAGGCACTGTAGGTGTGCTTTTGTGAGAAAATAAGTAAGATTACCATCTCTCTTTTCTTTTCTATTATTTTCTTTTCTCAGAGGTTGATTATATGAGGCTGGTGGAAGGAGGCAGTCGCTGTGCTGGTGGAGTGGAGTGGTATGACCAGGGAGAGTGGAGGACTATGGGAACTGATGACAGGGAGGATGTAGCTGCAGTAGTGTGTAGACAGCTGGGTTGTGGCTCCACTGTTTCAGTACTACTTGGTGGTAACACCATTAAAGGGATTGGAATTGGCTGTGACGGGTCTGAGCCTGCACTGAGGGAGTGTAAAAGAACACACTGTCTTGACTATTCATTCACAGTGATCTGCTCAGGTAATAACAAGTTAAATTACATTATACAACGGGTGGGTCCAATCCTGAATGATGATTGGTTAAAACCGCATTCCAGCCGGTGTCTATTCCACAAATTGCCACGACTAAATCTATGATGTTAAAATGCCTATTTACTCTGTTCCGTTGCGCAATCCATTGTCTCAGCAGCCCAGCCAAGAAACGTATAAACTTGATCTCCAGTACAAAAAGCATCTAGACATTATCTCACATTTCTTTTAGACTAACATTTAGTTTTTAACAGATGAGATTTGTATAGAACTTGCTTTCTGTCTCTCCAACATTTGCAACATTGTTTCAATATTCAAAGTTGATCTCCTTGATCTCCATAGTAAAACACGTGTCGCATGTCAGGACGAGACAGAAAGGAAGGCAGCGTTTCTCAGCCAGTCGAAATCATGAATCAGTTGGCATCATTTTCATTGATATATACCCCCCAAAAAATCGACTGAAAAACGATTAAACGAAACGCAGCTACTTTTCAGTCTTTCCAGCTTCAGTTAGAAGTGATTGTGTTACTGTAGCTGCGTTGTTGGCTAGCTCATCTGAACAAGTGTCCTGACAAGTGAGCACATTTTCTATGACAGGCGAAATCGCGCCTCATTCATTACCTTATTGTTATGTATGTATCCAAATAAATGTCACTAAAAAACTGCTTAAACAAATACAAATGAAGCTACTTTGCTGTTATTCTGGCTGCACTTTTTTACGTGACTGTAAATTAGACATCTACAGTAGCAAGCAAAGGATAAGAACGTTGCCAGCCAGTATGGCAATGGAAGATTTAGAACAAACGACTGGGTAGCGTCCATAAATACAGAACAAAAAGACTGAACGACTGCGTCGCGTCTCTAGCAACCCTAGATTTGTCTCGGGACTAAAGCTTGTGGAAGGATGAAGTAGTATGAATAAATTAATCAAAATAAAGTGTTTAATTAAACTATGTCAATCATTATTTGAACCCGTTGTATAAAAGTGACAATGCCCCTGATAATGCGCTAAAAGCCGATGTTTGGACCGAGGTAAAAATAGTTTCAAATTGGATATTCGATGGATATTCTGGCTTTCAAACCTCAATAGCAAATACGTGTCATTATGTTGGAAAGATTGTGCACAACATTGCACAGGTCTTATTTTCACGATTTTGACATTAATTCGCGTTCCAACGCTAATAAACATGTGGAAATGTGAGCAGCATTTCGTATTCCTAGTTGAATTAGTTAGGGAGCGTAAACAGAGTACAAACTTTTTAAACATTTGAATTTCTATAGCTCATTGGCCATGTGACCTACTTGACTCAAACAAGGTTCAGAATGTCCACTGACTACCCTTCTATATTGCACACCCTTTAGTTTGTCAATTTTCATCTCACAATATTTTACATGATTTTTTCAAAATATAAAATTTCAATAGCTCCTTGGTCATGTGACCTAGTGACATCAAACAAGGTTCAGAATGTCCACTCAGTGGGCTTACACATTGCACACCCTGTAGTTTGTCCATTTACTTCTCACATGATTTTACATGAATTCTTCTAAATGTAGAATTTCAATAGCTCCTTGGTCATGTGACCTGCTGACTTCAAACAAGGTTCAGAATGTCCACTAACTACCCCTTCTATATTGCACACCGTTTAGTTTGTCCATTTTCATCTCAAATGATTTTACATGAATTTTACAAAATATAAAATTTCAATAGCTCCTTGGTCATGTGACCTAGTGACTTCAAACAAGGTTCAGAATGTCCACTCAGTGGGCCTACACATTGCACACCCTGTAGTTTGTCCATTTACTTCTCACATGATTTTACATGAATTTTTCTAAATGTAGAATTTCAATAGCTCCTTGGTCATGTGACCTAGTGATTCCAATCAAGGTTCAGAATGTCCACTCAGTAGGCCTACACATTGCACATCCTTTAGTTTGTCAATTTTCACACCCCTTGACTTTCAATTGGCACCCTTTACCTGTATGTATTCTCTCCTGATTGGCTCTGTGGTGCAAAGTCTGGCAGTCTGACTAAAGTGCCAGAGGTACAGTGAGGGAAAAAAGTAATGCAATTCCATTTATAACATATTTCACATGCGTTTTTCTGGATTTTTTTGTTGTTATTCTGTCTCTCACTGTTCAAATAAACCTACCATTAAAATTATAGACTGATCATTTCTTTGTCAGTGGGCAAACTTACAAAATCAGCAGGGGATCAAATACTTTTTTCCCTCACTGTATGAGGAGAGACATCCTCCTTTTCTATTCATGGGAACAAATATTTCCTAACACTTTGGATCCTATTATTGGACAGTTAGAAGACACAATGCGTCAATGCAAAAAATAAATATATATATATACTAATTACTGTCCATGAGTAACCTCAAACACCCTTGTGGGTGTTTGGGCCAATAAAGTGCCAATTCAATTCTACCACTGACTAGTCTCTCATGCCGCTATGAACGGGGACACAGGGCAATAGTTTTTAATCTAAACCAGACCCTTTTTACTGGAGTACACTAACCCCTAATTGGGGCTCTTTTCTTGACACACAGTAGCAGTTTACCAGATAAGAAGTCAAGAAGATCAAAAAGTAGATTGTTGTAAGGGTGTATTACGTCCTGTGCTGGCCCCATTGGCATATCCATTCAGGATTCTGAGTGGTAAAATCATAGCTGAAAAATACCTCTATGTATGTGTATACATTTTCCGACAAGACAGAACTGCCAAAGGGGGTGGAGTTGCAATCTACTGCAGAGACAGCCTGCAGAGTTCTGTCATGCTATCCAGGTCTGTGCCCAAACAGTTTGAGCTTCTACTTTTAAAAATCCACCTTTCCAGAAATAAGTCTCTCACTGTTGCCGCTTGTTTTCTCAAATTATCCACCGCAATTGTTGCAACCTCTATTACTAGCCTGTTCAACCTCTCTTTCGTATCGTCTGAGAGCCCCAAAGATTGGAAAGCTGCCACGGTCCTCCCCCCTCTTCAAAGGGACCTATATCTATCCTACCCTGCCTTTCTAAGGTCTTCAAAAGTCAAGTTAACAAACAGATCACCGACCATTTAGAATCCTACCGTACCTTCTCCGCTATGCAATCTGGTTTCAGAGTTGGTCATAGGTGCACCTCAGCCACGCTCAAGGTCCTAAACGATACCATAATCGGCATCGACAAAAGACAATACTGTGCAGCTGTATTCATTGACCTGGCCAAGGCTTTCGACTCTGTCAATCACCGCATTCTTATCAGCAGACTCAACAGCCTTGGTTTCTCAAATGAATGCCTCGCCTGGTTCACCAACTACTTCTCAGATAGAGTTTAGTGTGTCAAATCGTAGGGCCTGTTGTCCGGACCTCTGGCAGTCTCTAAGGGGGTGCCACAGGGTTCAATTCTCAGGCCGACTCTTTTCTCTGTATACATCAATGATGTCGCTCTTGCGGCTGGTGATTCTCTGATCTACCTCTACGCAGACAACACCATTCTGTATACTTCTGGCCCTTCTTTGGACACTGTGTTAACTAACCTCCAGACGAGCGTTAATGCCATAAAACTCTCCTTCTGTGGCCTCCAACTGCTCTTAAACGCAAGTAAAACTAAATTCAACCGATCGCTGCTTGCACCTGCCCGCCTGACTAGCATCACTACTCTGGACTGTTCTGACTTAGAATATGTGGACAACTACAAATACCTAGGTGTCTGGTTAGACTGTAAACTCTCCTTCCAGACTCATTAAGCATCTCCAATCCAAAATTAAATCTAGAATCGGCTTCCTATTTCGCAACACAGCCTTCTTCACTCATGCTGCCAAACATACCCTCGTAAAACTGACTATCCTGCTGATCCTTGACTTAGGCGATGTCATTTACAAAATAGCTGTCTATCACAGTGCCATCCGTTTCGTCACCAAAGCCCCATATACTACCCACCATTGCAACCTGTATGCTGTTGTTGGCTGGCCCTCGCTTCATATTCGGTGCCAAACCCACTGGCTCCAGGTCATCTATAAGTCCTTGCTAGGTAAAGCCCCGCCTTATCTCAGCTCACTGGTCACCATAGCAGCACCCACCCGTAGCATGCGCTCCAGCAGGTATATTACACTGGTCACCCCCAAAGCCAATTCCTCCTTTGGCACCTTTCCTTCCAGTTCTCTGCTGCCAATGACTGGAACAAAGTGCAAAAATCACTGAAGCTGGAGACTCATATCTCCCTGACTATCTTTAAGCATCAGCTATCAGAGCAGTTTACAGATCATTGCACCTGTACATAGCCCATCTGTAAATTGCCCATCCAACTACCTCATCCCCATATTGTTATTTATTTTATTTATATTTTGCATTTTTTTTGCTCCTTTGCACCCCAGTATCTCTACTTGCACATTAATCTTCTGCACATCTGTCACTCCAGTGTTTATTTGCGAAATTGTAATTATTTCACCACTACGGCCTATTTATTGCCTTACCTCCTAATCTTACTTCATTTGCACACACTGTATATAGACTTTTCTATTGTGTTATTGACTGTACGTTTGTTTATTCCATGTGTAACTCTGTGTTGTTGTTTGTGTCACACTGCTTTGCTTTATCTTGGCCAGGTCGCAGTTGTAAATGAGAACTTGTTCTCAACTGGCCTACCTGGTTAAATAAAGGTGAAATAGAAAATACATTTTTTTTTAAATACTGTATGTGGGAATGTCTGTCCTACATGTAGTGTCGGTAAATGGAATATTCCTCAACTGCATATATCATAAATTGCTATTGCAAATAGAAGAATTATGTTCAATAACTGACATTTTCAGATACTATTTTGACAAAAACACTTTGGTGCTTACAATTCATTCTCTACTGTCATAGATTTGGTGGGCACTGTCATCTGTGATCTTTGTGATATGACTTTAAGCACATACTGATGAAACTGTCACTTAATATTTTTTTCTTAAAATGTACAAACGCTCTACATTTGTTCACTCTGTGATAGGGTTGGATCCTATATGCTACTTGTATTATTGTCCTGTAAATGGTTCAGTGCCTATAATATAGGCTGAGTGTAGAATGGGGCATACAGGAAATTACCTCTACTACTAAATTACTACTAGATTATAGTGATAAGGAAAACAGCATACAAATTTGGCCTGTGTATTCATTTGCCTATAACTAACCAGAATTCCATTATGTCAGTGGACATACTGAACCTTGTTTGAAGTCATTAGGTCACATGACCAAGTCATTAGGTCACATGAAAAAAACATTTAAAATCATGTGAGATGGGAATGGACAAACTAAAGGGTGTGCAATGTGTAGGCCTACTGAGTGGACATTCTGAACCTTGTTTGAAGTCACTAGCTATTGAAGGAGCTATTGAAATTTTACATTTTGAAAAATTCATGTAAAAACGTGTGAGATGAAAATGGACAAACTAAAGGGTGTGCAACATAGAAGCGTAGTCAGTGGACATTCTGAACCTTGTTTGAGTCCAGTAGGTCATTTAACTAATGAGCTATTGAAATTCCAAAATGTAAATAAATAATTTTAAATAGTGCGAGATGTAAATCGACAAAAAAACATTTTGTGCAATGTGTGTCTATGCCATCGGGTTAGCTAGAACCAGATTTGAAAGTTTTAGGAGTAATGGTTAAATAGGTATTTAATTAGAAAAATTTGATTTGTCACTATGTTCACAGTCCCTAACTGCTGTTGGTGTACATTTGCAAAAATGTCTAAAAAACAGTTTTTTTTAATGGGGTATTGTGTGTAGATTGAGGGGGGGAAACGATTTAATACATTTTAGAATAAGTCAAGGGGTCTGAATACTTTCTGAATGCACTCTATGTTGTCTTAGTGACTGTAAACCCACTACTTATGTTGGCCTGTGAGGGATGGCAGCTAGCACTGTTACATGCTGCTGTTATTGTCATATCTATAGGAAACTAGTTGAATAGGTTTTTCCTGTTCTCTTTTATTGTTACAGATCTCCTGGTCCAGCCTGATATCTCCCTGACTGACTCAATGGGAGGTGTCTTCAGGGGCCCGAGATGTTCAAGGGCTACAACTTCACCATCACTTGCTCCACTCAGCCACAGTACCCAGGAGGCTCCTTCCTCCTCACTTTCACCAGCTCAAACATAACTCAGACCCAGACAGCTGTCAATGACTCTGCTGCCTTCCTCTTCCCTGCTGCAGATGACTCCCACCAAAGGGACTACAGCTGTGTTTATGAGAATTATGTTTTCTCTCATAACTTCTCCTCTGAGGGAGAGCACTTCTCCCTCACTGTCACAGGTAACAGAGCATTAACCAGACATATTACTTTGTCATTGACAGATTTCCCCCAGATCTATCTGATGATGATCAGTCCCTTCATGAAACGTGTTTCTGTTTGCAGCCTCTCGTCTGCCAAACTTCATCATCAGACACATTGTCGTGCTGCTGATCCTACTGACAGCCAACACCACCTCCTACCTGTACTTCGAGGTAAAGACATTCACTCAGACGTGACAAGTCAAATGTTTGTATTTGAGCAGATTGATATTTCAATTGTTATGAGGGGCTGATTTGTTATGGGGGTGCCCCCAATTTTTTTGTTTAATGACTGATTGAATATATTTGTAGTCTGGTACAGTAGATAACTGGACTGTATCTGTGACTTTCTGTTATGTCATTAACCAGTTGTTTATCTATTTTTTTGGGGGGGCATATATACTTTATATACACTGAGTATACCAAACATTAGGAACACCTTACTAATATTGAGATGCATGAATTTAATGCTAAGTGTGCAAAGCTGTCATCAAGGCAAAGGGTGGCTACTTTGAAGAATCTCAAATATAAAATATATTTTGGTTTGTTTAACACTTTTTTTGGTTACTACATGATTCCATATGTGTTATTTCATAGTTTTGATGTCTTCACTATTATTCTACAATGGAGAAAATAGTCAAAATAAAGGAAAAACCCTGGAATGAGTAGGTGTCCAAACTTTTGACTGGTACTGTATATATACACACACAACTGAACAAAAATGTAAACGCAACATGTACGTTTCTGGTCCCATGTTTCATGATCTGAAATAAAAAATCCCTGAAATCTTCCCTACGCATAAAAAGCTTATTTCTCTCAAATTTTGTGCACAAAATTGTTTATATCCATTTGTGAGCGTTTCTCCTTTGCCAAGATAATCCATCCACCTGACAGGTATGGCATATCAATAAGCTCATTAAACAGCATGATCATTACACAGGTGCACCTTGTGCTGGGGACAATAAAAGGCCACTTTAAAATGTGCAGTTCTGTCACACAACACAATGCCACAGATGTCTCAAGTTTTGAGAGCGTGACTGCAGGAATGTCCACCGGAGCGGTTGCCAGATAATTGAATGTTAATTTCACTACCATAAACTGCCTCCAATGTGGTTTTAGAGGATTTGGCAGTATGTCCAACAGGCCTCACAACCGCAGACCAAATGTAACCACGCCAGCCTAGGACCTCCACATTCGGCTTCTTCACCCGTGGCATCGTCTGAGATGGGGGGTGACGAGCATGGATCTTTATGTCAATGCCAATGCCATGGAGATGGTCTCTCTGCGCTCCAGAGCTGGCCGGAAGAGAGTAGCCCAGGGGACGTAGTAGGAGTAGAACAACACTGATCCTACACACTGATCTTAGGTCAGTTCTGCATTTTAAAATCAATCGTCAGCCGTGCACTTGGGTATAAAATGTGGCGTCAAACCTTAAGTGGTTCAAACTTTAACACAAGTTCAGAATGTGTTGATATTTCTATAACCTTGAAAGAAATCTTAAAGGAGTGACTGCAAAAACCGTTATTCCTTTTTGTATTATTATTGCTTTTGACATGTATAACTTTTAAGAGACAAACTCATTTACGCCTGTTGTACATTCTATACGTTGCATTCCAACATGTATTGCTTTTTGCCTTTGTGTTTATGTTGTATATCTTATTCTATATACTCTAATATACTTTATCTTGAAGTGTTACCATATATTATTATAATCATCCCTTCATTCTTTGGCCGGCATTCAATCCGATTGCACGTCGTAGCTCGCTTGTCATTTAAAACTATAATCCTTAATAAGTGAAACTGCCACGACCGTTTGGGATATTACAACAACAAAGAAGTTACTGCAAACAACGAACAGTACTTTATTCCCTCTGACATCATTACAGGCTTGATAGAACAACAGAATATATGCTGCAATTAGTTTTCACCACGCTGCCGGAGGCTCCTCTCCTCGGTTACTCCTCCCTTTCAACAACAAGACAAAAACAATAACAAAGGCCCTGGGGCGAACAATAGGCTAGTTCCCCCTAACGTGGATCTGTAAAGGTCATTTCTGATTGAGCCGACATCTGTAATCTTTACTGTGAATGTGATCTCCACGAATGCAGGAACATTGCCTTTAAAATCAGCATTGTCGACAGCGCTCTACACCGGGCAATCGGATTAAATCCTGGCCTTTATAATTTTTACATTTTCAAAAGGGATTTTTTTTTCACAAGTTTGGTTGGTTGTTGGGGTTTGTTTTCTTGTTGTTTTTTTTTATCTCATATTATTCATTATAAATGTTATGATTTTGATTATGATGTATATTATTGTTATGATGATGCTAGTAGTACAGTAGACTGTACAGTGCATTCAGAAACTATTCAGACCCCTTGACTTTTTCCACATTTTGTTACATTACATCCTTATTCTAAAATTGATTAAATAGAACATTTTTCTCATCTATCTACACACAATAACCCATAAAGACAGAGTGAAAACAGGTTTATGGAAGCCACTCCTCAGTAAAAGGCACGTGACAGCCCGCTTGGAGTTTGCCAAAATGCCCGTAAAGGACTCTCAGACCATGAGAAACAAGATTCTCTGGTCTGATGAAACTAAGATTGAACTCTTTGGCCTGATTGACAAGCGTCACGTCTGGAGGAAACCTGGCACCATCCTTACGGTGAAGCATGGTGGTGGCAGCATCATGCTGTGGGGATGTTTTTCAGTGGAAGGGACTGGGAGACTAGTCAGGATCGAGGCTGGAGGCTGTAATCACTGCCAAAGGGTCTGAACACTTATGTAAATGTGATATTTTTTTATAAATTTGCAACAATTTCTAAAAACCTGTTTTTGCTTTGTCATTATTGGGTGTTGTGTGTAGATTGATGAGGGGGAAAAAACTATTTTATCCATTTTAGAATAAGGCTGTAATGTAACAAAATGTGGAAAAAGTAAAGGGGTCTGTGTACTTTCAGAATGCACTGTATATAATGATGTTATTATCTTATGATCTTTGGGTTAGAAGGAAAGTATTGTACGCATACTTAGTACGTGTGATATACAATAGATTGTGTGCGCATATGTTGCGTGCAAATCAAATGAATGAATCAATCGATAAGTCAAGCAAATAAATAAATATTGTGGTATATCAATGACCTCAAAGGTATTGTTGACAAGATGATCACATCCACCGTATGTGTGATGTGAGTTCAGATTAGGTTGCTGTTATGTTATTTACTTTCCAGATAAAGACCTGTTGCTCTCTAAACGGCCATTTAATAATTTCCTTCCCCCCCCCCCCCCACAAAGGTCAGGTGATTATTGATCACGAGTGCTTCCATCAGTGACACCAAACAACAGCAACAGAACACAGACCGTCTGGGAATCAACCATTTGCAGATTCTCTGCACCATGCTTTCAGATTCTTGCCAGTCTGTTTGTGCTTTTACGTTTGGCTTGACAATGACAGCAATGGCGTTGTCAAGAGCACAAACAGATCTGGGACCAGGCTACTCAGATTGTGGTTCAGAGTGGTGAAAGAACACTAAATGTACCTTAACAAAGCAAAACACCCAGAAACAATAAAATAAAAAAAGTGTGTAAAGCGTTCATCAGTTAAAGGAATAATCTAAACAACAGTATACGTAGGAGATGAATCCCTTAATGCAGAGAGTTGAACATCTTGTCACGACAAAGATCTACCTCTAGAGAGAGAGAGAGTGAATTGTGGAGAGTAAATCTAAGTCTAATACACATACACATCATTTAGACCCATAGGCAATATACATTCAAAAAAGTGAAATAGATATACACTGCTCAAAAAAATAAAGGGAACACTAAAATAACACATCATAGATCTGAATGAATGAAATAATCTTAAATACTTTTTTCTTTACATAGTTGAATGTGCTGACAACAAAATCACACAAAAATTATCAATGGAAATCAAATTTATCAACCCATGGAGGTCTGGATTTGGAGTCACACTCAAAATTAAAGTGGAAAACCACACTACAGCCTGATCCAACTTTGATGTAATGTCCTTAAAACAAGTCAAAATGAGGCTCAGTAGTGTGTGTGGCCTCCACGTACCTGAATGACCTCCCTACAACGCCTGGGCATGCTCCTGATGAGGTGGCGGATGGTCTCCTGAGGGATCTCCTCCCAGACCTGGACTAAAGCAGCCGCCAACTCCTGGACAGTCTGTGGTGCAACGTGGCGTTGGTGGATGGAGCGAGACATGATGTCCCAGATGTGCTCAATTGGATTCAGGTCTGGGGAACGGGCGGGCCAGTCCTTAGCATCAATGCCTTCCTCTTGCAGGAACTGCTGATTAGGAGGAACCCAGGGCCAACCGCACCAGCATATGGTCTCACAAGGGGTCTGAGGATCTCATCTCGGTACCTAATGGCAGTCAGGCTACCTCTGGCGAGCACATGGAGGGCTGTGCGGCCCCCCAAAGAAATGCCACCCCACACCATGACTGACCCACCGCCAAACCGGTCATGCTGGAGGATGTTGCAGGCAGCAGAACGTTCTCCACGGCGTCTCCAGACTCTGTCACGTCTGTCACGTGCTCAGTGTGAACCTGCTTTCATCTGTGAAGAGCACAGGGTGCCAGTGGCGAATTTGCCAATCTTGGTGTTCTCTGGCAAATGCCAAACGTCCTGAACGGTGTTGGGCTGTAAGCACAACCCCCACCTGTGGACGTTGGGCCCTCATGGAGTCTGTTTCTGACCGTTTGAGCAGACACATGCACATTTGTGGCCTGCTGGAGGTCATTTTGCAGGGCTCTGGCAGTGCTCCTCCTTGCACAAAGGCGGAGGTAGTGGTCCTGCTGCTGGGTTGTTGCCCTCCTACGGCCTCCTCCATGTCTCCTGATGTACTGGCCTGTCTCCTGGTAGCGCCTCCATGCTCTGGACACTACGCTGACAGACACAGCAAACCTTCTTGCCACAGCTCGCATTGATGTGCCATCCTGGATGAGCTGCACTACCTGAGCCACTTGTGTGGGTTGTAGACTCCGTATCATGCTACTGTTACCCTTCCAATGAGTTTACATATAAACTACAATGCGAAAAGTATGGTTTACTTCACTTTTTAATCATGTCAGCACAGGTAACAGCCGTTTTTTTTATCCATTCCTTTCTTTTTTTCTCTCCTTCCCCAGAGTCCCCCTAGTGGCTGGAATACAACTGTATTAAGCCCCTTACAACACCCCCCTGCAAAAACTAAATGTTGTCCCCAACATTTCACTGGCCTCAAAACAAACAGAACATGCAAGTACTGGATCATGAGAACAACGGAGAAAACTGGCCTATAACTATCTAGACATGTCCAGTCTGCCTTTATGGGCAAAGACGCAACCCCCCACTAAACATTATCAAACTGTGATTAGTACAGGTAAACGAGAAACTATATCCACATCAGAATATCTCTAGTTGGTATCCCGATAAGAGCTCGGCAGCCCTAAAGTGTTATAGGTTAGAATGTCTCTGGGCCTCCTCTGCCGGGCTGAACGACGGGCAAGGTCATGGGTGACCCCAATGAATCAGTGTCCGCTTCATCATGAGATGATTGAGTCTCTGAGCCCTCAGCTGTTTCCAGATTTACCCCTGTCCTCTCCGGGCTCTCTCTGAGGACTGGCTGGTACTCCTTCACAGTGCAGGTTCTATCAGTCTGACCCAATTCCTCACTTTTATCTGATACTAGCTGTGTTCTCCTCAGTCTGCTCTCTTCATGCCCACGTGGCCTATTGATGAAAACTGGATAAGAATCCTCATCTGAGCTCTCAGACTCAGCGCTCTCCCCATTTTGCTGCTTTTGCTGGGGCGGTTCCCTTCTCCCCCGACCTCTACTGGGTGGTTCAACGGGTTCCTCAAATGGTAGGGAATTACATGACATGAGCATATTGCGATGCAGAACCCGGGCCCTGCCTGTACCCCTCTCGGGTTTGACCTCATAGACAGGACTGTCATCACCTTTCCTGGTTACCACCACATGTATTTGGTCCTCCCAGTGTGATCTTAGCTTTCCCGGCCCCCCACGTTCTGACATGTTCCTCACCAGTACACGATCCCCTGAGACCAGAACCGAACTCATTTTCTTCCGATCGTAGTAGGCTTTTCCCTTTGCTGCTGATTTCTCCATGTTTCTACTGGCGATGTTATAGGCTTCCGCCATCTGTTGCTGCCACTTCTTAGCATAATCCTGGTATGATTTCTCCTGTTCCTTTATCTGTAACCCAAAGACAAGGTCAACAGGTAGCAGTGGAGCCCTTCCAAATAGCAGGAAATACGGTGAGAACCCAGTAGCATCACTCGTGGTACAATTATATGCATGAATGACCTTGTTCAAATAATCACCCCAGTTGGCCTTTTTCTCTTCATCTAGTGTGCGCAACATTGACAACAGTGTACGGTTAAACCTCTCCACCGGATTCCCCTGTGGGTGATATGGGGAGGTTCTGGAATTGGCTATTCCTGTACAGTTCTGCAAGGCTCTGAATAACTGATTTTCAAACTCTTTTCCCTGATCATGATGGATTTTTGACACAAAGCCAAACTTTGGGAAAAAATCTTCAAAAGCTTTTTGCTGCAGTTTTCCTGACTTATTTCTGGTGGGGTAGGCTTGTGCAAATTTTGTAAAGTTATCTAAAATAACCAAAATGTACTCGTAGCCCCTCTGCTTTTCTCCAAATGCACATAGTCAATGGAAATCATCTCGAAAGGAGCTGTAGCTCGTACATGTTGCATTGGGGCCCTAGTTATTACACTGGGTTTCTTTTGTTTGATACACTTACACACTTTAGTGATAAAGTGTTCAATGTCATGTTGCATCTTGCGGCCAATAAAAGCGTTCCTGCTAAATTCAACACTCTTTCTGTTCCTAGATGGGCCATTTCAGTGTGTAAGTACTTGTAAATCAGTGTTCTATATTGACTTGGTACCACAACTTGTGTCCTTTTTTTTGTTTTCCTTTGTAATAATCCATCTGGTGAGACATGGAGCCTGTTCCACTCTTTCAGTAACTGTTTGACTTTGTAGGACTCTTGTTGACATTCTGTTGGTTTAGGCTTAGTCCTTTGACTTTTCAGTTCCAAGATTCTCGATACAGCTGCATCCTTTAACTGAGCCTGCATGATATCGTGTGGAGACAGTCGGTCTGTAACAGTTCCCCCCCACCATGACAGCTCATCTTGCACTGATGGCCTTAGTGTGACCGTGGATATCCACGTTACACCGTCATTCTGTTGTGTCTGAACATTATTGAGTGTTGCTTTTATCGTCTCAGGTGAGTGTTTCTCTGTGCATTCTTCCATGTAATGTTCAGCATGCAAAGGAGAACGTGACAGAAAGTCTGCGTCAGTGTTTACCTTTCCAGGGCGATACTTCAGTGTGAGATTAAAGTCAGACAGCTCTGCCACCCAGCGATGACCGGTGGCATTCAGTCTTGCTGTAGTTAGTACATATGTCAAGGGGTTATTATCACTGTACACTGTCACAGAGGGAGCATAAAATAGGTAATCTCGGAACCGCTCAGTCACTGCCCATTTGAGGGCCAAGAATTCCAGTTTCCCTGAGTGAAGGTGATAGTTTCTCTCTGCTTGTGTCAGGGTGCGGGAGCCATATCCAATGACTCTCAGTTTGCCACTTTGTCGTTGGTATAACACACCTCCCAATCCCTCCTCAGAGGCATCAACATGCAGGATAAAAGGCTCCTTGAAATCTGGGTAAGCAAGCACAGGTGGATTAGTCAACACACTCACCAAGTGTTCTAATGCTCTCTGGTGAGCATCCTCCCTCTTCTTTTCGTTCTGCCGCAGCTCCTGTCTCTCCGCTGGGTCCGCTGTCCATTTGCATCGTTGGCGCCGACTGGCTGGGACTTGTAGGCAGACTTTTCACAGTATCCTCTGAGTCCGATATTCCTTTGATTTCGTCTTTCAGTTGAAGCAGCCAAGACATTCCCTCATCCTCTGATTCCATTAAATCCTCCTTCTCACAGTAATCTTCCATCAATTTGCGCCGCAAAGTGCGATGGCTCTTTCCTTTTACTTCAGAGTCATCTACACCTCCTATTCCACAACGTGCACACAAGTGCCGTAATTTGTCCTCAGTTAAAGTCCATAAACTCTGTTCGATTTCATCCAACAACGTTTCCCTCTCTCGACTCATATTGTCCTACTCACGTGGCCACAACGACAATGTAGACAATGGCAAGATAGCTACAATCCGTTAGGTGATTAGCCTGCTAACGTTAGCTAGCTAGTTACTCTCCCAATATCTCTCACTCGTTGTCCGTTCCAGGAATATGGGCCAGTGCTCACATGAAAATAAATCTCAGCGGAGCCTCCAAATTTGTTACCCTTCCAATGAGTTTACATATAAACTACAATGCGAAAAGTATGGTTTACTTCACTTTTTAATCATGTCAGCACAGGTAACAGCCGTTTTTTTTTTATCCATTCCTTTCTTTTTTTCTCTCCTTCCCCAGAGTCCCCCCTAGTGGCTGGAATACAACTGTATTAAGCCCCTTACACTACCACTAGAGTGAAAGCACCGCCAGCATTCAAAAGTGACCAAAACATCAGCCAGGAAGCATAGGAACTGAGAAGGGGTCTGTGGTCACCACCTTCAGAACCACTCCTTTATTGGGGGTGTCTTGCTAATTGCCTATAATTTCCACCTGTTGTCTATTCCATTTGCACAACAGCATGTGAAATGTATTGTCAATCAGTGTTGCTTCCTAAGTGGACAGTTTGATTTCACAGAAGTGTGATTGACTTGGAGTTACATTGTGTTGTTTAAGTGTTCCCTTTATTTTTTTGAGCAGTGTATTATCAAAATGGTTAACATAAGGTTAGAAGTCTTTCTTTTTTTTTTATACACAAAAATGATGAGAGCAGGAGAGCCATACATTAAACAGTACACTAGATGGCAGCAAAGTGACCACTAAGACCCTACAGGAATGATGAAAAATTCATATCTACACTGTAGGCTACTGCACTACTATCAGAAATAGTAGAGTCCTGCAGCCCAATATAGGCAAATACAATTGTATTTCTTAATTGTTATTCCTATGTCAAAAGGTCATGGGCTATTTGTAGAGTATGTAAGGGTAGAGACATGATAGCCGTGGTATATTGGCTATATACCACACCCCCTCAGGCCTTATTGCTTAATTATAACCTGATTATTAACACTTCAAACCAAAGCCTAGGCGCCTCCAAAACAACTCTTCAGGTCTCAGGCAAGGTTACTCATCACACAAGTGTGGTCAGTCACCAAACCACCTCTGTTACACCAACACCAGTCATATGGCCTATAGAAGGAGTCTCCACGGGCCTGTTCAGGAGGATGTAATAATATAGAATGTTCAGATAGAAATGTATTGTGTAGAACAGATATTAGTGTCTGTGAGATAGAATAGGGAATTCTATTTCTATCTGCAACGTTCAGAACGTTTAACATTACTGAATACACACCAGCTGTCCAATGAAGACAGGCGGGTTGTGATGAGGACTGGAGGTGGAGGTGGTGGCAGTACTGTAAGGACCCCACACGGGCTGTATTAATGTGCCCAGTGGGATGCCTGTGGCCATGACATCCCCCATCTCCTTCGGAAATGTTAATGAGGGCAGGAGGTGACATGAAGAAATGAGTAATCAGAACAAACAGTGCATCTCCCATGGTGCCAAGGGGCAACGCCGTCAGGAAAGGTTAGACTTCCTTCGTTCAGTGAGGTATCCGTCTTTGCTACCAGCTATTGCTAATATTCTTGCCTACAGTGGGGTTTTATGAAAGTGAATTTTCCATTCATCCTCAAAGAAGTCAACAAAGTAAATTCTGACGTACCACTTCAGCCAGGCCCACTGTTGACTGAGTTTGGTTATCATCTCAAATCATGAATACCATGGCCCAGTTCAGTAGAATAGTGTAAAGTCAGGGACATTTGAGTTGTCAAACCAGTAGTTCACAGCAGCTCACGCTTTATTAACTACAAACAAAAACAAATATAGAAATAAATAATGTCCCACATTTAGGGCTCTATTCAGTCTTTAAAGCTGAAGCGTTACAGATTCCGATGTAATTTCCGATTGAGCCGACGTGCAGCATTCTCCGTGAAGCCAGTCCCTGCTGAAGCGGGAACATTGCCTTTAAACCTTAATCACGCAGTAAAGCTAAACCTCCGCGATGCGGATTGGACAGAGCCGCCAGGCTGCGTTTACACAGGCAGCCCAATTCTTAATTGCTCTTTTGACCAGATCTGAAAAACACCTGATGTGAAAAAATCTGATGTGATTGGTCAAAATACCAATTAGTGGACAAAATATCAGAATTGGTCTGTCTGTGTAAACACAGCCTCAATCGTTTCAATACACATTTGCATCTTTGCCCTTTGGCTGGAAAATGAATGCTTACTTCTTCTGGAAACATGATGGGGGTTGGGAGAAGAATATAGAGATTGGGGGCAGTGGGCAGACCTTCCAATTAACATTTGAGTCACTCCATATCATTAGCTGCTCTGTGTGGCGCATTAGGACCACACATCGTGCCGGAGACGCACCAGGGCCGGTGGGGCTAATCTCAACGGACGCAACACCACTGGGCCTGGCTGAGACAGACGTCACCCTCCAACCTCCTCCGTCAGCACCTCACAACACTAGACTGTGAATCAGTTCCAAATGGCACCCTATTCTATTCCCAAAAGGGTGCTATTTCAGACGGGCCCTGGTCAAAAGTAGCGCACTATACAGGGAATAGGGTGCCATTTCAGGAGCACACTATCATCATCACTGGCCTCTGGGTTTGTTTAGGTCTGAAATGCCGCTTGTTATTCTGTTGTTGTTTGTCATGCCCACTTCACACTTTTTTTGAACACTTGTCAATTCCATGTCACAACTTTTCAGATATTGGATGTTGGACAGATGTATAATATTGTTTTGTTCTTGTGACTGTGTCAAACCTCTTCGTGACCTTCTCCACTTCTTCCCTACAGCTAGTGACCCCCATGACACACACACACACACACACACACACACACACACACACACACACACACACACACACACACACACACACACACACACACACACACACACACACACACATCAACCAATCACATCCCTGTATTGGTACGAGGAAGAGCCAAGGATGAAGAAACCTATATATTGGTGGCGCCACTGTTACGTGACACTTGGACAGGGCTGTGTTTTGTGTGTGGACCTAACAACCAACTTCCTTCTCTGACATCCAGCCGTTGTTTTCTTTTCCAATAGGATAGTTGTTGTTGAACATCCAGTCTAAGATTGTCGCTGCTGAATACAGCATTGAAGCATACAGTCGGTCTACAGTTTAACCAATAGGAAAGTACGGACAGGGGAGATGCTGTGTTCCCAGCTGCAGGTGTTACTGGTGGCTCTATCTGCCTCAGTGTTGCTGGCGAGGGTCAGCGCCGCTCCACACAGAGACATGCTAGCTGAACTACTGAGAGCAGATACAACCAAGGGCAACGAGGTGAGTGGTTGACTCACTGTTGTGTGTCAACGGCCTCATTTATAACCTTTGTCTTCCACTTAACCCCATTCTGATTGTGCCCACATTGTAGCCGTTGCATCTATATGGTAGCAAAACGTCGCTTATCTGTCCACATGGTGAACAGATATCCTGGTCCCTCCCTGTATGCAAATTATTTAAACAGATTTCAACATAAATATTGATTTATTCTGTCAATGATTTTACAGGGCGGGATGATGATTTAAATGTTGTCACTGTCCAGATCACAGGTGGTTAGTGGCATCTTGATTGGGGAGGACGGGCTTGTGGTAATGGCTGGAGCGGAATCAGTGGAAAGGTATCAACAATATTAAACACATGGTTTCTATGTGTTTGATGCCGTTCCAGCAATTATTATGAGCAGTCCTCCCCTCAGCAGACTCCATTGGATCCGTCTACACTTGGAAAATATCCAGACACACCTCAGGAGGTAGTCAGGAAGATCGGATCACATTGCGTCTTAAACGTCTACACCCGTCTAAAAATGTGGACACAATCAGAATGTGGGCAAGATCAAGACAAAGGATGCATGCTAGAACCATGTATAAATGGAGCTAATGTTTTTATTCATTCTTGAATGATATTCTGTAATATTCAACTCAAAGTCATACAATTTCAAGAGGACTAGTCATATTAAATGACCATAACTTCTACTTGCTGTATAGGTTAAATTATTTGATGATTTAATTAGGCTTCTGATAATGTTTTGGTCCTAGAATAACTGACAGAAGTGGTCCATGACAACCATAGTGTTATAGCAACAAAGATGTTCTAATATCCATGGTGTCAGATATTCCCTTTCTTGGATGGACAATGAAGTTGTATTTTATGCTATTATCTTATTTCCTAATAGGATCTCTCCCGCACCCTCCTGCTGAAGATAATGTCGGACCTGATGAGCACAGCCGTGGGGGAGAACGAGGTACTACCGGACCTGGAGGAGGCCCTCGGGGTGAGGGAGGAGGTGGTGCGCCAGCTACCCCTCTCCCATCGGGAACGCAAGGCTGGATGCCGGAACTTCTTTTGGAAGACATTCACATCGTGTTAACTTGCCAAGCAGCCTCTTCTTTGTGCTGGATCATTTGAAGACATATTTCTTGCAATGTCACAAATGTAAAATGATAGCTACTTTTGTTTTGTTGCACTATCCATTAAAAGGCCTAGAATGTTGTTGGCATGTACCTGATATGTCTTTTTCATGGGTTGGTTGTCTAGCAACCCGTGCGCAACTATGGGGCAAGCTTAGATTGTTGACATGTAAGCTATATTTCATCTCCAATGTTTATTGAAAACATAAATACAACTTGCATAATGAGTACTTGTCTCTTAAATACATCAGTACAGTTGTTGAAATGAAATCAGTCAAAACAAGACATGGTATCGAGAACAAGATGAAACAAGCCCCTTACAACTTCCCACATGGCAGTTTCTTTACATTCTTGCTAGCACCCATCCATATTCACAACAACGCGCTGGCTTCTGCCGCACGGAGGCGTGCACATCGATTTTGTGACGTTGTCAGCTAACCCATCTATAACACTGAATAAGTTTTAGGTTAGGGTCTAGTACAGGGGTGTATGAAAAGATGACAAAGTGTAGTTTGCTGAAAAATAGGGATGGTTTATTGTATCAATTATGTACTACAATCGGCATTATGGGGGAAAAAAGCAAATGCACACGCACCCATTCACACATCTACTTCAAACTTGAGCCAAATTGTACAAACCACCTGCTCAGTACAAAAGCATTCTCAGCTTGTATTCCTCACATGGACAGATCGATTATTCTGCAATACAAAAATGGCTTTAAACCACCGATTACACTTGTCAACAAAACACGTTGGCCATCAAGGCCACACATTTGAACGATTGTACCACGAGACTGCACTGAAGGGAAAGAGTGAGATGGTTAAAAAAAAAAAAAAAAACAAAGAAAGAACATGTCATCATAGGTAATATTTCTATAGCATTTCATTGCCGTTCTCTTGTACTTATCAATATGACACTGTGGAACATAAAACATTTACACGCAGTGACGACCATAAACACGGACTTAGAAACAATGAGTATATAACAGGAGTTGGAATAAATACGCAAAAGTGGAAAATGCAACTCACAGGGCTCACACAGAGATCTTCATATCTTTGTGCTCAGAGACCAATACTGAGGGAAAAGGATCAACTACTGTAGCAAGTACTGTGATCCCGGACACAAATACAAAACACAGATTTGGGTTTTGAAGGAGTATGAAATTAAAAAGGTATTCAAGCCTTCAAAATCACGAGCCGGCTTTTACGTCGCAAAACAAATTAAGACAGCGGGACGGCGAAACACAAGGACAAATTACATCGAAACAATGTGAGAAGAACTCCCAACGTCTCAGAGATGCTTCAACATGGCCGATAGTGCCATGAGGATATGGATTAGCAACACAAATCAAACTCCTAAGACTAAGCGAAAACAAAAACCCATAAACAAGAGGATGAGATCCCTGTTTCTCAGTAAGACAATTGCAAGCAGTATACTTCATTGCACCTTCTTCATCATTGTAACAGTCAAGTATAAATCAACACAAATGTTAAAAAGAGAAATGATGTAATAATAAGAAGCGCATTCAAATTTTGAAGATGGGGTTTGGAGTTGTCTGGTATACAAGTAACATTCTCTGAAATGCAGTACCAGTTATCATGATGCAAATCGCTGTTGTGTTTTGACAAGGCAAACTTGTCAGCTGCCAAGTTATCATCTTGACACAAACGTACTGTTTCAACATTAAATAGGGTCACGGCGTTGACTTTAGCGATCTGCTTTTGATGACTACCTAATCTTTCCTTGTCCTCTATTCTAGTCACAAATCAACCCAGCTACAGCTACTTCCACTCCTATGAAACGTTTGCAAACCCATTCACTCCATAACCAAATCAACCTGCAACATGTGCTCCGTCACAGATATCATTTGCATATGTGCGTTTTTCATGCGAGGCAGTTCAGCGTTTTTATTGACTTTAGTGGTATACAAAAAATATATATGTTCCATTATCTGGACTCGTCAGATGCCAGGAAGATGTTCTTCCTCAATCCTCACCACCTAATTTTCCTACTTATCATGATCATCGTCAATATCCATCAATTATTATTTGCCATTATAGAGCTCCTTCCATGTCCCCCCTATGTCTGGCAGGATAGAGCGTAAGACATAGTGAAGGACATGCAGGATTAGTGTGACATAAGCAGTGGGTGGGGGTGAGGGAGGGGGTTAGTGCAGCCCCTGCTGCCTGCAGGTCAGAGGCTCTATACAATACTGGTATGCGCTGAGGGGTAGGGGATCGGGTGTAGTGGATAGGGAGTAGGGGTACAGGATACAATATAGAAGATAGGTGGTAGCTAGTATAAACCAGAGAACAAGGATTAGGGAATAGTGGATAGGGAATAGTGGATAGGGAATAGTGGTGGAACTTGTTGTCAATCCATGTTACAATACCCTGTCTTTAACCTGTAATCATGTATCAATTAACCTAGTCAAGTGAAATTAAATAATGGCATCATATTGAAGACAGTTTGAGGTTACATGCTACTACTGATTCCACAGCTTTGGGCATCTGAAGAACAAAGATTGACTATAAGAGTATGAAAAAGTAGAGTAGGACGAAGTTGCCCTTAGTTTAACATTTGCCCCCTTGTGGTTAAGGTTATGATTTGGAGAGGGGTGAAACTGGTCTCAGATATATTCGTTAGGGAAACTTCTACCTCGGAGCAGGTGAAAGTAATGGAAGGACTGCGGGGTCAGAGGTGACGTCCCCTAGTTGGTTAGCAGTCAGTGGAGATTTTGGCGGAGAGGTCCTGGATGCGGCGGGCGCTGCAGCCCTTACACAGGATGTGACCGTCCAGGGGGTAACAGCCTCGCCCCTCGCCCTCGGAGGACAGGAGCAGACCACACTCCTGGACAGAGAAAACACAGGGTCAATCCAGGAACACTGATTGGCTTCAACTGAATGGCCTTTGTACATCTGATGTGGCATCCTGCCAAACTGTAAACGTCATTCAACTTGAGCGAGGTTTTTTTTACTAACAAGGACACGCACTCACACACATTACTACTACTCACCTCACACACGTAGCAGTTGACGTGGAAGCTGCGGTCCAGCGCCACTATCCTGACCGTCTCCTCCTGTCCCGGTTCGGGCATGATGGCCTGGCCACACACTGAGCAGCGGGGGGCAAACTTCCTGTTTAGGACAGGAAGCAGGACATACAAGCATCAACACTAACATTAAAACTCAGAGGGTTGAACACTTACATCACAGTCAGATATAAGAATCTGTCTAGTAGAATCACCTTTTCAAAAAGGAGCAATGGCTGAACGTTATCTCAAGAAATGAAAGTGGAAATCTAAGTTTCATTGTTCAACGGGAGACTTGTGCTAGTGTCCCAGTTCATTGCTCGTCTAAAAAAAAAGTACAGGTAGTATCTGGCCCGGAGATATTCCGTTTGTTGAGCTGCTGACCTGTGGAAGTCATCTATGCAGTGAATCTGGGAGGTGGCGTCCACGGTGAAGGGAACTCCGTCCAGGCAGCAGCCACACACCACGCAGTTGAAGCAGCGCGGGTGGTAGGCCTTTCCCATGGCCCGCAGGATACGGTCCAAGATGGGTTTGGAGCACTTGGAGCAGCGCTCTAGGGTACTCTGAGAGGGGCAGCACAGGTTCAGACAAAATAGTTTGTGTGTGTGTATGTGTGAGAGATGGTGCAGAGCGATTAACCGAAATGTCGTTTTTTTTTTTTCAAACAACTAATTGAGCGACGTCAGTTCAATTATTGGATATGTTTTTTCTTCTTTGAGCTCAATGCGTATATTGAGCAGTTTCTCTAGAGATAAATCAGATCTATTCCGAACTTTGCGATGTACTAGGGAGTAGTTGTTTCCAACAGGCCAATATTCTACATCACGTGTCAAACTCATTCCACGGAGGGCCGAGTGTCTGACGCTTTTTCGCTCCACCCTTGTACTTGATTGATGAATTAAGCTCACTAATTAGTAAGGAACTCCCCTCACCTGGTTGTCTAGGTCTTAATTGAAAGGAAAAAATGTAAACCCGCAGACACTTGGCCCTCTGTGGAATGAGTTTGACACCCCTGTATTGCATAGTTTAGCGCAGAAAACATGGTAGAGAGCAGTTGCTTCGCAAGGTATCTCTACCTGAAAATATATGATCTAAGTGATTGATAGTTGGTATTCAGCAGTCATAAAAGTATGCCTTATTTACTTTGAGAAACTACTAAAATAGTGATTTTGCCAGGCAGCAGCTCTATAGAGATGAACTGTTCATTTCAAATCCTGCCACAACATCTCCATTGGGATTAGGTCTGGACTTTGACTAGGCCATTCCAAAACTTCAAATATGTCGCTATTTAGCCATTTTTCATATAGACTTGATTGTGTGTTTTGGATCATTGTCTTGCTGCATGACCCATCTGCACAGCTTCAGCTCACAACTGAAATATTTTATTCAAGTAAAGTGGGGCGGCAGGTAGCCTAGTGGTTAGAGCGTTGGACTAGTAACCGGAAGGTTGCAAGATTGAATCCCCGTGCTGACATGGTAACAATCTGTCGTTCTGCCCCTGAACAAGGCAGTTAACCCACTGTTCATAGGCCGTCATTGAAAATAAGAATTTGTTCTTAACTGACTTACCTAGTTAAATAAAGGTATAATAAAAAAATTAAAAATAAATGGTTAATCAGTGATAAGCAGTAATGGGCAGTCACTACCATCATGGGACTTTTATAAATTGTTGTATTCTGTTTTGCAGCATTCAACCCACATAACGCATAGTGCATTATTATATTTTTTTTATTATAATCAAAATCCGCAAATTATTTTTTAAATAATCGAACAGAAACAACCTCAAAAAGCACAAATGGCTCAGCACTAGTGAGAGAATCCAATATATATGGAGAAAGACGGCGAGGAAGAGACAGATGGATGGAGAGATCAACTGATGAATTCAGGGAAAACTGCTAAAGAATTTAGAACAAAAAGAGCGGGAGAAGGGATTCTCAATAGAAAAAGTGATAGCAACTCACAATGTAACAGCTTTCGCAGTAGCTCTTCTTGTCCAGGGCGTAGAAGGGTTGCCCCCGGAGACGGGCGTGGCAGGTGATGCAGGTGAAACACTCCACGTGGAACACCTGCTCCATGGCGATACAGCCACTGCCGTCGCCAAGCACATTGTCACCGCAACGCGCACAGCGACCTGATAGTATGGAGAGAAAGGAGAAAAGATGAGACTAGGAGGATAAGAGATTTTTACTTAGAAGGAACATCTTGTGTTGAATTTAAAATAACTTTGTAGCCCAAGGGGAAATTAATATGTAAATAACAGTCCAGTCAACACAAAGGACATAGGGAAGTACCAAAGTATTCCTCTGTAGGTGGGTGATTCATGTCATACACCAACTTCTTAGTGAGCCGGTCCAATTCCTCCTCTTGCCTCGGAGCTGCTGACCCCTAATGGACAAATATGATTAACTATTCATTATTTTCCATTCAGATCAGTGAAACCAAAAGACTGAGGATACAAGTATTCAAAAAGGACCATATTTAGAAGCAGCAGAGCATGCTGTAGAGTAGATGACCTCTGATCTCTAGACAGACACTCACCTTGCTGGGCTGATAGGCGGGACTTGTGGCCGAGCTTGACCCGGATTGGTGATTCTCCGGGCCTCTCTTGGGCGTGGGGCCCTGGTTCCCTCGCCCTCTAGACCCACCGGGGATCTCCTTGTAGCCCACATCAGAGTGCAGCTCCTGGGCTTGGGATGCAGGATGGGGAGGGTACCAGCCCTGGGGGCCCGTCTGGTTCTGGGGTGGGGGGCGCGAGGAGTGCTGGTGGGGCGGAGGAGGGGTGTAAGCCTGCTCGGCTTGTCTACCAGTTTGGGAGTAGGTTACAGGCTGGGCTGTTTTGACCTGGACGCTGAACCTCGGGCCAGTAGGGGTGGAAGAGGTGGTATAGGAGGCAGGGACGGGCTGGGGGTAGGGTTTGGACACCTGGGCGTAGGTGTAGTCTGGCTGGGGGGAGTACTGGGGAACCTGGTGGGGATCACTGGGGTAAGGGGGTGCTGGATGGTACTGGGACTGGGGTGGGGGGTAACCCATGGACGGCCTGCCCTGAGAGTGCGCTCCTGGCTGGGTTGAGGGTTTGTAGCGGTCCCCTGAGATGTGTTTGTTGTAAGGCACGTTATCGTACAGCTGCAGAGGAATAAAAGGAACCATAAATAATTTTTTTTGCCTTTTTTTATTTAAAATTAATTACTTACCAAAACTCAGGTGTAAATATCCAGCAGAACCAGTGATACACTTTCAGCCAGATATGATTTTAAAAAATTCTGTCAGTTATACGTTTGCGTATTACGTTTCTGGGGAATCCTTTATTCCTCACATGTAGTAAGTCAGGTAACCTACCTGTGTGCTGTTCTGTGGATGGCTGTCCAGATCGGCCAGCATGCAGGTGAGAGAGTCAATCTCTGCATCGAGGTTGGAGTGGTGTCCACTCGGCTTCTCAGATCCACGATGCTGAAATCACAGAGCAGGATCACACACACACACACACACAAAGTCGCATGCCTTAGTAACATTTCACAACAGGAGAAAGATCGAGCAAATGTAGTCTCATTAGTTGTTTATTTGAATATTGGATTTGAGTAATGTCATGCTCCATGACATTACAACAACCGTAACTAGCCTATCTACATGCAATCAGTTTGAAAACCTCACTAATCTGAGTCTGGAAACCACACTGAACATCATGGCGAAATGGAGCAATAATCAGTGTGGATTCCAGGCTACAAAAACTATTATGTCCCACCTACCATTAGCTCATAGCTGTCCATGTGAGGGTTCCAGGACCGGTCTTCTTTGAGCCCGTGGGGAGGTGGTTGGTAGTAGTGGTCGTTAGATTTAGGGTGAAACCCTGGGTCCTCTTGGTGCTGGTGCTGCATGGGCCCACCTTTACAACAAATATGACACGGTACACTTTACATTAACAAACAAGACTTAATAAGCATAATGTACACACTTTACATTGACACAATCAAATTGTTTTCATCAATATTGTGCCATTTCTAATCACCAAAGCTTTGGTGTACTCAATCTTTTATCAGGTCTAACTCTCTTCTACTTCAAGGGTTGAACTACGTATTAACTGACGTTTAATTTTCATTATTGACAACAGTTTATCACAGGTTTTCATTATACCAAGGTTTAGCACAAGACACAAGCCCAGTGTAACGTAAGGCCCACCACCACCATGTTCCTACCTGTGGGTCCAGTAGCCATGTACCTAGTGGCCATTCCTCCTCCACCTCCTTTCTGGTCATAGACCCCATACTTGGGCCGGGGATCCGAGGAGACCTTCATGGGCGGCTGTCTGTACATGGCTGGCCCGGAATGGGACATCTGAGGAACAGTTCTTTCTGGGCTACCCAGAGTCCTTGGCGGCAGCCAGGTGGGACCGGACATGTCAGGGTTCTGAAAAGGTTGTCGTGATTAAACTGTGTTACTGTAAAACTATAGCAGAACAATTATATTCCTGTATTTATGACAACAGCAGAACAATTATATTTCTGTATTTATGAGGCTTTTATAAAAGAGCAGATGCAGTGTCCTATTTCAGGAAGAAGTTTAAGATGAGGACGATTTTTCTTTTTTTCCATGAGCATGGCCTTATTTCTATTACAGCATATTGGATGACTGTCATACATATCCATTCGCCCAGTTCAATGTAACAGCTAAAGCTTTAGGCTACTACATGATACTCTAATTTTCCCTATACCCATCATGAGGTTGCTACAACCTAGCCTATCAATTAAAGTTTACAAGGTAGGTGCACACAGGTCGAGAGAAAGATTTGCTGACATAGGGTGTGATCATTAGTCCAATAGTTGCAAACGAGAGTCTCCATTGGACAAATTCAGGTATGTTTATCCTCGTTTTGTTCCATTTAAGAAATGTTTTTCCACAGAATCGGCGGAATGAATACACCCCTGATTACGCGTAAACACTTGTGGACGTCAACGCACAACACATCAGCTATGTGACCAGGCAAAAAAAACTTTCAAAGCCAAACCATATCATAACTGCTACACACGGCATACATCGTTGCCACCATATTAGCTAACTTAACATGATAGTCAACATAGCTAATATAACTAGTGTTAGTTAACCTGCTACAATCATACAGTAACGTTACAGTGTGCAGTCAGTAAGCAGTTTAGCACTTACACCGGTGGGCCCTGGTGGCAATAAATTAGTAAAACCAAAAGCTTACATTGACTTGGAAGAGTTCCAGTGTTGTGTTGGACAGTCATAGCCAGCTAGCTAACATAGCATCTCTCTGTTTGAGCAGGGTGTTTGAGTAGGCTAAACTAGCTAGCTGCATTTGCTAGCTAAGTGAAACTGAAAAAAAAAAAGAAATCTCTATCTTGCTTCTCCTTCATTTTGGAAGAAATTAATTTGTTCAAAACTGTTCAACTATGGTCTTTCTCTTTGAGTCAACTACTCACCACATTGTATGCACTGCAGTGCTAGCTAGCTGCATCTCATGCTTTCAGTACTAGATTCATTCTCTGATCCTTTGATTGGGTGGACATGTCAGTTCATGCTGCAAGAGCTCTGATAGGTTGGAAGACATCCTCCGGGAGTTGTCAGTTACTGTGTAAGTCTATAGAAGGGGGTGAGAACCATGAGCCTCCTAGGTTTTGTATTGAAGTCAATGTACCCTGAGGAGGACAGAAACCATCTGTCCTCTGGATACACCATGGTGCTACTCTACAGAGTGCTGTTGAGGCTACTGTAGACCCCATTTGAAAAATAGTATGTTTTAATCAATTATTTGGTGACTTGATTATATTTAGTATAGTTTTATCTAAAAAGGATAACTTTAAATGTTTTACAAATTTGTTTTTCCTCTTGAAAATCACTGAGGATGGTCCTCCCCTTCCTCCTCTGAGAAGCCTCCACTGGTGTGTATATTTGACACAGGTAACCACTGGAGTGGAAACCAAGAGATGCTTCGATCTGGGTTTTCTATGACAACTCACACACAGCAGTTTAATAATAGGCTCATAGTTGAGAAGCAGGAAGATAGAGCCATTCCCAACCATAAGGGGAATTCCTGCAGACAGACACACCAGTTCCACAGTGTGAGCCAACACACACACTGGCACATAAAAAAAATCAAAAACAACACACACACAAATCTCACAGGTGCAAGACCCTTGGCTTGTTCCACCATTACCCCTGGGTCTTTATCCACTACAATAGTTATTGTCTCTGATGTTTACACTCGACTCTAAATTATCCCAAATGAAGTTGCAGTGACAAAAACATGAGAGGAAACGTCTGTAATGATATGTGTCTCTGCTTCGGCACCTGGACCTGGTTCACAACAACACATTACACAAGGCAGTGGAAGAAATAGAAATAAAACAACGGACAGGCTACAGCTGTAAGGATGGGACTGTGATTAGGCCTAGTCGGATTATTAGGCAACAACATTCCTTATTAGGCAACAAAACTTTGACCATGACAGCCCTTTATGGTGATCATCATTACCTTATATATTCCTAAACAAACATGTATTTAAAGTGCATCGCATTATTATGTTCACTATAGGTGAACGGCCAGTCAGAGCCGACTCTACTGCAATTGAGCTGCTGTCCCTCCTTCCACCGGCCTGATTTAAACCTTCTAAATCCGGCTGAGCACACACTCAAATCCGAGGATTGGTGGGCCGGAAAATTAAATCACAGCGGCTTTATAATTCTGGGATTGAAAACCTTTTTTTAAGTCTTACGGTGGATTGTAAGACCACTACTCACACACAAACTATAACAGCTAGCCAACTTTATCAGTTGCCTAATCATGATAGCACACTTATGATATGAGCGAACTGTCAAACGTGAATTGAGAGGTCGAGCGCGCTAGAGATACATTGTTGTAGCAATGGCAACGCTACATTGTTGTAATTCTAGCCTTACTAAACTTCCACAATTAAAATTAAAACACTTCTGCGATTGGGAAGTATTGTAGGCTATGAAGAATAGGCTAGAATGAGGATGTCCTACCTCTTAAAATCCAGAAGCCTTATGTCTTCTCGTCTTCATACTCATCTACAAACGAAAAACATTTCACAGTGTAGCGACAATTAGGCTATTTGGGTCAATAGCCAGATCACATGCAATGCTAAATCGTATAGGCCTATGGCATTGCCCCTTTCTAAACGATGAAAACATTGCTTTGTCAAGTTTTGCAGCGGCAAAGAAAATGTGTAGGGTAGTTAGTAGTAGGCAAACGTATTTATGTCCAGAAAATTACAATATTTTTCGGATTTAATCAACAACAAAAATCCTGCAGCGTCAGTCTAGGAATATCAAACGGGCAGTTACACTGAAGTTAACATGCGAGATTAATGCAGAGAAAATTACAACATTAGCCTAACTTGATATGTTTGTTTGAAGAGATAGCTGGTCTACATCGACTAGGCTAGGCTACACGATTAGCCTACTACGTAGAGAAGGCTACACTTGTTGCACACAAATACGCGCAATTTAACTTATTTAATGTGTTTTCCAGAGAGTGTTGAATAAAACTCGCTAATAAAAATTAGGCCTACTTTCTATTGTGGTGTATTCATTACGCTAATTCTGTTGCAAAAAATGTTGAAGCAGAAACCGTTTTTCCGAAGAAAACGAGAGTTTCTATTGGACATATTTAGATCGGCCCCTCCCCGTTTCGTTCTTTTTGTTTCTTAAACGGTAAACGGTTTCCGTTGCAAGACATACTGAACACACCCTTGGTCTAGATTCGGTAACTTACTTTCTCATTGATCCCGTGTTTGTCACAGGCCTCAGCGGCACCCGTCATATCGTTCCAAATGTGTGACGTAGCCCTAACCTAGTGATCGTGAACTGCGTGGAGGATCATTAACTCCAGACTTACCAATGCAATGCATTGCAGCCCAGTCCCTACATCTAGACAAAAAAAATAGGTAAAGCGGTTGATCAGATGCTTTTCAACTTAATCTGGAAGACTAAACTCATTAAACTCGAGACCCTAGGTCTCGACCCAGCCCTGTGCAACTGGGTCCTGGACTTCCTGACAGGCCGGCCCCAGGTGGTGTGGGTAGGAAACAACATCTCCACCTCGCTGATCCTCAACATTGGGGCCCCACAAGGGTGCGTTCTCAGCCCTCTCCTGTACTCCCTGTTCACCCATGACTGCGTGGCCAAGCACGCCTCCCAACTCAATCATCAAGTTTGCTGACGACACTACAGTGGTAGGCTTGTTACCAACAACGACGAGACGGCCTACAGGGAGGAGGTGAGGGCCCTCGGAGTGTGGTGTCAGGAAAGTAACCTCTCACTCAACGTCAACAAAACAAAGGAGATGATCGTGGACTTCAGGAAACAGGAGAGGAGCACCCCCCTATCCACATCGACGGGACAGTAGTGGAGAAGGTGGAAAGTTTTAAGTTCCTCGGCGTACCACATCACGGACAAACTGAAATGGTCCACCCACACAGACAGCGTGGTGAAGAAGGCGCAACAGCGCCTCTTCAACCTCAGGAGGCTGAAGAAATTTGGCTTGTCACCAAAAACACTCACAAACTTCTACAGATGCACAATCGAGAGCATCCTGTCGGGCTGTATCACCGCCTGGTACGGCAACTGCTCCGCCCACAACCGTAAGGCTCCCAGAGGGTAGTGAAGACTGCACAACGCATCACCGGGGGTAAACTACCTGCCCTCCAGGACACCTACACCACCCGATGTCACAGGAAAGCCAAAAAGATCATCAAGGACAACAACCACCCGAGCCACTGCCTGTTCACCCCGCTATCATCCAGAAGGCGAGGTCAGTACAGGTGCATCAAAGCTGGGACCGAGAGACTGAAAAACAGCTTCTATCTCAAGGCCATCAGACTGTTAAACAGCCATCACTAACATCGAGTGGCTGCTGCCAACATACTGACTTAAATCTCTAGCCACTTTAAATAATAGGAATTAGATGTAACAAATGTATCACTAGCCACTTTAAACAATTTTGTATATAATGTTTACATATCCGACATTACTCATATCAAATGTATACACTGTACTCTAAACCATCTACTGAATCTTGCCTATGCCGTTCGGCCATCGACTCAAATCTCTAGCCACTTTAATAATTATAATTGGATACAATAAATGTATCACTAGCCACTTTAAACGATGCCATTTATATAATGTTTACATATCCTACATTACTCATCTCATATGTATATACTGTACTCCATACCATCTACTGCATCTTGCCTACGCCGGTCAGCCATCGCTCATCCATATCTTTATATGTACATACTCGTATTCATACCTTTACTCTTGTGTGTATAAGGTAGTTTTTGTGAATTTGTTAGATTACTTGTTAGATACTACTGCATGGTCGGAACTAGAAGCACAAGCATTTCGCTACACTCGCATTAACATCTGCTAACCATGTGTATGTGACAAATAAAATTTGATTTGATTTGAAACATTTATTAAAGAATCCAACTTCAATTTGGAATTTCTTCCCTCATTATATCTTCTCCAGGTTTGGTGGCTTCAATTTTATGTTACTGTGTAACTATAACATTGATAAGAAAAAAAAAAAGATTTATAGCATGGTCATTTAAATATAAACATAATTTTCCCCCGCCGCATATGTATTTCATTTGGAACAATAAGGATATTTTGTATAGAAACAAGTCTTTATTTTTTAAGAACTGGTTCAATAATCATATCCTGCTGGTGAGTCAACTTTCGAATGCAGAAGGAGATTGTTACTCAATTATGAGGAATTTTTATCTCGTTACAATATCCCTGTTACACCTAGAGAGTTGGCCATAGTCTTTGATGCTATTGGAACTGTCATGTTGTTTAGAGGTGTAACCAGACCTCACCTTCTTCTCACCTACCCTCGCTTGATCCAGTTGACTCACCAATAGGAACAATGTGTTTCTCCTTGCTCCCTCAGAACAACAGATCTATACATGCTTTATTTCAAAGGGATATTGTATCCATTCCTTATGTCACAACTTGCTGGAATACATGTGTCAATAATATCTGTTGGAAAAAAATCTGGTTATTAACACACAAATATCTGCTTGTTAACAAGGTCAAAGAGGCCTCTTTCAGAATCATTACCTGAAGAAACTCAAAAAATACATTAACATTGATTGTACTTTTTGTGTTGAGCATCCAGAAACAGTTTTGCATTTATTTTGACATTGTCTACAAGTAAAGAAATGATGGAAAGATATTCATAGTTTTATAATTGTTAATATTCTTGCTGACTTTTGTTTTTTTTATGGGAGAATGTGCTGCTCGGTTTCCTTAACCATAATAAGGATAAAGGGGGATACCTTAAATCTAATTGCGCTAATGGAAAAATGTAATATTCATAAATGTAAATTCACTAATAAAAAAACACTCTTCCGTGTTTTCTATAAGGAATTCGAGCAGTACATTAAGACCATTCAACATTATTCTAATAAGAAAGCTGTTAAAACAATCAATGTGTGTTTCTTTTAATGTTTTTGTATAATCCGAAATGTGTTGTGCTCTCTAGCATACGTTATCATTGTCTGTTTGTATACTTCTTGTATGTATACTGGTTTTTCTGCAACAAAAAAAAGAAAAAAAAGCATGGAGGATCATGAGCACATCATGCATTACACTGTCAGACAAAAAGTCAATAGGCCTATATGTATTTTAAAACGTAGGATAGGCCACCTCACGCATGGTCACCTCACATTTCACAAAGAAAAAATAAACCAAATAACACATTCATTTTAATTTGATAGCCAATTAAAATGGAAAGGACAATAGGGCCTACATTTATTTTTGGGCAAAATGTATCTCTCTATTCAGTGACTTCACCAACTCTGTAATCTCACAAGCACAGTCTGTGATCACTTATGGTCCAAAAAGTCAAAATGGATTTGGGCATGCTCCTTTCGTTTTGTTGAGCCAGCTTTAGAACATCCATAATGGAACATTCCTCTCTTGGAACTTCAGATGCGTTGATTCAGATTTTTAGAATCGGATTTAAAATCAAATAAAATTGTATTGATTGGGTGCAGCAAAATGCTTTTGTTTCTAGCTCCAACACTGCAGTCAGTGTACCTAACAATACACACAATACATCCACAGGTACACCTCCAATGGACTCAAATGATGTCAATTAGCCTATCAGAAGCGTCTAAAGCCATGGAATTTCCCAAGCTGTTTAAAGGCACAGTCAACTTAGTATATGTAAACTTCTGACCCACTGGAATTGTGATAAAGTGAAATAATCTGTCTGTAAACAATTGTTAGAAAAATTACTTGTGTCATGCACAAAGTAGATGTGATAAACGACTTGCAAAAACTATAGTTTGTTAACAAGAAATTTGTGGAGTGGTTGAAAACGAGTTTTAATGACTCCAACCTAAGTGTATGTAAACTTCCGACTTCAACTGTACATACTGTATGTATATATTTATATTCCGGACTCTGACATTGGTCTTTCTGATATTTCTTAATTTCTTAATTTCTTTCCCAGTGTGTCAGAAGTTTACATACACTCAATTAGTATTTGGTAGCATTGCCTTTAAATTGTTTAACTTGGGTCAAACGTTTCAGGTAGCCTTCCACAAGCTTCCCACAATAAGTTGGGAGAATTTTGGCCCATTCCCCCTGATAGAGCTGGTGTAACTGAGTCAGGTTTGTAGGCCTCCTTGCTCGCACACGCTTTATCAGTTCTGCACACACATTTTCTATGGGATTGAGGTCAGGGCTTTGTGATGGCCACTCCAATACCTTGACTTTGCCATTTTGCCACAACTTTGGAAGTATGCTTGGGTCATTGTCCATTCGGAAGACCCATTTGCGACCAAGCTTTAACTTCCGGACTGATGTCTTGAGATGTTGCTTCAATATCTCCACATAATTTTCCTTCCTCATGATGCCATCTATTTTGTGAAGCGCACCAGTCCCTCCTGCAGCAAAGCACCCACACAACATGATGCTGCCACCCCCGTGCTTCACGGTTGGGATGGTGTTCTTCGGCTTGCAAGCCTCCCCCTTTTTCCTCCAAACATAACGATGGTCATTATGGCCAAACAGTTTTATTTGTTTTCATCAGACCAGAAGACATTTCTCCAAAAAGTACGATCTTTGTCCCCATGTGCAGTTGCAAACCGACTTTTTTTATGGCGGTTTTGGAGCAGTGGCTTCTTCCTTGCTGAGCTGCCTTTCAGGTTATGTCGATATAGGACTTGTTTTACTGTGGATATAGATACTTTTGTACCTGTTTCCTCCAGCATCTTCACAAGGTCCTTTGCTGTTGTTCAGAGATTGATTTGCACTTTTCACACCAAAATACGTTCATCTCTAGGAGACAGAATGCGTCTCCTTCCTGAGCGGTATGACGGCTGCGTGGTCCCATGGTGGTTATACTTGCGTACTATTGTTTGTACAAATGAACGTGGTACCTTCAGGCGTTTGGAAATTGGATGAACCAGACTTGTGGAGGTCTACAATTTTTTTTCTGAGGTCTTGGCTGATTTCTTTTGATTTTCCCATGATGTCAAGCAAAGAGGCACTGAGTTTGAAGGTAGGCCTTGAAATACATCCACAGGTACACCTTCAATGGACTCAAATTATGTCAATTAGCCTATCAGAAGCTTCTAAAGCCATGGAATTCTCCAAGCTGTTTAAAGGCATAGTATGTAAACTTCTGACCCACTGGAATTGTGATACAGTGAATTATAAGTGAAATAATCTGTCTGTAAACAATTGTACTTGTGTCATGCACAAAGTAGATGTCCTAACCGACTTGCCAAAACTATAGTTTGTTATCAAGAAATTTGTTCTGTGGTTCAAAAACGAGTTTTAATGACTCCAACCTAAGTGTATGTAAACTTCCAACTTCAACTGTATATACAACCTCATCTCAGAGCATTTTTTTATTATTCTGTATGTAAATCCTTGATGATCCTTTCAGTATGATATGTTACTTTTTGTATTGTATGTATTAATTTGTTGATGTCCATAACCCATTTTCTATTATATGTTACGAACTTGCAAAACTTATGATACGTTATGAATTCTAGCTAGGTGTGAAAGTGGCAAATGTTAGCTAGATGGCTAACGTTAGCTAGGCTAAGGGCCAGGGGTTAAGTTAAAGTTACGTTAAAGGGTTAAGGTTATGGTTAGGGGAAGGGTTAGCTAACATGCTAAGTAGTTGCAAAGTAGCTAAAAAGTAGTAAGTAGTTGAAAAGTTGCTAATTAACTAAAAGTTGTCTGTGATGAGATTTGAACTCGTAACCTTAGGGTTGCTAGACGATCGTGTTATACGTCTACCCATCCACCCTACTTAAGTAACCATAGCAAACGTAACATATCACACTAATTTGAGTGTCTTGGATTTACATTTACTATGTTACAGCATCGAGTCTTCTTGGGTATGACGCTACAAGCTTGGCACACCTGTATTTGGAGAGTTTCTCCCATTCTTCTCTGCAGATCTTCTCAAGCTTTGTCAGGTTGGATGTTGAGCGTCGCTGCACAGCTATTTTCAGGTCTCTCCAGAGATGTTCGATCAGGTTCAAGTCTGGGCTCTGGCTGGTCCACTCATTCAGAGACTTGTCCCGAAGCCACTCCTGCGTTGTCTTGGCTGTGTGCTTAGGGTCGTTGTCCTGTTAGAAGGTGAACCTTTCCCCAGTCTGAGGTCCTGAACACTCTGGAGCAGGTTTTCATCAAGGATCTCTCTGTACTTTGCTCTGTTCATCTTTCCCTCGATCCTGACTAGTGTCCCAGTCCCTGCCACTGAAAAACATCCCCACAGCATGATGCCTACCCCAACATGCTTCGCCGTAGGGATGGTGCCAGATTTCCTCCAGACGTGACGCTTGGCATTCAGGCAAGAGTGTTCCATCTTGGTTTCATCATACCAGAGATTCTTGTTACTCATGGTCTGAGAGTCCTTTAGGTGCCTTTTGGCAAACTCCAAGCAGGCTGTCATGCGCCTTTTACTGAGAAGTGGCTTCCGTCTGGTCACTCTACCATAAAGGCCTGATTGGTGGAGTGCTGCAGAGATGGTTGTCCTTCTGGAAGGTTCTCCCATCTCCAAAGAGGAACTCTGGAGCTCTGTCAGAGTCCGGGTTCTTGGTCACCTCCCTGACCAAGCCCTTCTCCCCTGATTGCTCAGTTTGGCCAGGTGGCCAGCTCTAGGAAGAGTCTTGGTTGTTCCAAACTTCTTCCATTTAAGAATGATGGAGGCCACTGTGTTCTTGGGGACCTTCAATGCTGCTGAAATGTTTTGGTACCCCTCCCCAAGTCTGTGCCTCAACACAATCCTCACCTCCTCCCTATAGGCTGTCTCGTCGTTGTTGGTAAACAGGCCTACCACTGTTGTGTCATCAGCAAACTTGATGATTGAGTTGGAGACGTCTGTGGCCATGCAGTCATGGGTGAACCGGGAGTACAGGAGGGGGCTGAGCATGCACCCTTGTGGGGAATGTGTTGAGGATCAGCGTGGCAGAGGTGTTGTTGCCTACCTTCACCACCTGAGGTATGCCTGACAGGAGGTCCAGGACCCAGTTGCACAATAATCCCCTAATCATGATCTTCAGTTTAGAATGCAATTCAATTAATCAGCTGTGTTTGCTAGGGATTGAGAAAAAGTGTGACACCAATCAGGCCCTCGAGGACTGGAGTTGCCCACCCCTGGTCTAGGGTGTCGGGTAAGGTGGAGCCAATATGATCCTTAACTAGCCTCTCAAAGTAATTCATGATGACAGAAGTGATTGCCAGTGATAGTCATTTAGTTCAGTTACCTTCGTTTTCTTGGGTACAGGAACACATTTTTAGTACCGCAGCTGCACCTATGGACATAGGCTGCTGGGAACTTCTTTTAAACAACATTTAAGAGGGTCTTTATGTTGGTAGAAGCCTATGAAAATGCTAAAAAGTATTGTTGATCATATTTGTTGACAATTTTGACCATTCGACCCAAAGCATAATCCATTGGATTATCCACATTCTAACCTGATTTGGACTGAGAGCTCTAGAATTGCTAGACTGAAATGTCTTGAGTTTAGAATCTACTCCACCCTGGGTTCTTGGCCCTCTCTAATGTTTCTTGGAGGACTTCTACCAAGAAGAATACTGAGACATCACTCGTTAATTTACCTACCACCTACTAGGGATTCTACAAGAAGTGGCCTTGATATCAGCTATACCAGGTCAAGTAGGTTAGTTACAGTAGACAAACAGACATGATGTAGTCTAGATGGCAATGGATGAATGGATTTAGAGCAACATGTTACATTTACATTATAGTCATTTAGCACTTATCCAGACTGATTTACAGGAGCAATTAAGGTAATGCCATGCTCAAGGGCACTGACAGATTCTTCACCTAGTCGGCTCAGAGATTCGAACCAGCAATGTTTCGGTTACTGGCCCAACGCTCTTAACCAGAGTTGTGGACTGGAGTCACATGACTTGGATTTGAGTCTGACTCAAATCACAAATTTGATGACATGAGACTGGATTTGATAGAAAATAAATAACTTGAGACTTGACTTGGACTTGGAGCTTCAAGACTCCAGACTCGATTTTGGCTTGAGACTGATGACTTGAAATTATCTGGCCAGGTTTTGTAATGTTTTGTCACTCATTTTAAGGCACAGTCTACATGGATTAATCTACACGCAGCCAGAGACAGTAGCCGCATCATCGCCCTTGTAACAAAAAAATGCAACAGATTGGCACTCCGATTGGACTAGAAAACTGTCAATCAACACATGTCTGGCGAGCCAGCTACAGGATCCCGTGCAGCGCAAACGTCAAATTGTAGTGAGAGAGTATTGCCATAATAAATAAATATGCAGCTCCAAAAATGGTTTGCTGATCAAGAATATGAACAGTTTACTTTGCAAGCTAACCAGTAATGGGGCAACAATTACTAGCATAGGTCTACTGGTCTTTTGGTATGTAACGATTGCTTGATATTGATCATTTACTTATGAAGTTTGCATTTGGAATTTATTGTTAAAATCGAATGTGGCGAAGAAGCACCATAGGCGCTGCTCTTCACTTACACTCCAAATTCCCTCCATTGGAGAGTGCTTTTTTTCTCGTTGAAATATTTGCTGTTGCTTTCACATGTTTAAATGCATAGGCACTATGTGGCAAATCTATTTTACATCTAATACTACAATAATTGCTAGCGTTTCATCATTCCATTACCTTACTGTTTATTGAAACACGTAGACCTGCAATACATTTTAATTTCATAGCCAACCATTTCTTACCGTGCTCAGAGTGGGCGCGATGTGTAGTGCACATGAACATTCGCAAAACTCATCAGGTAGAAGTTATGTTTATTTAATTCAATGTATAGTTTCCATTGTTCATATTTCCCGGGTTATGTCTGAGTTCCGTCTGTCATATGTCTGTAATTTTTGTTGTGCGTAATAGGCTCCACGCTTTGGAGTCATAAAGTTGAATAGGATACAGTTATTGTTCCATGTATGCATGGTGTTGGAATATCCTTAATAATCATTAAATCTGATTAAGACGAATGTACCAAAGTAACAATGGATGTGGAAATTGCGTTTTACATTGTAGAACCAGTTTATTGGTTGTAATTGCCAATTGGGTAATTGTATGCTCCTGCAGGATGGGGGCCAGGTGCTTATTTTGTACTGTAGGCCTACCTGTTTGAGCTCCTGTTAGACAGATTCGATTTGGTTTATCAGATAGGACAGGTTAAGCCTGATACAGAAGCTATTTCCTTTGGGCTATTACTCGTGTATATTCGGTAAATCTACTTGTATATTTTGTATGATATGGCGCTTTCACCATTGGATCACCAAGACCTGTAAATAAATCTACACTCTGGGCACATCAACCTGCCTTGCCTTGTGCTGTTTTCATGCCCTTAACACTGCTACAAGATCCATATTTTACAATTACATAGGCTAATAAAGTATGTTGAAGACAAAATAATGACAAGGGCTGTCCTGTAGCCTCGATAAATAGACAAAGATGTGTAGTTGCCAGGGAAGTGTTTGGCCGTTGGGTTTTTATCACAGAGGTGATTGCCATATTCAATTTATTTCTTGGTCATTTTGTTTATTGACTTGTGACATCTGTTTTTTTTTCTTTGCCAAGGACTACCTGCACGGGTAAAAACAGCATTTAAGTACGTAATCATTCTAAATGTTAAATGTGACATTCTGCTATGAAAAATCGATAAAACATGTATTTAACTGGGACTGGGAGGCCTACCTTTATAAACAAACGGTCAAGTCAAGTGGGTTCATCCTGATTTTACAGAGCCTTGTCACTCCCATTTTGCAGCTTGCTGTTGTTGGGTCTATTCTGAACTTGTGTTTCTCTTCTGAAAGAGGACTTTAACCTCTTACCTCACAACATTTCTGCCGCGTCACCGTCTTTTAGCAACAGATGATTCCAAAACCTTTTAACCTGATTAGTGCAAAGTTGGGTCATATAAGGGCATTGAGTAGCTAAAGCATCATATACTGCAGCTTAGCATTTCTTCATGTCATTCAATTCGTTGGTGGGTGGGCCTGCAGAAATTTGGGTCGGGCCGAAATTGAAGCACTCAAATCATCATTTAATTATCATTAAAAGCATATAGGCTACCTTACTACTGTGTTATGTACTCGATCGCACACAAACCATTTAACACCTGCTTTCGCATACCAAATAGTAATTTATTAAAATGTAAATTCATGGCTCTTGCATTTCACAATCTTTAATATGACACTATTTTCTAATATGAACCAATTAATGTTGATTTATTAATGTTTTCCACATTTCCCGAATGAGTGTCAAGTCTACTGCTCCCAATGCCGGGAAAGAGTTTTCCACCCTTGCAGACTTTTTGAACGTTCTGGACAGGAACCCCCTCTTTCTCTCACTCAATTCAATTCAATTTCAATTTAAGGGGCTTTATTGGCATGGGAAACATATGTTTACATTGCCAAAGCAAGTGAAATAGATAAACAAAAGTGAAATAAACTGAACAGTAAACATTATACTCACAAAAGTTCCAAAGGAATAGAGACATTTCAAATGTCATATTATGTCTATATACAGTGTTGTAACGATGTGTAAATAAATAAGGGGAAAATAAATCAACATAAATATGGGTTGTATTTACAATGGTGTTTGTTCTTCACTGGTTGCGCTTTTCTTGTGGCAGCAGAATCAACAAATCAACAAATCATGCTGCTGTGATGACACACTGGTATTTCGCCAAATAGATACACAAGTTTATCAAAATTGGGTTTGTTTTCTAATTCTTTGTGGGTCTGTGTAATCTGAGGGAAATATGTGTCTCTAATATGGTCATACATTTGGCAGGTTAGGAAGTGCAGCTAATTTTCCACCTCATTTTGTGGGCAGTGTGCACATATCGGCCTAATTCTGCTCCTCATGCATTATTTGGTGTTTTACGTTGTACACAGAGGATATTTTTGCAGAATTCTGCATGCAGAGTCTCAATTTGGTGTTTGTCCCACTTTGTGAATTCTCGGTTGGTGAGCGGACCCCAGACCTCACAACCATAAAGGACAATGGGTTCTATAACTGATTCAAGTATTTTTAGCCAGATCCTAATTGGTATGTCAAATTTGATGTTCCTTTTGATAGCGTAGAAGGCCCTTCTTGCCTTGTCTCAGATCGTTCACAGCTTTGTGGAAGTTAACTGTGGCACTGATGTTTAGGCCAAGGTATATATAGTTTTTTGTGTGCTCTAGGGCAACGGTGTCTAGATGGAATTTGTATTTGTGGTCCTGGCAACTGGACCTTTTTTGGAACACCATTATTTTTGTCTTACTGAGATTTACTGTCAGGGCCCAGGTCTGACAGAATCTGTGCAGAAGATCTACAGTAGGTACTGCTGTAGGCCCTCCTTGGTTGGGGACAGAAGCACTAGATCTTCAGCAAACAGTAGACATTTGACTTCTCTCTCAGGTCCCACCAATAAGCATGCTAGAGGACTCACTTATCTCCCCAGACACTGCTTCAAAGGAAGCTCTTTTGAAAAGTTTTGCTTTATTGTTTTTCATTGCAACGCTTCTCTGTTCTTTTTTTTCTTCTCATTCCTGCCCCCCTACCACCGTCCAAAGGGGACAAACAAGTAGACCCCTCCCCAGACGCCCACACACCTTCCTCCCTCCCCATCCTCTATTCTCCTGTCCGGAAAGTGCTTACAGCTTGCCCTTATATGTCCAGAATGCTCTGCAAGAACAGGAAGACACAGTTTATGTGAATCTGTGTTATTGTGTCAACACTTTTGCTGTCGGAGCTATAGTATCAGCACTTGCCTTTTAAGGTATGCAGTAAATAAGGTATTTCCCCAAGCAACACAGCGACAGCCCAATCAAGAGTTTCCCCTGAATTGCATGATTTGTGCTTATGAAGCAGAAGCCAAATAGGAAATATAGTAAAACTTGGAAGAATTCATTTTCAAATGCACAATGAAAAATGTACATAAGCAAAGAAGCAAACTATTGTAGTGTTCTTTAACTTTATATTGCGCTCTTTAACTATGTCTTGTTTTATTTTCAAAGTTTCTTGACCTTTGTCCTCGATTATATAACCACAATGTTACTGTACAGATGTGATGTTTCACCCAACCGGTGTTTAGTGCCGTAGAGTATAAAAATGATAACCATAGCACACTACAATAACTACAACACTGTGAACAAATGGTTTAATTATCATTCACATGGGCATGGTAGTGGACCTTGACAGATTTGGTGAAACAGGGAAGTCTATTAGCTTAGCACAGCCTTGCCAACTGGACACACTGAATGGCTTCCGCCCATTGGCGAACCTGATTAGTAATGTTCTCACTTTTCCTCAACCGCCCCCCTCTTCCGTTCCTCTCACAATGCCTGGAAGTATCCTAGACTTAAGCTACATCTAATTCTCTGTTTTCTTAAATGTTGTTTTTCTTTTTTCATTTCTTTTTTTTATAAGACACAATTGATCCGGCCTCCATCAAAACAAAGACACACACACACGCACTCAACACCCCTCGTAAAACACTCTCCTTCCGACTCGCATTTAAACACAGGGTTTATACCCAAACATGGCCATATTGGTTGATTTGTCGTTGTATGCAGCGTGTACACATACTGTATATTTCTAAACCCTGCAACATTCTTCAGCGATATTCACTGACAGAACATTTGGATGAATATTTGACTACTTTTAAAGTATTTTTCTCCTATTTGATTTGGGTTGACCTCTACAGTCCTTGAAATAAGTAGGACTTGTTGTTTCATGATAATAGCTTTAACGCCCTAATTCAATTTGACAGTGATACAGTCTGATGAGTATTATCTGTATCGACATGATAGATTCAGAGCTTTGATATGGTGGGAAACCTCAGGTTTTCGGCTTGCATCATCCCTGTGAAATCTGTGCTGTTTCTGCAAGGGCGCGGCCTCTCTCTCTACACTCTTATCTACTTCTGGCCTTGACCGACCGGCAGACGCCTTGAAGCTCGCTCAAGGTCCTCCTGTTCGGTCAGAATTCTTTGATCTGAAGTTCATGGTGCACTGAAGCAGCCCCTCTATTAGGTCTGTATTGTAATGTGCTGCAACTCTTTGTGAACCTAGGCTGTGCTTAAGATTAGCAAACTTTTCCATTCGTTTTTTTATTTTTATTGGTGACCTTTGATAGCTACCCCCCAAAATCTTCTTGTTGACGGATGTCCTGCTCGGGCGTTTTCATCCTCGTCTCGGTGCGCCCTGCAGGATGTATTCAGAGATGGTGTGTGTGTGGCGGTGTGTAGCGGTATGAGTGTGCGTGCTTTCTGTAGTGCTTTGTGTGTGTTTGTGTGTGTGTGTGTGTGTGTGTAGCATTATGTGTGTGTGTTGTCGGCAGTTCCTGCACATCTGTCCTCTACATTTCTATCAATCTTGGGGGCTGTTGTTTTGCAAGCCAGGGAGAGGGTATCTCCCATCTCCCCCACCACCCTCCTCACCCCACTCTCCCGTTTCCTTCCTCCCCTCCGGCAGCAGGCCAGAAACTTCCGGAAGCCTTTATGGAGCCCTCATAACTCCACGTTCACCTGGATCTGTCAACTCAGAAATATAAACATTTAGATAACATACATTTTCACATTTGGTAAATATTTTTTATATGACTGCATGAGGGGTGTAAACTATTTGATGTTATTTAGAGCGTCTGTAAAATAGCTCAGATTTTGCCGCTTGCTCACCCTAAGTTGAGGAAGGATACTATATGCGTCTGGTGAGACAGACAATGCAACATGTTCCAACTGTCCAGCCTGATGTATGTGTAAGTGCAAGGTTAAATCATTTAGTCACTGGCTTCTGCTTGTTCTATACCGTGTTACATTTGAAGAGCCCTTATCTAATATCTGAAGAGCCTCACTCCCATGGGGCAGGCTTTGAGGTTGGAACAAGGTTTGTTTATCTAACATGTAGGTGTTCTTCAAACTCCCTGAGAGTTTCCTCAGGGGGAGGAAGGCGTTGCTAGTGCATGGTGGAGGATGGTCTTCTCTAACCCTGAGGGTCAACTCCTGGATAGCCTCAACCTCACCATCCCTCTTCCCTTAGGATCCTCATATACATCTTTTTTCTACTCGGTGCAAAAACACACACCACTTTCCTGCCATCACTTTGTTTGCAGTGGCGTTAGAATAGTCCACAAAAAATACCCCGCCCACCGGGTTGGAGCATTGGGTCTGGGCTTGAGCCTTTTCCTGCTGTAGGCAGCACAGCTTCCAGGGTAGGCGTGGGCCGTTGAGGAAAGAGGACATGAGCGGCCCTGGTCGGAATCAGGCTTCCTGCGCAATATTATAAAGACTCCCCTCCCTCCGGCTACCCTGGACAGTCTTGCTCAGACAACTGTGGAGGGAGTAGGTTATTGCCCAGCCTAGCCTGAAGACAGTTAGTTACAGATTGAGGAACCTGAGAGTTGAACTGAGGGTTGTGAGGACAGCATCGTGCGCATTGGTTCTCGTCCCTGCTGGTCGGGGTGAGTGGTAACCTAGACGTTTTGTAAACGTTATATATATAGAATTGTTCATAATATGTACGTGTTGCCTGGAATCGTGTGATTGGATGTTCATGTATCATCTTCTACCTTTTCTGTCTAAGTGTACATTTTTTCAACATGGTGTCACCTGGAGGGTCAATTATGTGTGGATAAGAATCTTTTTGTGTCTATATTACATTTCTTACAACATGACAGATATGTAATTATATACATGGGGATGTGTCAGTACATCAGGTACATTAATTACACTGTGTTTAGTAAAGTTGCACTATGTTTCAGTCTTGTTTTGCTTCGTGCAGGTACGAGTAGGGAGCTGGTCTCACCTAACAGAGGCGTCCAGGAGACTGCCCTCTATGTTCTCTCTCGCTGGTGTCTTCTGCAACAGGGTAGGTCAATGTGAGGCAGCTGCACTTTGACTGGGACGGTATATGGTACATTTCAGAGACTTCCATAATATACATAGTGTCATTGTAATTCTACTATAATGAAATTATATTCTGTGAAAACAAGTCTGTCTTTTCATTTCTCTCCCAAACAAAAGATGAGCAAGATCCAGGTGGTGGAGGGATATAGGGTTGGAGGGAGGCATGAGGTGGTGGGGTCTGGAGCGGCTGCTGCGCAGGGATACGTAAAGGAGTTTACGCGCCACTCCAACGACGTCCTGCTGAATCTGAACGAGCTGAGGCACCAGAACATTCTGACCGATGCCACCCTGGTGGTGGGCACTGCCCGACTGCAGGCACACTGTGCTGTGCTCATTGCATGCAGGTTAGCTCAGAGAATAATATTAATTGTCATTTTCCTGGTCTTTTTTTCCTTGTTCTTTTTGTTATTGTTCTTCTTGTTTTTGTTCTACTTTGCGAGGTGGGGGGGTGCTGTGGGATTATTTTACTCTTAAAATACTCACTCACTCCTGTCTCTTTCACTTTCTCTCTGTCTCTCTTAGTGGGTTCTTCTACTCACTGTACTCCCGTCGTGTGTCCTCTCCTGGATGGAGTGGTGCTGGAGGCCAGGCCCTGACCCTGTCCCTCCCGGACTCCCTGGACCCCTCCAGCGTCTCCCTGCTCCTGGACTTCATGTACACTTCCCAGCTGCCCCTCACGCCACGCACAGTCCCCGGAGTGCTCTCCGTCGCCACCTACCTGCAGATGGACCACGTGGCTGACACCTGCAGAGCTTTCATGTTACACAGGTGAACCCCTTTCCATAGAAGTCAATGGGTGAGCGTTGGGAGGCTGGAGGGGTGGGAAGGATAATGGTAGTTTACAGGATTAGATTAAGTAAAAAGTGCATTTACTGAAAGAACGATGACAGAGAGACTTTAAATGAGGGTAAACTTAGATAAGCAGTTCAGTTAGTTGCATGATTTTTAAGCTATATATTGTGCTTTCAATTGTGTGAGTCCTTAAATGTACAGTACAACTGAATATTGTAAACTTTAAATAGGCTTCTAAGTCTCTGTTATGGGCGCCTTGGCTGATATGGTAAAATATGATTGACAGGCATTACCTGACAGTTCCTTTTGTTTATAGTGAGAGGATGAGAGGGACGCCCCCTCAAATGAAGCTGGACTCCACGGTGTCTGTAATGTCTGCAGCACTCTCAGGGGGAGCTCCTCTTAATCCCCCTGTCAATGGAAGACCCCGCCCATCTGTCCTCGTTGTCTCCACCCCCTCCCAGTCCGCAGCGGAGGCTGAGGGTCGTATGTGCCATGACTCGGCCAGGTGAGAGAGAAGGAGTGTGTGTGTGTGTGTGTGTGTGTGTCTCTGTAAAGTGTGGGCCATTGTCCCATTGTCTGTGTTCAGCTAGATCATTACATGAGTTCCTTTGTTTGTCCAGCAGGGTCCCTGGAGACTTCCGGGCCTGTCTGCAGCCAGGGACTTTCCTGACCCGCGAGCCCAGGTCAAAGGAACTAAAGCTGGAGCCTGAATCCCCCATCCTGGCCTCCCCCACCTCCACCCCTTCTCCAGACAGCCCGTCCCGCTCCAGCTGTCAGCCCAACTCTCCTGCTGAGTCCAACACCTGTAATCTGGGTGAACCCAAGCGCAACCCTGACCCAAAAGTCTGCAACTGGAAGAAATACAAGTACATTGTCCTCAACCCCCTCTGTGCCGTAACCACGGTGAAGGAGGAGGAGCCTGAGGAGCGCCGGCAGCAGCTTGACCACATCCCCACCTCTGATAGGATGGAAGTGACATTGAAGCCACCTATGGAGACGTGGCCAAGGGAAGGATCCGGACAAAATGAAAGGTGTGTTGTCAATATTATGCATATGATGAAATGGTGCTATTTTAAAAGCTTTATCTAAACCTCTAAATCATATTGGCAATAAACGTTCTAAGGGACCTTGTCTGTCCAACGAGATAGTTTAAGTTGGCACTGATGTTGACAACATGACTAAATTCTTTCCTCCTGCTATGATGTCCCTGGCTGTAGCCCTCCCCTGGTGCCCCACCCAGGGCTGCCAGCCCACCCTGTGGACCCCCCCATGCAGCCCCACACCCACAAGGAAGGAACAGGTACTACAACCTTACTACCTCACTCAGCAGCAGCAGAGATAACATGTAGAAAACCTATTTTCTCCAGCTAAGGAGTGACAGATCATAACCATGTATGTGTGTGTGTGTGTGTGTGTGTGTGTGTGTATATATATATATATATATATATATATATATATACACATATGTGTGTGTTTATAATATACATACAGTCATAGGTTAATATATGAGATATGTATTGATGTATAATATTTCTCTGCCCCTCCCTCAGTCTCGCCTTGCTGTCTGGCACCCCGCCCATTGGAGCCAGAGGCCGCCCATCACTGCCAACACCCAATTAAGCATGAGAATTACGGCTTGCCATTCTGTTACTCCGGCAACCTGAGCGTGATAAAGACTGCCTGCACAGGTGAGGCAGATAACCCATTACATCTGATGATGGCATTTAACACACACCTCCAATACATGTTTAGGTGCCATTTGTCATCATAGTAACAAACGGTTTGCAGCAGTTTGGACGGTTAGGTATTATGATAATGGATCCTTATTACAGTTGATTATCGCCACAGGTAGTTAGTGTGTGTATGTTTCATTTGCTGACCTTCCCTTTCCCAGCCCCCGCTGCAGGAGACAAGCCGTACCGCTGCAACGTGTGTGGTGCCCAGTTCAACCGGCCCGCCAACCTGAAGACGCACTCCCGCATCCACTCCGGAGAGAAGCCCTACCACTGTGATACCTGCGGGGCCCGATTCGTTCAGGTGAGGACCCACCACTGACGAGGGACAGGGGTTGGACAGAGGATGTGGGTGTGGCGGGAAAGGAGTGTGTGTGGAGGACCAAAGTGTAAGCTCAAACTAAAGTTGTCGGTTGATGTTATAGCTATGTTATGTTATACGTTATTTAGCAAGGTTCATTTGGTTGACTTGTGTGTCTGTGGTCTCACAGGTGGCACACCTGCGAGCCCATGTTCTGATTCACACAGGAGAGAAGCCTTATCCCTGTCACACCTGCGGCACGCGCTTCCGTCACCTGCAGACCCTGAAGAGTCACCTGCGCATTCACACTGGAGAGAAGCCTTACACTGTGAGTATACTACCCACACATGACAAACACACACATACGTGTGCAGACAGACACACACATAATGCACGCCTGCATGCAGGTACGCAAGCATGCACGAGTGCACACACACACCTCTTTTGTGTTTGACCTCTTGCTACAGTATGCACACCGTTATTCAATGATGAAATAGATTCCTCTCTCTCTCTCTCACATATGTTTACATTGCCAAAGCAAGTGAAGTATATAATAAACAATAAAAATTAACAGTAAGCATTACACTCACAGATGTTCCAAAAGAATAAAGACATTTCATGTCATTTATGTTTATATACAGTGTTGTAACGATGTGCAAATAGTTGCCCTTTTCTTGTGGCAACAGGTCACAGATCTTGCTGCTGTGATGGCACAATAGTATTTCACCGAGTAGAAATGGGAGTTTATCAAAATTGGGTTTGTTTTCAAATTCTTTGTGTATCTGTGTAATCTGAGGGAAATGTGTGTCTCTAATATGGTCATACGTTTGGCAGAAGGTTAGGAAGTGCAGCTCATTTTCCACCTCATTTTGTGGGCAGTGTGTACATACTGTAGCCTGTCTTCTCTTGAGAGCCAGGTCTGCCTACGGTGGCCTTTCTCAATAACAAGGCTATGCTCACTGAGTCTGTACATAGTTAAAGCTTTTCTTAAGTTTGGGTCAGTCACAGTGGTCAGGTATTCTGCCACTATGTACTCTCTGTTTAGGGCCAAATAGCATTCTAGTTTGCTGTGTTTTTTTGTTAATTCTTTCCAATGTGTCAAGTAATTATCTTTTAGTTTTCTCATTATTTGGTTGGGTCTAATTGTGTTGCTGTCCTGGGATTCTGTGGGGTCTGTTTGTGTTTGTGAACAGAGCCCCAGGTCCAGCTTAGGGAAATCTTTTCTTCTCATCTCTCTGTAGGTGATGGCTCTGTTATGGAAGGTTTGGGAATCGCTTCCTTTAATGTCTCTTTTCTGGATTTTGATCATTAGCGGGCATCGGCCTAATTCTGCTCTGCATGCATTATTTTGTGTTTTACGTCTCTAATATGGTCATACATTTGGCAGGTTAGGAAGTGCAGCTAATTTTCCACCTCATTTTGTGGGCAGTGTGCACATATCGGCCTAATTCTGCTCCTCATGTATTATTTGGTGTTTTACGTTGTACACAGAGGATATTTTTGCATGTAAAGTCTCAATTTGGTGTTTGTCCCACTTTGTGAATTCTTGGTTGGTGAGTGGACCCCAGACCTCACAACCATAAAGGACAATGGGTTCTATAACTGATTAAAGTATTTTTAGACAGATCCTAATTGGTATGTCAAATTTTATGTTCCTTTTGATGGCGTAGAAGGCCATTCTTGCCTTGTCTCTCAGATGGTTCACAGTTTTGTGGAAGTTACCTGTGGCACTGAAGTTTAGGCCAAAGAATGTATAGTTTTTTTGTATGCTCTAGGGCAACAGTGTCTAGATGGAATTTGTATTTGTGGTCCTGGCAACTGGACTTTTTTTGGAACACCATTATTTTTGTCTGACTGAAATTTACTGTCAGGGCCCAGGTCTTACAGAATCTGTGCAGAAGATCTAGGTGCTGCTGTAGGCCCTCCTTGGTTGGGGACAGAAGCGCCAGATCATCAGCAAACAGTAGACATTTAACTTCAGATTCTAGTAGGGTGATGCCGGGTGCTGCAGACTGTTCTAGTTCCAATTCGTTGATATATATGTTGAAGAGGGTGGGGCTTAAGCTGCATCCCTGTCTCACCCCACGGCCCTGTGGAAAGAATTGTGTGTTTTGTTTGCCAATTCTAACCGCACACTTGTTGTTTGTGTACATGGATTTTATAATGTCTTATATTTTTCCCCCAACACCACTTTCCATCAATTTGTATAACAGACCCTCATGCCAAATTGAAATCAACATAGCATGAGAATACTTTGTTTTGGTTTGTTTGTTTGTCAATTAGGGTGTGCAGGATGAATACGTTGTCTGTCATACGGTAATTTGACATTTGCTCAGTATTTTTCTCCACTTTTGTGGATTGAGGTGATCAGTCCTTGGTTCCAAATATTGGGGAAGATGCTAGAGCCAAGGAAGATGATAAAGAGTTTAAATATAGCCAATTGGAATTCATGGTCTGTATATTTTATAATTTCATTTAGGATACCATCAACATTATAGGCCTTTTTGGGTTGGAGGGTTTGTATTTTGTCCTGTAGTTCATTCAATGTAATTGGAGAATCCAGTGGGTTCTGATAGTCTTTAATAGTTGATTCTAAGATTTGTATTTGATCATGTAAATGTTTTTGCTGTTTGTTCTTTGTTATAGGGCCTCCGTTTTGGACAGATAACTCGTGTTGTTGTTTGTTTAGTGTTTTCCAATTTTCCCAGAAGTGGTTAGTCTATTGATTCTTCAATTACATTGAGCTGATTTCTGACATGATGTTCCTTCTTTTTCTGTAGTGTATTTCTGTATTGTTTTAGTGATTCACCATAGTGAAGGCGTAGGCTCAGGTTTTCTGGGTCTCTGTTTTTGATTGGATTGGTTTCTAAATTTCTTCCTTAGGTTTTTTCATTCTTCATCAAACTATTTGCCATTGTTGTTATTTTTATTCGGTTTTCTGTTTGAAATTTTTTGATTTGATAGGGAAGCTGAGAGGTCAAATATACTGTTTAGGCTTTCTACTGCCAAGTTTACACCTTCACTATTACAGTGGAACATTTTGTCCAGGAAGTTGTCTAAAAGGGATTGAATTTGTTGTTGCCTAATTGTTTTTTGTTAGGTTTCCACACTACTTTCCTTCCATCTATAGCATTTCTTAATATTATTCAGTTCCTTTGGCTTTGATGCATCATGACTGACTATTCGTCTGTTCAAGTAGACTGTGATTGTGATTTTGCTGTGATCTGATTGGGTGTCAGTGGGCTGACTGTGAACGCTCTGAGAGACTCTGGGTTGAGGTCAGTGATAAAGTAGTCTACAGTACTATTGCCAAGAGATAAGCTATAAGTGTACCTACCATAGGAGTCCCCTCGAAGCCTACCATTGACTATGTACATACCCAGCGTGCGACAGAGCTGCAGGAGTTGTGACCCAATTTTGTTGGTTATGTTGTCATAGTTGTGTCTAGGGGGGCATATGGGGGAGAGAATGCTGTCACCTCCATGTAGGTGTTTGTCCCCCTGTGTGCTGAGGGTGTCAGTTTATTGTCCAGTGCTGGCATTTAGGTCACCTCAGACTAGTCCATGTCCCTGGGCCTGGAAATAATTGATTTCCCCCTCCAGGATAGAGAAGCTGCCTTCATTAAAGAATGGGATTCTAGTGGGGGGGATATAGGTAGCATACAGGAGGACATTTCTCTATGTTGAGATAATATCCTTTTTGAATTTCTAGCCAAATGTAAAATGTGAGGGAGGTCTGCTCTCTACCAAATTAGCATACCCCCGGAGTCCCTTCCCTGTTTTACACCTGGTAGTTTGGTGGATGGGACTACCAGCTCTCTGTAACCTAGAGGGCAACCAGTGGGTCCACCTCCTCTATACCATGTTTCTTGTAGGATGACAATGTCTGTATATCTTTGGTGAAGTCCAGGTTCCTGCTCTTTAGGCCAAAGGAAGATGACATCAGGCCTTAGATATTCCAGGATGAAATAGTGAAGGCTTTGTGTTCCATAAAGTGTCCAATGTTGTTAGTCGTGTGGTTTGGCCTCAGAACAGTAAGTGTGAGCAGAGCCTGCTGAGCATCTGGTACATGCCATTGGCTTGGGCTGGTGTAAGAGTGGAGGTGTGTGAGGTGTTGGGGCTGCGGTTGAGGGAGATGTCCTTTAGGGTCCGGACAAAGGTGGGCACTACTGCCTTGGTATAGGTGGACCTAGGCGTAAAGGATGTTCAAGTCCAGAGTGGAGTGGTGGGCCAGGTAAACATTTGGTTTTGAGGCACAGTCACACTGTATCGTAGCAGGGTGGAAGTATTTTCGTGGTAGCAGGGTGGAGATAATCACTTGTGCATTGGGGAAAGTAGAATAAGCTTTTTTCAATCACTCCCTTGAGTGCTGTGGCCACCCTTTCCTGCTGTGCTCTCAGGTTGTTTGTGCCTGTGTGTATTATTATATAGCTGGGCAACCCTAGTTGGTCCTCAGACAGAAGGTCTAGGGCGTCCTGGGTGTTTGGACACCAGAGTTTAGACACTGTGTGTTTGGGGAAAAGTTTATTTTCTTGTATATATTTCCCATTCGAGCCCATAAGGAGTACAATCTGTGGCGTGTGTATGTCCTCAGTGGGTGTGGGGGGGTATCAGGAGGGCTATCAGGGTGGCTGACAGGGGGGTGCTCAGAGGGGGTGGGATCCCCTGGGCTTGGGGTTCTTAATTTGTCTGTCTTGCTGTGATGTCGAGGCCATGCTCTGCTGTGGTGTCAAGACTTTGGTCTGGGGCTGAGGTGGGTTGTTCCGCTGGCTTCTCTGCAGGGGTGGCCAGCTCTCTAATGGGTTGTTCTCTGTCACACGCCATCCCCCCTCACCTCCAGCACTCTGATCCTCTCCTCTAGTGCTCTTGTGCACTCTGATCCTCTCCTGTTGATGTTGTCTCACCAAAGTCCAGAGTACAGATATGTCTCTCTCCACCTCCAGCTCTTCGGGTCTGGTTGAGGGGGTGTTGTTGAGCTGGACTATTTTTTGTGCTGACTGGAGTGTGTTCTCTTGCTGTTCCAGCTCCACCTGTCTTACCTCCAGCTGGGTGAATGTATCCTTCATTTCAACAAGGGAGTAGTACTCTGTGCTAGGAGATTGACTTTCCGCTTGGGGTTGCTCGTCTGTGGTGTTGTATAATGAAGAGGTTTGGTCTGACACGCTCGGGGTATCTTTCTCAAGAGAGAGCTTAACCTGCTGAGCTCTCTTTGATTATGTGAAAGTCCAGCTGAAACTGTTTGGGGTTGCCCTGTACCATTATTGTTCCAGATTTGTACAGGTTAACATCCTGAGTTTCCATCCATCGCCTACCTACCTACCCCCTTCCCATTTAAAAGGGGTAGTGTGTTAGTACAGCACTGTGCCATGCCAGGGGATGGTCTGTGTGGAAGAACAAGGTGCTTATGTTCCCATTTTTATAATAGTCAGCAAAAAGTGTCTCTTGGCTTTCCATGAGGAGCTTCTTTTTGTACTATTTTCGTGCCTTATCACATCCCGAGGGTACTGTATTGTAATGACCTCTGAACAGTAGGAGGGGGCTTCAAAGGCCTCTGCATTTGGGAAGGATAGCCTGTGAAACTCTCCTGCATTGTTGGGCTCAAGGGCTTTGACACCTCTCACTTCACATCTCAGTGCTAATTGAAGTTGCAGTCAGATATGTTCTGTCCTAGCAAGCTTAGTAGCCTTAACTAAGCATTCGGTCCTTATAAAGTAAAATATATTATTGTAATGTATTTTTCTTCTTGACTTTAATAGTAGCCTCAGACTAAACATTACTCACTCAGTTCCAGGTTAAATGGTGTTTTCGGGTTTCTGTTTGTTTGCCAGAGCATTTGCTGTATAGCTTGGAAATAACAATCTTTGGTAGTAGGAATCCTTCCAGGTAATTTTGTCCAATAATCAGGTTGTAGGTTTGATCTCTCTCTATCTCTCCCCCTCTCCATCTCTCCCAGTGTGAGAAGTGTGACCTGCACTTCCGCCACAAGAGCCAGCTGCGTCTCCACCTGAGGCAGAAGCATGGCGCCGTCACCAACACCAAGATCCGCTACAAGGTCCTGACCGACCCCTACCAGCCCATCCTGCAGGCCTGTTGAAGGTCCTCCCTTTGACCCCTGACCTTTAACCCCTAACCATAACCCCACAGTTACCAAGAATAACCCCAACATTTATGTAAATCAAATCATGATTGTTTATCTGTTTCCACCCTAGTTTCTCCTGTGTTGTTATGGTCCATGGCTGTATCCCAAATGGCACCCTGGGCCCGGTTGCATAAAAAACCTTAAGTTAATTTTCCCCTTATCTGTTCCCTTAAAGTTTCCTTAACTTTAAATCAATTGAACAAAACATTTTAAGGTGAATTTCTCCCTTAAACTAAGTGAACAAGTTCATGGTGCCCATGAGGTCCCTTAACTGCTTCATTCAGTTTGGATATCAATGTAAACAAAATTTGTGGAGGTGAATGTTACTTTCATCTGCTCTGGTTACAAAAGGAAAACATCAACCAGCTAGCTACTTAGCTAAACAATGGAAGGTGCACAATCCATGGCTACAAAGCTAGCTGGCTAGTTAGCTATAGCTACTCTGTAAACTAAGTAATATAAACAAGTTGAAAAAAAAGTACCAAGAAACTAGGTTTATTATCGTCTGAAGCAATTAAGTTCCATTTTGCTATCTCACAAAATGAAAGTGACCTCTTTGACGAGAGGTTTAGTCAGTCAATCAGGCCATGTCCATGGTAACCAGATACTCCATCTGCCATACATGCCTACAAACTACCGTAAAAACCCTTAAGTAAGCCCTTACCTAAGGAAATATTTGAGGGGCTCTATGCAACGCCCTTAAACAATTCCCTTAGGCAAGGGGAAAATATTCCTTAAGGTAAAGCCTTAAGGGAAACACTTAAAATGTTTTATGCAACCGGGCCCTGTACATTATATAGTGCACTACTTTTGACAAGGGCTCATGGAGCCTACAGGGAATAGGATGCCATTCAAAACTGCCTGGCCCCATCAAACCTGCCTGATTTAGAGCTCAGCCTCGCCCCTCAAAAACATAACCTCAAGTATGTTTCACTCACTGGCTAGAGGGGCCATTACAAACACATATACATGACTAGTTGTAAGCCAATCAAACCATGGTGTTGTAAATTATTTGTGGAAAGGCGGCCTGGCGCCAGAGATCGGAGCTGATATGTAGATAGGATGACAATGCCTCTCCTCTGAGGTATTGAGCTGGAGGCTGTCTCAGGCCGCTTTAAGCGTTAGGTGGATAAGATGTCAAGAGAGCTGTCGAAAGTTACTGGGAGTAGTATGGTAAGTTTTTGTATCCCAGGAGGTGTTTTGAAAAGTTGAGAGTTTTGAGGTTATGAGTAGAGAGTGAGTGAGACAAAGACAGAGCTAGAAGGGAAGGGAGAGAATGAGGATGAAGGACTAAGGAGTATGGCTAGAAAAGAAAATACATTTGACATGGTTGGTTGGAATCATGAGATGAGGAATTGACATTATTAGAGTGACGGAGAAAATGTCATAGTAAGTTGTAGAGTTGAATAGAGCAAGTGAAAGAAAGTTCTGTGCCAATGCTTTGTTTATTTTCAAGGGCCACAGCTATTTTTAGGGCCCGGGACACATTGGGGACCCGTTGAGTATTTGAAATGGCAATGCCACAAAGATGTCATTGCATAGCACTATAGAGATAGGTAGTAATGCCCTAAGAACAACGGTAATAATGCCCCAAGCACTAATGTGTGAATAGACTACCCCGATTGTGTCAGTTTTAAATAGCTTTTTAACTAATGTTTATTTTTTACACACTAAAACCAAAGGCCTGGGGCCTTTGTCTAATGTATATGACAGGTGTCATATAAGATAAGATGTTTTGCCCGTTACATCCGTTCTGTATTTTTCTAAAGCTTTTTATTTAAAGTGGCAGATAACTTGTCATCGGTGCAGAGTCCGAGCAGGCAAAGGACTTCCGTCTCTTGTGTATGAAGGAATATCTTCTCTCAGAGCATAAAAGCTAGATAATGCGACTGTAAAAATGGATGAGAGATGATATTGATATTTGAAATTGTATGGTGTTCTTTTGCTGGACAAAGACAAGGACTGTTTTATACTAATTAAATTAAATTGATTGCCCTTAACTACAAATGAGTTGTAAATGTTTTCTGTTGTATGTGTTAAAGTCCTAAATAATATACCCCCTGGAGATGGCTTGTGTAAGCCTAAGTACCTGTACCACAGTTAGGAGAATAATATTTAACTGAAAAGATTCAGATATTATTCAATATAATTCTGAAATGAGAATTCTACCTATCATACTGAACACACACACAAAACACACCTCCTCCCTAGACTTCCTTCCTCTCATTAACTCACCCTTCAGACCTGCAAGACTCAGAGGAGCCAACAGCGCCTCAAACTGCTCTCTGAGTCTGGGTGTTGGTGAAGAAAGGAACAATGGAGTCCCGGGCACCTGTTTCCGGCAGGGATCTAATGCGGAACGCATACTGCCGTCCACTACGTGTGTCAGCATACTACTTCCTGTGGTAAAGGGGCAGCGGCCCATGCAAAACTCTCCCACCCTCTGTCATCCCCACTTCCTGCTCTGTGATGGGCTTGTGGCAGGCAGAAGGACCTGATCAGCTCATTGTCTGTGGCACTCAAACTATCCACTATAGCAGTGGTCACCAACCAGTTGATCAACTGGTCGATCTTCAAGGCATTCCTATTCGATCACCGAACATTTCTGTAGAAAAGCCAACGATAAAGGCTTGAGCTTCTTTTTTTAAATATTTGCATTGTGCTGTTGTTACCCTGCGCACCGGGTAAGCAAAGTGTTCCCATTTTGAACCATTTAATTTTCTGAAAGACAAACTCTGCCTACCAGGAAGACCAGGAGATCTGTGGCTAAATCCAGTGCACCTACTGTGCTGGCAATCAGATAGCTCAAATCACCGTCCCGACAGAGCTTCCACGACGCCGGGCACAGCAAAGTTTGATACTAGCCTGCTTAAGATTGAATAACTTTTAAAAACCATGACCACAGAGAGACTGTCAAATAATACAGCAAGGACCTGCTGTTTTATAAGTGAGTTCATGTTTCCGACTTGAAGATCACTGACATCATGTTTTGACCTGTCTTGAAAGCACCATGACCGTCAGATGCAGGTACCATCAGTCCAGTAAAATAAAAAGGCAAATTATTTGCAAATGATTTCAATTTATGTTCAGCTGTGCTTCGCAAGTGCTACACCAACTGATCTATTTAGTTATCAAAGCTCAAGTTTTGAAATATAATATGGTCTGAGAAGAACAATATTGGCAGGCCAGACAAGTTGTGATAATGTATTAGGCCTACTGCACAAACCTCATTCCTACAGAACTGTTTTTATTAGGTTAATGTAAAATATGTAAAAAGAAAATGTAAGTCATGTTTTATTTTTTTATCTGAGTGATCTTATTTTGCTTTTTGACTGCGAAAGTGATCTTGACTCAGCAAATGTTGGTGACCACTGCCACCGTCCTTGTTTCCTCAATTCCTATCAAAGCTCATTGGAGGATGTGGTCCGAGGGAGGGACCTTGGATCCAATCCTCCAATGCTCTCCTTTGAGGAAGGAGGATGCATTACGTTTGCAGACACAGCCATTGTCTGCAAGGGAACAGAGAGGCAGTTACTTAGACAAACGGTGGAAATGAGAGGTGACTTTCCAACCAGACCCCCCAGCATTTCCACCATTGAGAGCATCACCATTGAATTGGGAATTAGTCTTTTTTTATCTTTATTGAACTAGGCAAGTCAGTTAAGAACAAATTCTTATTTTCAATTACGGCCTAGGAACAGTGGGTTAACTGCCTTGTTCAGGGGCAGAACAACAGATTTTTACCATGTCAGCTCGGGGATTCAATCTTGCAACCTTTCGGTTACAAGTCCAACCCTCTAACCACTAGGCTACCTGATATTTATTTATTGAATCGGATAAACACTCTTAACAGCCTACCCGACCGCTCGGAGGCGTCTGCATGGTCCCAAAGCACAGCGTCGCCTTGTTTTGTATCACATTCCAATGGTAAAACTGGGGGTGACAAAAATGTGAATTCAGAATGTGGGGGGGACATGTCTCCCCGTCCCCAGTGAAAGTTGTGCCCCAGCAGGCTATGTATGCATTTATCTTTCATTCTATGCTCCATAACCATGGATGATTGTCATCTCTGTTCTGTTAATTGCATTGCTCATTGTATTGGCAGAGTTCAGGCCTATTTGGCACAGGTGAAAATGTAAATTATATTTCTGGGAGGCAAATCAACATGTTGGTTGTGATGTTGGGAGAAGTGTGTGTGCGTGCTTTTCCCAATAGCACAGGACATAATGGGCTGACCCCCTAATGGGTTAACTGCGGTTCTGACTAGAGGGAGTACAGCTACAACCGGAAGTTACTTTTTAATAGCAGGTTAGGAGAATTTATGCAGCAGGTCAGGATAATTAACGTGGCAGGTTAAGGTTAAGAAAAGGGTTAGGCTTAGCTAAAATGTTCTCCTAACCTACTAGGAAAGGTCACTTCCGGTCATAGCGGTCTACTGCATCTAAGCAAAACCGTTAACCGCCACAATTGATTTGCGATTGTTTTGTTTGTTGGTTGATGAAACTTCAAGTCCCATGAAATGTTTATCATTACTATAGGAAACAATTGTCAATCATGAAAACAACTCAATACTTTGTACATTTCAGAATTATATCACATAATCCATAAACTTCAATAAGCTCTTTTACCCATGATTTTAATAACACACTGTATAATTGTAGACCTAATGTGTGGTCCAAACACTTAAAAGACACACCCTCGTCCACTTACCCTTGCCTTATGCCCTTGGGGGAATCCCTGTCGCCATCTTGGTGGGTGGTCCAAATGATTAGCCAAACAAGGGAGGTTGGCAACTTAAGCCCCTCAGCCCTAGTTTTTAGTCGGCTTTGCGAGTGTACAATTATGTTCACTCCGGGGCCTGAAACTCCCGATAATTCAATTCGCAACGATTGTACATCCGCTTAGAAAGGTCAGCGAAAGCTTAAAAACAACATCAATGGAGAAGTCAACAAGTGTAATTAAAAACGAATGCAAATAAATTTGACATTTTTGTTCATTCGTAAAATGTAAATATCTTTTTGTTTGGTTATTTTTTGGAAATAAAACATTTTCCTTCTTCAAAAGTTACAGCTAGGCAGGCTAACGTTAGTTAGCTAATTAATTTGCTATCTATCAAGGCGTACATTAATAATTATATATTTAATATAATGCACTCATAATTGACTGTAGCGCATATAAAGCACCCACAAGCAATTAATGAAAACACAATCATTTTTTTTTATTACAAAATACAAATCAAAAATGTACATTGTTAATGAAAACACAATCATCGCGGGATGAACGAGTGACGAGTGACGAATTTCCAGACAAAAATCATTCCTTCCTTGCCCTGCAAGTGTATACTCGTCAGAAGTCATGATACGTCATCAGAAGTGTCCACTTAATTTGAGGGCTGAGGGGATAGTGTGTGTCTTTTAAGGCCCCCTACAAAGGCGCGCTATTGAGAAACGCCATCGCGCGCTTACTTTCCATAATAGGCAGAACCATACGGCGACATTGTTGCAATTTGAAAACACAAAGAGATGACTGTATTTTTTTTTAACTAGGCAAGTCAACAAATTCTTATTTAAAATCACGGGTTAACTGCCTTGTTCAGAACGACAGATTTTTACCTTGTCAGCTCGGGGATCCGACCCGGCAATCTTTCGGTTACTAGTCCAACACTCTAACCACTAGGCTACCTGCCGCCCCAGGAATCAACGAAATTAATGAATCAACGAGTCAACCCAAACCGGGGACACAGAAAATCTTAAATTAAATAATAAATACAATAATAATACAAAAAAACGTTATTGATGACAGAGAATTTAACTAGTACTATAAAAATGTTTTTAAATTATGTTATTATTTTAAGGCTTATATTTTTAGTGGAAGTTGATGAATAACACCCGGGAACAAACGCCTAACTACATCCAAAATGCATTTAAGTTCCCTTTCAATATCCATATTTTTGTGTTAAGGTAAAAGACACCTGAATTTATATGTAAAGCCTTTTGGAATCCACATTTTACACTAAATAAGTGTGATTTCCTGGGGACAGAAAGGGCAATATAGGAATGACCCAGCTAGCTGGAGGCTATGCAGACGCCCTTAGCAAACATGTCAGCTGCTACTGCATACATTGCATGTCAGTAGTAGGCCTATATGGGAAACCGGTAGCCCATAGGTCAAGAGAACATCAGAATACATACACGATGTGCATGCTGGCTATGTTGCATTCGTGGTTATAGCCTAATAGGCTACCAAGAGACGAACGTTTCAGCCTATAGCCGAACATGTTGCCGGAAAAGTAACTGAGAACAGGTGGAAAACTAGGCTACAGGTAAAACTATTTTTTTAAAGACCGTGCAAATGTCTCGAACTCGCTCAAGCTAAGCCTGCTGGCTTCATAGATTTTTATATTATTGAAATTAAAGCTATTTCACCGCCTGGTATGATCTGCTGCACGCACGAAAGGGTTTATATTTATGTACGTTTCTCGTTTTCAATTGCATTGCCTATGTCTGTTTTATTTTCATTGGAAATGCTTGAAAGTGAAACAGGATATACAGGATAAGGGTAGCGTACAGCCTATGATACAGAAGCGGTGAAGGCGACAGTGAGCTTTGAGCATATATGGTAGCCAACTAAAATATTCCATACGAGTCCCATGTGTAGTAGGCTATATACACCGCCAACAGAGTGCGTCATCAGAAAGTGTTTAAATAATTCCCAAATCATTTAAATTGAGATCACACCGTGTTATCATAGTTTAGACAGATGGGTTACCTACCACAATCTTACCAAAGTATACACATGCTGTTGCCCTGGGTATGGGATTTCTGAGACTTGTCTTATCACGGACAATGTTGGACCGTAAAATAATGTCTGGAATGAATAGTAGGCAATTAAATGTGTCATTTTGCAACGATAGCATTTGACATAACATAGCCTAAGTGTGATGTGTTGCTTAGACTATTCATGGTGTTGCTTAGACTGTTCATGTTAATCATCTGAGCTGCTGCTGCGCATGCGCGTGTGTTGTCTATTTGGCGAAACCCTCTTAATATTTTCATTGGGAGCTGGCAAGTGGGAGTTGCGAGCCCTAGAAGCCGATTTAACAAAACCACAGAGGACAGACAACAATAAATCGTCCATGAGTTACCGTCACTGCGTAGCATGGATTCTGCCTTCCAGTAAAACTTTCCAGAGAGCCGAAGACAACAAGCCTACATTTGGTATGTATTATTAATATGTGACTCTTTCTGAATCAGAGGATGTGATACTGCTGATGTTAACACTTCTCCAATTGTTTAGATCTGATATCCTGCGCAGCGATAGGCGATGCGAAACAATCACATTTGTAAAATCCTTTAGGTCTAAGTTCCAGCTAAACTTGGAGAGGACCGTTAAAATAGCCTGTTTCTGACGAAGAGCTACAAACGTCAATAAATAGCCGTATTAAACTGAACATATATAAGGTGATTTTGTCAAACCTATGTGTCTCTCCATGCTCTTGCTGACCAAACAAATATGGTAATGAAGGCTACACTGTCCCGCAAAATCATCCTTTTGTTCCGCATTTGGGTATTTTAAATGTGATCACACTATTTCTGACTGTCATTCCTATTTTCCATAGGGGATTTTGTATTTGTACTGCATATTATTTTAAACTATTAAGGTTTATTTAATACAACTAATAGACCTAATAGTATTTTTGGGCAGAAAGTTTTATTTATTTTTATATGGACTATTTACATTTCAGTGCCCTTATTAGGCTTACTGTGTAATTATTGCTCTAACTACAGTGTAACAAGTATTGTAATTGCTAATTGTTACACTACACTGTGACCATTAACCCTAGTCCTAGTCCTAACTCTGTTAAGTGTTACCGAGAGGTTTACTAGTCTAATATAGACCTAACCACCCCTGTGTCTTCTGCAGCATCCAGCTCACTGGAGTCTGGTGACCATCCTGCCCCTTTCACACCTCTCAGGTAGGAAATCTGTACTCAGTCACAATTTAACTTCAACTAACTTTTTATTCCCTCACTCACTCTCACCCCACCAGACCTGGGTCAGTACAGGTGCAGTTGCCAATACTGTTTTCTGTTGAAAATTAGCCAAAAGTTCAAACAAAGCTAGCAGTCATTATTTATCAATCCCATGATGTCACAACAAGTTATGCTCTGAGGGATGGCCAGTCCTCTTCTGGCTGTGCTGGGTGGAGATTATAAGAGTACATGGCCATTAAGGCTAGATTGTTCTTCAAGATGTTCAAACGTTCATAGATGACCAGCAGGGTCAAATAATAATGACAGTGGTTATAGAGGGTGCAACAGGTCAGCACCTCAGGAGTAAATGCCAGTTCGCTTTTCATAGCCGAGCATTCAGAGGTCGAGACAGCGAGAGAGAGAGAGAGGGGGACAAAAACAGCAGATCCAGGGAACAGCTCAGTAATCTAATCTTGAAGTGACAAAAACAGGGATTAGCTTTTCTGCATAATTTTTAGACAAAACGTTTCACATTTGTGCAATGTTACAAAGATTGAAAAAAGCTGCTCTTTAAATATTTTTTATGTTTGTCAAAAGAGAGATCAGGGTGCAGAGTAACGCCGATGTCCTTTTAGTTTTATTTGAGAAGACTGTGCAACCATCGAGATTAATTGTCAGATCAAACAGCATCTCTTTGTTTCTTGGGACCTAGAACTAGCATCTCTGTGAAAGTAGAAAAAAATAGTTTGCCATATTAACTCAGTAGTTTGCCAAATGACTCAGTAGTAAAAGTTTGTTGACTTCACTCTTATTATGATCCAGTCATTCAGTGAGATGACACACACACCCCAGGCTCTGACAGACCAACCTGTAAACCACTAGCTAACATCTCTCTTACCCATTCATCTACTTTAGTTACAAAAATATGAGACCATTAAAAAGGGGAACATTCTGATAAGTGAAACTTAATGAAGTTGGAGCTGCCTTCGTGTCTTGGCATGGAGTTGTACTTTCACAAATAGCCTTGATACACAACAGGAGGGCATTTAGCTGGTTACTGCATGGAGATGTTTTGCTGTATCACCAAGAAACTGGTTTCCTTTTCGTAGATCTGTACACTAAATTACACTGAACAAAAATCAAGATTTTACAGTTCATATAAGGAAATCATTCAATTGAAATATATGGCTGGGAATGCAGATATGTGTAAGGTCCGATGACGGAGATGAGAAGCAGGTACGGGGAGTCAAACATTTTAATAGGAACAGACAGGTAACAGGACAGAAGCAGCCCCCCGCACCTCTGATTCAGAGGGGTTGGGTTAAATGCGGAAGACACATTTCAGTTGAAGGCATTTGGTTGTACAACTGACTAATAATGGTGACTTTGACTTTGACGTCAGCACACGGGTATACAAGGACGTATGAACATTAATGCAGAAGCAGGTGTTGGATTCGGTGTAAACTTTGAACATTGAGATATTAAAGACATGATAGATAGACGCATAGTATATAAAGGAGTGAGACGTTAATGGTTCTCTGTAGTAAGACAACTAAGCTTGGAATGTTTTTTTTTAATTTATTTAACCAAGTTGTCATTTACAACTGCGACCTGGCCAAGATAAAGCAAAGCGGTGCGAGGAAAAACAACAACAACACAGAGTTACACATAAACAAACATACAGTCAATAACACAAAAGAAAAATAGAAAAATCGATGTACAGTGTGTGCAAATGTAGGGAGGTAGGCAATAAATAGGCCCTACAGGCGAAAATAAATACAATTTAGCATTAATACTGGCGTGATAGATGTGCAGATGATGATGTGCAAGTATTGATACTGGGGTGCAAAAGAGCAAGAGGGGATGAGGTAGTATGGGGATGAGGTAGTCGGGTGTGCTATTTACAGATTGGCTGTGTACAGATACAGTGATCGGTAAGCTGCTCAGACAGCTGATGCTTAAAGTTAGAGAGGGAGATATGTCACCAGCTTCAGTGATTTTTGCAATTCGTTCCAGTCATTGGCAGCAGAGAACTGGAAGGAAAGGTGGCCAAAGGAAGTGTTGGCTTTGGGGATGACCAGTGCAATATACCTGCTGGAGTGCGTGCTACGGGTGGCTGTTGCTGAGGTGACCAGTGAGCTGAGATAAGGTGGGGCTTTACCTAGCAAGGACTTATAGATGACCTGGAGCCAGTGGGTTTGGCGACGGATATGTAGTGAGGGGCAGCCAACGAGAGCATACAGGTCACAGTGGTGGGGCTTTGGTGATAAAACGGATGGCACTGTGATAGACTAAATCCAGTTTGCTGAGTAGAGTGTTGGGGGCTATTTTGTAAATGACAGCTCGCCGAAGTCAAGGATCAGTAGGATAGTCAGTTTTACAAGGGTACGTTTGTCGGCATGAGTGAAGGAGGCTTTGTTGCGAATTAGGAAGCCGATTCCAGATTTCATTTTGGATTGTAGATGCTTAATGTGAGTCTGGAAAGAGAGTTTACAGTCTAACCAGACACCTAGGTATTTGTAGTTGTCCACATATTCTAGGTCAGAACCATCCTGAGTAGTGATGCTAGTCGGGCGGGAGGGTGCGGGCAGCAATCTGTTGAAAAGCATGCATTTCATTTTACTAGCATTTAAAAGCAGTTGAAGGCCACGGAAGGAGTGTTGTATGGCGTTGAAGCTTGTTTTGAGGTTTGTTAGCACAGTGTCCAAAGAAGGGCCAGATTTATACAGAATGGTGTCGTCTGCGTAGAGGTGGATCAGAGAATCACCAGCAGCAAGAGCGACATCATTGAAATATACAGAGAATCGGCCTGAGAATTGAACCCTGTGGCACCCCATAGAGACTGCCAGAGGTCCAGGCAACAGGCCCTCCAATTTGACACACTGAACTCTATCTGAAAAGTAGTTGGTGGGCGAGGCAGTCATTTGAGAAGCCAAGGCTATCGAGTCTGCTGTAAGAATGCGGTGATTGACAGAGTCGAAAGCCATGGCCAGGTCGATGAAGACTGCTGCACAGTACTGTCTTTTATCTATGGTGGTTATGATATCGTTTAGGACCTTGAGGGGGGGGGTTTGGGAAAGTTGCTGCTGGGGGTGCTGAGATGTTGGCAAGGGTAGGAGTAGCCAGGTGTAAAGCATGGCCAACTGTGGAAAAATGCTTATCGGTGGTGAGTGTTCACTATCTTCAGTGCAGTGGGCAGCTGGGAGGAGGTGCTCTTATTCTCCATGGACTTTAGTGTCCCAAAAGTTTTGGGCAATTAGTGCTACAAGAAGCAAATTTCTGTTTGAAAAAGCTAGCCTTAGCTTACCTAACTGACTGAGTATATTGGTTCCTGACTTCCCTGAAAAGTTGCATATCGCGGGGGCTATTCGATGCTAATGCACAACGCCACAGGATTTTTTTGTGCTGGTCAAGAGCAGTCAAGTCTAGGGTGAATCAAGGGCTATATCTGTTCTTAGTTATACCTTTTTTGAATGGGGCATGCTTATTTAAGATGGGGAGGAAAGCACTTTTGAAGAGCAACCAGGCATCCTCTACTGTCGGGATGAGGTCAATATCCTTCCAGGTTACCCGGGCCAGGTCGATTAGAAAGGCCTGCTCGCTGAAGTGTTTTAGGGAGCGTTTGACAGTGATGAGGGGTGGTCGTCTGAACATTATAGGATACGGACCTGGAGAGCCTGAGTTTAATTCGGTAGGCCAATTGAATAACGACCGGTCGTAAATTTATGGTAAGTCCCGGAAGGTAAACTCGTACAGGCTGGTACCTGGGATATGAATGCCACCACGGGGGAAGCCATGTCTTTTGTCTGAATACAGCTGTGTCAACCCTTTGGGAATAATTAAATTTGGTTAAGCTTCTCTAGTGTCCATGAGTTATTTACTCTGAAAAATAAGAACCTAACACAGGGAACAGAGCGGGGAACCAGACATATATAGGGAAGGTAATTACAGAGGTGATTGAGTCCAGGTGAGTCCAATAAATCTTCTTAGGGCTAGGCGTCCTGCTAGCGGGACAACTTCCGGTGAAACTGGAGGGCGCGCAATTCAAATAAATAATCCAAAAAATTATGGATATTAAACATTTAGGTAAATATAAGTGTCTTATATTGGTTGAAAGCTTAAATTCTTGTTAATCTAACTGCAATGTCCGATTTACAGTAGCTATTACAGCGAAAGCATGCCATGCGATTGTTTGAGGACGGTGCCCATTGTAAGAGCATGGTCTCTCTCAAAAACAAAATTCAGGTTGTTTTTTCTTAGGATTTTGTCCTACCATATCTATTGTGTTATATTCTCCTACATTATTTTAACATTTCTACAAACTTCAAAGTGTTTTCTTTCCAATGGTACCAATTATATGCATATCCTGGCTTCAGGGCCTGAGCAACAGGCAGTTTAGTTTGGGCATGTCATTCAGGCAGAAATTGAGAAAAATGGGGCCTAGCCCTAAGAAGATAATCGCTGATGTATGTGATGGGGGGGAAGGCAGGTGTGCGTAATGATGATGGCAGGCGTGCGCAATGCTGGGGAGCCTGGCGCCCTTGAGCGCCAGGGGGGAAGAGCGGGAGCAGGCGTGACAATATGCATATGTTGGTCACAGATACTTTTAAAAAAAAGGTAGAGGCGTGGATCAGAAAACCAGTCAGTATCTGGTGTGACCACCATTTGCCTCATGCAGCACGACATATCTCTTTCGTATAGAGTTGATCAGGCTGTTGATTGTGGCTTGCGAAATGTTGTCCCACTCCTCTTCAATGGCTGTGCAAAGTTGCTGGATATTGGCGGGACTTGGAACGCGCTGTCGTACTTGCCGATCCAGAGCATCCCAAACGTGCTCAATGGTTGACGTGCCTGGTGAGTATACAGGCCATGGAAGAATGGGGCCGTGCATTATCATGCTGAAACATGAGGTTATGGAGGCGGATGAATGGCACAACAATGGGCCTCAAGATCCCATCACGATATCTATGTGCATTCAAATTGCCATCGATAAAATGCAATTGTGTTCGTTGTCCATAGCTTATGCCTGCCCATACCATAACCCCACCGCCACGATGGGGTGCTCTGTTCACAGCGTTGACATCAGCAAACCGCTCGCCCACACAATGCCATACATGTGGTCTGCGAAGGTGAGGCCGGTTGGACACACTGCCAAATTCTTTAAAACAATGTTGGAGGCGGCTTATGGTAGAAAAATAAACATTCAATTCTCTGGCAACAGCTCTGGTGGACATTCCGCAGTCAGCATGCCAATTGCATGCTCCCTAAAAACTTGAGACATCAGTGGCATTCTGTTGTGTTACTAAACTGTACATTTTAGAGTCCCTTTTTATTGTCCCCAGCACAAGGTGCTCTTGTGTAATGATCATGCTGTTTAATCAGATTCTTGATATGCCACACCTGTCAGGTGGATGGATTCTCTTGGCAAAGGAGAAAAGCTCACTAATGGGGATTTAAACAAATTTGTGTGCAAAATCAGAGAAATTATATTTTTGTGCATATGGAAAATTTCTTGGATCTTTTTATTTCAGCTCGTGAAACATGGGACCAACACATTACATGTTGCGTTTTTATATTTTTGTTCAGTGTATCATCTAGCCACTAACCTGATGAATGATTTAATGGAAAAAATCTAAATCCTAGATAACTTGCATGAGGCATGCAGAGAAGCATAGCTCAGTTTGTATTTGACAGCCAGGCAGCCACATGTGTCAATCTGACATCATCGGTTGGCTGTGCTCGAGTCTCTGTTGTGGTGCCAGGGCTCTGACTGGGTTTTGGCTAGATTGTATACAGCTTTTGTCATGTTTTACTTATAGTGGTTAGGAGAACTTACACAGCTGGTTAGGAAAATTAACGTAGCAGGTTAGGAGAATCCGTTTACGATTAGCTAAAATCCAAACATATTCAACCTTTGACTTCAGTTTGACAAAAGCTATATCCCTTCTAGCCATCACCCTCTGACTACTAGAGTATCTTAGATTCCTCATTGAGTCACGTGTCTATGAACCACACCTGGGTTCAAATAGTATTTGTTTTATTTTGAGCTGTGCTTGATTGAGCTTGACTGGTGCAATGAAACCAACGGAGTAGTCCCAAAAGTACAAACCCCATTCATCTGGCACTTTAGGCCAGGCCCAATCAAACATTAAACATATTTGAAGGAAAATAAACACTATTTGAACCCAGGTTTACCATTATCGCAGGTTAAGGGTCAGGGTCTCTGGCAGTGCTGCTCTGGGTCAGGTGATAAATGTGTTGGCCTGATTCACCAGTTGCACGTGTAGCTCCAGTGACATCAGTCCCATGAGAGATATACAACACTATTTTTCTGTCCATTCATTGGCTTAAAATAGTAGAAAAACTAGTTGAGGAAAGAAATATAGAGACCTTAAGGTATTGGGTTTGTCCTTTAAACACTAATCTTCACCTGTCTGGGTAGGTCATAGATACTACTAACGGGTTGTTAAATTCTACCTGGTCATTTACAACGCAAAATTATTGGGGTATACTGGACTCTGATGTCATTTCAACATACAACTTGTTGGTAATCCACTATGATTGCCTGAAATTATTGACACAATTATGTTGAAATGAAAACAATGTAGATGCAGTGTTGTTAGTGCCAAGTAGGTACGGAATGCACAGAATGGATGTGATGTGGACCAGAAAGAAGCCCACCTCCATAGAAGAAGCCCCAAAATCATATTTCAGTGAGTGCATCTTGCCGGATGATTCAGGTGGGCTTCTTCTATGGAGGTGGGCTTCTTTCTGGTCCACATCACACCCATTCCAAGTGCTTCTGAATCCTGCACCTGCGATGGTGGGCAACCTCCTTCTCTGTGTGTGTTTTACTGGGGGTTGCTGGCCACGTCCAAACACAGTTTGACGCTGATAAATTGCCTTGCAAAAGTATTCAGACCCCTTAGATTTCTTTACATTTTATTGGTTTACAAAGCAGGATTAAAAATGATTTAATTGTTAGTATTTTGTGTAGATTGTTGACAAAAAATGTCAAAATGGGGAAGAAAAAAAAAGATGTGATGAATAAAATATAATTGTTTTTGAATTAAATTGTTAGTTTTTTACATTTATTTAACTAGGCAAGTCAGTTAAGAACAAATTTGTATTTACAATGACGGCCTACATTGTCGTTGCGTTAGTATTCAGCTCCCTGAGTCCATAGATTTTTGGAAACATCATTAACAGCAATTACAAAGGTGAGTCTAATTGGGTAAGTCTCTAAGAGCTTTGCTATAGAGGTCTGCTCGGGACTGCTTTATTTATCCCGCTCCCACAGCTTTTCATATCACACCCCCGCCCGCACCCTCTGCATGGCTTTCTACCCAACTCCCACAGAATTGGTCCCAAAACCAACCACAGACCCTCAATGTTATTTTAGGCGTATATGACGCAGCTCACTTGTCAGCCAAGGTCCCAGGAATTATGCGCCCTATAGGCAATATCAAATGCGCAAAAATAACTTAAGAAATAGGTTGAATTACCAGAGATTCTCGCGTGGCCCATTATATTAGGCTATCTGTATTACTGGGCTATGCCAGCCAATATGGTAGATGTAGTTCGAGGAGAGCAGAGTTGGAGAGACTTGCCCTTTCTCTTGAGTTATTTTTATAGCCTATCTTTTAGGAGTGGGAATATTTTCAGACCGAGAAATAGGTGTGATCAATATTTATTTCTAGGCAATGTAGTAAACTATAGCCTAATCATATTTAGGAAGTACATTTCCTTGGAAAGATTACTGCCCCCGTGCTTCTCCGCGCATGCAGGCTATAGACTACTATTTAATTGAGACCACGCACGCACCTGATCCCGCAGGTATGGCTACTGAACTGGAAGCAGCTTGAATGATGACAGCGACACTTGCTACGTTTTGCATAGGCCTATAGGACACAGCCTACTTTTTAGGTGGACGATTTTGCAGGCAGAGGCAAATAAATGGGTAATCAATACTCATTGAAAATGAAAAGGCGCAACGCTCGCTCACCATAGTAACCTAGCCTCACGTTGGTTACGCGCCCCTCCACGTCGACTCACGTTGGTTCAGCGCCCTCCAATTCTTTGCTTTATCAATATTTATTTACCGACACTAAACTACAATCCAATAAACTATAATATTTACGACCTTCTAGCCCGAAGTCCATCGACTGTGCCCCAAAAGCATGCTCGAGCGGCAGAGTCGATATCCTTGCTTATAAACCCAGGGTCATCCCAAAGTCGTCTCTGATCGCCCGCAGAATGCCGCAACGATATCTGTCGGGACCCGCATACTAAATGCAGCCCTCTACTTTGCACACCCGATTGTGCCATATTTTGCCTATTCTTTTCTAAATTCTTCAAGCTATATAAAGATGTTGGGGATCATGGCTAGACAGCACTTTTCAGGTATTGCCATACGTAGTATTTCAATCATATTTAAGTCAAAACTGTAACTTGGCCACTTAAGAACATTCACTGTCTTCTTGGTAAGCAACTCCAGTGTTGAGTTGACCTTGTGTTGTAGGTTATTGTCCTGCTGAATGGTGAGTTCCTCTCCCAGTGTCTGGTGTAAAGCAGTCTGAAGCAGATTTTGCCTATGCTTAGCCCTATCCCGTTTCTTTTCACCCTGAAAAACTCCCCAGTATTTGCCAATGTCATGCATACACATACCATGATGCAGCCACCACCATGCTGGGAAATAGAGGCAGTTGGATTTGCCCCAAACATAGTGCTTTGCATTTAGGACAAAAAGTGTATTCCTTTGCAAGTTTTTTGTTTTCAATATTACTTTAGTGCCTTGTTGCATACAATATGCATGTTTTGGAATATTGTTGAAAAGGTAGGCTATTGTGGAGTCACTACAATGTTGTTGATCCATCCTCAGTTCTCTCCCATCACAGCCATTGAACTATGTAGCTGCTTTAAAATCACCAATGGCCCCATGGTAACATCCCTGAGAAGTAAAAAGGAAAAAAAAGAAAGCTGAATCTGTGCTTGATATTCAATGAGGGACCTTGCATATGTTTTATGTATGATGGACAGAGGAAGGGTTAGTCATTTACAAATCATGGCAACCCCTGACATTGCACATAGTGAGTCCATGTCACTTTTTATTTTATTTGTTAAGCCAAATGGTACTCCTGATCTAATTTAGGCCTGCCTAAATAAAGGGGCTGAATACTTATGCAATGACCTTTTAGTTAGTTATTTAAATTGATAAATCTTTTGTCTTCCACTTTGACATTACAGAGTATTTTGTGTAGATTGTTGGCAAATAATGACGATTAAATCCTTTTAAAACAGTACCAAGCATACACATACAAACGACAACATTATACAAACATCAACTAGATCACGCCTGCCCAGACCCACTAGCACACACACACACACACACATCTCCAGCGCCCACATCACTTTCCGCCACATGGTCTGACACTGCGGCATTTTGTTTCTCTCCGTAGCCCATGAACTTTCAATATTGAAATAATAGATCATTATATTTTTTCCACTGTGTTAATTATGGCGGATTGATTGATTTTTCCATGTTTTTAGTATACGTTTTTCAAGATGAGTGATGAGAAGAGAATCGTCTAACACCTCGGGTATCTCACTACACCCCCATGTGCCAAGTCTTGACATATTAAGACAGCCAACCTTTTAGCTCCACCCATAACTTTTGGACTAAATATTATTCCCAGAAGGCATGGATTATTGAGTCATTATTAGTTTTACACTTAAGAAATGACTCTGCCATTGTGCTTTAGAATTTGTGAGTTTTGAATAATAAATTCTATATATTAGTTTAAATGTACATTTTCATTAACTGTCATTTCATTAGTTACGTTCCAACTTTCCAACATCAGTTCTTTTTAAGAGATTGGCAGTTGAATATGCTCTCTGCAAGGGTTTGTATGTCTTCCTTGTCAATTAAATCCATTTTAATCCCACTTTATAACACAATAATGATGTGAAGAAATCCAAGTTGTCTGAATACTTTTGCAAGTCACTGTTATCTTAACTGCACTTGAATTCCTTTTCTCTGGGACTACTGATCCGAACAGAGTTGATAAAGTGAAAGGAATAGCATTCTATCAGAACATGTTGTCTCTTGTGCCTTCCTTGTCTACAGTCCAGGGGGAAATGAGGCATGGATAGTAAGCTATTTGGAACACAGCCAGTGAGACAGGCAGAGTGAAGTCTTCTCAAGTCTAGTGTGTTAGACACTAAGTGACCGAAGCATTTGACTGCTTTAAATAAATTGTTTTTCAGCTCAGAACCATCACAGCACAGAACCATCACTTCTGACCGTTATAAACTCACCCTGGCACCAGGTTATCTGGTGGTAAACACTATTGGGGACAGGGAAAGAGTCTACCCCGCATGTTATTGGTGAGTTGTGGGAGAGTGCCCCCTTTGAAGCCCCATTGAGAAGCCCAAGGACAAGGTTTCTGTAACAACTTAAGGATTGCGTTAAACATGTACTACCTGTTTTTAGAGAATGCAACCTTGCAGCTAGACTAGAGAGATTGACTGTAATAAAAGAAGAACAATGCAAACCACCACTGGGCGCAGACGCCAGTCTGACGTCCTGCTGTGATATGAGCTTCATTGAATGACTAGAGACTGGAGACGTCACTGAAATAGGCAGTCCTGCATCTGAAATGTTGGGCCACCGCCTCTGTGGAGGTAGATGCTACTGGCTTCACACCTCAAACTGACATAATAGTTTAGTGAAACCGATCTAAAATTGCCTCGGTCTACACAGGTGGCTCTCGTTGGTAGCTTCTCTTTGCAGCTTCTTAGAGTTCCACTAAAGAAAGTGCTCAGAGCATAATACAAAGACCCAAGATACATTCTGGACTGTTTTGCGTCATTGCTTGAAAAGCCAAAGTGCTTCATCCCCAAAAAGTGCTTGATTGCTATGAACTCAACCATCAAATAGTTAAAGAGGCCTCTTCTTTGGTTCTTTAAACAGGTACTACCTATCCTCTGAGAATGCACCTCTCTGGTTGTCTGTCTGGCTGTAGACTCTGCAGACGGCTTCCCTCGTCTGTGCTAGACAAGACAGAGCCCACAGCCAGTGAAGGATCCTTCCTGTAGCTCTTCTCTGAAGGGACGCATACACTGAGTATACAAAACATTAAGCTCTTTCCATGACAGGTGAATCCAGGTGAAATCTATGATCCCTTATTGATGTCACTTGTTAAATCCTATTCAATCAGTGTAGATGAAGGGGAAGAGACAGGTTAAAGAAGGATTTTTAAGCCTTGAGACAATTGAGACATGGATTGTGTATGTGTGCCATTCAGAGGGTGAATGGGCAAGACAAAAGATTTAAGGCCTTTGAACGGGGTATGGTAGTAGGTGCCAGGTGCACCGGTTTGTATCAAGAACTGCAACGCAAGGAGCATTATCCCTGCTTCTCAGGGGTTGGGGCTCACTCGACATCGACTAGGAGGTGGATCTATTGGTGGCGGGGAGCGGAGATCTCGGACAAAGAGTGCTGTGACGCCGGGCTTGGTGAGCACCGAAGGCCTGGGTTGGCCATCTGTTGGCGCGTGGACCGACAACAACGGGGCTTTCACCGTTAAGGAGCAAACATCCATTTCCTTGCCCTACGTTTCTGTCCCTATTGGATCATATCGTCCTGAGGACACGGTAACTGGTCATTGCGCTCAAGGTGCAGCGTGAAAATCTGTATGGTACAACCCACAGTGCATTCAAAAGCATCATAAACCCTGCTCTGAAAAACACCGCATAAACTGAACTTTTTAAAACTGTCAATCACTCTCGATTGATCTGGGATCAACAACTCAAACCTAGGGGTCTCTTTTGAGGACATATGAACATCCGTAGCCTCACCCCAAAGTCTGAACAAGTACATCATCTACTTACTAACTCTAACTTAGACTTTTTAGGCCTGTCAGAATCGTGGTTACATAACAACTCTCCATCTGCTGCATTACATGTACCAGGGTATAATATCTTTAGACGGGACAGATCTGAGGGAAGAGGGGGAGGGGTCATGATTTATATAAAAGATCACATCAACTGTCATCAGATATGTTGGCCTCTTGACCATGATTTGGAATGTATTGGGTTGAATATAGTGCTCTCATCTGAAATGTGTTTTGTGCTCATTGTTGCATATCGTCCACCCTCTTCTAATAATGATTTTTATATCACTTTTAAAAAGCTACTTCAAGCATGTGATTTTAAAACTGAGGGAATACTACTTGGTGATCTAAACTGTAACTGGTTAAATAAGACTAATAGGAAATCCCTTAAGCAGATCACAGACAGTCTGGATTTTACCCAATTGTTGGAAGGTCCTACTAGAATAACCACATCATCTCAGACACAGATTTAATATTCAGTAACAAGCCTGAACGAATTGTAAAAACATTTAATTTTATTACTGGACTGTCTGACCATAATCTGACATTACTGTCAAGAGAACTTACAAAAAAGCGCTTTCAACATTCTAATAAACCTGTAGAGCAACTCAGGATTCCAAAGAATGAAATGGATAATTTTCAAAGGGCAGTACAGCAGACTAAATGGACAAATATACTTACTGGGATTAACATAGAAGAAGTTAGCAAGATGTTTGCTACCAAGCTACAAAGTCTAGTTAAGGAGTTCACTAGAAAGGTAAAAGGAAAGAAAAAAACAAATGCACTCCCTTGGCTCAATACTGAAATATTTAATCTGATGGATGAAAGAAAGAGACTCTGCTTTAAAAAGATCATTCAAAACCAAGTTAAATAGTGATAGGCATAGGTTCACCTCATTACGTAATCAAGTAATCAAAGTGATTAGAAAGTCCAAAGCCAATTTCTTTATAACAATTATTAATGAGGGAAAGGGTAACACAAAGTTGATCTGGGAACAGATTAAGAATGTGATGGGAATTAGCCACAGGCTTAGAAACCAGTTAGAGTTGAACCTGAATGGTAAAGTAATACAAGATCCAGCACAAATAGCTGTAGCTTTTAATGAATATTTTATCAATTCTGTGGACGAAATTGCACAGAACTTTCCCCTAACAACTGGAGATATTGTCAAAATAGATGAAAGTAAGCCTTCTTTTAGCATTGAACCTTGAACCTATCTCTGAAATGAAAACCCAGGCAATTATTAATTCTCTTAAAATCTCAACAGCAAAAGATATTTATGGAATGGATTCTAAAATGCTTAAATCCCTGAAAGAATACCTAGCCTACCCTATCACACAAATTGTTAACCAGTCAGTACTAGAGGGGATATTTCCAACTATTTGGAAGACTGCAATTGTAACTCCCATATTTAAGTCAAAAGACCCTCTGAACATATCTAACTACCGCCCAATAAGTATTCTACCTGTGGTGTCCAAGGTTGCTGAAAAATGTGTATCAGAGCAGCTTGTCTCTTTCCTCAATAATAGTCCATTGACTCTTCATCCGATGCAGTTTGGCTTCAGGGCCAATCACTCTGCAGAAACAGCTAACTGTTTCTTTTTAGAGACTGTTCGAGCAATGGTTGACAAGGGTGGTGTTGTCGGCGCTGTGTTTTTAGACCTTCGTAAAGCTTTTGACACAGTCAACCATCAGGTCCTTATTGCCAAACTTTCTACTTTTAATTTCTCCTTCTGCAATCAAATGGATTGAGTCATATTTAACTGGTAGAACTCAATACGTTTCTCTGAACAATCATCGTTCATTAGTTCTTAATTTACGCACAGGGGTACCACAAGGATCGATACTTGGCCCGCTTTTTGTTTAGTCTATATATCAATGATCTGCCATCAGTTTGCTCTGACATCAATACACTAATGTATGCGGACGATACTGTTATTTATGTGCATGCCAAGACAAAACATCTGGCTGCTGCCAAACTGACCACAGCTATGGATCAGATTACCAATTGGCTAAATCGTTCGTGCCTTCAACTAAATGTAGATAAAACTGTGGGACTGTTTTTCACAAAGAGACAATGTAACATTGTGTCAAATATAACGATATCAGGTCAAAACATTAGTATTGTGCCACAAGTTAAGTATTTGGGCGTTATTATTGATTCTAATCTTTCTTTTAAAGCACATATTAAGAAAGTGTGTAATAGGGTCAAGTTTAGCTTAGCTAATTTTAGATATATTAGAAATGCACTTTTAATGCTGCTAAATTATTTATGGATGCCATGATTGTGTCACATCTAACATATTGTCTGACAAGCTGGGGACAAACTAACAGCTTATCACTAAAGCCATTAGCAATTCTTTATAAAAAAAACTCTCAAAGTTTTGGACCAGAAGCCTAACAGTTTACATCATTGTATTATCCTTAATAATCATAAACTGCTAAGCTGGGAAGATGTAATCAAATATAAAAACATCTGTTTGGTCTACAAAATTCTGCATAATACCGCTCCTGCTCCTTTTAATTCATTTATAATCCAACGTAATAATAGCAGGCAGATTACCAGAAGCACCACACGAGGTGACCTTTTAATTCCATTCAGAAAAAGCACATTTGGTCAATTATCATTTTCTGTTACAGCAATACAAAACTGGAACTCACTGCCCACTACAATTTAAAGACATACATACATATTCCACCTTTACTATACACCTTAACTGGCTGTCCGACAATTATAACTGCACACATTAATTTCACGTGACATGGTCATGCTGCTGCCACTTGATCTTTGCTGCCTGCCTCAATGTTATGTCCTGTATGTGCTTCAATGTGATCTCTGTGTGATTATTCTTTGTCGATTTGTACTGTTTTATTGCATGACCTGTTTTTATGTTTCTGCAATCTGTGCTTGCTTGTTTCTTGCTTGCCTCAATTGTGTGCCACACGTTTAGTATGTCTACTCCCTCTTGTTTAGTCCCGTTGTAAAAAATAATTGTAATGTATTTTATTTGATGTATGCCTATTGACAACTGGCCGGGGACTACAGCTGGAAATTAGCCATAGAGGCTAAAGCTGCTCTTTTTATCAAAAGGGACTGTCCACGTCATTATAAACTAATAAACTAAACTAAACGCTGCTGGGTTTTTCACGCTTAACAGTTTCCCGTGTGCATCAAGAATGGTCCACCACCCAAAAGACATCCAGCCAACTTGACACAACTGTGGGAAGCATTGGAGTCAACATGGGCCAGCATCCCTGTGGAATGCTTTCGACACCTTGTAGTGTCCATGCCCCGACGAATAGAAGCTGTTCTTTGGGCGAAGGGGGGGTGGGATGTTCCTACTGTATACTCAGTGTAGAGTGCTCCTTAGCGAATGATTAGATCACAATCATCCTACTGATTAGAGACAGTCCTGACCTGCACCTCCTCTTGCACCGTTACAGGGTGTTGTTGGTTGATGCTACCAGCTGTTCTCCTCTGGCTAACTGTCATCACAGTGCAGTCAAACACATCTGAGATCCCCTCAGTCTATACAGGTGGCTCCCGTTGGCAGCTTTCCAAAGGTACCTGGCCGGACGCTTCAGCCGTCGTCGTTATAAATCTTGTAGTCCTTTCACTTGTCTGCAACCGTGAAGGAAATGAGATGGGATGAGACGGGAGGCTGGAGGCTCTTTCCGTCTCCATCTCTCCACCCGCTATCCATTGTTCTCATTTCCCCTGTGCATAGTGCCGATGAAGAGGTGTATTGACACCGCCATAGCCCCCAGGGTCTTATTCGAAAAGCTTTGCGTGTTTGTGAAGAGATCACGTAGAGATGCATAGACCTGGATTCAGGAAAAGCTGTTCTCTAGTCTAGGAATGTGATTTCACAGATTACATTTCCTTTTGGTCTGCTCCATTTGTGGATTCTTCATATTACAGTACACCTCATAAAGCCAGGGGATAAATGGTGAAAACCCAACAGTCTATAGCTCATACGCTTCCCATTCGAAGTTGGCATGCAGCAGGCTGAACAAAGCCAGGAGGCCATGCAATTCAATATTCATCTTCACACAAAAGCAATACAGGTCAAGAGTTAATATTACCAAAGGAAATAGAGGGACTAACAGTACAGATGGATAACAACAATAAAAATGATATTTTGAAAGAGAAAGCAAAGTACTTGAAGCATATGTTTTCGTTTCAGTCTCCTCCATCTCCCAAGTTAATTTTCAGGAGTTTTTTTTCTATTAATTATAACATTAACAGCTGTACATAAAGACTCATGTGAAGGCCAAATTACAGAGGAGGAACTTTTTGATGCAATAGGCCTCATGCACATTCGAACGTTCTAAGCACACTTCCTACTGGTGTGGCAATATCTGGTAGCGCATACTATAGAACGAACGTCAGTCTAGTTGGTATCGACAATATAACATTGCTACCACTATGTCACAGTTTTTTACTAGGTGTCTTCAAGACTTGCCTCAAATTAATATTAATGATTTACATCAAATTGTTAAATAAGCCTCTGAGACTCCAGCTAGCAAGAACGAATATGGGTTCAAGATCTATAGAGGAAGCTACATAGACAACTATGAAGGTGAGTACCAAGTCAGTGACCGATAAAGCTAGCTACAATCATATTAGCTAGCTAGCTAATTTAACTAGTAACTGTAGCTAGCTAGTTACTTCGTAAAAGTATGTAACGGTGACAAAATCTACCTGAGAATGTGTGTATTTTCGTTAGCTTGCTTAAAACTAATGCTTGCTAGCTATAATTGCCAGCTAAAAATATTTGTTATTCATGTCTTCTACACAGTATCTAACAAAGATACATTGACAGGTGAGATCACTGTGAGGGCTGCCTGTCACAGGTCCATGGGGAAGAATGAAAAGCCACACAGCATGAGAGTAGGGAAAGGTTATAGATAGCGACCAGCGCCCTTGTTAAACATCTCCTGTGGGACACTGTCATTATGGTGTGTTGGAGTCAATTTTTAATCTTATCAATAGATAGGATTGGGACCCATCATTAATATCTAATTTAGAATTGCCCACTTAACAGGTTATTTGGTAAAGATCTATTGGTGCAGTGTTTGGTAATTTTGTTACTGAGACACAATGTATTCCTGTATAGTTAAAGGAGCCCCTAGTTAAGAAGACTAGACACTACTATGTTTGTTATTTATGGGCCGCATCATTCTTGTTTCTCACTTCAGTCTTTCATAACACTTATCTTCACTTCACAGATGGTGTTAAAGCACTCCGTACCAGTGATAGTGGTCCAAAGCCACTGCTCCTGTGTTGCAGGAAGTTATGTGCAATCATCTGGTGGCCCTTCTTTACCAGACAGCGCACTACTCTCAACTAAACATTCCTGCTGCACCACCAGTTCACAGCTGCACAGACACAGAACAGCGTTGGCACAAGCCAAGAACACTTGAGTCTATCAATATCCATAAAAAATGCACTTGAAAAGTATTCAGCCTATGTGGTCAAGTGTCCAAATGGACCAAGTTATGTTGACTGCCCTTACCTGAAGATACAGAACGGAGAGCTGAAGTTGAAGAGATCTCATGCTTACTACTGGCAGGTGCAAGGTCAAATCCTTCTCATAGGTTGTAGCTGGTGTGACCTTGTCTGTCATCTGTGCACAGGAGGACATCCTAGTTGAATGGATATATAAAGATCTACAGGTTTCAGACTATAAAAGAGAAGGTTGACAACTTATTTTTACCACTACTTGCAAAAGTGTCTATCTCACACCTGAATGGATCCCCTGCATGGGTGCCAAGTTTGGTGGCATCATGAAAATAAGTATTGATGTTCTTGTGAAGAAATCTACAGTAGAATAGATTTGTTTAAAAAAATGTATTTCAGCAAATGTTCAACAGTTCAGTCAATCAGTTACACATCTAACATTGTATTCAATCTTGCATTCTGGCTATTCTGTGTTTACTTGATTTCTTTCCCCCACCCCTAAACTCATTGCCTAATTCAAGCCAATACAAGCTCCACAAAACTGATATTCACTTACAACACAAATTATTGATACATGTCATAGATAAACAAATTTATTATTTTGCGGCTAGCAAATAAACACATGTATATTTACACTGGCTTGGCCCATGCTCTGACCAAAGGTTCGTTTTGATAGTTGACCAACAGGCAAGACACTGGAAATAATTGGTTGATGCTGCCTGAGATGGTCAGGGAGATGACTGAGTCAAACAGCTTGTGTTTCTTTACTCTGTGGATCATTCTTTAAACATGCACTCTCAGCCTGGATTGGGTCTCCCTAACCTCATGCACTGGCATCTGTGTGCGTCTTGACAGGTAGAGATTTTCGACGTACCAATTCCATGGCACATGGTATGAACAGATACACAAAACAACTCCAGATTCAAAACTTTGAGTTTTTCTATTTATATTATTATACACAATTCTTGCAACCAATAGAATGTTATATTTTTAACGGGGATACATTAAACTCTGTCTCTTCGCAGCCAATTCTACAATCTTTAGATCAGTTGTTTTGGTACTGTATGTAGCTTGTTTTTGGTCGCAGGTTCAGGAATGGCTGAAGAATTGCAACATTTACCTGGAGCTAACTGCAAATAGCACTGCTGGGGGATTTGAAAATTTCTAGTCAATCGATCAATAATATAATAGTACTCTTTGCAAAATGTGTTATCTCTAATTTACAATCTTTAGAAATTCTGAGAATAGAAAGGTTCAGAACTTTTGTGAAACGGCACAGTTGAAAAATATATGGCAAATAGAAATCTATTTAGTCTTCAGAGATAGATGGGAGGGGTTAAGGGTAGCTGAAGGATGGGACAAAAAAAAAGAGAACTATTTTAAAATATATGGTGTCCGTAAAATGTATAAGCTGGAAGTAGAAGCCTAAGTGTTGTTGTCTATTAATCTACTCCAATTAGGGGAGTGGTGGTAGGGTTAGGGGAAAATAATACAGGAAAATGTATAAAAAAAATATATATTTACAAAAAAGATATATGGGGGATTGGAAATGATGCAGACAATTACATTGATGGAAGTCACAATCTATCTGCAATATTAAAGCTGATCTATCCTGCTGGGTTCCATCCATCCATCCCTCTCATTCTGTCTACTCAAGTTCAGGGTTATGGAATGGAAAGTGCTGCTCTCTGACTTTTCATAATATACTCTTGTACACATCAGGGTTGCAGTCAATTCCATTTAGTTTCAGACTAGTGCCACTTTCTTTACATTTTTCTAGCCCTTACGTCAAGTTTTAATTCAATTTAATGTTTTCTATTAATAGGTTTTATGGCACACTGCCATTGGGGTATTTTGGCTTGGACTTTCCCTGTAGAAGGACATACTACCAAATGCATGGTGTCTCTTTTATACTTTAAAGGGCCTTTCATGTTTTGACCCACAATAAGTGTAATTCATTTCCATTGTAAATCAATGACTCAACCATATAATACAATATTATTGTGATGACAGATTTGATATGTGACAGTGAGGGTGGAACATAACGGTGTAAATATTAGTGATGCAGCAATATGACATTTTTGGCCGATACTGATTCCTTGCCAAAAAAAACAATACCGATAACCAATATAAAATTGTTTTAGTGGCTTTTTAAGCATTCTAGTACAGTTAAATAGTTAACACACACACAAACGCAGCAGTCTAAGGCACTGCATCTCAGTGCAAGAGGCGTCACTACAGTCCCTGGTTCGAATCCAGGCTGTATCACATCCGGCCGTGATTGGGAGTCCCATAGGGCGGCGCACAATTTGCCCTGAAATATGCTGGTGTTCCTACCAGAGGAGGCTGGTGGGAAGCGCTATTGGAGGTCTGGCTCATTGTAATGGCTGGAATGGAATTCATGGAACTGAGTCAAACGTGGTTTCCATATGTTAGATGTGTTTGATACCTTGCTATTCAACAGTCTAGCTCCACAGCATCACAGAACCCCTGTTTTGGGTCCACTACCCATTTGGCGATTTCCTCTAAACGTCATTCATTGTCTATTTAATTGAAGGCACATTTTATAGAAACCCAGTGAAAACCCACACAGCAGCAGGCAAATTCAAGCACGTTTGATACATGCTTGCGTGATTGACATGTCGTTTCTTAGAAGCCTGCACCTGAAAGTAACACAGGTGTTCGATGCAATGCAAAACAACAAAGGCTCAACAGCAAAGGCTGCAGTAGAATGTAGTGTTTCTAATACTTCAGAAATTCCCTATTTTAAACCATGTATCACAAATAACATCTCCTTTCCTCTCTCTCCATCTCTTTCCATATCCCTCCCTCCCAGCCATGGCTAAGCTGCAGGCCCCCCAGGCGCCCCAGAGCCAGCCAGCAGCCCCAGATGGTGGGTGGGGCTGGGTGGTGGTGGGGGCCCTGTTTGTGACCTCTGCCCTGGTGTTTGGGATAATCCGGAGCATGGGGGTCTTCTTTGTGGAGTTTGTGCAGTACTTTGGGGAGAGCGCCCAGGCTGTCTCCTGGATCACATCCATAGGGTTGGCCATGCAGCAGTGTGTCAGTGAGTGTGTGTGTGTGTGTATATGTGAGTGTGTGTGTGTGTGTGTTTATTTATTTTTATATATATATATATATATATATGAGAGGAGGTTAATATATATATGAGAGGAGGTTAATATATATATGAGAGGAGGTTAATGCCCTGTGTCCGTTATACACAGTGTGATGACTGGTAGTTAAACCTGTGTGTGTGTGTGTGTTCCCCAGGTCCATTTGGCACAGCGTTGTGTAATGCATACGGTGCCAGACCTGTAGTGATGGCAGGAGGTTGTCTATCTGCACTGGGCTTCATCCTGGCCTCACAGGCCACCTGCGTCACACACCTCTACCTCACCGTGGGCGTCATCTCAGGTACACACACACTTGGACCTAAAAACACTCACATGCTACTTTCTGTCTCTCTTTTATGTCCAAAGCTCTGAACATCCAGTATATAACTCCCTCTTTCTCCCTTCCTTCATCCTCCGGCCTACCCTCCAGGTTCGGGCTGGGCATTAGTCTTCACCCCTATGGTGGCGTCAGTGATGCAGTACTTCACCCGGAAGCGCTCCCTGGCCATGGCACTGGGCTTTACGGGCGTAGGCCTCTCGTCCTTCGCCTTCTCACCCCTCTTCCAGCTCTTGGTGGAGATGTACGCCTGGCGGGGGGCCCTGCTCATCCTGGGGGGCCTCAGCCTCAACATAGTGGCCTGCGGGGCCCTCATCAGGCCCCTGGGTGCCCACAAGGCTGTAGCTGCGGTAGGAACATCCATTTACATTTTTGTCATTTTAGAAGATGCTCTTATCCAGAGCAATTTGGGTTAATTACCTTGTTCAAAGGCACATCGACCTCCTGTGACGTTCTCTTCTCTCTGTCTGGCTGACTTAACACATCCAATGTTTGATAACTGGGTTTTGACGTTTCATAATAGGACTCATGTGGGTTCAACCTTTATAGTACAGGAACAGTTACAAAACACATAGTATCTGTGTTGTGTAATCCTGCGTGTGAGGTCTTGTTTGGGTGCCTGATGGACCTGCTTTCAAAGTTGAAGTAATTTGTCTCTTTCTCTCATGCTCTTCCTCACTCTTTCCAGCTGGCCCCAGGTGAGAGTGCCTGGTCCTGCGCCTCCATCTTCCACCGGGCCTACTCCTACCTGGAGCTTTCCCTCCTCTTCCAGCGGCCCTTCCTCACTTACAGCCTGGCCATCACCTTCTTCAACTGTGGCTACTTTGTGCCTTACGTCCACCTGGTGGCCCACAGCCGCCATGAGGGCTTCTCCCAGTATCAGGTGTGAAGGATCCTTTTCCACTATTACATCACTTGTAAACAATGGGATTTTAGAGATTATCCCAAATTATTATTATTGATTTCCAATTGATTGGTTCAGTTTTTGTTGCTCTGATTGGGAGATGCATAGATTAATGTCAACTGTTTCAATCTTATCCAGGCTGCCTTCGTCATCTCAGCCACAGGTGTGACGGACATCGTGGGCCGCGTGGTGTCTGGCTGGGCCTCGGACCTGGGCCGTCTCCGTCTGCCCCACATGCTGGTCCTCTGGACGGGCCTGTTGGGCCTCTCCCTCCTCGTGCTGCCCCTGGGCTCCTTGGGGGGGTCCTACCCTGGTCTGCTCACTGTCAGCCTAGCCTACGGGTTCTGCGCCGGCGCCATGACTCCCCTGGTGTTCGCGGTGGTGCCGGAGATCGTGGGCATGGAGCGGATGCTGGGTGCCCTGGGGCTGCTACAAATGATCGAGAGCGTTGGGGGGCTGCTAGGTGCACCGCTGTCAGGTACGAGAGATACTGGAGAAGAGTGGAGCAGCCGTTGACTGCTGTTGGATGTTGAAGGAATTGGGGATAGATTGCAGAGTGCACTTCTATTCCCCAAGTTCGGCCACCTTTGCCCTAAGTGCTGCTCTAAGGACATTTTTGTTCTGTTGACCCCCGTAAAGGTTGAGGTCAAGATTGGGAACTCTTCTGCCTTTTGTCCTCCCCTCACCTGCATGCTTGCACATCCATCCTTCTACGTATAGTTTTACGTAACTCCCTCACACAGAAACACGTTTTAGCAAGATGACCCCTTTTACTCAGGTTGGCCCCATGTGTTTAAAGTCTTGACCTGTCTTGACCTTGAGGTACCATGTAAGGAAAGATGAGGCCATATGTAACCTAATAGAGGCTCCATATACACTGAGTGTACAAAACATTAAGAACACCTGCTCTTTCCATGACATGACCAGGTGAATCCAGATTAAAGCTATGATCCCTTATTGATGGCACTTGGTAAATCCTCTTCAATCAGTGTAAATGAAGGGGATTTTTTTAACCTTGAGACAATTGAGACATGGATTGTGTATGGTGCCATTCAGAGCGTGAATGGGCAAAACAAAATATTTAAGTGCCTTTTAACAGGGTATGGTAGGTGCCATGTGCACTGTTTTGAGTGTGTCAAGAACTGCAACGCTGATGGGCTTTTCACCATCAAGAATGGTCAGACACCCTAAGAACATCCAGCCAACGGCAGGCCAGGTCATTGATGAAATAGGACAAAGTAGGCTGACACAAAGCTGACACGAATTGTGCAGTACAACATTGGTGCCCAAAGACCTATAAAATAATGCACAACTCGTCGTACCTTCACACGAATGGGGTATGAGCACATGCATCCATCATGCCGCCTGTCAACATTGCAGGCTGGTGGTGATGGTGTGATAGTGTGGAGTGTGTTTTCCTGGCACACACTGGGCCCCTTGATAAAAGTGGAGCAACGTTTCAATGCCACAGGATATCTGAACATCATTGCCAATCAAGTGCATCTCTTCATGGCAACTGTATCTGTCTGCAAATATATTTTTGTCAGTAAGATAATGCCCCATGCCGCAAGGCTAGGATTGTCCTGGAATGGTTCCACGAACATGACAGTGTGTTCAGCTTACTGCAGTGGCCTGCCAAGTCACCAGATCTCAATCTATTTGAGCATCTGTTGGATGAGATGGAACGAGCTATTTGGAGTAAAGATCCACTACCAGTCAACTTGACACAACTTTGGGAAGCATTGGAGTCAACACGGGCCAACACCCCTGTGGAACGCTTTCGACACCTTGTAGAGTCCCAGGCCCACGAATTGAGGCTGTTCTGAGGGCAAAAGGGGGTGCAACTCAATATTAGGAAGGTGTCCTTAATGTTTGGTGTACTCTGACACTTAAACATGTCAACTAGTCAACACCGGGTCAAATCAGTTGCTGATTAGCTAACCATGGTAAACCTTTAGCCTACATATTGGATATCCATACAGCCCAAGTGCTTTATTGCTCTCACTCTCTGGCCATTTGACCTCCCACACACTTTCTCCATCCCCCACCTCCCCTCTAGGTTATGTTCTTATGCTCTCTTCTCTGTCGTTCTTGGTCTCTATCTCTCTCTCAATTCAATTGAAAGGGTTTTATTGGCATGGGAAACATATGCTTACATTGCCAAAGCAAGTGAAATAGATAATAAACAAAAGTGAAATAAACCAGTTCCAAAGAAATAGACATTTCAAATGTCATATTATGGCTATATACAATGTTTTAAAGATGTGCAAAATAGTTAAAGTACAAAAGGGAAAATACATAAATATGGGTTGTATTTACAATGGTGTTTGTTCTTCACTGGTTGCTCTTTTCTTGTGGCAATAGGTCACAAATCTTCCTGCTGTGATGGCATACTGTGGTATTTCACCCAATCGATATGGGAGTTTATCCAAATTGTTTCCACCTCATTTTGTGGGTAGTGTGCACATAGCCTGTCTTCTCTTGATAGCCAGTTCTGCCTTTCTCAATAGCAAGGCATTGCTCACCGAGTCTGTACATAGTCAAAGCTTTCTTTAATTTTGGGTCAGTCACAGTGGTCAGGTATTCTGCCACTATGTACTCTCTGTTTAGCCAAAAAGCATTCTAGTTTGCTCAGTTTCTTTGTTAATTCTTTCCAATGTGTCAAGGAGCTCTGTGGGGTCTGTGCTTGTGAACAGAGCCCCAGGACCAACTCTTCTCCAGTTCATCTTTCTCTAGGTGATGGCTTTGTTATGGAATGTTTGGGAATCGCTTCCTTTTAGGTAGGTGTAGAATTTAACTGCTCTTTTCTGGATTTTGATCATTAGCGGGGGATCGGCCTAATTCTGCCCTGCATGTATTATTTGGTGTTTTACATTGTACACAGAGGATATTTTTGCAGAATTCTGCATGCAGAGTCTCAATTTGGTGTTTGTCCCATTTTGTGAATTATTGGTTGGTGAGCGGACCCCAGACCTCACAACCATTAAGGGCAATGGGTTCCAAAACTGATTCAAGTATTTTTAGCCAGATCCTAATTGGTATTTAGAATTTGATGTTCCTTTTGATGGCATAGAAGGCCCTTTTTTGCCTTGTCTCTCAGATCGTTCACAGCTTTGTGGAAGTTACCTGTGGCGCTGATTGTTTAGGCCAAGGTGTATATACAGTTTTTTGTGTGCTCTAGGGCAACGGTGTCTAGATGTAATTTGTATTTCTGGTCATGGCAACTGGACTTTTTTGGAACATCATTATTTTTGTCTGACTGGGATTTACTGTCAGGGCCCAGGTCTGACAGAATCTGTGCAGAGGATCTAGGTGCTGCTGTAGGCCCTCCTTCTTTGGGGACAGAAGCACCAGATCATCAGCAAACAGTAGACATTTGACTTCAGATTCTAGTAAGGCGAGGCTGGGTGCTGCAGACTGTTCTTGTGCCCTAGCCAAGTCGTTGATATATATATATGTGTATGTGTGTGTGTGTGTGTGTGTGTGTGTTGAAGAGGGTGGGGCTCAAGCTGCGTCCCTGTCTCACCCTACGGCCCTGTGGAAAGAAATGTGTGTTTTTTGCCCATTTTAACAGCACCCTTGTTGTTTGTGTACACGGATTTTATGATGTATGTTTTTCCCCTAACATCAATTTGTATAGCAGACCCTCATGCCAAATTGAGTCAAGCTTTTTTGAAATCAACAAAGCATGAGAAGATTTTGCCTTTCTTTTGGTTTGTTTGTTTGTCAGTTAGGGTCATACGGTAATTTGGTAAAAAGCCAATTTGACATTTGCTCAGTACATTGTTTTCACCTGAGGAAATGTATGAGTCTGCTGTTAATGATAATGCAGAGGATTTTCCCAAGGTTGCTGTTGACTCATATCCCAGGGTAGTTTTTGGGGTCAAATTTCTCTCCACTTTTGTGGATTGGGGTGAACAGTCCTTGGTTCCAAATATTGGGGAAGATGCTAGAGCTGAGGATGATGTTTAAGTATAGCCAATTGGAATTTGTGGTCTGTATATTTTATAATTTCATTTAGGATACCCTCAAAACCACTGGCCTTTTTGGGTTGGAGGGTTTGTATTTTTTCCTATAGTTCATTCAATGTAATTTGAGAATACAGTGGGTTCTGGTAGTGTTTGATAGTTGATTCTAAGATTTCCATTTGATCATGTATATTTTTTTGCTGTTCTTTGTTATAGAGCCAAAAAGATTGGAGAAGTGGTTTATCCATACATCTGTTTTAGATATAACTCTTTGTGTTGTTGTTTGTTTAGTGTTTTCCAATGGTTAGAGTCTATCGATTCTTCAATTACATTGAGCTGATTTCTGACATGCTGTTCCTTTTTTTCTGTAGTGTATTTCTGTATTGTTTTAGTGATTCACCATAGTGAAGGCGTAGGCTCAGGTTTTCTGGGTCTCTATGTTTTTGGTTGGATAGGTTTCTGAATTTCATTCTTAGGTTTTTGCATTCTTTATCAAACTATTTGACATTGTTGTTCATTTTCTTAGGTTGTCTGCTTGAATTCTTTTGATTTGATAGGGAAGCTGAGAGGTCAAATACACTTAGGTTTTCTACTGCCAAGTTTACACCTTCACTTTTACAGTGACATTTTTTTTCCAGGAAGTTGTCTAAAAGGGATTGAATTTGTTGTTGCCTAATTGTTTTTTGGTAGGTTTCCACACTATTTTCAAGCCTTCTATAGCATTTCTTAATACTATTCAGTTCCTTTGGGTTGAGGTCAGTGATAAAGTAGTCTACAGTACTACTGCCAAGAGATGAGCTATAGGTGTACCTACCGTAGGAGTCCACTCAAAGCCTACCATTGACTCTGTATTGTCTCTCAGACACTTTTCGCATTCCCTCTCTCCTTTTCCCTATCTGTGACTCTGTGTAGTCTCCTAACACTCTCTCACCCCCTCTTTCCTTCCCTTTCCCATATGCCACTCCTTTTCTCTCTTCCAATGGTTGTCTGATGCCTGCCTCTCTCTCCTGGTTTTCTCTAATACATTTTCTCTCGCTCTGCAGGTTTGCTGAAGGACCTGACAGGCAGTTACACGGCCTCCTTCCTGGTCGCTGGGGGTTTCCTCCTGCTGGGTACCATGGTAACGACCACTTTGCCTCACTTCTTCTCCTGCACCGACCAGCGCTCTCTCCAGAGACACGCCCGCAACCACAACAGCAAGCAGCAGAACCAGCACAGCCCCGAGTCTGGCCTCATGACCAACTCCATATCAGAGAAACTCAACTGCATAGATACCATACCGTACTCACAACCGCAACTGGACCGCAACAGCCTCCAGCCGGAACCAGAGGTGTACATGCCTTTAAACCAAAGCAAGACCGATGATGCCACTAACAAATGTTGATTGGTTGCGCGACGTTAGCAACCATACCTTACTTAGCCAATAGGGCGGCTGAATGCCTGGTTTGTCAGTGGGGTTTCCCCATTGGTCTGGGGAGTACATGGTTAAGGTGCACGAGTGCTATGGGTTTATATTCCAAAGTCGTGTACATTTGTGGAGGAGGAAGACCGACAGCAAGGCAAAAATACAAATGGGTAGTGTGGGACGTCTACCGTACACATCCAACCCAGTCAGCGGGTTCATCAGACACACAGTATATCGTGTTACATATGACCATGGCATTTCACACGCATAGCTTCTAACCAGAGGAGGCTGGTGGGAGGACCTATAAGAGGACAGGATCATTGTAATTGCTGGAATGGAATCAACGGAACGGTATCAAACACAGCAACCATATGGAAACTCCGTTCCATTGATTCCATTCCAGTCATTACAATGAGCCCTTCCTCCTATAGCTCCTCCCACCAGCCTCCACTGCTCCGTATGTCATCATGACTTTCAGAATTTGCTCATGTGAAGTCTTATTTAGTTTTCTAGCTGTAGAGAAAAGGTCAACGTGGTGGGTGGCATTCAGTATAAGAAGTCCTCGGGCAACTGCTAGCTATACATCACAGAGCATATAACGTGACAGACTAGTTAATGGCATATGTCCAACATTTTTTTTACCCTTCTCTTTCTCCATCCAAACAGGGCCTAGGGTTAGCCCACAGTAGGCTACCATATCACTGCAGGATCAATGTAAGTGTACTCACAAGATCAACCACAGCTGGATGGCAGAATGTTTATTTTGTAAGGAACTTCTAAAAGCTGAACAAGGAACTGTTCACACCAGGGCTTCCATTAGCATTCAATATCTTCAATGAGAAAGGCGTCTGATTTGTTATTTTAAACACATCAGTCGGGCTCGATCTTTACGCATACTAAATAGGGAGAGGGGAATCTGGTTTGAGTTCTTTCCCCCACCCAACTCTCTGAGTTGTCTAATCTGGTAGGCTATGCGTGAGTAAGATTCAGTAAAACTAATCCATTTTCTTTTAATCAGTCTCTGGAAGGATATATTATATATTCACATGACAGTCATTTGGTGTTCTATGTCAAAAAAATAGATGATTGTTTTAGGTGTATACTTTTCTGACCCCTGGTGTTATTCAACTAACTCCTGGCCACAGTCCCATAGTCAGGCTGCTATGAGGATATGTTCTAATTCTAAAACGCTATATATCCATTTCAGAAATGTTTGTAAATTAGCTTTTGTAGTTTAAAGAACTTATAAAAGATTGGTGTGTTTTTTTCACTATCTAATCATGGCACGGGGTTGTTCGATGACAGACATGTCGTTGTTTGGAATCTATCACTTGATGGTTTCATTTCAGAGAGATAAATAATCATGTTTTGTTGCAAACCGCCTCAATTCGTCGGGGGCATGGACTCCACAAGGTGTCGAAAGCATTCCACAGAGATGCTGGCCCATGTTGACTACAATGCTTCCCACAGTTGGCTGGGTGTCCTTTGGGTGGTGGACAATAGCTTTCAGTCTACATCTTGAAAAGAGCAGGTGTTCTTAATGTTTTGTATACTCAGTGTATTTCTAGACTTCCAAGTTTTTGAAAAGATCATCAAATGACGAGGTGTTTTCCCAAAGCACGACAATGGACATTGCCAGACAATGGCGAGCAAGTATGGAATAGGCTACCTACTGACATGTAGTCAGTCACTGGCAGTGTTCTCTCCTAGTTTCCTGAACGTTCTCCGTTCAGTCAATCAACACAATCATCTGTTTACTGAATATCAAGTGCTGTTGAAATTGTATGTAGTTACTCTCAAGTGAATTTCTCTTGTTCATAATTTATTTCCATGTTTTTTCATTATTTTTTGCAAGGTGAGGGCTAGACAATTTTGCCCCCGACCCAAATCTGTTCGTGCTGTCTTGCAACTCCTCCGGTCATTGTCCCGCCGAACAATTTGACAGATCTGGGACCAGGCTAAGACAATCATGATCTGGATTTGGTTGGCAGAGCACTTCTAGGTAATCTAATTGGTCAGTTTATACTTTTGTCAGTGACAATGTTTACATGCACACCAGATGAGTCTGGTGGGAAGAGCTATAGGAGTATGGGCTCATTGTAATGGCTGGAATGGAATGGTATCAAACGTATGGAACCACGTTTGACTCCGTTCCATTTATACCATTCCAGCCATTACAATGAGCCGTTCTCCTATAGCTCCTCCCACCAGCCACCACTGATGCACACAGTATTCTGGATAATAGCTCATATCCCAGTTAAGGTCTTATTCAGGATATGCTGTTTACATGCACTTTTGCTATCCCGCTTATAAGTATTTCTGTATCCATGAATAAAGAAATATTCCTAATTTACCCAGGGAAGGCAGGATTATTTTTTGACTGGATGCGGGGGACTATTTTGATATTTTTCGGCTTATAGTTTCCGACATTAGGTAGGCTATTTGTTAATTAACTTGTCTAACTAGATACATGTAGCTTCTCTTCTGTCATTACTTGATGCTCTAGAATACTAAATTAAGCCTTGCTCACCAGAATGTCATAATTCGATACAATGAATGCATCATCAACAATTTAGTTGACATCGGTAAAGTTTTCTCTTCCATTTCTGCATCTCTCGCAGAGCGAAAACATTGAGGGACCAGGGAGAATACTGGGCTTGAACCAGTTTTCTAATCGCAAACACTCGTGACCGCCCGCCTGACAAACATACCAAATGTCATGAAGAAATGTAGGCTTCATAACAATAAATGGTATCGTTCTCTTGGGCATCTCCATCATCATCGTGACATCCTCTGATACCTATATATCTATCTATAAGGATGAAAATTGTTAACTGCCCAAATAAAGGAAACCCCAACATACAGTGCTTCAGAAAGTATTTCAGGAAGTTTTCACACCCCTCGACTTATTCCACGTTTTGTTGTGTTACAGCCTGAATTCATAATTTATTAAATACATTTTTTTCTTACCGATCTACACACAATAACCCATAATAATAAAGTGCATTTATTTAAACTTTTTTGCAAATGAAATATAGAAATATCCCAGAGTCAATACTTTGAAGTATCTTTGGCAGTGATTACAGCTGTAAGTCTCAAAGAGCTTTCCACCCCTGGATTGTGCAACATGTGCCTGTTATTCTTTTCCGAATTCTTCAATCTCTGTCAAATTGGTTGTTGATAATTGCTAGGCAACCATTTCCATTTCTTTCCATATATTTTCAAGAAGATTTAAGTCAAAACTGTAACTCGGCCACTCGGGAACATTCACTGTCTTCTTGGTAAGCAACTCCAGTGTAGATTTGGCCTTGTGTTTTATTGTCCTGCTGAAAGGTGAATTTATCTCCCAGTGTCTGCCGAAAAGCAGACTGAATGAGATTTTGCCTGTGCTTAGCTCCATTCTGTTTATTTTTTTATCTTAAACTCCCCAGTTCTTAACGATTACAACCATACACATTACATGATGCAGCCACCACTATGCTTTTTACTGTGTATACGGTTAGTATTGTGGAGTAACTACAATATTGTATTTGCCCCAAACATACAACAACACTTTGCAATCAGGACAAAAAGTGAACTGCTTTGCCACATTTTTTGCAGTATTACAAACATGATGCAATTTTGTTGCCAACATGATACATGTTTTGGAATATTTTTATTTTGTACAGGTTTCCTTCTTTTTACTGTGTATACGGTTAGTATTGTGGAGTAACTACAATGTTGTTGATCAATCCTCAGTTTTCTCCTTTCACAGCCATTAAACTCTCTCACTGTTTTAAAGTCTCCATTGGCCTCATGGTGAAATCCCTGAGAGCGGTTTCCTTCCTCTCCGGCAACAGAGTTAGGAAGGATGCCTGTATCTTTGCAGTGACTGGGTGTATTGATACATAATCGAAAGTGTAATTAATAACTTCACCATGCTCAAAGGGATATTCAATGTCTGCTTTATTAAATTTTTTTACCCATCTTCCAATAGGTGCCCTTCTTTGCAAGGCATTGGAAAATCTCCCTGGTCTTTGGTTGAATTTGTTTTAAATTCACTGCTCGACTGAGGGACCTTACAATTATCTGTATGTGTGAGGTACATAGATGAGGTAGTCATTAAACAATAGTGTTAAACACTATTCTTGCACACAGAGTGAGTCCATGAAACTTATTTCTTTCACATTTTTACTCCTAAACTTATTTAGGCTTGCCATAAAAAATAAACATAATCCCACTTTGACATTATGGGGTATTGTGTGTAGGCCAGTGCCAAAATAATCTAAATTCAATCCATTTTAAGTTCAGGCTGTAACACAACAACATTTGGAAAAGGTCAAGGGGTGTAAATACTTTCTGAAGGCACTGTAAAGTGTCTTAATAGGGCGATGAGCCACCAGAACAGTTTCAATGCGCCTTGGAATAGATTCTACAAGTCTCTGGGACTCTATTGGAGGGATGCGACAACATTCTTCCATGAGAAATTCCATCATTTGGCATTATGTTGATGGTGGTGGAAAACGCTGTCTCATGCAGCGCTCCAGAATCTCCCATAAGTGTTCAGTTGGGTTGAGATTGGTGACACACTCCATTTAAAAATCCCTATGCTCCTTTAAGACCTCTCTTTCAAAGTCATTGAGATATCTTCTAGCCATGGTAGCCAAAATAATGGGCAACTGGGCATTTTTATATATGACCCTAAGCATGATGGGATGTTATTTTCTTGATTAACTCAGGAACCACACCTGTGTGGAAGCACCTGCTTTCAATATACTTTGTATCCCTCAATATTCTTTGTATCCCATGTTTCCTTTATTTTGGCAGTTACCGATAGATAAATAGATAGATCAACTAGGCTACTCCTATTCTAGGTGAAATTATCAGTAACCACAGCTTTCCCCGAAAGGTGGACGCATAATCATCATATAATTATTACTCTCCTTATTTTCTAGAGAAATTTGTATATATGTAACCTGTGTCACTGAGCTGCTACCAGCTTTGCTTCCTCCACTGTCTCTGTCCCCATACTGGGCTCGAACCAGGGGTCCTCTGATTGTGAACACGCGTGAAGCCTTACCAATCGAAAGAATTCAGTTCAACCCAAACCACTTGGTGGGAACTTTCTAGAAACCAAAAACTTGCTGAGAACTGAACATCCTGAACCTTCTTCACGAAAGAAACCTTTCCAGTTAGCCATTGAACTAAAGCTAAATTACAAGTCTCCTTCCCTTGACCTTTCACAGGGGCAAAAGGGTAATGGTTCCCGTAATAAATGTAGTACGGTGGTTAGAAAACAGTAGGACCGTAAACCTTTGCATGTGTGCCCTAATTCTCCACGTCTGAGAGGTTATAACCAAGCCCTCTCCCCTAGAGACAGAGGCGTGTACTTCCAATGCATCTGTAAGGCTGGAACTAACAAAGCACAACAAAACAATATCAACATACATATGTCTTGTTCCATATACATTCTCCAAAGAGCAAAAACCCCAAATTACATAATAGGTAAAAAAAAGTATGCACAATATAGTGTGTATAATTCAGAGCTGTTGTATCAGAATTATTGTACAGACAAACTAAACCTACCTATTCCTCTGGATGAATATAATATGCTTATATGGCTGTACTGTCTCAGAATAATTTGAGTTGAAATGTGTCATTTTCTGACACTGTTTGACAGTTATGTTTGGTAAATGGATAAGGAGCCCAGCGTTAGTTTGTACTCTACAGTATCGCTCCACAGCTGCTGTCTCAGTAATGCTTCACAGACAGTTGGGTACATCCCAGAAAGATGCATTGGTGACCTGCCAATAGGTCAAAGGTAGACGTGTTGACAATCTGCAAGTCACCTAATATATTCTCTGATTTTAACCATGTCAAACGAATTTCATAATGCTTGTATCTAAACCAAAGTAGCTAATTTTAAGATGTGCTATACATCAGTTGGGGTCTTTATAAGCTTCAATATGAGGTTCCTAACCGAGCATGAAAGTGGATCCTTGTAGCCGTGTTAGCTAATATATATTCAAAATGTTTGCCTTGGGATAAGTTGAGTCAAAGGCCATGGGGTTAGTTGAGACTAGGGTTGCAAAGGGTCTGAAACTTTCCGGTAAATTTCCAGAAATTTTCAGAATATTTTTCATGGGAATTTTTAAGCCCTGGAATTTGGGGAATTTTGCTTAAATTCATCAAAAAAGTTAGCTTATAACAGTGAACTTTTTTGTGGGATACACATAAGGCAATTCTAGGTCTTGTGGCATATTTTGGTTAAACTATCCCCAATTCAATGGAATTGCAACCCTCTGCATGCACAGTGTGTTCTTCCATCACATGTGCAGTGCACTCTTCCATCACATGTACAGCTGATTCTCAAGATCTTGCACACCAATGCGATGCTATTGAGCCCACACTACTACACTGTCTGAGCTAAGGACTACATGCTTTCTGGTAAGTTTTGATGACATTACTGGGTGGGGTGAATATATTTTATATGTCATACATAATTTTTGGTTAACTAGCTAAAACCCACATGGTAGCATAAACTAACTAGCATTAAACCAGCACTAAATAGTCTACAGCAAAGTGTTTAAATCATTTCTAACTTGTTAACAATTTCTGCTAGTTAGTATTTTCTACCATGTGGGTTATAGCTTGCATGAGCCTGCTGAGGAGTGTTAATTCACCTGTTTCCTTACATGTTTCATTTTAAAACATTGCTCTTACAAAGTAGTTGTTTAACCTAACTAACTGCTTAACTATTTATCTGTACATGGAATTGTATTTTCATTTTTTTTACTCATTTCTTTTTCTAATCTTTACAGGAAAATGCCACGGGCACTATCTGATGTGTGGAGACATTTCACTGCAGCTAATGTAGAAGGAAAAGCTGCGTACATTTGCAAATACTGTGCCAAATCATATGTGAATAATGCAACAAAGATGCAGAATCATCTAGTCAAGTGCATAAAGTTCCCTCAGCGCTCACAACAAGCAACCTCTGACAAAAGTCCCTCTACTTTTATTCGAGGTGAAAATTATGAATCAGACACCTCATTGATAGCAACAGCTCATGGTCCTCCTGGAATCAGAAGTTTCTTTGACTCAATGGAGGAACGTAGTCAGATAAATGTTGATGAATGTCTTGCTCGAGCTGTGTATGCAACTGGTTCACCTCTGATGCTCACAGGCAATGTATATTGGAAGAGATTTCTGAATGTTCTTCGCCCAGCATACACCCCTCCAACCAGACATGCTTTATCTACTAATTTGCTGGATGCAGAGTTTGAGCCTGACAATGAGCCATCCTCAACAAATTTGGAAAGTGACAGTGAAGATGAGGCCTCAGAGTCTGATGTTCAAGAGGTGGACATTGAGGAGGTCCAGGTAGAAGACATGGAAGCCTGAGAGGAAGACAACCAAAGCTTTAGTTTCTAGACTATCATTTTACAGATATATGTTGAAAACGTTTTTGGGAGCTGCGATGGATCATTGGGGATCATTCAATATTCCCTTTTGTTGTTCAGTGAAATCATCCCATTTGAAGAGTCAATGTTTTTAATTAAAGTTCAATTTAATATCTTTCAATTATGTCTACTTGTGATAAAGTAAAAGGTTTATGTTTGTCTCCTTATGATCCAATATCCAATGCAAAAAACATCTACATTTAAATGGTATTAATATTAATTCCCATATTTTCCCGTTAATTCCCACGGAAAGTTTCCACCTCTGAATATTCCCCAAAATGTGCAACCCTAGTTGAGACTATGGCAATGGGGTTAGTTGAGCAAAATGAAGTGTTTTCTTCCCAGGTGTAATGCAAGGCACTATCGCTAAGATATGAGGTAACAACAGGCATGTTTGGTAAATGGATAAGGAGCGTTAGTTTGTACTCTCTACAGTATTGCTCTGCAGCTGCTGTCTCAGTAATGCTTCACAGACAGTTGACATTGGTGACTTGCCAATAGGTCAAAGGTAGACCTGTTGACATTCTGCAAGTCACCTTATATAGTTTCTTCAGCCAATTTAAAATAAAACTGTTTGGAAATATGTTTTCATTCGAGGCAAGCAGGACTTTGCCTACAGGTTCCTCTTCTTCAATCGACAGTACCCAACTACCTAGTAGGTTTATGTGTATGGCACAACTACATTGGTGTTATTTTAGGAATAATCAATTCCGTTTTTTAATGCTGGTTTAATAAAAAGTGTTTATTTTCTCCTCAATATTGTTAACTGTTGCGCAAAGTTTAATGCAATGACATGGTGTTGCCACCTAGTGGATATAGATGGTCAAGAACCCTATGGTTAGGAACCGTATGGTCCAGAAGACCAATAATCCAACTATTGACATAAATGCGTGTCTGGATGAGGGATGAATCATTGAATTGAACACAATACATTTTAATGATATGAGTGGTTGCTACACATTTGAAGGATGCAGTGAATGAAATGTGTGTTTTACTGCTTGATAATTGGGTAAATTAAATTAACTTTGGTATTTTAATTGTCTGTATGAAATACAGCTCTGGTACCTCAGGCAGCCAATACAAAAAAAAATTAACAAAACATCAGAAATGATGAAGACAAGTACAAGAGCACATATGACAATTTGACCCTTTGCTCTCATTTTGTTTTGTCACAGTACATTGAGCAGGCTCAATCAAAAGCCATACAAATCAACAACAAAAATGGCAACTTTTTTTGTTCTAGTTCTGGGAAACCTAGTTGTAGCCGAGTCAACAAGGCTAGATTAGGACGGATGGCCCCCAAGACTACGGGAAAGCAAATGAAATTTTGAAATAAATCATTTAAAATGGGACGTTTTTACTGTATTAGCTGTCATTATTAGGCTGTACATCTCGTTCTCTCTCCTACAACCACATGTAGCCACTTAGCCTGAGTGTTCTCCTCTGGCAGCCAAACACAAAGACATTACTGTTGGGACTGGAGGCTCTACTAGGAGTAATGACCAGCTGAGCTACGACCGACCGCAGAACAGGTGGCCAGTGTGTGTGTGTGTGTGTGTGTGTGTGTGTGTGTGTGTGTGTGTGTGTGTGTGTGTGTAAGACAAGGAAAACAGCATAACAACAGTATGCAAAAGAAACAGCAGTTGGGGTAGGTCAAGTCTTAAAATCTGTACTGCGCCGTTTGAGCTTCTCTGGGTTGTTAGAGGCCATGTGAGAGAAGTCCCTGAAGATGTCCTGGTACGTTTCATCACCTGAGGAAAACAAGACATGAGAAGAACAATAAGGAAGAGAGTATGACTTTTTTTTACGTTTATAAAATGGCTGTACATTTCTGTCCTCATAGCCCCCTTTTCTCTCCCTCAATTTATCCACAGTACTACTATAAGCAGACACGCAAGCACGCATGCACGCACACACCGTTTACCTGTAGCACTGTTAAGCAGGGGCATCAGGGGACACACTGTGCAAGCAGTGCAGAACAGGCGGTCGCCTCATTGAACAAACAAAGGCTCACACGACAATGAAAAAGCAGTGCACATCAGAGACTGACAGACAAGTTGAGTATCTCAGAGCACATTACATGGGAATCACAGCACTAGTCCTCCAGAGCCAGACAGATCATTTGAGTTAGGATAGTTCAAACCAGGAAATAGGCCTGTTTGAAATTGTGCGATATTGTGTCAGTACTGGAGTAAATAACTTGGACTTGGCTGACAGTTTGGCCATGGGGGAATAGATGGTACACTTTCTTTCTCATACAACACAGCACAGTAAGGTTGAAGCTCTCCACATTGAGTCCACTGTTCCCTTTCCAGACCAAATCTGTTGCACCGGCTAGGCCCACTGGCTTGGGTTTAGACCAGTGGTTCCCAAATGTTTAAGCATTGTTCATTGTGGATTGTCCTAATAGCAGCCTAAGACTGGCCACCACACAACCCACTAGTGGACCCTGAGCCGTCTGGAAAACACTCAACTTCAGATGGACAGAGTGGCTCATTCCTTTCTATACAGCTTCATATTCTCAGTATCAACAGTGTTATTGTTGAGCACAAGCAATGCTAAACAGTGGCAGTGTGTGTACACATTGAAACAGGTTGAACACAATAACTGCTTAGGTGGGACAAAAGAGGAACTGGTTTGAAAAGGTTCAAGTAAGGCTGGGGACAGGGCAACATAGTGTAATGGCTGGGGACAGGGCAACATAGTGTAATGGCTGGGGACAGGGCAACATAGTGTAATGGCTGGGGACAGGGCAACATAGTGTAATGGCTGGGGACAGGGCAACATAGTGTAATGGCTGGGGACAGGGCAACATAGTGTAATGGGAAAACCCTCAAGTGAAAAAAAGCATTTGGTGTTGGACTGAGCTTATGACAATGACATACAACAGACTATATTAGACTATGCAAGGTGCATCAAATGTACATGGAGAGACATATACTGTACATCAACTGCACCCAAACAATCTGATTCCTGGTTTTTCAGGCAGCACACTGTGTAATCATACAACACATGCATACATACATAGGACCACATAGAGCTGTACACTATAATACATATCGGTATAAATCAGTGGAGGCTGGTGAGAGGAGCTATAGGAGGACGGGCTCATTGTAATCCCTGGAATGGGATTTTGGAACGGTATCAAACATACGGAAACCTCTTGTTTCACTCCGTTCCATGGATTCCATTCCAGCCATTACAATGAGTCCGTCCTCCTCTAGCTCCTCCCACCAGCCTCCACTGGTATAAATAGAGGTTAAACACGCCCATTGCTCAGTGTTATCATACGGTGATCTACATAGAGCTAACATGGGCTGTAAAGTGCAGGATGGCGTTCATTCACTGTACATTGAAGTGCAATGTGGACTCACTCGTGGGTGGACGTACATGTCATTACATAAACACTCTAAACATCCTCTTCTTCTACAGTATATCCTTTCTTTCCCCTTTAGTATTATATTTCCAAAATGGCCACCTCTTCCCACATACAGAAAGACTACAGTATAGAAGCTGCTTGTTCATACATTTCCCCTGTATTCTAGTTATCCTTCTAATCAAACTTCATTTTACTCCCTCTACTGAGGTACAGCAAATCGTCCATACCCAGTAACATTTCTCAGTTTCAAGAACCTTTCCCATATACGTTCCGAAAGAACGTTCCTCTAACCTCTTTGTTAAAATTGTATTCTGAGAATGTTCTTTCTGAAAACACTCTCAGAAGGGTCTAGCAACGATTCCAGAAAATGTATCAAAACATATCATGCTTGACCTTAAACGTTCTAACAATGTTTCAGAGTTCAGAGAATCTCAACTTGAACGTTACTGTCTAGTCCCAATTTATTGGGGTTCTGGGAACATGTCTAGTTAGCCGAGTAGCCTATGCACCTCAGCAGTACCCCTCTTCCTCCCCTCTGTTCTCTCCATCAATTACGATGCAAGTCCCCCCCTCTCTACTCATTCTGCCCCCCCAGTGCCCATCCACTCAGTTGGTTCTTCAAGGCCTGAAGTCCCTTCCTGGTTTGGCCTATCCCACTCCCTGTCCCGCCCACTCCCTGTCCCATTGAGTGACCTGGTTGGCCAAAGGCTCCGTCCATCTCCCCGCATCTCCTTGTTCATCTTGGCGATTCGCAGCCTGTCATGGGGATAGTAGAATAGTGAGGAAAATCTGCTGTATCAATCAATCAATCAATCAATCGTTCTAGTGTCAACAAATCACTAATACTTATACTCACAGGGTGACGATGTCAGCGTTGGCAGCCTCCACGGCAATGGTGATAGGGTCTTTCTGGGTGTGGTCTCTGGCGTTGTAGTCCGCCCCTCTCTTCAGGAACAGACACACCAGCCTGGGAGATAGAGACCAGGTTAGTGTGTGCGTGTGTATGTGTGTTCAAGTTCGTGTGTTTGTGCATGCGTCCGTCCTACCCAGTGTGTCCCAGTATAGTGGCGTGGTGTAGAGGTCCTCTCCCGTTGCTGTCTGCTGTGTTGACATTGGCTCCATTCTGTAGCAAGAACTCACACGCTGCCAAGGAGTTCTGGAGAGACAGGGGCCAGAGTGTGGCTAAGAATTTACACAAACCAGTGTCTCTCTTCTGAACATAGACACACACCCACTCACGTCCTCGCCACAGTGATCTTTCACTCACTCACCGCGGTGACGGCCTGTAGGAGTGGGGTGCTGGACTCCTCGGCTGTATTGACCCAGTTGACGTCAGCTCCGTGAGCCAGGGCGTCGGCCATGACAGGGAAGTGCTGCAGCGCTGCAGACCGATATAACAACGCCCCGGGATGAAGACCAGACAGGTCCTCCTCTTCATCATCATCATCATCTTCACCATCTGTGTATGGAGGGATGACAAGTGGTTTAATGTGCTTTTTAGTTTGTTTAGTCTGTTTGGGTTATGCGTGTGTGTGTGTGTGTGTGTGTGTGTGTGTGTGTGTGTGTGTGTGTGAGAAAAAGTATGAAAATGTATGCACTCACTACTGTAAGTCGCTCTGGATAAGAGCATCTGCTAAATGACTCAAATGTAAATGTAAATGTGTGTGTGTCACCTTTGTGAATGCCTGTATTCTTTTGAAAAATATCACTCTGGTTGAGCCCTGAGGAAGAGACAGAGAGACAGAGAGAGAGGAGACAGATTGAAGAGACAGAGAGAGAGAGAGACAGAGAGAGAGAGGAGACAGAGAGGAGACAGAGGAGCGAGAGAGAGAGGAGACAGAGAGATATTCAGCATAGCAGCAGGCCACCATATTACAGGTTTATCGTGCTGATGATAACAATAGACACAGGGTGTGTACCACAGCTTACAGCTTACTGCTGTGTCACCAAGTTCACAGATGATTTCTGTGTGTATGTAGGTACTAGTGTGCATGCAGCAAGGCTGAACAATGTGGAAATATTTCATACAGTCCTATCTTGATAACTTGTGGAATGTCATCTATCCTGCCATCCATCCTGCCATCTATCCCTTGGACAGACACAAATAACCCACAGCACTTGCATTGTTTACATTCCTGACCTGTACACACAGGTGTACTGTTTTAGGACTTCAACTCCTACCAGTCCCTTAGTAGACTGTAGGCAGAAACATATCTGTACACCATGATTTGCATACCTGATCTGCATAAAGAACCCTGTAGGCCAGCCCGGTACAGCTAGGCTTGGCCCTATAGTGTGAATCAGACAAGCGTGTATGTCCTGTCCAGTACCTGGGAGTCGTGGCAGGGTGGCCCGGTTGGGTTTGGGTTTGAGTGGTGGTCGTGAGCCGGCTGGCCTCTCCTGGGTGTTTGCTCTGTTCCTCCGGGCGCTGGAGCGCCGCAGTGGAATGTTACGACCCGTCTCCGGAAGCTTCTGGATAAACTTCTTCTCCACAAACTTAGAACGAATCCACGACTCCTTATCACCCCTGAGAGAAAGAGACAGAGAAAGAGCAAGAGGGAGAGCGAGAGAGAGCGAGAGAGAGACAGAATATGAGAGAGAGAGAAAGAGAATATGAGAGAGAGAGAGAGAGAGAGAGAGAGAGAGAGAGAGAGAGAGAGAGAGAGAGAACCAGAACGAGAACTTCTGTAAAAAAGTGTCAGGTCCTTCTGCTTAAAAGCATTTTTATTTATAGAAAAAAATAGAATCAAAATGCACTTCATACACAGTAATGCACATTATGAAACCATATCACACAGCAGGTAAACTCAGTTCAATTCAAACTTGACAAACCAGGCCTCACTGTACTATTATATTGCAACACAGTTGACTGCATGCATACTACTGTACATCCTGAACACACACACAGACAAAACCATGCAACTGCACAGCACATTTCCGGGGGACAGTTTAGTTTATAACACTAACCACAGCCGTCGTCGTGTACCTGTGTAACTTCCTGTCTGGGGTGCAGCAAAGGAGAGGAAAAGAGGAAGCTAGATCATTTAACCGATGAAAGCGTTTGATTAAAGATTTGAGCAGAACTAATATCGTCAAATTGAGTAAAGAAAAAGGTTAGCCTGCATTTAGCAGTATGCATGTATAGTGTAATATGAAATCTCCCTGCAGTGTCAAGTTATGACACCAGGGGGGGATGAAGAGTGATTTATTTTTCCAGGTGCTGTCAACGTTGCAGATAGAAATGTAAAGTACAGTACCAGTCCAAAGTTTGGACACCTACTCATTCCAGGGTTTTTCTTAATTTTTTACTATTTTCTACATTGTAGAATAATGGTGAAGACATCAAAACTATGAAATAACACATATGGAATCATGTAGTATCCAACAAAAGTGTTAAACAAATCCAAATATATTTTATATTTGAGATTCTTCAAAGTAGCCACACTTTGCCTTGATGACAGCTTTGCACACTCTTGGCGTTCTCTCAACCAGCTTCATGAGGTAGTCACCTGGAATGCATTTCAATTAACATGCGTGCCTTGTTAAAAGTAAATTTGTGGAATTTATTTTGTTCTTAATGCGTTTGAGCCAATCAGTTGTGTTGTGACATGGTAGAAGTGGTATACAGAAGATAGCCCTATTTAGAAAAAGACCAAGTTCATATTATGGCAAGTACATCTCAAATAAGCAAAGAGAAACGCCAGTCCATCATTACTTTAAGACATGAATGTCAGTCAATGTGGAAAATGTCAAGAATTTTTTAAGTTTCTTCAAGTGCAGTCGCAAAAACCATCAAGCGCTATGATGAAACTGGCTCTCATGAGGACTGCCACAGGAAAGGAAGACCCAGAGTTACCTCTGCTGCAGAGGATAAGTTCATTAGAGTTACCAGCCTCAGAAATTGCAGCCCAAATAAATGCTTCAGAGTTCAAGTAATAGACACATCTCAACATCAACTGTTTAGAGGAGACTACGTGAATCAGGCCTTCATGGTTTCTTTGCTGCAAAGAAACCATGATGGATTTAGAATTCAAGGCACACTTAACCAGCATGGCTAGCACAGCATTCTGCAGAGATACGCCATCCCATCTGGTTTGTGCTTAGTGGGACTATCATTTGTTTTTCAACAGGACAATGTCCCACCTCCAGGCTGTGTAAGGGCTATTTGACCAAGAAGGAGAGTGATGGAGTGCTGCATCAGATGACTTGGCCTCCACAATTACCCGACCTCAACCCAATTGTGATGGTTTGGGATGAGTTGGACCGCAGAGTGAAGGAAAGGCAGCCAACAAGTGCTCAGCATATGTGGGAACTACTTCAAGACTGTTGGAAAAGCATTCCAGGTAAAGCTGGTTGAGAGAATGCCAAGAGTGTGCAAAGCTATCATCAAGGCAAAGGGTGGATACCTTGAAGAATTACAAATATAAAATATATTTGTATTTCTTTAACACTTTTTTGGTTACTACATGATTCCATATGTGTTATTTCATAGTTTAGATGTCTTCACTATTATTATACAATGTAGAAAATAGTCCAAATAAAGAAAAACCCTTGAATGAGTGGGTGTGTCCTAACTTTTGACTGGTACTGTATGTAACTACTCTATATTCAATAGAATCATGTCCGGCCTGTACAATATATTTATATCTGAATGTTCTGTTCCACTATACTTCATAACCATTTAAATCAAATCACACTGTAACGCCTGGAAATCTTTAAAGTCTGAGTGAGATTGAATGTGTCATTGAAGGGTGATGACTCAGGACCCGAGGAATGAAGATGAGAGTTCATACCTTGGACTGGATGGGTGGGGTTTCTTAATGGTGATCTCATCAATCCGCGCCTCGTAGATCCTGTTGATGGCTGTGTTCCCCAACTCACACATCAACTACGGGACACAGAGAGAGAGGGTGGACATAATTACTTACTTTAAAAAGGTGCAATATGCAGACATTTACTGGTTGCAAAAATTTGAAAAGTTTGCCTAATTTCAGTTTCTGTGACAAAACAAGCAAGTGTAGTGACTCATTCATTGTACCATCTAAACCACAGTGAAATGTATTTTCAATAAACAAAAATATTGTATTTTCTGCTGTTGTATAAAACTGAAAGTAAAAGACGCAAAAATGAAACTTAAGACCGGGAAGCATAGAAATAGCACACATAGAACAGATCTACTGCTTCTTAGACTTGCTGTCAATGTGAATGACATATCTATTACTCACATCTCTATGTGCTTTTGGTTGCATCGCCAAAAATGTACCAATTGCAGCTTTAAGAATTGTCTTTACATTGTATGAAAAAATCTAGGAATTAAGATAATATTTTCTTCAAGAAAGCCATATCTGCTTAGAGCATGTACGTAGTCTTACCCTGACCAGCTCTGGTTCCCAGGAGTCCAGGGTGAGGGAGCGTACTTTGGAGAAGTGGACACCCAGACTCCTGTCAGAAGGACACAGAGAAGAAAGGAGTTAGTTACATATTAATGTGTGTGTGTGTGTGTGTGTATATCCTACCTGTGTATCCCGGAACAGACGATACAGAGGGTGATCCCCAGGTTGATAGAGGCCCAGTCCGGACCAGGCTCTCCACAGTCGCAGCACTGCCTGTTCCCCGGGATGGCCTGGACCTGCTCCAGAGCCTCTCGGCCCCCCGTCTTCTCCTGATCCCCAAACACCCCTCCTCCTGGGCTGCCCGACACAGAGCTGCAACGCTCTGTCTGTGTGTTTGTGAGTGTGTGTGTGAGAGAGAGAGAGAGAGAGCGGGGGAGAACGAGACAGAGCGAAAGAGAGAGGGGCACAGAGAGAGACACAGAGAGATAGAGAGACAGAGACACACACACAGAGAGAGAGAGAGACAGAGAGAGAGAGAGAGACAGAGAGAGAGAGAGAGAGAGAGATACACACAAACATATGGAATGAGTGTTGATCACTGCACTTTCTGTAGACAAAGAGTTACAAATCGGATTCTGAAAATACAAGTGTTGTGTGTTGGAAAGCTAAATAGTCTACCAAGCTACCAATTCCTTCACACTGGAAGAATTTAAGCTCCACTAAAGCTACCCTAAGAGTATAGTTTACTTAACTAAAAAGTTACTTTGGAAAAGTAGTTCAATGCAACCAAACTACTTTGTGAAAATTATCATATGTAAATCTGAAATGTCATAGACTACAAATTGCAAGAAGAGATCACTTTGCGGTCATATGTTAATTTAGCCTATTAAACACCAAAAATAAGTTTAAATTATATATTTTATTTTAGCAATAAAAGTAGTTCCAGTCGTTAGCTACACCGCTACATAGCAACTACTGAAAACACTACCTAGATTAGAATTTAGTTCAACCACCACCAAGCTACTGCAAAATGTAGTTACATTACTAGCTGAACTACATGTAGTTACATTACTAGCTGAACTACATGTAGTTACATTACTAGCTGAACTACATGTAGTTACATTACTAGCTGAACTACATGTAGTTACATTACTAGCTGAACTACATGTAGTTCACTACTCCCCAACACAGAGTGAATAAATAAGGTGTGTGTTCTCACTGGGCTGTGTAGGTCTTCTCTGCGTTCCTGGAAGGCTGAGGCGATGCTGTTCTGGACAGCACTAATCCAGCCCTGCTGCTTACGCTCAGAGTCCGCCTGCAACAGACAGCTCCTACACACACACACACACACACACACACACACACACACACACACACACACACACACACACACGATTACTATGTAAATACCACACGCCCAAAACTAACATCAATAGCAACATCAGCACACACAGACAAAATGCATGTACACACACAGTACACTCACTTGGACGGTGAGACCACCTCAAAGCAGAATCGTCTCTCGTTGTCAGCGCAGACCTTCACTGTGCACAGACGCAGGTCCTCCATCACCACGGTGGGCTGCTCCTGAGAGGAAATAGGACATGGTCAGGCTGTGAAAGTGTGTGTTTTGATTCTCTTTGTGTCTGCATGGATTGCTATTAAAAATGCATTGAAAAGTAAAGCAGCGGCTTTCAAAAATTCACCTTGAATTTCTTCTGATAGACCAGTTGATTTTTCTGGATAGAGAACCAGCGCCTACAGTCGCCAGACAGGAGATCAAAAGGAGATGAGAATGAATAATGCAATCACCTTCCTAGGCTGAACCATTAAAAACCTCTGGGCACAAAACAACTAGAGCTGAAGAGGGCCAAATAATGGCTGGAAAGAAAAAGCAGTGAAATATAGAAAAAAAGAAAGACAGAGACAGAGACACACAGACACAGAGAGAGAGAGACACAGACAGAGAGAGAGACACACAGAGAGAGAGAGAGACACACAGACACAGAGAGAGAGAGAGACACACAGACACAGAGAGAGAGAGACACAGACAGAGAGAGAGACACACAGACACAGAGAGAGACACAGACACAGAGAGACACACAGACAGTGAGAGACACAGACACAGAGAGAGACACACACACAGACAGAGAGAGAGACAGAGACACACAGAGAGAGAGACACAGACACAGACAGAGAGAGAGAGACACACAGACACAGAGAGAGAGAGACACAGACAGAGAGAGAGAGACACACAGACACAGAGAGAGACACAGACACAGAGAGACACACAGACGGTGAGAGACACAGACACAGAGAGAGAGACACAGACACAGAGACACGGACACAGAGAGAGAGAGAGAGACACACATACACAGAGAGACACAGACACAGAGAGACACAGACAGACAGACAGACAGACAGACAGAGAGAGAGAGAGAGAGAGACACAGAGACACCGAGCGAGAGAGAGAGAGAGAGAGCCACACACAGACACAGAGAGAGACACAGACAGAGAGAGAGCCACACAGACAGAGACACAGACAGACAGAGAGAGAGAGAGAGAGAGAGAGAGAGAGAGAGACAGAGAGAGAAAGAGACACAGACAGACAGACAGAGAGAGAGACACACAGACAGACAGAGAGACACACAGACAGACAGACACACAGACAGATAGACAGAGAGACCGACAGAGAGAGAGATAAATAATTATATGTAATGGTATATATGTGTGTATGTGTGTGTGTGTGTGTATGTATATATGTATGTGTGTGTATATATGTATGTGTGTGTATGTATATATGTATATAAATATATATACAGTGGGGCAAAAAAGTATTTAGTCAGCCACCAATTGTGCAAGTTCTCCAACTTAAAAAGATGAGAGAGGCCTGTAATTTTCATCATAGGTACACTTCAACTATGACAGACGAAATGAGAAAAAGAAATCCAGAAAATCACATTGTAGGATTTTTAATTTATTTATTTGCAAATTATGGTGGAAAATAAGTATTTGGTCAATAACAAAGTTTATCTCAATACTTTGTTATATACCCTTTGTTGGCAATGACAGAGGTCAAACGTTTTCTGTAAGTCTTCACAAGGTTTTCACACACTGTTGCTGGTATTTTGGCCCATTCCTCCATGCAGATCTCCTCTAGACCAGTGATGTTTTGGGGCTGTCGCTGGGCAACACGGACTTTCAACTCCCTCCAAAGATTTTCTATGGGGTTGAGATCTGGAGACTGGCTAGGCCACTCCAGGACCTTGAAATGCTTCTTCTGAAGCCACTCCTTCGTTGCCAGGCGGTGTGTTTGGGATCATTGTCATGCTGAAAGACCCAGCCATGTTTCATCTTCAATGCCCTTGCTGATGGAAGGAGGTTTTCACTCAAAATCTCACGATACATGGCCCCATTCATTCTTTCCTTTACACGGATCAGTCGTCCTGGTCCCTTTGCAGAAAAACAGCCCCAAAGCATGATGTTTCCACCCCCATGCTTCACAGTAGGTATGGTGTTCTTTGGATGCAACTCAGCATTCTTTGTCCTCCAAACACGACGAGTTGAGTTTTTACCAAAAGGTTCTATTTTGGTTTCATCTGACCATATGACATTCTCCCAATCCTCATCTGGATCATCCAAATGCTCTCTAGCAAACTTCAGACGGGCCTGAACATGTACTGGCTTAAGCAGGGGGACACGTCTGGCACTGCAGGATTTGAGTCCCTGGCGGCGTAGTGTGTTACTGATGGTAGGCTTTGTTACTTTGGTCCCAGCTCTCTGCAGGTCATTCACTAGGTCCCCGTGTGGTTCTGGGATTTTTGCTCACCGTTCTTGTGATCATTTTGACCCCACGGGTGAGATCTTGCGTGGAGCCCCAGATCGAGGAAGATTATCAGTGGTCTTGTATGTCTTCCATTTCCTAATTGCTCCCACAGTTGATTTCTTCAAACCAAGCTG